>CM058235.1:64845918-65449823 GCA_030180135.1 Orychophragmus violaceus | reverse complement strand
GTTACTTTTACAACCAGTTCGAGAACAAATTGTTTGTTGCTCGGAACAATGTTTTCTTGAGAAAGATTTTCTTTCCAAGAAGAACAGTGGGAGTAAAAGTACAACTCGAAGAAATTCGAAAGTCACAGGAGACTGCTCAACCTGATGAGGAAGAGCAGCAGTTGGATCTACAAAGAGTTGTAGAACCTGCAACTGCGGTGCCTGAGGTTTGCAAGGATCTGGTGAATGTATATTTGATATACATTCAAATGCGAGTTTCTGAAGAAGTGTCGATCGACGCAAAGGTTGCATCGATCGACATAGATCGCGATCCAAAATATTGATTTTGGTTTATGACTTAATTAACTACGGTTTAAATCTTGGTTGATTAGGTCGTGGTAAAAGTCTACATATGAGATATGTGCGTGACTTTTAACACAAGACTGAAGCTCGCAGATCCAAAAGGATCCGTCACGAACCCGAGAAATGTGGATTTCTCGTAACCAATTGCCATGATCTATTGATCATTGAAAGTGACGGGCCTGCGAATTTTGAAGAAGCATTGGTGGGCCTCGACTCCGAAAATGGCTAAAAGCCACTGCCGCCACTCATAATGGTTATGATAAGAGGCAGATGGATGTGAAAACAGTTTTCCTTAATGGAACTCTGGATAGGGATGTGTACGTGACACAACCTTAAATTTTCATTGATCCAAATGAAACTAGGAATGTATGCAAGCTTCATCGATCCATTTATGGATTGAAGCAAGCATCTCGGAGTTGGAATCTTCGTTTTGATAAAGTAATCAAAAGGTTTGATTTTATCAGAAATGAAGAGGAACCGAATGTTTACAAGATGACTAGTGGGAGCGCAGTTGCATTTCTGGTATTGTATGTTAACATACCACTTCTCGGAAATGAAGTTCCATTGTTTCAGTCTGTTAAGACTTGATTCGAAAGTTGTTTTTTCGATAAAATTATGGGAGAAACCGTATACATTCTTGGAATAAGAATCTATAGAGATAGAATGGATAAGCTAATTGGATTGTGTCAAGATACTTATAGTGATAAGGCCTTGCACATGTCCAATATGCAGGATTCCAAGAAGGGCTTCGTGCAAATGAATCTTGGTAGTACTCTTAGCAAGACGCAGTGTCTTTTGACACACGCTGAGCAAGAGCGAATAAGGGTCAGACTACTGCTAAAGGCATTAGATGTCTTAAGATGTGATCTTAATTTTAGTGGGAGTCATTGTTATTAATTTTAGTTATGATATGATGTTCGTATAAACATAATCTGATTATGTTATTGAAATCTGACCTCTGTATTATTTAATAATGGTTATTAAATAATAGTCCCAAAATAATTTATGACATTTTATAGGTCATCAAGTATGTGACTTGATTATGAAACCCTATAGATAATAAATGGCATAAATTATGTTGGTCCCTGGTCGAGGTTGTTAAAGTGGGACATTAACAACCGCGTGAGACTAGTATGTGAGGTGACTGATGACTAAGTTTCATGGAGTCATTAATAAGAGTATTAAAGTCAATCACATAGATATGTGTTGGAGAACACAGGATCGGACATGACCCACTGATGAGAACTCTACGGGATAGTTATATAAGTGTCATGAGAGTTTTCATTACGACTATAGAGTATAGTCCTTAGACCTGAGTTCATCATGTTCTCTTACATGTGAATTGGTCCGCTTTAACCTTGTCAAACGTCAGCCATAACTGGTAACTATAAAGGCATTGATTGGGCGTATCATGAAGTGTGTGAAGAGACAGGGATGGAACAAGATGGGATTTGTCCCTCCTATATAACAGGAGATAAATATCTCAGGGCCCATCGAAGATTTGATACTGAGAAATGTGTGGCCACACTCAAACGAGGTGATTGTCAGTCGTTTGTCCTGTCAGTATAAATCGGAGTTCGATGAACATGATCTTGGCTAAATAAGGGTGACACAGATCTTGCCTTATGCCAGATCGAGATATAGAGACGAAGGGATTGAAGGAATAGATGATTCCAGTACAAGTGGGAGATTGTTGGGAATGTCCTGAAATCTATTGTACTTACTCTAAGTGATAGTTGTATTGTCGAGATGAGACAATCATATAATACTAGGTAGTCATAATGCTTTGCTAGAAGCCACTTATGATCAATGAGTTTAGAACTCTTTGCTAGTGTTATATGATCCTACATGGTCACACACCTAAGCAAACTGGACGTTAAAGACGAGGTTGATCATTAATGTAATGATCTAGGGAATGCATATTTGATATGCATTCGATATCAATGTTCTGGGACAGCATCGATCGTTGCAGAGAGTGCATCGATCGATGCACTCGCGGATTAATCAGATTAATTCGGTTTAATCGTTGGTTAATTCCGTTGTGGTTTAAGCCGACATATATAAGATATATGGTCGACCTAAACTCGTACCCAACCTAATTCACAGCCACCAGAACACAGATAGAAACCTCTCTAGAGATTGGATCTCTATAGGCACTAGCATCCCTCCGGTCCAGTTTGTGTGCGTGTGGATACCAGTAGAGGCGCAGCATTTGAGGCGCTTCGTGATCTCGATTATCTGCAAATCTTCCGCTGCTAATCAACATGTAATTCTGAGATCCCTAGATTCAATTACATGAACCCTAGATCCTAGGCTTGGAATTCAGACCAGGGTTGCCTAATTGGATTAGGAACTGCTAGAAATTCCTTCAGGAAGTTCCTCGATGAGATCCCGACGAGGGATGTGTGGAAGAGTAAATACTTTTACTTCAGGATCAATCACCACTCGGTCGAGGATTTTGATTATTCGGTTATCCCGACAAGATGGGCGGCTAGCGTTGGTTAGCTTATCGTGTTTACTAGTTTCTCTGGTTGCTACGGTGTCCTTCATTGACATCGAGCTGTTTGCTAATAACCTTTTTGGTTTCTTTGTAGAGGCTACTGAGTCATCACCTTTGAACCCAAATACATCGAGTTTGATAGCTCGCCTTCGGAGAGGAGATATCCGCTGGTGTAACTTCACGGATCAGCGAATTCGAGCTGCCTTAGGTCCTGCGGCCCGACAACCTTCTTTACACCAACCTCGTCTTTCACGAGACGGATCACGCTTCCCTTCTCGGCCCACTTCGACTCGAATCGTTCAGGCTCCGCTTCAGATTATCGAGCGGGCTGGAGAAAGTAAGTATTTCGGCTAGTCCGTACAAGGATTTTTTGCGTGATATGCCTTTTCGTTTGCCGGGCTGACTCGGGTCTGTTTTGTATGCAGATCGATCTGTTTCGGACGACAGTTCTACCGCAAGCACCCCTTCTCTCGGAAAGATGTCGCGAAGATCCAGCAGTCGTCAGAACGGGAAGGATCCCGTTGATCTGGCGAAGAAAATGAAGGCCGGCGACTTGAGCCACGCCCTTCTTTTTGCCAAGGACGAGGGGCCTCCTCCTCCTCCTCCTTCGATCCCTCCTCCAAACCCTGTTCAGGCTTCTCTCCCCGAGGTCGCAGGGTCCGGAGAGGCAAACGTGGGGGTGGAGAATTTACCTCCTCTTTCGATCGGTCAGGAACCAGTTCAGATCCCGTCTGGAGAGCCTGCTTTGTGCAACTCCTGGTCGAATGGTTCAAGGGGATCAAACGGTCGGAGCCGGGGCGGTCCTCCTCCTCCGGCGGCGAAGCGTCAAAGAACTGACGCGGAGGTGAGTTCGAGAAGATCGAACCAGAGTGTTGAGGCGAGACCTGCTTCTTCCGGGTCCTCCGGGTCTTTCAACTGGCGCTTCAGGCACCAGAAGGAATGTCCGATTGCGGATGACCCGAAGGGTGTGGCCTATCTGCTGAGGCATTTCAAGCCTGCAGGTGTTCAGCTCCCGGCTATCGGGGATATGGCTCTCGGTGAAGTTTATACCGAGATGATGGCGGCTTCTGGGAAGGTAACGATTTCCTTCCTTCGCTTTTGGTATGTTTTATGCCTAATTCTCGTTTTTCTCGTAGGCCTTGGAGACTGCGAATAGGTTTGCGGCTAGGGCCGAGCGAGAGCTGCGGGAGGTACCGCAGGTGAGTGAGCTCGATACCGTTGAGAAGACGGTTTGGGACCTGAGAGCGCAGTTGCAGGGGGCCTTGGCTCGAGAGGAGGAGTTACGGGAGAAGGTGGGCGACCTGGATGCGCAGTTGCAGGGTGCCTTGGCTCAGGTTTCGGTCGCGGAGGAGGTGAGTAGAACCGCCATTGAGGCAGGTCGGGTTGCGGATGTGCGGGCTGCGCAATGTCAGGGCGATCTGGACAAGGCTCTCGCCGACCGAGAGTTTGACGTCAAGGTGGCGGCCCATGAGGCGAGGAAAGGGCTGAACGGTGAATACCTCAAGATCCTCGAGGGAATCGCGGCGAAGGAGAGCCAAAGGAAAGTCGCCGTGAGCGCCGAGATGAGGCTTCAGGAGGCTTTGGCCAATATCGCGCTTATCGCCGAGTTCGCTTCTGGCGAACTGGATCTGACCAAGGAGGTGATGGACTTGGCCGAGAAGAAAAGATTGGCCACGAAGGAGATGAATGCCGCAGCGGTGTCGGACTTCAGCATCAGCAAGCTTAATCTGCCGGTGATGTCGGACGATTCTGTGATCTTGGCGCGCCCTATAAACTAGGCGGCCGCTCGTCTTGATCAGTATGGATCGAACCTTCAGACCAGAGTTAGCTCGCGAGCTAGCGATGAGGTCGAGGGTCGACTTGAGGAGGACAGGGCGACTGATGATCAGAAGGAGGATCAAGACGAAGCTTCCTCTCCTTCCAAGCAGTTCTAGTCCTCTTTTTTGTTCGTTGCTACCCTAGAGGGCTTTTAATTTGTCTTCAGACTTTTGTTGCCCAGGGGGGCTTTTGATTTCTTTTTTAAACTTTGGTTGCCCAAGGGGGCTTTTTGTTCGAACTCGAGGACATCGTGTCCTCTTTTTTTTTTTATGAATTGCTTTCGAATCTTTCATGCCTTAGCATAGATTTTACTGTTTTGATGCTTTGTTGTAGAGTTTGGCCGTTATGACAAATACTTGTCTCGAACAGCCTTAGGGAGTTCTTCATGAACTTTGTGTCGATCGTACTCGAGGTACGACTACTTCGTAGTGTAAGATCTGAGCTTAACGCTGGATGCTTTCAAAGAATTGCTGAATATAAGGACGAATCGAAGTGGACTTACAAAGGTTGTTTGCTTGAATAATTGTCTGGACTTCGTTGCCTTTTGCTTGGAGGGAGGGGGTAGTCCCCCAATTCTTATAATCCGTATAAGGTTTAGAAGAATTATTGGCTTTGGAAGGATTGCTCTGGATCTTTTTCTTTGGGACGATCATTTCAGTTCATTCGAATCGGGAGGACCGTTTTGGGTCGCTTGTTTTGGGACGATCATTTCAGCTCGTTCGATTTGGAAGGACCTTTTTAGGTCGCTCATTTTGGGACGATCATTTCAGTTCGTTCGGTTTGGAGGGACCTTTTTAGGTCGCTTTTTTTGAAGGGATAATTTCATATCACTTTATTTCTTGGAGAGATAATTTCATATCACTTGATTTTTGAAGAGATAATTTCATATCGCTTGATTTTGGGGGAGGCCGTTTGAGGTCTCTCGGAAGGGATAATTTCATATCACTTGATTTTTTGGGGGATGCCGTTTGAGGTCTCTCGGAAGGGATAATTTCATATCACTTATTTTAGGAGAGATAATTTCATATCACTTTAGCTTTTGAAGAGATAATTTCATATCACTTTAGCTTTTGAAGAGATAATTTCATATCACTTTTTGAGAATGCAATGGTGAGGTATTTCACAACGACTCTAACTTTTACGACAGAGAGAGGCATCGGATTGAGAGACTTATTTTGATTTCAGAAAGATAAGCTAGTATGACTTCATCAGAAGTTGCTGAGCTTGGTAAGAGCTTTGCGTTTGGGGGGGGTGGCTGCGCTCGAAGTCGAGCTGCCTACGTACCCTTTTAAGCGGATCAAGCCATTTTGTAGTTCGATTATGTTGTCGTACTCCTAGTGGAAGTACTTCTTGAGGTTGATGATGTTCCAAGGTCGTAGTTCAGGTTTATGGGTTTCCACCGACTTAAGTCGGTAGACCCCGTCCTTCACAACGTCGGTGACCTGGTAAGGACCTTCCCACTTTGCTCCTAACTTCCCAGCGTGTTCTTCCTTTTTATGGTCGAACACTTTCCGTAAGACGAGCTATCCTACTTGAAACCTTCGAGTTTTGATCTTGGAATCATAGTAACGAGCTGCGGCTTGTTGGTAGTTCTGGATTCGAGCTAGTGCGAGGTTCCTCCTTTCGTCGACAAGATCGAGTTCGTCAGTTATCATCTTGTTATTGAGTTCCTCTTGTCGTGGGCATTCTTCTTTGCGGATGCTTGATACGAGGATTTTGGCTGGTACTACCGCCTCGATCCCGTAAGCGAGCGAGAAGGGAGTCTCGCCGGTGGATTTGCGGGGGGTAGTCTGGTAGGCCCAGAGTACGGCTGGGAGCTCGTCGCTCCAACTCGTTTTGCACTCACTGAGTCTTTTCTTGAGGCTATTCATGATTGCCTTGTTGGCTGCTTCTGCCAGCCCATTCCCTTGCGGATAGCGTGGCGTTGAGTAAGTCAGCTTTATGTTCCACGTTCTGCAGAACTCCTTGAAGGCGTTTGATATGAACTGCGAACCGTTATCAGTGACGATCTCGTGGGGTAGTCCGTGCCGGCAAACGATGTTTCGCCAGACGAACTCCTTGACGTGAATGTCTTTGACCTTTTGGTACGACTCTGCTTCAATCCATTTGGTGAAGTGGTTTGTCATCACCAATAAGTGTGTGGCTTTATTTTTGCCGGATGCGACTAGGGGCCCCACGATGTCTATTCCCCATCGCATGAATGTGTAATCACGGCTAGGGCTTGCTTTTTGTTAAGGCATTTAAGGTAAGGTCCGGAGAGACTCCTTTTGAAGAGCTCTCCTTGTGTGATGCAGTACCCTGCACTTTGTGTTTTGAGTTTCCGTGCCTCCCACTTGTCGTCCGGAACTTCGCCATTTGTAATGTATCGAATGATCGGAGTTCTCCAATCTTCGTCATTGTTAGGCTCGGGTCCTTGACTAGTGGATGCGGCTTGGATCGGTCCGTCGGGGACGTTCGTGACGTACACGGCTTTTCTTGGATCGAGGTCATCATCAATCTTGATGGTGTCGCGATTGGGTCCTCGGGACATTCTTTGCGCTCGACTTCGTCCTTTATGGCGGGCCCGTCCTCTTTTAAGGACAGAGCTTTCAGGGCTATGTCGATGCTTGGTTTTTCGATCCCCTCGACCGGTATGATCCTTTTGAGGTTAGGATCTGATGTTGATGCTAAAGCGGCTGGGGCATCGGCTGCGGTGTTTTCCCCGCGTGGTATTCGCGTTAGATCAAAGAATTCGATCTGTTCGGCGAGCGTGTGGACTACCCATAGGTATGCTTCCATCCGTTCGTCTTTGGCCTCGTAGTCACCATGATACTGGCTCGTGACCAATTGGGAATCGCTGAAGGCGCCAACTTCCCGGGCTCCTATTGCTATCGCTAGTCTGAGCCCGGCTATTAACGCTTCGTATTTTGCTTCGTTATTTGAAGCGGCGAAGCCCAGTCTGAACGATTGTTCTAGTACTTCGCCTGTTGGGGAGACCAGTTTTACTCCGACTCCGGATCCTTGCCCCGAGGAAGCTCCATCGACATAGAGTTTCCACCTTTGGGTTGAGGTCGGGTCGAGTTCGATGGTCGGAGGGAGCTCGATTATGAAATCTGCTAGTACTTGCGCTTTTAGGCATGTTCGAGCCTTGTATTCTATGTCGTACTCGCTAAGTTCGATAGCCCATTTGACCAATCGACCTGACTGGCTTGGACTGTGAAGGATGGTTCTCAGTGGCTGAGAGGTCATCACTATGATCGAGTGCGATTGAAAGTATGGTCGGAGCTTCCGAGCTGATGTCACTAGCGCTAGGGCGAGTTTTTCCATGGCGGGGTATCTTGTTTCAGCGTCGATCAAGGTCTTACTGATGTAATACACCGGCCGTTGCTCGTTTTGTTCTTCGCGAACCAGGACTTTACTTACTGCTGCCGTCGAGACAGCTAGGTAGAGGTAGAGGGGTTCTCCTTCTACTGGTTTCGCCAGTATGGGTGGTTCGCTCAAGTAAGCTTTGAGCTGAGTGAACGCTTCTTCGCACTTTTCGTCCCAGAGGAACTTTTTGTTCGCTTTGAGCAAGTAATAGAAGGGTAGACATTTATCAGTCGACCTCGAGGTGAAACGGTTCAGAGCAGCTATTTTGCCGGTTAGGCGCTGGACTTATCGCGTCGTTTTGGGAGATTTCATCTCTATGAACGTTGCGATCTGTTTGGGGTTCGCTTCGATCCCTCTTTCGGTTACTAGGTAACCTAGGAATTCTCCTGAGGGGACCCCGAAGGTACACTTTGCTGGGTTGAGTTTTATCCCGTATTTATTGAGAATGATAAAACATTCTTTTAGCTGTGGGATGTGATCCTCATACCTGGAAGATTTGACCAGCATATCGTCGATGTAGACTTCCATAGTTTTGCCTAGGAGTCCTGAAAACATCTTGTTGATGAGGCGTTGGTAAGTTGCTCCTGCATTTTTTAGTCCGAAGGGCTTGACTTTATAGCAGTACGTGCCTCGATCAGTTATGAACGAAGTCTTTTCTTGGTCCTCGGGGTTCATAAATATTTTATTGTACCCCGAGAAAGCGTCCATGAAGGATAGTAGCTGTTGTCCGGCGGTGGCTTCGACCAGTCGGTCGATGTGTGGGAGTGGAAAGCTGTCCTTCGGACATGCTTTATTGAGATCCGTGAAATCTACACAGACTCTCCACTTCCCGTTCTTTTTCTTAATCACTACAGGGTTCGCAAGCCAGTCGGGGTATTTGACCTCTCTGATCGATCCGATTTTTAATAATCGATCGACCTCGTCGTTGACGGCTTGAGCTCGTTCCGGACCTAGTTTTCGACGTTTCTGTCTTACCGGTTTGTAGGTTGGGTCGACATTCAGCTCATGGCTGGTAACGTCGATGTTGATCCCTTTCATGTCTGCTGAAGACCAGGCAAAGGAGTCGACGTTTTGTTTAAGGAAAGAGACCAGTTCATTTTTGACTGGCTCTGATAGGTCGATTCCAATGGCAATGAGTCTTTCGGGATGAGCATCATCTATGCAAACTTGGACCGTGAGGTCCTTCGGAGGTCCTATTTGACTCGGGTCGTTCGACCTTTTGATCTGCATGGTGGCGAGCTCGTCCCCTTTCTGTAATTGCTACGTAGGGGATTTCTCAATCTGCTTGTATCCGTTCATGTAGCAGTGGCGGGAAATCTTTTGACTTCCGTACACGGTTTTTACCCCTTTAGGAGTTGGGAATTTTACCCATTGATGGTAGGTCGATGGTACCGCTTTCATGTCGTATATCCATGGTCGACCTAGAATAGCGTTATAGGGAGCTGGCCGATCCACTATGACGAACTCTGTCATTCTTCGGAATCCTCCAGCGATTACCGGGGCGAAGACAGAGCCCATCGAGTACGTTGTTTCGCCAGCGAACCCTACTACTGGTGTCTTTTCTTCCACGATCACGGAGTCGTTGAAGTCCAACTTTTTGAATGCATCGTAAAAGAGGACATCTACTGAACTTCCTGTGTCAATCATTATCCTTGAGAGTTCGACATCTCCCACTACTAGACAAACGAGGAGAGCGTCGCCGTGTGGTTTGTCGAGATTACTTGTATCGCTTTCGTGGAAAGTGATTTCGTGGTCTGGACCTAACATTGGGATTTTTCCCCCTTTGTCGGTCTCGACTCTTCTTTGAAGAGCTTTGATCGAATTGACCGAGTCTCGGCAAAGCTTGGAGCCACCGAAGATGAAGTCGATTCGTTTAGGGGGTATAGCCCGTACACCCCCCCCCCCCCCCCCCCACCCCCCCCCCCCCCCCCCCCCCGCAGAGACGAGGGAAATTGATTCGTGAGCGTAAACCCTTAGCGGGAGCCGGAGGTGGGGATAACGCAGATCCTTCCGGGGTGCCGCTCAGGCGGAAGCGAGTCGAGTTTTGGGGAAGTGTTTCGGGAGATTCCGGCTCCTTTGTCCGTTTTCGTTTGTTTTGAGAAGGCCTCTTGGTGTTTGACTCTTTGGTCTGTTTACTTTCCTTTTTGTCGGATGGAGTTTCCTCCTCGACTTCGGAGTCTTGTTTGCTTTCGGACTCTCGCTTCTGAGCCTCAGCTTTAGCTCGAGTAAAGCAATCTTCGGTCGAGTGTCCCCTTTTGTTGTGAAATTCACAAAATTTTTCCTTGTCGAACTCGAATTTCTTCGAGCTCTTCGGGCTCTCGACCGCATTGACGTTCCCTGATTTGCGGGAATCCTTTTTCGAGTTCGAGTTCTGCGAGCCCGAAGGGTTCTTTTCCTTTCGGTGCTTTTCTCTGAGGGTCGTGGTTTCGTCCTCGAGGCGAGTGAAGGCCGATGCATGATGAAGGGCGTCATCGAGTGTTTGAGGTTCGCGGACTGTTATTTCCTCGCGGAATCTGGTCGAATACCATAGTCCACGTCGTAGTGCTTCTATAGCTACTTCGTCTCGCGGGTTTGCGATTTTGGATTTTATTTCCTTAAATCGGTCGATGTACGAGCGAAGTGATTCGTCGGGTTTTTGGGAGACGCCAAATAGAGCTGCCTCAGTAGTCTTTTCCTCGATAAAGACGGAGTATTGTTTGAGGAAAGCCGTCATGAACTGGGTGAAGTTGTCGATCGACCTTTCTTCCAGTCCGACAAACCATTCTAGGGCGGAGCCCGATAGGTTTTCGGCGAAGAGCCTGCAGAAAGCCGGCTCTCTCTCTTCGTCGGTGAGGTATACCCTTGCCATCGCTAGTCAGAATGCTCTGATATGGGCTTTGGGGTCCGACTTCCCAGAGAATTCCGGAAATTTAGTTTTCTTGATTTCCCGGATTTTTGCGAAGGCGATCCGGTATGTGAACGGCGTTTGTCGCGTTTCTTCGATCACTCGATCGATGTCGGGCGCCGCGCTTGTCACCATGTTAACTTTGGAGCTCAGACTGACGAACTGAGCCTTAGCTTGTTCAATATACTGTCTAATCATATCGTGGTCGTCGCCTGTCGTAGGCGCGAACTGGGCTTGTGCTTGATTGGACATTTGTC
The DNA here is from genome assembly GCA_030180135.1 of Orychophragmus violaceus. Classification (NCBI taxonomy): domain Eukaryota; kingdom Viridiplantae; phylum Streptophyta; class Magnoliopsida; order Brassicales; family Brassicaceae; genus Orychophragmus; species Orychophragmus violaceus. Next base: position 65,438,674 of record CM058235.1, on the reverse strand, counting down.
CAGGGAAAGCTGGGTCGAGAAGATCGATTGCTGGAAACGATCCCGTCTGATCGACCTACGGCGTTTGGAACTGGACCGTGTTTGACCCGTTAACGGGTCCTGAGCTCGAGGCGAAAGCAGAGCCTCCTAGTTGCCTCGGCCGGGTATTCGAACTACTCGGGAAAGATGGTGGCCCGAGTAATGGTCGATTTCCCGATCCGGTTGGATCTGTGATCATCGAATTTGAACCGAATGGGGTTGGAGTCGCGATGGGCGTCATTATAGGGCGGAAGCCGCTATTCGACGCACCGGCGAAATTCCCCGACGTTCCCGGTGGAGTTACCACCTGAGAGAAGTCCAAACGTGTACACGGTGGGAGACTTATAGGGGTTCGTGGATCATGCGTTGATCTGCCCCCTGGTTTTGGCTAGCGAGCTCTTCAAGACGGGCGTTAATGCGCCTTTCCTGTTCATAGAGATGCGCGGCCAGAGAACGGTTCGCAATCTCTTGGGTCCTTGCGCTTGCTTCGTTATTTCTCGTTCGATCTACCAATAGGCTTAACATCGAACGGATTTCAGCAAGATCGTTTGGCCCTTGTCTTTGTGGAGCAGAGGGCAGTGGCGAATTGGGTCTGGTCGCGCCAGATCCGCCTCCAGGGGTGGGAATTGAGTCGTTTCTCATCCACACCCAATTTCTGCTCGGGTCGTTAGTTCCTGACAAAACGTTTGTCGGAGTCTGGCTCGTCGCGATTGTTTGGGCGACTGAGCCGGCCGGTGCTGAGGTTGTGGAGACTGAGGCAGAGCTCGTCAACACGCCATCGGTCTGACCCATGATTCTTACCCCTGTGGTGTTCTGAGTAACGTTGTCTACCCTTTGAGGATGGTCAACCGGTGGTGTGGCGCTGGGAGAGCCAGATTGCTCGGGATTCATCTCGATATATCGGATCTAGGATCTGATTCTTAAGACAGGAAAAACTATAGATAGTCCCCACAGTCGGCGCCAAATGTGAGATCCGGGATTCACACTAAGAATTTGTATTCGTGGATTTGGACTTTAGGATATAGAAATGGTATAGTTTCCTATGAATCAAAGACTTTATTGAGAGTACAAAGTATGATGATCGAGCTATCTAGTCGAAGTGTTCTAAGTTAGGGTTGGAATGTCTTGAATGGATCGCCACTTCTTCTTTAAATAGTCTCGACTCTGACCTCTCTGTTCTGATATTTCGGCCTCTCCTTCGTAACGATCCCCGTGATTCTCGCGGATTAGTTGAACTGGAAAAGACCGAGTCGCTCTATCTCCACGTCGTCTCCTGCCGAGCTCGAGCTCGATCACCTCTTACTTCGGCATCGTTTGGGTCTGTCAAAGTGTCGTTCGTTTGGGCCCAACGATCGGATCGGCTCGTCTCTTCGCCTTTGATCCTGGAACGGGCTCGTGGATACGGGCCTTTGTCTTGTTTGTTAATGGGCCGGATTTCCTAGAGGGAAATCAAGTACCAACATTTACTTTTCATTTATATTTAGAAACATTAGGTAATATATCATCAATTTTAGTAATTATTCAAAAAATATTTATGAACAAAATTTTTGGAATTATTTTAAACAATTTATTTTTTTTGTCGTTTTTCGATTTTACTAAACCATGTATTGTCTGATGAGAATTTCGTTGCTGGAAGCTCCTTCTATCGAAGCTACCTAACTTCTATGGGAGAATGAAATACCCACGTGCACAAGCTTCTTTTAGAAGAGAATCCGTTCGGGCATTTAAGCGGCATAGATTATGGATAAGGTTAAAAGCTCCAGAAGTTTTTCTTAGAAAGATGAACGCATCTAGTTCTTATGAGAATGCTGGCCAACTGCCACGATAATCCTACATTTTCACCAAGTTTGGGCAATCCATCTCAAAATGAATCTTTGGAATACTTCTATTTCGTAGGCAAGACATAGCCCGTAAAAGCCCCTTCATCTCGACATGGAACGCCGATAGGATTTGACGTCCTCTTTTCATCCCATAAATCTTTTTCCCCATATGATCCATATAGTACTACCCAAAACCACTGATAGGTCCATGATCAATCTAAGAAGAATCAACTTGGCATATCGGGTTTGGGGGGGGGGGGGTCAGAAGTGTCTCCCAAGTAATCTTGAGTCTCCGGTTCTTCCTCCTCTTCGTTTGGTTTGCTAACCTACACCTTTCCTCTTCCAAAGTGGCAATCTGGAGGTTTCCCGCGGTGAAATGTCTTTTCCATTAAGAACCTTTTCACTGCTTTCCTCCTATGTAGACCATAATATCCATGGATAAGTCTCAATTTGGTGTTGTTGGCGGCATTATTTGTTTACTCTCCAAAATAGAAAGGCCATTTCCTGTAGATCGATAGGCTCCGGAAAAAATCCGGCAGGGACGGGTAGTTTGATAAGGCCCAAACTTGAAGCGGTGGGGGAATTTAAAGATGACATGATTAATTGATTTTTCTAGACTCCTAAACTTAAGAAAACTCATATCGGTAGCTATATGTCTATATGTGAGTCGTCCGCATGTAGCGATGCATCCCGAAAGGGCTTACCATATAAAAAGCTTTGTCTTTGGGGTTGTGCGGATTTTCTACACGTATTTCTTTAAGCAAGTGATGCTTCATACCCTTAAATCTTCAATCTCATGTTGAGATTATACTTTTGGATAAGATCATAACCAAACTTCACTGTATAAATATCATTTTTTGTATGATTCCATGCATACCCATATGGGGAAAATTATGGCTAGGTCTAAGACCTAGAGTAAGTGTGACATCCTCTAGTTGGAAATATTATCGCAAAAGGGGAATATTCCAGTCTCTTGATTCTCGATTGATAAAGGAGTGAACCAATAGCTTAGGGTGTCTCAGTTGAACCCGATCAGATGGTTTTGCTGGTTGAGCGGAATTGGCTGGTATCAAAGGCTCAAACCATAAATTAGTGTTGAGTCCTCATCAAATGGTCTTTCTCAGTCACATCTTCAGGTATGGCTTAGCGGCCATTATACTTATCCATCCATAGAATGGTGAGTTTACCTTGCGATCTTCAAGGGACATGAACGACAAAAATAATGTCCCTGCAAAACTCGAGAAAGTAGTGAAGCAGTGAACTGAATCAGTCGCCAAAGTTGCTTTTCTAGCACATCAATATTGAAAACATGTAAAGGCATGTTCGTTTGTTTATTCAGATGGTTCATTTGAATTGAGCTTAGAATTGATGTTCGTTTAGTGACAAAAATGACCAACATCTAGATGTGTCATCTGAACGAGTTATTAAAATTTAGGCAAAAATTTTAAACTCATTTGGATGAACCAAATTGGATCATTTGGATGGAGATGGTTCATCCAAAATTTTTAAATGGCCAATACAACCCTAATTATTTAGATGTATCATTTGGATGGACCAAATTGGATCATTTGGGTGGAGATAATTCATCCAAAAATTTCAAATGACCAATATAATCCTAATTATTTAGATGGATCATTTGGATGCAAAATTTTAAATGAGGAAACGAACATAACATAAATAATAATTTACAATTATCTTGCAAAAAAACCTAAAATGACATTTTCCGACAAAATTATAAAATCAGATTTTTCCGCAAAAAACCGCAAAATAACGTTTTCCCCTCAAAATTGCAAATCGCGTTTTCCCTCTAAAACCGCAAAATCACGTTTCTACGCCAAAACAAAAAATGTGTTTTCTGCTAAAATCACAAAAACATTTTTTCCCCAAAAATAGTGTTTTTCCACCAAAACCGCCAAATTGTTTTTTCCGCCAAACCACAAAATCATGTTTCCCCGCCAAAAGCTCAAAGTAACATTTTCCCGTCAAAACAGCATAATCGCATTTTTCCGCCAAAATCGCAAATCACATTTTCCTGCCATAACCGTAAAATAGCGTTCCCCGCCAAAACCAAAAATCATGTTTTTCTCCAAAACCATAAAATTATGTTTTCCCGCCAAAACTGTAAAATCGCGTTTCCCGCCAAAACCGTAAAATCATGTCCTCCCCCCAAAAAAACCCGTAAAATCATGTTTTCCCGCCAAATTTGTAAAATTACGTTTTCATGTCAAAACTGCAAAACCGTGTTTTTTTGTCAAAGCCACATTTTCTTGTTAAACTATAAAATCATAGGTTCTCTTCAAAACCACAATTTTTTTTTTTTTTTTGAAAATTATATAGTTGTCAATATATTTTAGATTAATAATTAAACCTATTATAGCTAAGATTGTGATTAAAAATATGATTATATCATAGTATGAGTATTTTAGTCATTTTTATTGAATTCATCTTGATGGAGATGAAGATTTATAAAAACTAAACACTCAAACCGGTGCCAACATATGTACCAAAAATGATAGAAGATTTTACGGTATTAAGAAGTTGTACATACCTCGCGCAAAAAACTTGACAACAGATGGGCTAGCAAGAAGTCCACGTCTCAGGCAGTCATGGAGCTTTCATGTTGGACCGGAGCCACCATCATGGGCAATAGATAGCTAGGTTTCTTTACATAATTGTTGTCAAAAAAAAAAAAAAAAGTTGTCATTAAGCCTTGAGGTAGATATCCAAAATCTTTAAAATCTCATCGCATTGTCTGACTTCCTCTCAGTAGAAGAACAAACTATCATCTTCAAATAGTAGGTGAGTTAAATGTGGGCTTTCCCTAGGAATGCGAAGTCCCATAATGCGGTTTTCCTCCTCTGCTCCCTTTAGTAAGGAAATTAGTGCATATATCCAGATAATAAAGCGAAAAGGTGAACGCGGATCTCCTTGCCGTAATCCTCTAAAGGCAATGATCATGCCCTTTGGCTCACCATTGATAATAATTTGGTATGTAACAGAAGTAATGCATGCCATTAGTAGGTTGACAAATATCTCACTGAATCTCATCTTAACCAATAAAGCTTCGAATTCCACCATCTCTCTAGGTCTGTCCTTTTGGAATGAGACAAATATTTCTTTGGTTTAATCTCGGGTCCATACTCCTTGTTTCAAAAAGTTCTTCACCAATTTGATGACATTATATCGTAGGAAGTTCAAAAATCTTAAAAAAATATACTCGTCATTCTGTACGGGCCAGGAGCCTTGTTCGGATTGATATCGAATAAAGATTTATTTATCTCATATTCAGTCGGTGTCTTGACGAGGTCACAATTTGTTGATTCATATACTTTTATAGTGATAAAACAAAGGTATTCTCAAAAATTTGACGGGGATGAGGATAAAGATAAGCCTCGTTCTATTCCAACAACAGTTTCCACCATGTTCCCATTATGATCTTTGAGACATATAATGCAGTTCCGACGATGTCGTTGTTTGGTGATAGTATGATGAATGTAAGTGTTTCTATATTCGTATGTATGTTGTAAATTCTTGATCTTTTTTGTCAGAACAGGTTTTCTTCCCAAAATGTCGCAATCAGTTTTCTCCATAAGTCTTACCTTCAATCATCGAATTTTCATCATCCTCAGCTACATCAATTTTATCTTTTAGTTCTCCGAAGAGGTTTTCTGAATTTATAGTATTTGTCCTCCTCCAGCAAGCTATTTCGCTACGGCATGAAGCGAGTTTCTGATGGAGGTTCCGCACAGGGAAGCCGTCAACCGAGCTCCACCCCGAGAAAACAGCTTCTTTGAAGTCTTGTTTACCCTCCCATATTTTGTAATCTAAAACTCTTCTTTGTTCCTCTATGATTTGGTTGAATCTCGGCTACAACCGGTCTATGGTTTGGTCCCCTTAGTTTTAAATATTATGTAGTCGTACGAGCGAACAAATCATGCAATTCTTCGTTTGCAACCACTCTATCTATTCTGCATTTTACCTTTCCGCAGCTTCTTTTTCCAACCCACGAGAAAAAGTTTCCTTTGTACGGGAGTGCAAGTATTCCAAAATTATCTAGCATCTTCCAAAACGGTATAAATGTTGTTTCCGCCTTTTTCCGACGTTTCTCGTGTTTACCCATAATTTTATTAAATCTCCTACCATGAACCACATGTGGCTGCGTCCTAGGCGCATCCTAGTAAGTCGTTGCCATACTTGATCTCGGTACTTGATTATTGGGTTTCCATATACAAATGTCATAAAAATCTTATCGCCTTCTAAAGAGGTCTCAATACGATAATATCTGCATATAAAATGAAAACCACTGGATTATCCATGCAAAACAGAGACATACCCCCGCTTCGACCTCTCAGCTCTACGGTAAAACTTGTTCATAACCATATGCAACTTGCATGTCTTGAAGAAAACTCATGATTATTTATTTTGTTTCCGATAAGAATAAGAAGCTAGGTGCAATTTTTTTTTGAAGTTCTTCGAGATGTTCTTTTGTCAAGTCACTTCCCGCTCCTTGACAATTCCAAACAATCATGTTCATATTGCTAGTGAAATCCCTACCGACGTAGTGTGGAATCGGTCTTGTCTAAAACATTTTCCCTGATTTTAATTCTTATAAGATAATTTAACTAGGTCTGTTAATTAGACCCCAACCCATAGCTTTTGTCTTTAAATTTTTGTGATGAATGACCTAAAGCTCACTTGATCTTCTTTTTTGATGTTTCAGCAGCCGGGCAATTTATTTTTCTTCTTCAAACTTGTGCCGATCTCCCCTCTACCCCCTCCTATTTATCCTTTCTTCTCGTTTTATTTTGTCTTGCAGCTAGGGTTGTAGATTGATCAGAGGTTTGGTTGTCTCGATTTTGTGTTGGTATGGTGGTCTCCATCCCCTCCGATACCTCTCTCTGAACGAATTTCATCTCCGGTGATGGAAAACCCTTTGTGGTTTTGGATTTCCAAAGCTTAACGATAGCTTGAGATCCCTCTTTCTTTCCTCTCTCATGGTTTTTTCGGCTAAGAAGGTTTCAACGCTTAGTTTTGGTTCGGCATTGTGTCATTACCTCATCCCCTCTTTGTCATGGGTTAGTGGGTTTGGGCTGTTGGTGTGATGATTTTCGAACTTGTATGCATGTGATGTGTAGCGTGTTCTTTTTTTTTTCTCTTTTTTTGTTGGTGATTCATTCCACTTGGCGATGGTATGGAGTTTTCTTCATGACCTCTTTTGGCCGTTTTGTTCTGTGTTTTAACGGGAAGTGTTTTCAGTCTTAGCTATTTATCTGGTTAGTATTTTGATGTTCAAGTTTTTTCAACGGTAGGTTTATAGAAGCTAGGTCAAGAGAAACTTGACAAAGAAAATTAAAAAAAAGATCTATCTCATAATCAGAATCATTATCTTGTTTAGTAAAAGGTACTAGAAGTCTGCATGCTAGTGTAGGTATGGGAAAGTCTAACGATCGGCATGGTATTTCTAGTGTGTCATTAATGAATTTTGTCCTCGCTTATTTTATGGGGTCGAAAGACCATTGGCTTCTCATTGTATTTCAATTGTAGAACTTCTTCTATGATGTAATATGTTTCAAAATGGATGTAATAGAACAGTGTTAAAAAGAAAAAAATTGTGCAATAAAACAAAGCACAAGATAACCTCGATTGAGCAAATTCTAACGGGAACGGCGTTAGGACCTGAAAACAATTAGAACGTCAAACTTTGAGGTAGAATCAATCTATTGAATGGTTGTCAATTTGTTTTGCAGCTCTAAAATTGATACCGAACAGGTTGGTTTCACAGTTATGGATTGAGGCAAGAGGATAACCCGAGTTTAAATGGAAGAAAGAATAAGGAGAGTGGCGCTGTAGGTTGACAATGCCCACCACCAAAACAAACAGTTACTCTGCCGCCATCCGTGCAAGGAACTCGGAAGTACATGGAGCAATACATGATCATTGAAAACCAGACGATGTCATTGATAGGGATTATTGTTAGTCGTTGGGGAAGAACAGGGCAACACTGAGGGTTTAAACGAAGTCAAAGCAGAGGTACGCCGCTGCTAGTCGCCGGGAAAGAACATAGCACTGCCGGGAAAGAACATAGCACCACCGTGAAACCTAGGATCCCTTCCACCTAGGGAAGAGAAGTCCATTCCCTCTACTGCTAGGAGCTTGGACCTACGCAGAAGGCTCAAAGGTTACCATAACGAACCGCCTTGAACTCGAAAAAACATGTCACTACGAAGAGAGAATTTTGTTACGTTTCACTAAGGATCATAGAACGAATTGTGGAGACTGAGTACAACCACAGCCTCATAAAACTCTACTAAAAATCCAGAAAGCGACGAGGAGTGTTGGAGATGGGTTTAACAACCCTCCATAAAGGCCCGTTCAGAAATTTAGGTCGGCCAAAATAGAAAGGATTAGGTCAAGTCGGAAATATGGGTAATGACGGCGGCAAAGAGATAACAACGCGCGTGGAAGACACGCCGAGCAAGACACGCCGAGCAAGAAGATTTACTCAAGAGATTCTCGCTGATCAAAAAGGAAATATTCTATTTTATCATTTAAGAGTTTATCTTTTGTACGCCGACCTTGTAACCTATTTAAGAGCATTAAAGCTCGCTGATGTAATCAATCAATATACACTTTTGACAAAAACTCTTAAGTCTTTTGAGAGCTAAATCGCAACTTGAACGGCTCTCCGACAACCTAGTTTATCATTCCGCCGCTCGTTTTCCTCCCGGAAACCTAGCGAAACCCTAATCTTAATGTTGTCCTCCAAGCTGAATCACAAATACTTTCAAGAATCCCTAAATAAAACCCTAAGGTTCTTTCTATCTTTAGATAGACGGAATCATGATCTTACAATTGGCGCCGTCTGTGGGGATTTCTTAAAAGTCTTTATAAAACACCACACTCAAGGATGACCGATAACGTAGCTCTAAAAGAGACAGACATGGTCGACTGCAAAGATAGAGATCATGAATTTAGTGATTACGATGGCAGCGACCACGAAACGGGCGGTCATGAAACCAATGACCAAACTCAAGATCCTAAAACAGATCAAAATCATAAGGAGGGCGAAGTTATTCCACCGACGAATGAAACAGAAAACAGATCGAGGTTGACTCCATCTATACAACACTTCTGGCAAAGATCGACGCTCATAACGATTTGCTAAGGAAAAACTCTGCACAAGAATGCAAGTTACGCGATGATCATGACAAACTACGATCGGAGCAACGATCAAAGGAACCGTCCAAGTTACAACGGACTATCCCTCAATGAACAAAGGATGGTGTCACCAGGCAACTATCCTACGGATCCCCAGAATACAACACTGGCCGAGAGGCATCTACGCGAGGATCAGACCAAGACAACGACTATCATCGTCAGCTGATGGAATTAAAAGACAATATCAAGGAGATGAGAACTGAGGTTCATCACATCACACGGTCGGCACCCGAGATCGATCGGATACTCGAGAAAAATTAAAATATCCCATTCACACCATATATCACCAATGCGCACGTCCACCATCCCGAGAATATCAAACTACTTTCTTACAATGGCAGCGCCGATTCTACCGGTCATCTGCCTCATTTAAAATAGCGGCAGCCAAGGCACGATTATCATCAGGAGAAAAAGACGGAGGAGACTTCCAGCTATTCATGGAATAGTTGGAAGGATCCACCCTCACTTGGTTCTCAAGCCTTCTTCCAGAATCAATCGACAACTTCCAACTCTTGTCTCGGGCCTTCGTCAAACACCACTTCGTCAAATCGCATCCCTTTATTCCTTGTTGTCTATGTCTCAAGGGCCCAAAGAAACCTTACGAGATTTCATAGAAAGGTTCAAGAGCGTTGTCTCACGAGTATCCGTCTCAGACAACCTCGGCGTCACCGCCCTTCAAAACGCATTTTGGTTTAAGACCCCTTTTCACCAAGACATCTTTCTGTAAAAACCATACACGCTCGAAGGCACCCTTCACCAAGCAGATTTGGATGAACAGAAAGTGGTATTGGCAAAGAAGTACGGGGCCTATAAACCAACCAGAAAAAGCGATGACTACTGCAAAACACGACAAAATTATGAAAAGGATCGGAGCACGAAAGAAACCATGATTGTTGGCAATACCGAGACTCAGCGTCCGCCGTCTAAGACCTGGAATAAGTACATTTCCAAAACGAAAGAAAAGTCGCCACTACCATCCTCATCTTCCGAACGAAAGAGTTCACAACGATACTGTGATTATCACAAAACGACGTCGCACAACACATCATCGGGCGAGATCTCAAGGAAGCAATGTTCTTACACTTCCTGAAAGGCAAGCTGAAAACTACCATGGACGAGCTCAGAAGCACCACGCAACGCGATGATGATGAACGACAAGATATACAGGATGACTGGCGCGAGGATCAATCACCTAAACAAAGCAAAAAACAACACCGTTCTTCGGACACCGATGCCCCCGAAACGCAACCGCAAAGATCTCGATGACGATGATGATGCACCACGACTTGTACGTCAAATCAACATGGTTATGGGCGGTTTGATCCTTGTCAACGACTCAGCTAGGTCAATCAAGGAGTAGGAATGCAAGGCAATCGCCACACAAAGTGCTCAACAATCAATCAATGACGAACCACATGTCATCTTCACCGACGATGACCTAGCAACAACGCATTTTCCCCATAACGATCCTCTAGTTATTGAACTCATCATCGGCAATTGCGAAGTATCATGGATCTTGATAGACACATGAAGCTTCATAGATTGATCTTCAAGGAAACTCTGAAGAAAATGGATATCAAAGATGACAATATCAAACAAACAGTCAAGCCGCTCAGAGGTTTTACAAGTAAAACAACTTACACTATCAGAACCAACAAGTTACATGTTTACATTGGTGGAGTCACAAAGCTTGACAAGTTCCACGTCATCGACAAACCAAAAATCTATAAAGTGATACCGGCACTCATTGGATACATTCCATGAATGCAGTACCATCGACCTATCATCAATGCCAACAATTCCCAACGCAAAATGGGATTCAGACGATCAGAGGTAGTCAAAGTATGAGCCGATCATGTTTTCTCATGGAGAACAGAATGCGAACGCCTTCATGCATGATTAATGTCGAGCAAGGCAATAAGGGACTCAAAATGAGCTTGTCCAGCAGGTTGTCCTTGACGAATCAGACGCCAGCAAGTGTGTCGGTATCGGAACAGAATTCCCGAAAGATATCAAAAGGGAACTTATCAATTTTCTTCAACAAAACGTCACGACTTTCGCTTGGCCAGTCAAAGATGTGAAAGGCATCATCCTTTCCATCACGAATCATGAACTCAACATCCAGACGCACAGTTCCACTTGTCCTTTCTTCAACGTTCTACTGTTGCCTAGGCCCTGCATATTTCAAAAATATCAGGACCACAACTAGTATCCAATACCTTCGTAGAACTTGAAGTAATAACACAATACCTGAAGAAGAAGTTCCGTACATCTCTTTCATCTCTTGTGAATCTTCCATGAATTTAATGCAATTTCTCTTCCAATGCCCAAACTCTTCACAGTAGCAGCACTTACCAACATTAGATGGGCCAGGCTTGGGCTTATAAGATGACACATGCTTATCCTGATTCCAAATCTGGACGGCCCTGCCTCTACCCTTGTTTAGACAAGATTTCTCAGACCTTTTACCCTTTATGATGTTTTGCTCAACTGTCTTGAGCATGCCATGCAGCTCAGTCAACGTCTTCGTCAAGCCATTCTTGATATAGCTCTTAATAAACTTATCATAACTTGACGACAATGACTGCAGAATGATCTCAGTAGCCAACTCTAGGCTAACATGACAATCCAGTTTCCCCAGGTTATCAATGTAACCCATCATTTTAATGACATGAGGACTCACTGGAGCATCCTTTGGTAGCTTGCACCCAATGAGAGACTTAACCAACTGGTATCTCTCAACTCGTGCCTGTTCCTGAAACATCAGTTTCAGGCTGGTGATCATCTCTATTGGCGACTCCATGTTCTCGTGTTGACTCTTTAAGTCCGAGTTCATGGTAGCCAACATCAGACCACACACATCTACCACATCAATATAATGCTTATTCCAAGCATCATATACTGCATGCGAGGCATTGGTCCCATGCCTCTCGGGGAGAGCTTTCTCAAGGACATAGTCCCTACTCTCTTGCTTGAGAATAAATCTCAAGTTCCGATACCAATCCAGGAAATTTGATCCATTTTACTTGTCCTTCTCAAGGACGGATCGCAACGAGAAATTAGTTTTAGACATAGGCTGAAATCTAAGAAAAGAAAATTTTAGTTATGAAGTTCAGGAAATGAGAAATCTTATTTAATAAGAAAACTCGCATTATATTCAAACAGTGTTTCCTCTATGAATATAATGATCCAAGACCCATACTTCACTAAAATCTGAGTGGACGACTCCCCATCACCCATAGTTTAGTTATCTAGGTAAGCAAATCATTGCTAATTGTACCCAGTACAACTCTTGGTCGAAGATAAGACAATCCATGTCTCATCCACTCTGACGTCTCTGAGCCCAGAACTTCTGATAGCCCAGTCAACTAAACCAATCTCTTCAGTCTTGTGATCATTGACAGTCGCACTGCAAGTCTATCAATGTTCACCTGCCTTACTCATGTAATTGTAGATACCAAGGACTCCAAGACTATCCAACAACGAAACGAGTATTGACAGTAGACAAGATTGGACAAGACATCAAGGTCACTTGATATTTAGTTGAGGAAACGGAACTCTAACAGGTTAGTAAATCAATCTCTTAGGTCATGTAATTGTTGATGCCAAGCACAGCAAGACCATCAACACAACTACCAGCCTTACTCATTTAATTGTGGACACCAAGCTCTTGGCAAGACTATCACAACAATGAAATGAGTCTTGACAGTTGACCATATTGAAAATTAAGCTTTGATCTAATACACATCCAATGAGTATTCAATGGGTTTAGAACATGTTTAACTTCTAATTTTAATTGAGTTTTAATTGTTCTAATCATGTGGGTTAGGTCGAGTTTGGTTTTGCAAATTCAAGGTTCAATAACCAGAATTGTGAGCACTGTGTTGAATGACACAAACCATGTCTGTCGATCGATACCACCAAACAAACCGGTCTTCAATAACTGGTTAATCACCGGTCAATCCAATTGAACCGAAATTAGCCGGTCAAACCGGTTTAACCAATTGTGATAACCGGTCCAATCCAATTGAGCCGGTTCATCCAATTGAACCGATTCAATCAGTTTTAACCAATCGCGATAACCGGTCCAATCCAATTGAACCGACTTATCCAATCAAACTGATCTTAACTAATCAAATCGGTTTATTCTAATTGAGATAACCAGTTCAATCCAAATGAATCAATTCATCCAATTTAAACCGATCTGATCTAACTCAACCAAGCATGATAACCAGTTCAATCCAATTGAACCGATCAACCAATCGCAAGGCCTGTGTCGACCGACACTCAACCTGTGTCGATCGACACAGTTGGGCCACAGGGAATTTTCGATCCTTTGATCGAACCCTAAATTTTAATTAGGTTTTTCTTCATGTGTCGATCGACACCAGCTTGGTGTCGGTCGACACTTCGCGAAAAACCCTAGCCGACGATTTCAAATAAACCTAATTCATTACAATTTTTCTACACAGCATCGACCGACACACTTTTGTGTCGATCGACACAAGACGAAAAACTCAGAATTCGTTTTCATCAAAATCGATCTAACATGCCACTTTTTCATAGAACACATATGAGCGAATTTAATTCATCAAATTCAATTAGCATGTTCGATTCAATTGAAAACCCCAAGGCTCTGATACCACTGTTGGAACTTTGGCAGAACCATAAGGAATCATACTCATATCAATATGTTCCGGTAAAAGTCACTGGACAGTTGTAAGGAATATCCCCAAGTGTTTGAGAAACACTAAGGATAGGTTCTTGTTCAACTGAGAAAGTGACGAATCAGTTTTGAGTAGTTAGACGGACAAAGACGATTCCCGGTTCCCACCTGGTTATGTCTCTTTGTCTGTGTAGCGGTGCTATCAGTTGGAAGGGCCCCAAGCAGGGGACCGTAGAATAGTGCTTATTAATGAATAGTGGTGTGGTTTATTGGAATGGTTCCAAGCAAGAACACCGCAGCCTCTCTCTCACAACCTAAGCACGAGTTTTATACTGTTGCTGTAGGTACTAGATATCTGAAGACGTGGTCTTGATTCTAGTGGGAGTTATGTTAGTTATGATGTTCACATAGACATGCTATGGTCATGTTTATAAAAAAAACTGACATCAGCATTATTTGATTATTGGATAATTAAATAATGGTCTCAAATTTTTTTATGTTCATTTTATAGGTCATCAAGTTGAGGACTTGATCATGAAACCCTATAAGTGAAAGATAACATAAAATTATGTTTGTCCCTGGTCGTAGGCTATTAAAGTGGGACACTAACAACCGTTAAGACTAGTATGTGAGGTGACGTATGACTTTCATGGAGTCATTGATATGAGTATCAACGTCAATCACATAGATATATGTTGGTGAACATATGATCGGACATGACCCGCTAATGAGAACTCTACAGGATAGTTATATAAGTGTCATGAGAGGTTCTCATTACGACTATAGAGTATAGTCCTTAGACCTGAGTTCATCATGATTTCTAGCATGTGAATTGGTGCGCTTTGACCTTGTCAAACGTCGTTCCGTAACTGGCGGCTGTGAGATCCGGATTCACACTAAGAATTTGTATTCGTGGATTTGGACTTTAGGATATAGAAATGGTATAGTTTCCTATGAATCAAAGACTTTATTGAGATTGATCGTCGAGATAGAACAAACACAATCGAAAAGAGAGTACAAAGTATGATGATCGAGCTATCTAGTCGAAGTGTTCTAAGTTAGGGTTGGAATGTCTTGAATGGATCACCACTTCTTCTTTAAATAGTCTCGACTCTGACCTCACTGTTCCGATATTTCGGCCTCTCCTTCGTAACGATCCCCGTGATTCTCGCGGATCAGTTGAACTGGAAAAGACCGAGTCGCTCTATCTCCACGTCGTCTCCTGCCGAGCTCGAGCTCGATCACCTCTTACTTCGGCATCATTTGGGCCTTGTCAAAGTGTCATTCGTTTGGGCCCAACGATCGGATCGGCTCGTCTCTTTGCCTTTGATCCTGGATAGGGCTCGTGGATACGGGCCTTTGTCTTGTTTGTTAATGGGCCAGATTTCATAGAGGGAAATCCAGTACCAACAATAGCCCCCCAGCCCATTGATTTCGAGAAGTCGAGGTTAATGGGCGGTGGACGTTTTCGGGAAGACGCGCGCGTGTCTCGGGCGTCGAAAAATCTAATGATTACTCTTGCCCCGTCCGTAGATCTTGTTGCGATCCAATGGTCAAGGATGGGCGCGTGGGACGAGCTGATCTGCTTTTTAGCGCGTCAGCAGTTACAGCGTATATTTGTTTGAGAATTTCATCTCCCGCCGTGGATCTGGTCGATCGTCGACGGCTGAGATTCAAAGGTTGCGAAGAGTCTTTTCAGGCTCGTTCTTTTGATGACGTGACCTAATTATCGTGCGCTCGCAGCCGTCGATCTCACATCTACTGTTAGATTAAGGGGAAAGCGAGGAGTCCAAATCACCTCGATTTTCTCGTAATTATTAAGAGTTCGGAATCATGCGGTTGGGATTTTGCACGATTCCCACTATAATTTTCTCGTATTTTGCCGAGGGTGATTTCTTCTCTCCCACTTTCACTTCTTCTCTTACTTTTGCTCTGGTTTTTACTTCTCTTCCCATCGGAAAATTTTCCATCCAAAACTCTTTGCTTTCCTTGTTTCGATACACCGCTTTCTATGGCTCTCAGAGATGCGACAGGGGCTAGAGTTTTCCCTATCCGTAGACCAAATCAAAAGGTTGCGGAGGGTTTGCCGGATTCCACCGGAGGTGGAAATTGTGATTCCGTCGCCGGCGGTGTCTCCGGAGACCGCGGTGGAGGGTTATTGTTGCGCCTCATACGCCTACTTCGAGAAATGCGGGCTTTTCTTCCCTATTCCCCGCTTAATCTCTTTGGTGCTGGCCCAGCTTCAACTGGCGTTTCATCAGATGACGCCGAACTTTGTCCGGTATGTCATCGGACTCGGAGTCAGGGCCGCAGAAGAAGATATCGATTTCGGGCCTGAGGAACTTATGCGTGTTTGCTCGGTGAAGCACAACGCTAAGTTCCGGGGGACTTACTATCTCTCGCCTCGTTTTGGGCGGGTCCTCGAGGATGTTCCGACGAAAGATGTATGGAAGGACCGATACTTCTTCTTCAGGATAACCCATCATTCGGTCGGGGACTTTGACTATTCGGTCATCCCGTCCCGATGGTCGTCCAGTGTCGGTAAGGCCCTGGTTTCAGTGTTTTGTTGTTTTGTTTTGTTAGGCCGTCCCTTATCTGGTCCGGTTTCTATCACAGAGGCCCCGGAGTCGCTTGCTACCAACCCGATCACAGAGGCGTTGCTAGCTCATCTGATAGGGGGCGCTGGTAATTGGGGTAGTTTTACGATTGAGCGTGTGCAGGCCGCTCTGCGGGTCGGCCCTGAGCGAGCTCTGCGGGACCGCGCTCGGGTTCCTCAAAACCCATTGGTTCCTTCCGAACCTTCTCGGACTCTCCCGGCTCAAGCTACTCAGCCTCCACTTCGTATTGCCGAGCGGGCCGGAGAAGGTGAGTCGTTTTGTTCGCAATGTTTTTGTTTGTCATCGTCGTTTTGACTTGTCTGACTTTTTTCATTTTATTTATAGTTCGACCTCTTCCGGGTGACAGCTCGGCTGCTAATTCCCTTCCTCGCGAGACGTTATCTCGCAGAGTGAGCAGTCGCCGGAATGGGAAAGACCCGATCGAACTGGTCGACAAGATGTGGGCGGGCGACCTTAGTAATGCCCTCCTATTTGCCCTTGATCGGGCTCCTCCTCCGCCTCCAGCTTATCCTCCTCCTCCTGCTCAGACCTCGCTCCTCCCGGTGACGGGCCCGGAGGGAACGGTTGCGGGGATCCTCGACGCGACTATCCCCTTGGTCGAACGGGAGGTAGTTTTGCCTCGGTCTAGAGATGCTGCTCTCCGCGATTCTCAGCCGGATTTGTCCGGGGAGGGAGATCGTCGGAGCCGAGGAGGGTCTCTTCCTCCTTCGCCGAAGTCTCGTAAAGTAGACGCGGGAGGGAGTCCAGAAGGGTCGGACCGAGAAGAGTGCTCGGTTGTAGACGATCCAGAAGGTGTGGTTCGTCTGCTGAGGCGCGCGTCAGACCTACGAGCTCCAGTCTGCTCGGGAGGCTGCTACCCAAATGAATGCTGAGCTCCAGGAAGCTTTAGCTAGGGAGGAGCGCCTGAAGAAGAGGGTTGCGGACCATGCTGCTGCAGAAGCCCGGATTGCGTATCTCGAGAGGAGGGAGGAGGAGCTATCTTGTCAGCTTAGCGCCGCCGAGGCTCGCATTCGGGCTGTGGAAGAGTCGAGCCGGGTCGAGCTACGCAAGGCTCGAAGAGAACTCAATGGCCAGTATCTGACGATTCTAACCGGGATTAAAGAGAGAGCCGAGAAGAGGAAAATCCAGACCAGCGCCGAGATTCGTCTCCAAGAGACTTTGGCCAACATCGAGCTTATCGCTGAGATCACGGCTGGAGAAGTGGATATGACCCGAGAGGTGCTTAAGCTGGCTGAGCAAAAGCGACTTGCCGCAGCGGAGATGGAGGCCGCGGCAGTCTCTGATTTTAGCGTTGGCAAGCTTGCCTTGCCGGCGATATCGGAGGATTCCGTGGCTATGGCTTCTCCGCCTACTCCTCCGTCTGAGACTGACCCGAGGATGACTGACGAGGTCGACTCCCGGCCGAGAAGAGAGGCGGGTGATGGGGCGGAGGGCCAGGTCGGAGGCTCCTCCTATGCTGCGTTTTAGTTAAAAACTGTTGTTGTTGTTTCCCGAGAGGGCTTTTAATTTCCTTTTCAAACTTTGGTTGCCCAAGGGGGCTTTTTGTTCGAACTTGAGGACATCGTGTCCTCTTTTTTTTTTTTTTTTTTTCTATGAATCTCCTTTCGAATCTTTCATGCCTTAGCATAGATTTTACTGTTTTGATGCTTCGTCATAGAGTTTGGTCGTTATGACAAATACTTCTCTCGAACAGCCTTAGGGAGTTCTTCATGAACTTTGTGTCGATCGTACTCGAGGTACGACTACTTCGTAGTGTAAGATCTGAGCTTAACGCTGGATGCTTTCAAAGAATTGCTGAATATAAGGACGAATCGAAGTGGACTTACAAAGGTTGTTTGCTTGAATAATTGTCTGGACTTCGTTGCCTTTTGCTTGGAGGGAGGGGGTAGTCCCCCAATTCTTTTAATCCGTATAAGGTTTAGAAGAATTATTGGTTTTGGAAGGATCGCTCTGGATCTTTTTCTTCGGGACGATCATTTCAGTTCGTTCGAATCGGGAGGACCGTTTTGGGTCGCTTGTTTTGGGACGATCATTTCAGCTCGTTCGATTTGGAAGGACCTTTTTAGGTCGCTCATTTTGGGACGATCATTTCAGTTCGTTCGGTTTGGAGGGACCTTTTTAGGTCGCTTTGTTTGAATGGATAATTTCATATCACTTTATTTCTTGGAGAGATAATTTCATATCACTTGATTTTGGAAGAGATAATTTCATATCGCTTGATTTTGGGGGAGGCCGTTTGAGGTCTCTCGGAAGGGATAATTTCATATCACTTGTTTTAGGAGAGATAATTTCATATCACTTTAGCTTTTGAAGAGATAATTTCATATCACTTTTTGAGAATGCAATGGTGAGGTATTTCACAACGACTCTAACTTTTACGACAGAGAGAGGCATCGGATTGAGAGACTTATTTTGATTTCACAAAGATAAGCTAGTATGACTTCGTCAGAAGTTGCTGAGCTCGGTAAGAGCTTTGCGTTTGGGGGGTGGCTGCGCTCGAAGTCGAGCTGCCTACGTACCCTTTTAAGGGGATCAAGCCATTTCGTAGTTCGATTATGTTGTCGTACTCCTAGTGGAAGTACTTCTTGAGGTTGATGATGTTCCAAGGTCGTAGTTCAGGTTTCTGGGTTTCCACCGACTTGAGTCGGTAGACCCCGTCCTTCACAACGTCGGTGACCTGGTAAGGACCTTCCCACTTTGCTCCCAACTTCCCAGCGTGTTCTTCCTTTTTATGGTCGAACACTTTCCGTAAGACGAGCTCTCCTACTTGAAACCTTCGAGTTTTGATCTTGGAATCATAGTAACGAGCTGCGGCTTGTTGGTAGTTCTGGATTCGAGCTAGTGCGAGGTTCCTCCTTTCGTTGACAAGATCGAGCTCGTCAGTTATCATCTTGTTATTGAGTTCCTCTTATCGTGGGCATTCTTCTTTGCGGATGCTTGATACGAGGATTTCGGCTGGTACTACCGCCTAGATCCCGTAAGCCAGCGAGAAGGGAGTCTCGCCGGTGGATTTGCGGAGGGTAGTCCGGTAGGCCCAGAGTACGGCTGGGAGCTCGTCGCTACAGCTCGTTTTGCACTCACTGAGTCTTTTCTTGAGGCTATTCATGATTGCCTTGTTGGCTGCTTCTGCCAGCCCATTCCCTTGCGGATAGCGTGGCGTTGAGTAAGTCAGCTTTATGTTCCACGTTCTGCAGAACTCCTTGAAGGCGTTTGATATGAACTGCGAACCGTTATCAGTGACGATCTCGTGGGGTAGTCCGTGCCGGCAAACGATGTTTCGCCAGACGAACTCCTTGACGTGAACGTCTTTGACCTTTTGGTACGACTCTGCTTCAATCCATTTGGTGAAGTAGTCTGTCATCACCAATAAGTGTGTGGCTTTCTTTTTTCCGGATGCGACTAGGGCCCCCACGATGTCCATTCTCCATCGCATGAATGGGTATGGCGATGAGATAGAGGAGAGTTTCTCCGATGCTTGGTGGATAATTGGGGCGTGCTTTTGGCACTTGTCGCATTTGTTGGAGAAGGACTCGCATTCGGTGGCCATTGTTGGCCAAAAATAGCCTTGCCTTTTGATTCGCACGGCCAATGCTCGTCCTCCGGAATGGCTTCCGCAGGATCCGTCGTGTGCTTGTGTAATCACGGCTAGGGCTTGCTTTTTGTTAAGGCATTTAAGGTAAGGTCCGGAGAGACTCCTTTTGAAGAGCTCTCCTTGTGTGACGCAGTACCTTGCACTTTGTGTTTAGAGTTTCCGTGCCTCCCACTTGTCGTCTGGAACTTCGCCATTTGTAATGTATCGAATGATCGGAGTTCTCCAATCTTCGTCATTGTTAGGCTTGGGTCCTTGACTAGTGGATGCGGCTTGGATCGGTCCGTCGGGGACGTTCGCGACGTACACGGCTTTTCTTGGATCGAGGTCATCATCAATCTTGATGATGTCGCGATTGGTGTCCTCGGAACATTCTTTGCGCTCGACTTCGTCCTTTATGGCGGGCCCGTCCTCTTTTAAGGACAGAGCTTCCAGGGCTATGTCGATGCTTGGTTTTTCGATCCCCTCGACCGGTATGATCCTTTTGAGGTTAGGATCTGATGTCGATGCTAATGCGGCTAGGGCATCGGCTGCGGTGTTTTCGACGCGTGGGATTCGCGTTAGATCAAAGAATTCGATCTGTTCGGCGAGCGTGTGGACTACCCGTAGGTATGCTTCCATCCGTTCGTCTTTGGCCTCGTAGTCGCCATGATACTGGCTCGTGACCAATTGGGAATCGCTGAAGGCGCCAACTTCCCGGGCTCCTATTGCTATCGCTAGTCTGAGCCCGGCTATTAACGCTTCGTATTCTGCTTCGTTATTTGAAGCGGCGAAGCCCAGTCTGAACGATTGTTCTAGTACTTCGCCTGTTGGGGAGACCAGTTTTACTCCGACTCCGGATCCTTGCCTCGAGGAAGCTCCATCGACATAGAGTTTCCACCTTTGGGCCGAGGTCGGGTCGATTTCGATGGTCGAAGGGAGCTCGATTATGAAATCTGCCAGTACTTGCGCTTTTAGGCATGTTCGATCCTTGTATTCTATGTCGTACTCGCAAAGTTCGATAGCCCATTTGACCAATCGACCTGACTGGCTTGGACAGTGAAGGATGGTTCTCAGTGGCTGAGAGGTCATCACTATGATCGAGTGCGATTGAAAGTATGGTCGGAGCTTCCAAACTGATGTCACTAGCGCTAGGGCGAGTTTTTCCATGGCGGGGTATCTGGTTTCAGCGTCGATCAAGGTCTTACTGATGTAATACACCGGCCGTTGCTCGTTTTGTTCTTCGCGAACCAGGACTCCACTTACTGCTGCCGTCGAGACAGCTAGGTAGAGGTAGAGGGGTTCTCCTTCTACTGGTTTCGCCAGTATGGGTGGTTCGCTCAAGTAAGCTTTGAGCTGAGTGAACGCTTCTTCGCACTTTTCGTCCCAGAGGAACTTTTTGTTCGCTTTGAGCAAGTGATAGAAGGGTAGACATTTATCAGTCGACCTCGAGATGAAACGGTTCAGAGCAGCTATTTTTCCGGTTAGGCGCTGGACTTCTCGCGTCGTTTTGGGAGATTTCATCTCTATGAACGTTGCGATCTGTTTGGGGTTCGCTTCGATCCCTCTTTCGGTTACTAGGTAACCTAGGTATTCTCCTGAGGGGACCCCGAAGGTACACTTTGCTGGGTTGAGTTTCATCCCTTATTTATTGAGAATGATAAAACATTCTTTTAGCTGTGGGATGTGATCCTCATACCTGGAAGATTTGACCAGCATATCGTCGATGTAGACTTCCATATTTTTGCCTAGGAGTCCTGAAAACATCTTGTTGACGAGGCGTTGGTAAGTTGCTCCTGCGTTTTTTAGTCCGAAGGGCATGACTTTGTAGCAGTTGTTGGATCTCCTAGGATCTAGGGTTTGATATATTGAAATTCAACCAACCTCGTTCTTACCTTAAACTGGCAGCGGAATGAAATGGTGAACGAGATCAGTGGAACAACGCAGGTGCCTTGCCTCTACCAGATACACACGCACACAAGCTGGAAACGGGATGCTAGTGCCGGATCAATGGGAATCCTCTGTTTCTGGTGTTTCTGCTCTTCTCACTGAGAAAAACTCGACGGCTCACGTTTTAGGTCGAAACTCATGTTTTATTCGACCTAAAACACACTTAACGGGCCAGACTTGATTAAGTCTTAATTTCGAAAAGTCCTTTCGAAACCCGAACTGTGTCGACCGACACACAAGCTGTGTCGATCGACACAACACCATTTTCTCGATAATAATGTGTATCCCATACGCATTAATATGATCATTACCATAATAATCATTCCCATGTCGTAGCTTCCAGTTTGCTTAGGTGTGTGACCCTATAGGATCATATAATACTGGCAGTAAGTCTACAACTTACAGATTGCAAGAGGCTTCTAGCAAAACATTGCAACCGCCCAGTATTATACGAATGTCTGATCTCGACACACAACTATCACCAGGAGTGAGTACAAGTGTGATTTCAGGACACTATCCCAACAATCTTCCACTTGTACTGGAATCATCAATTCCTATAATCCTTTTGTCTCTATATCTCGATTTGGCATAAGGCAAGATTGGTGTCATCCTTATTAAGCCAACATCGTGTTTATCGAACTCCTGATCTCATACTGAACATTACAAATAACTGAACTATAGTTCGTTTGAGTGCGGCCACACATTTTCTCAGTATTAAATCTTCGATAGGCCCTGAGATAATTATCTCCCGTTATTCAGGAGGGACAAATCCCATCTTGTTCCATCCCTATTTCAATGCACACTTCATGATATACTTAAACAGTGCCGTTATAGTCCCCAGTTACGGGTCGACGTTTGACAAAGTCAAAGTGCACCAATTCATATGCAAGAAAGCATGATGAACTCAGGTCTAAGGACTATACTCTATAGTCGTAATGAGAACCTCTTATGACACATATATAACTATCTTGTAGACTTCTCATCAGCGGGTCATGTCCGATCATATGTTCACCAACATATATCTATGTGACTGACTGCGATAATCATATCATTGGCTCCATGAAACTTAGCCAACAGCCACCTCACAATCTAGTCTCTCGCGGTTGCCATTGTCCCACTTTGACACTAGGGACAAAACATAATTTATATCATCTATGACTTATAGGGTTTCATGATCAAGTCCTCAACTTGATGACCTATAATATGACATAAACTTATTTTGGGACCATTATTTAGATCACAATAAATAATGCTGAAATCAAATTTCATTAAACATATCCAAAAGAATGTTTTACAAGAGCATCTTATTATAACTAAAATAAAACTAAAACTCCCACTAGAATCAAGATTACATCTTAAGATCTCTAATGCCTACAGCAGTCGTATGAATCTCATGCTTAGGCCTTGGGAGTGACTTAGTCAGAGGATCAGCGACATTCTCGTCCGTCGGAACTCGGCTGATCTTCACATCACCTCTATTGACGATATCACGAATCAGGTGATATCTCCTCTCTACGTGTTTGGACTTCTGGTGTGACCTTGGTTCTTTCGCCTGAGCAATGGCTCCGTTGTTGTCACAAAACAAAGCCACTGGCTCCAAGATACTAGGAACCACACCAAGTTCAGTCATGAACTTCTTGATCCAAACAGCTTCCTTTGCCGCTTCAGAAGCAGCAACATATTCAGCTTCCGTCGTGGAATCAGCTACGGTATTCTGCTTAGAGCTCTTCCAACTCACGGCACCGCCATTTAGACAGAAGACATATCCAGATTGTGATCGGAAATCGTCTATGTCCGTCTGAAAACTCGCATCGGTGAATTCATTCACCACAAGTTCTTCACTTCCTCCATACACCAGGAATTTATCCTTAGTATGTCTCAAATACTTGAGAATATTCTTGACAGCTGCCCAGTGAACTTCACCTGGATCAGATTGGTATATGCTCGTCATGCTTAATGCGTAAGCTACATCTGGACGAGTGCAGAGCATGGCATACATAATAGATCCTATTGCAGAAGCATAAGGAATCCTATTCATGCGCTTCCGCTCAGCATGTGTCACCGGACACTGCTTCTTGCTGAGACTAATGCCATGAGACATCGGTATGAAGCCCTTTTTGGAATCATGCATCCTGAATCTGTGCAACACCTTATCAATATAAGTGTCCTGGCACAATCCAATCAGCCTGTTCACTCTATCTCTGTAGATTCTGATTCCAAGAATGTACGCGGCTTCTCCCATGTCTTTCATGGAAAAACAACTTCCGAGCCAAGTCTTAACAGACTGAAGCAACGGAACGTCATTACCGAGGAGGAGTATGTCATCGACATACAGTACAAGAAACACAATTCTGCTCCCACTAGTCTTCTTGTAAACACATGGTTCTTCTTCGTTCTTGATGAAACCAAATTGTTTTACTGCTTCATCAAAACGAAGATTCCAACTCCGTGATGCTTGCTTCAATCCATAAATGGATTTATGAAGCTTGCATACCTTTCCAGCGTTCTTAGGATCAACAAAACCTTCAGGCTGTGTCATATACACATCCTCTTCCAGAATACCATTCAGGAAAGCGGTTTTGACATCCATCTGCCAAATCTCATAGTCATAATGAGCTGCAATCGCTAGAAGAATCCGAATGGATTTAAGCATAGCGACTGGGGAATAGGTTTCATCATAGTCAATACCATGAATTTGCTTGAAACCTTTAGCCACCAACCTTGCTTTGTAAATTTGCACATTGCCATCCACGTCAATCTTCTTCTTGAAGATCCATTTACACTCAATGGCTTTTGCACCATTAGGTAAATCGACCAAGGACCATACTTGGTTTTCTGACATGGATCCCATTTCGGATTTAGAGGCTCCAAGCCACTTTTCGGAGTCCGGGCCCATCATTGCTTCCGCGAAGGTCGCTGGTTCGTCACTATCAATGATCATCAGATCATTAGAATTGGTCACGAGAAATCCATAGTATCTCTCGGGTTCGTGACGGATCCTTCCGGATTTGCGAACTTCAGGCTCCACAGACGCCGGTTCCACAGAACTTTGTGGATCCAACTGCTGCTCTTCCTCAGTAGGTTGAGCAGTCTCCTGTGCATCTCGAATTTCTTCAAGATGTACTTTACTCCCACTGTTTTTCTTAGAGAGAAACTCCCTCTCAAGAAAAGAACAGTCCCGAGCAACAAATACTTTGTTCTCAGATTGGTTGTAAAAGTAGTATGCCTTGGTTTCCCTAGGATAACCAACGAAGTAGCATTTATCTGATTTGGGTGCGAGCTTGTCAGAGATTAAACGTTTGACATAAGCCTCACATCCCCAAATCCTCAGGAAAGACAGACTAGGAATTTTCCCAGTCCACATTTCATGTGGTGTCTTTTCCACTGATTTAGATGGCACCATATTTAGTGTAAACGCAGACGTTTCTAGAGCGTATCCCCAAAAGGATAATGGAAGATTTGAATGACTCATCATAGACCGAACCATATCCAATAAGGTTCGATTCCTCCTCTCTGACACTCCATTCCATTGGGGTGTTCTAGGAGGAGTGAGTTGTGAAATAATTCCACACTCGCTCAGATAGTCGCTGAACTCTTGACTCAAGTATTCTCCTCCGCGATCCGATCGCAGAACTTTAATACTTTTTCCAAGTTGGTTTTGTACTTCATTCTTGAATTCCTTGAATCTATCAAAGGATTCTGACTTGTGTCTCATCAAATAGACATAGCCATATCTACTGAAATCATCAGTGAAGGTAATGAAGTACTTGTAATTTCCTCTGGCAACAGTACTCATCGGCCAACATACATTAGTATGAACAAGGCCCAATAAGTCACCGGCCCTTTCATTCGGTTTGTTGAAAGGGGCCCTAGCCATTTTGCCCATCAAACAAGACTCGCATTTCTCACATGATTCAAAATCAAATGAGCCCAGAAGCCCATTTCGATGGAGCCTTTGGATGCGTTTCTCATTGATATGGCCTAAACGACAATGCCATAAGAAAGTCGGGTTTTCGTCATTTGACTTAAACCGCTTTGTATTTATGTTAAAGTTAGGCATTTCTTGGTTTAAAACATATAAACCATTATCTAATGGGGCGCTACCATAAAACGTACCATCACGATTAAGAGAACAAACTTTATTCTTAACAGCAAAATCAAAACCTTCCAAATCCAATACGGAAACTGAAATTATGTTTCTGCTAATCGCAAGTACAAAGTAGCAATTATTCAAAGTTAAAACCATGCCCGAAGGTAAGGACAAATCGCAGGTGCCTACGGCCAGTGCAGCAACCTTAGCTCCATTCCCGACCCGTAGCTCCACTTGTCCTTTCTTCAGCGTTCTACTGTTTCTTAGTGCCTGCATATTAGTACAAATATGAGCACCGCAGCCGGTATCCAATACCCACAAAGTAGAACTAGAAGATATAACATTAAGTTCGATAACATAAATACCTGAGTCAGACGCATCATACGTCTTCTTCAGCTTCTTGTAATCTTCCATGAACTTCTTGCAGTCTCTCTTCCAATTCCCTAACTGCTTGCACTAGTTGCACTTATCCTCAGGAGAAGGCCCGGATTTGGGCTTCGGCTTGGGCTTGTCCTGACTCTCAGTCTGGACAACTTGGGCCTTTCCCTTATCCTTCTTAGGTTTCTTAAACCTTTTACCCCCTTGTACCATCAGTACACTGGGAGTTTCCTTCTTGAGATTCGGCTCTGCTGTCTTCAGCATGCCGTGCAACTCAGTCAATGTCTTAGTCATGTTTTGCATGTTGTAGTTCATGATGAACTGATCAAAACACAACGGCAAAGACTGCAGAATCATGTCAGTGGCTAGCTCCTGGCTAATGGCACAGTCCAGTTTCCCCAGGTTATCAATGTAACCCATCATTTTAAGGACATGAGGACTTACTTGACTGTCCTTAGCCAGCTTGCAATCCATGAGAGATTTAATCGTCTGGTATCTCTCTGTGCAAGCTTGCTCCCGAAACAAAGCTTTCAGGCTGTTAATCATCTCAATGGGTGACATCACGTTCTCATATTGCTTCTGCAGCTCAGAGTTCATAGTCACCAGCATTAGACAATTAACATCTTTGACATCAGCTGAATGCTTATCCCAAGCATTCTTTTCTGTCTGCGGGGCATTGGAACGTGGCCTCTCGGTGAGAACTCTGTCAAGGACATATTCCTTGTTCTCCTGCCTGAGAACTATTCTCAGGTTCCGATACCATTCCAAGAAATTAGATCCATTTAACTTGTCCTTCTCAAGGACGGATCTTAGTGAGAAAGTGTTGATGTGAGTTGAGACAGACATAGCTGTAATTAAAAGAGGTAGAGGTTTTAGTTATAATGCTCAAGGAAATGAGAATTCTTATCGAATAAGAAAGACTCGCATTGTATTCAAAACTATGTTTCCTCAGATGAACACAATGAGCCAAGATCCATACTTCACCAAAATCTGAGTGGGCAACTTGCCATCACCCAAACTTTAGTTATTTAGGTAAGCAAATCATTGCTAATTGTACCCAGTACAACTCTTGGTCGTAGATGAGACAAACTATGTCTAATCTACTCTGATGTCTCTGGGCCCAGAACTTCTGACAGCCCAGTCAAGTAAAACCAATCTCTTCTGTCTTGTGATCACTAATAGTTGCACTGGAAATCTATCAATGATCACTTGCATTACTCATGCTACTGTGGATACCAAGGACTCCAAGGATATCCAACAACAACACGAGTCTTGACAGTAGACAAGATCGGGCAAGACATCAAGATCACTTGATATTTGGTTGAGGAAAAGAATTATTTAATCTTGATGTATATCCAATATACATTCAAGAAGTTATTAATTTAATTAAAACATTCAGTTTTATTAATTTTAGGTTCAACTAGAACTTTAAGATTAAATTTGGTCTGGTATATGCAAATTTATGGTCCAACCAATAATTCTGCGATTGGTGTGTCGATCGACGCCAACCATTGGCATCGGTCGATACAACATAATTTAAACCGGTCTTCGATAATCGGTCAAACCGGATCGAATTTAATTAACCGATTCAATCTAATTGAACCGGTTCGGTTTAACGGTCCATGTCGATCGTCACACAACTTTTTGTCGATCGACATTACCAAACCAGAACCAATTGGTTAATTAAAATTAACCGAGCGAGATAACCGGTTCAATCCAATTGAACCGATCTATCTAATCGCATTGCATGTGTCGACCGACACACCCAGTGTATCGATCGACACAGTAGGATTATGGGTACTCGATCTCAGATTGAAACCCTAAAATTATTTACGAGTTTTCGCTTTGTGTCGACCGACACACGCTTTGTGTCGATCAACACTCTGCGACAAACCCTAAAAAAATTACGCGTTATTTCGCGGCGTGTCGACCGACACACGCTTTGTGTCGATCGACACAGTGCGATTTCAACAGTTTCATCATTTTCAACAGGCACATAATCCGAGATTAAAACTTTGAAAACATGATTTAGCATGCAATATTCAGTTCAACAACATCAGTTTTCGAATTAATTGCATCTGATTCAATAGTCTAAACCCTAACAACGCTCTGATACCACTGTTGGATCTCCTAGGATCTAGGGTTTGATATATTGAAATTCAACCAACCTCGTTCTTACCTTGAACTGGCAGCGGAATGAAATGGTGAACGAGATCAGTGGAGCAACGCAGGTGCCTTGCCTCTACCAGATACACACGCACACAAGCTGGAAACGGGATGCTAGTGCCGGATCAATGGGAATCCTCTGTTTCTGGTGTTTCTGCTCTTCTCACTGAGAAAAACTCGACGGCTCACGTTTTAGGTCGAAACTCATGTTTTATTCGACCTAAAACACACTTAACGGGCCAGACTTGATTAAGTCTTAATTTCGAAAAAGCCCTTTCGAAACCCGAACTGTGTCGACCGACACACAAGCTGTGTCGATCGACACAACACCATTTTTTTGATAATAATGTGTATTGGATACACATTAATATGATCATTACCATAATGATCATTCCTATGTCGTAGCTTCCAGTTTGCTTAGGTGTGTGACCCTATAGGATCATATAATACTGGCAGTAAGTCTACAACTTACAGATTGCAAGAGGCTTCTAGCAAAACATTGCAACCGCCCAGTATTATACGAATGTCTGATCTCGACACACAACTATCATCAGGAGTGAGTACAAGTGTGATTTCAGGACACTATCCCAACAGCAGTACGTGCCTCGATCAGTTATGAACGAATTCTTTTCTTGGTCTTCGGGGTTCATTAATATTTGATTGTACCCCGCGAAAGCGTCAATGAAGGATAGTAGCTTGTGTCCGGCGGTGGCTTCGACCAGTCGGTCGATGTGTGGGAGTGGGAAGCTGTCCTTCGGACATGCTTTATTGAGATCCGTGAAATCTACACAGACTCTCCACTTCCCGTTCTTTTTCTTAACCACTACAGGGTTCGCAAGCCAGTCGGGGTATTTGACCTCTCTGATCGATCCGATTTTTAATAATCGATCGACCTCGTCGTTGACGGCTTGAGCTCGTTCCGGACCTAGTTTTCGACGTTTCTGTCTTACCGGTTTGTAGGTTGGGTCGACATTCAGCTCGTGGCTGGTAACGTCGATGTTGATCCCTTTCATGTCTGCTGAAGACCAGGCAAAGGAGTCGACGTTTTGTTTAAGGAAAGAGACCAGTTCATTTTTGACTGGCTCTGATAGGTCGATTCCAATGGCAACAAGTCTTTCGGGATGAGCATCATCTATGCAAACTTGGACCGTGAGGTCCTTCGGAGGTCCTATTTGACTCGGGTCATTCGACCTTTTGATCTGCGTGGTGGCGAGCTCGTCCCCTTTCTGTAATTGGTACGCAGGGGATTTCTGAATCTGCTTGTATCCGTTCATGTAGCAGTGGCGGGAAATCTTTTGACTTCCGTACACGGTTTTTACCCCTTTAGGAGTTGGGAATTTTACGCATTCATGGTAGGTCGATGGTACCGCTTTCATGTCGTATATCCATGGTGGACCTAGAATAGCGTTATAGGGAGCTGGCCGATCCACTATGACGAACTCTGTCATTCTTCGGACTCCTCCAGCGATTACCGGGGCGAAGACAGAGCCCATCGAGTACGTTGTTTCGCCAGCGAACCCTACTAGTGGTGTCTTTTCTTCCACGATCTCGGAGTCGTTGAAGTCCATCTTTTTAAATGCATCGTAAAAGAGGACATCTACCGAACTTCCTGTGTCAATCATTATCCTTGAGAGTTCGCCATCTCCCACTACTAGACAAACGAGGAGAGCGTCGTCGTGTGGTTTGTCGAGATTACTTGTCTCGCTTTCGTGGAAAGTGATTTCGTGGTCTAGACCTAACATTGGGATTTTTCCCCCTTTGTCGGTCTCGACTCTTCTTTGAAGAGCTTTGATTGAATTGACCGAGTCTCGGCAAAGCTTGAAGCCACCGAAGATGAAGTCGATTCGTTTAGGGGGTATAGCCCGTACACCCCCCCCCCCCCCCCGGCAGAAACGAGGGAGATTGATTCGTGAGCGTAAACCCTTAGCGGGAGCCGGAGGTGTGGATAACGCCGATCCTTCCGGGGTGCCGCTCAGGCGGAGTTCGCCGAGAATAAACTCGACTCGCTTCCGCGACCCCTGGGGAAGTGTTTTGAGAGATTCCGGCTCCTTTGTCCGTTCTCGTTTGTTTTGAGAAGGCCTCTTGGTGTTTGACTCTTTGGTCTGTTTACTTTCCTTTTTGTCGGATGGAGTTTCCTCCTCGACTTCGGAGTCTTGTTTGCTTTCGGACTCTCGCTTCTGAGCCTCGGCTTTAGCTCGAGTATAGCAATCTTCGGTCGAGTGTCCCCTTTTGTTGTGAAATTCACAGAATTTTTCCCTGTCGAACTCGAATTTCTTCGAGCTCTTCGGGCTCTCGACCGCATTGACGTTCCTTGATTTGCAGGAATCCTTTTTTGAGTTCGAGTTCTGCGAGCCCGAAGGGTTCTTTTCCTTTCGGTGCTTTTCTCTGAGGGTCGTGGTTTCGTCCTCGAGGAGAGCGAAGGCCGATGCGCGATGAAGGGCGTCATCGAGTGTTTGAGGTTCGCGGACTGTTATTTCCTCGCGGAATCTGGTCAAATACCATAGTCCACGTCGCAGTGCTTCTATAGCTACTTCGTCTCGCGGGTTTGCGATTTTGGATTTTATTTCCTTAAATCGGTCGATGTACGAGCGAAGTGATTCGTCTGGTTTTTGGGAGACGCCAAATAGAGCTGCCTCAGTAGTCTTTTCCTCGATAAAGACGGAGTATTGTTTGAGGAAAGCCGTCATGAACTGGGTGAAGTTGTCGATCGACCTTTCTTCCAGTCCGGCAAACCATTCTAGGGCGGAGCCCGATAGGTTTTCGGCGAAGAGCCTGCAGAAATCCGGCTCTCTCTCTTCGTCGGTGAGGTATACCCTTGCCATCGCTAGTCGGAATGCTCTGATATGGGCTTTGGGGTCCGACTTCCCAGAGAATTCCGTAAATTTAATTTTCTTGATTTCCCGGATTCTTGCGAAGGCGATCCGGTCTGTGAACGGCGTTTGTAGCGTTTCTTCGATCACTCGATCGATTTCGGGCGCCGCGCTTGTCGCCATGTGAACTTTGGAGCTCAGACTGACGAACTGAGCCTTAGCTTGTTCAATATACTGTCTAAGCATATCGTGGTCGTCGCCTGTCGTAGGCGCGAACTGGGCTTGTGCTTGATTGGACATTTGTCCAGGGAAAGCTGGGTCAAGAAGATCGATTGCTGGAAACGATCCCGTCTGATCGACCTGCGGCGTTCGGAACTGGACCTTGTTTGACCCGTTAACGGGTCCTGAGCTCGAGGCGAAAGCAGAGCCTCCTAGTTGCCTCGCCCGGGTATTCGAACTACTCGGGAAAGATGGTGGCCCGGGTAATGGTCGATTTCCCGATCCGGTTGGATCTGTGATCATTGAATTTGAACTGAATGGGGTTGGAGTCGCGATGGGAGTCATTATAGGGCGGAAGCCACTATTCGACGCACCGGCGAAATTCCCCGACGTTCCCGGTGGAGTTACCACCTGAGAGAAGTCCAAACGTGTACACGGTGGGGGACTTATAGGGGTTCGTGGATCATGTGTTGATCTGCTCCCCTGGTTTTGGCTAGCGAGCTCTTCAAGACGGGCGTTAATGCGCCTTTCCTGTTCATAGAGCTGCGCGGCCAGAGAACGGTTCGCAATCTCTTGGGTCCTTGCGCTTGCTTCGTTATTTCTCGTTCGATCTACCAATAGGCTTAACATCGAACGGATTTCAGCAAGATCGTTTGGCCCTTGTCTCTGTGGAGAAGAGGGCAGTGGCGAATTGGGTCTGGTCGCGCCAGATCCGCCTCCAGGGGTGGGAATTGAGTCGTTTCTCATCCACACCCAATTTATGCTCGGGTCGTTAGTTCCTGAAAAAACGTTTGTCGGAGTCTGGCTCGTCGCGATTGTTTGGGCGACTGAGCTGGCCGGTGCCGAGGTCGTGGAGACTGAGGCAGAGCTCGTCAACACGCCATCGGTCTGACCCATAATTCTTACCCCGGTGGTGTTCTGAGGAACGTTGTCGACCGTTTGAGGATGGTCAACCGGTGGTGTGGCGCTGGGAGAGCCAGATTGGTCGGGATTCATCTCGATCTATCGGATCTAGGATCTGATTCTTAAGACAGGAAAAACTATAGATAGTCTCCACAGTCGGC
Organism: Orychophragmus violaceus; assembly: GCA_030180135.1. Taxonomy (NCBI): domain Eukaryota; kingdom Viridiplantae; phylum Streptophyta; class Magnoliopsida; order Brassicales; family Brassicaceae; genus Orychophragmus; species Orychophragmus violaceus. The sequence goes on along the minus strand of CM058235.1, from coordinate 65,406,089 downwards.
GCCAAATGTGAGATCCGTGATTCACACTAAGAATTTGTATTCGTGGATTTGGACTTTAGGATATAGAAATGGTATAGTTTCCTATGAATCAAAGACTTTATTGAGATTGATCGTCTAGTCGAAGTGTTCTAAGTTAGGGTTGGAATGTCTTGAATGGATCGCCACTTCTTCTTTAAATAGTCTCGACTCTGACCTCACTATTCCGATATTTCGGCCTCTCCTTCGTAACGATCCCCGTGATTCTCGCGGATCAGTTGAACTGGAAAAGACTGAGTCGGTCTATCTCCACGTCGTCTCCTGCCGAGCTCGAGCTCGATCACCTCTTACTTCGGCATCGTTTGGGCCTTGTCAAAGTGTCATTCATTTGGGCCCAACGATCGGATCGGCTCGTCTCTTCGCCTTTGATCCTGGAACGGGCTCGTGGATACGGGCCTTTGTCTTGTTTGTTAATGGGCCGGATTTCCTAGAGGGAAATCCAGTACCAAAAGCGGCTATAAAGGCATTGCTTAGGCGTATCATGAAGTGTGTGTAGAAACAGGGATGGAACAAGAAGGTATTTGTCCCTCCTATATAACAGGAGATAAATATCTCAGGGCCCATCGAAGATTTGATACTGAGAAAAATGCATGGCCGTGCTCAAACGAGGTGATTGTCAGTCGTTTGTTTTATCAGTATAGATCAGGAGTTCGATGAACATGATGTTGGCTATAATAAGGATGACACAGTTTCTTGCCTTATGCCATATCGAGATATAGCGATAAAGGGATTATGGGAATAGATGATTCCAGTACAAGTGGGAGATTGTTGGGATTATGTCCTGAAATCATATTGTACTTACTCTGCATGATAGTTGTATTGTCGAGATCGGACAATTCATGTGATACTAGGTGGTCATCTTCGGTGGCTTCAAGCTTTGCAAAGTATATGGTCTGGTCAATGTGTATTGGATACACATTGAATTCGAGTTTTGAGAGGTGTGTTGATCGACACCATTGATGTGTCGATCGACACAAGGCAGAAACCGAAACTGATATTTTGGTTTAACGACTTTAATTGACTCGGTTTGATTACTGGGTAATTAGGTCGACTCAGAGGGCTATTTATTCGATATGAGGCACGACTCTGAGGTGACGAGAATTTCTTGACAGAAAAACGCAGCCACCTCTCTAAACACAAGGATTCCCAAGAGATCCGATTCCCGGCACTAGCATCCCGGCGGATTCCAGCTTGTGTGCGTGTGGACTGCAGTAGAGGCGCAGCATCCGAGGCGCTCTTGATCTCAATTACCTGTTCATCATTCCGCTGCAAATCTCCAGGTAAACACGAGATCATTCCTGATGATTCAATTAAAATAAACCCTAGATCCTAGGCAATAAGGAACTTGATAGGATTCAAACTGATGTTAGAATGGCACAAGTTCCATCAGGATGGTACTAGCGATCCGAATAGGTGCAACTGGTTGACCGCGATAGGGATGCTTAGCGTCTGTAGCTAGATCCTTAAGGCCGGTTGCCAAAGGGTATGGTCGGCCTTGGAATCATCCGTGGGCAACCTTAGTGGAACGAGGGACTTAGCGGTTTTAAGTGAGCAAACACGTAGACATACCTGGATGCGTTTAAGTTGTTGGAATTCACTAGTTGTTATACTTATATGTTTTTATGTTTTCAGGACTTGAGGTTGATCGTAGTGTGGATCGGGCTTAGGTGCGCAGAACGAAGACCTAGACGGACGTTTGTGTATATTAGAACTGGATAGATAGGACTGCATACTCTTATAGCATAATGACTTTGAACTACATTGTATCAGTACCCTTGGTTTGATTAATAAAATATCCAGTTTTGCCTTATCTTATATGTCTTATGAATTGCTAGTTTTAGGAGAACGTAATTCATACATGGAATTTTAGACTTAGATCATTACTAAGTTGATGGTAAACCTCATTCGTCTTAGAGGCCGGGTTTGGGCGTTACAAGTTGGTATCAGAGCGGAGTTGATTCTAGGACAGTTCTGGGATAGGGCTACACCACACGTCAAGGTCGCACGTTCCGTGCTAGTTGTTGGGTAGATTACCTTTGTCTTGAAGGTTAAACGTTAGGGGTAGACTAACTTGTTTGAATCTTCAGGGTGGGAGAAGCAAATCTGGAAGAAGTAAGAAAGACAAGGATAAGGAGCCGACTGGTACTGGTCCCAGTACTAAGGACCAGACACGTCCGTTTCCACCAGGGGCAACCAAACCTATGGTTGCTCAGGTCATTACACAGCCTACTATTCCACCTGCCCAAGTCAGTATTGGGGTGGAACACCCGAACAATCTTGACCGGGTAGAAGTAGAGGATGTGGGCGAGTCCTCACATGCGGCCTAGGATGGGGACGTGAATGTGTGTGGTGATGGAATGGACGTGGAGGTTTAACCGACCACTGTTCCAAACATCAGTGAGATGTGGAACATGATGAAAGTGGTGATGGATCACTTGAACGTTCTAGCTCAGAACGCTCCACCAGTGCAAAGGCCAGCTAGTGATCAAACCAGGACCCGCGTTCCCATAACCGGGAACAACGGTCATGTGGGCGATCAGGATGAGGTGTTTGAGATAGAGCCACCTCCGGTCAGGACAGCCCGGAAGGTGGACTACTTAAGCATACGAGGTCATATCACTAAGCTCGGCACTAAGAACTTCAGTGGAAGCACAGATCCAGTCGAGGCAAATGAGTGGAGGAGTCGTTTTGTCAGAAACTTCCAATCCACTCGTTGCCCGGAGGATTACCAGAAGGACATTGCAGCTCACTTTCTGGAAGGTGACGCACATAACTGGTGGCTTGGGGTCAACAGGCGCACCAGGGGAAGTCTCGTATCGTTTAAGGACTTTGAGGCTGAGTTCAACTGGAAATACTTTCCGGCCGAGGCTTGGGACAGACTTGAGGGTCAATACTTGAGCTTAACTCAGGGTCGCCGAACGGTGCGAGAGTATGAGGCAGAGTTTGACCGACTCAGACGCTTTGTGGGACGTGAGTTCGAGAATGAACGAGCACGTGTGAGATGATTCCTCCATGGCATGCGGGTGGAGCTTCTCACACACTGTTCGGTTTGCACCTACAACTCAGTCTCGGAGTTGGTCGAACGAGCTGCCACCGAAGAGACCAATTTAGCCCAGGATAACCACCTGAAGACTCAGTCACAAGGGAAGGTGATGAGTCGATCTGGGAGGGACCTAAAGAGGAAGTGGGACCAGGTCGATGGTCTCCAATCCTCCAATGGTCGCACCAAGTGTGCGAGGTGCGGAAGTACGGACCATGAAGTCCAAGGCTGTCTGCATGACAAGGGTAAGGTGGCAAGTGATAACCCTAGAACTTGCTTCTGCTGCGGCAAGGCTGGGCATTTCAGGAAGGATTGCCTAAAGTTGCAAGGTGGAACGCAAGGTCGTTCGGGGGTGAACCCCGAGGGTTGTAATACGGTTCAGGCCAGGGGACAAGCCGGGCTACCTCGGGTTTATCAGCTAGTGGAGGTGTCTGGGGTGGCTAGCGACTTCAATGCAATCACTGGTACGTTCACTAACGCTACTCTATTTATTTATTTTCTTTTTCTGCAATGCATCGCATGGGGAAATCAGGGTGGCCTTTTCCTGCATAGCATCGTATTGGGTTAAGGGGTGGCGATTCCTGCTTAGCGTCGTATTAGGGAAAGGGGTGGTCTTTCCTGCAATGCATTTCTTGGGGGAATTGGAGGTTAGGGACTTATCATTCTGGGGTGAATGTAGGGACCGTAACCATTGGCGGTGTGGAAATACACACGCTATTTGATTCCGAAGCCACACATAGCTTTGTGTGTCCGGAATGGATTGGAAAGAACTCGTTCTGGATGGAACGGGTGGACGGCTTCAGAATGGACGCGGCCGGTGGACAGGCAATGCCTACGTTGGGATTTTTCCGTGACGTACCCATCTCCATTGGGGGCGTGAGTATGCCGGTCAACCTACTCGTAGTTCAACTCAAGCATCATGAAGTGATCTTGGGTATGGACTGGCTCGGTCGGTATCGGGCTACGCTTGAATGCCACCGGGGATGAGTACGGTTTGAAAGACCGGACGGATGGATCCAGTTCCAAGGAGTCAGACCCACGACGAGAAGTTTGGTAGTCTCAGCAATCCAAGCAGGGAAGATGCTGGAAAGGGGTTGTGAGGCCTACTTGGCGACGATCTCCACCACGGAGGTCGGGAGTAGTACGAAGATTGTAGAAATTCCGTTCATGAGGGAGTTTGGAGATGTGTTCGCGGCCTTGACCGGCTTACCGCCCGATAGGTCCAAACCATTCACAATAGAACTCGAGCCCTGGACTGCTCCACTCTCTAAGGCACGTTACAGGATGGCCCCGACCGAGATGGTCGAACTCAAGAAACAGTTGGAGGAACTGTTAGAGAAAGGTTTCATCCGTCCGAGAAGCTCTCCTTGGGGGAGCGCCAGTCCTTTTTATCAAAAAGAAGAACGGGAGTTTCCGGTTGTGCATTGACTATCGGGGATTCAACAGGGTTACGGTGAAGAATAAGTACCCTTTACCCCAGATAGACGAGTTGTTGGATCAGCTTAAGAGAGCTACGGTGTTCTATAAGATGGACTTGGCATCGGGATACCATCCGATTCCGATTGCACCGGAGGATGTAAGGAAGACGGCGTTCCGCACACGCTAAGGCCACTACGAGTTTGTAGTGATGCCATTTGGCTTGACGAATGCTCCAACTGCATTCATGAGAATGATGAATAACATCTTCCGTGATTGGTTAGACGAGTTTGTGATCATCTTCCCTGATGACATACTCGTTTATTCAAAAGACCGGGAGACGCATCAGGATCAGCTCAGGAAGGTGTTGGGATGGCTGAGGGAACAGAAGCTCTTTGCCAAGTTAAGCAAGTGCAATTTCTGGCAAAGAAGCATCGGGTTCCTAGGACACATTATGTCGAACCAAGCTGTATCGGTTGATCCAGAGAAGATTAAAGCTATTAAGGAGTGGCCTAGGACGAGGAATGCAACCGTGGTGTGGAGTTTCCTTGGCTTAGCAGGCTACTACAGGCGTTTTGGCAAGGGCTTTGCAAGCAAAGCACAATCCACGACCAAACTGACTGGGAAGGATGTTAAGTTCGAGTGGACGGACAAGGCTGAGAAGAGCTTCTCGGAGCTGAAGGACATGCTTACTCAAGCACCGATCCTAGACTTGCCACAGAACGAGGTACCTTATGTGGTTTAAACCGATGCATCAATTACTGGTCTTGGTTGTGTGTTGATGCAACAGGGAAACTTCATTGCCTATGCTTCGAGACAACTGAAGAAGAATGAGGGCAATTACCCGACTCATGATCTGGAGATGGCCGCGGTAGTATTTGCCCCAAAGATCTGGCGATCTTACCTCTATGGAGCTAAGGTTCAAATACTTACCGACCACAAGAGCCTGAAGTACATCTTCACTCAACCAGATCTGAATTTGAGGCAACGAAGGTGGATGGAGTTCGTGGCCGACTATGATATGGACATTTCCTACCATCCTGGGAAAGCCAATCTAGTGGCCGATGCATTGAGCCGGAAGAGGTCTGAAGTCGCAGTAGAGAAGGACGCTGAGACATTGGTTGGCATGATCGGGGCATTGCATCTGAATGCTTTGACCGTGGACGAGGAACCATTGGGACTAAGGACCGCGGATCTGGCAGATCTTTTGACCAGACTTTGGCTGGCCCAAGGTCAGGATGAGAAGCTGAACAATTCTGCTAACCACAACAACACCGAATACAAGTTCTCCAATAACGGGACGATTGTGGTTAATGGACGGGTTTGTGTACCAGACATTAAGGAGTTGAAGGAGGAGATTCTGAGAGAAGCGCATCAGTCTAGATTTGCTGGCCAGACCAAGATGTACCACGACCTCAAGAGGTACTATCATTGGGTCGGGATGAAGTGGGACATAGCAGCTTGGGTGGCGAAGTGTCCCACTTGCCAGTTGGTCAAAGCGGAACACAAAGCTCCAGGCAGCCTTCTACATAATCTACCCATTCCGGAGTGGAAATAGTATCACATCACGATGGACTTTGTCACAGGATTACCAACGACCATGAAAAGGAAGGATACAGTTTGGGTTGTGGTAGATCGACTGAAGAAGTCTGCGCACTTCCTGGCTATCAAGAAGATAGATGGGTCGCTCAGATTGTTGGGAAGTACATTGATGAGATAGTTCGGTTGCACGGAGTTCCAGCAAGCATCGTCTCAGATAGAGACTCACGCTTTACAAAAGGCTTTGGCACTAAGGTGCATATGAGTACGGCCTATCATCCACAGACTGATAGGCAGTCCGAACGGACTATACGGACTTTGGAAGACATGTTGAGGGCAAGTGTCATTGTACTGGAAGTTCCAAGCTATCTCAAGGAGAATTTGAATATGGAAGCAAGACCAGTTCAGATTATTGACAGGGCGGAAAAACCATTGAGGAGGAAGTCAATACCGATGGTCAAAGTAGTATGGACTTGCAATGGGATCGAGGAAGTCACTTGGGAAACGGTGAACAAGATGCAAGCCGACTATCCAGAATGGCTTGAGGAGATGGATCGCCTTGATGCGGATTCAGGGACGAATCCCTTTCAAGTGGGGGAGACTTGTAGCATCCCCGATCCTCGATAGGGTCGGGAAGATGGACCATGGAACCAGAACAAGAGAAAACGGTCGAGGGTGATCAACGGGAAGTGTTCTATGGCCAGGAAGCGGCTAAGATCAGCTAATAGGAGCTTGGCCGAGTAAAGGATGAGCTGGAAAGGGAGTATCCAGCTAGATTGAGCTAGATGGTTAGCTAGGTCAGCTGGGTGACTGACACTCAGCTCAACTCAGCTGAGGGGAATGTTGAGTGTTCAGGTCAGCTGGTGGGCTGGGTCATCCAGTGTCACTAGCTGACCAGGCGGTTATGGTCCAAGGGTTTCGAATTGAAAGGCACCCATTCGTTTATGCCTTTCACACCCCTTGGCCATGGGCGGTTTCTAGGCTTCTCTTGCCTATAAATACCCACGACCCTAGCCACTCTTGCGCACGCTTTTGGGCATCTTTGTTCACACAAAAACTCAGATAAAAACCGAGATCAAAAGGGCTTGAAGGCAAGGAAGATCGGAAAGGATTGTTGGCCGAAAACTTTAGAAGTTTGGCTGGCGGTTTGAGAGAAAAGGAAGGGCAGTTCAGGCGATTGTTCAAGAGGGAGATTGGATCAGGAAAATGGATCCAAGCGCTTCCAAGGACCTAGGCAAATCGACCGCAACCCCCAAGGTGCGTTGAAGACTCCATGGCCGATCATTGATCATGGCTTGGCCATGCGATTAATGTTCATACGGCCAGGCGTTTTATCCTTTTCTACTCTAATCTGATCGATGATGGGAATTCATGTTAGGGTGTATGCGGTTCAGGACTCTAAGTCCAAACGGTCGCATATGGCTAAGGCTGGTGGGGCAATGCTTTATGTAATCGGGATCGCACTGTTGGGAATGTCCTGAAATCTACCGTACTATCTCTAGAAAGTATGATAAGTGTCGAGATCAGACATAAGTCATAAATACTGGGTGATCATGATGACTTGCTAGAGCCCGCTCATGATCTATAAGTTTAGGACTTATTACCAGTATTGTATGATCCCTAAGGGTCACACACCATAGCTAACGGGAAAGTTAAATGGAATTAATACGGTAAGATGCAAAGGCATTTACTGTATTTGTACAGAGAATTGGGCCAGACAAAATACAGGCTTTTGTCTGATTTGTGTCTTGGGCCCAAAATCCCAATAGGCCATTAGGATAATTCCTTGGGCCCATATAAGGGATGAGAGGCGCAGACTAGGGTGATAACACACACCTCCTGCGATTTTACCAGTGCCGTCTTCCTCTCTCTTTGATTCATTCCAGCTTGGTCTAGCAGCCTGATCCATAGCTTGTAAGCGTGTGGATACCAAGGAGGAGCCGGTAATCATCTGCTCTAAGTGATCTCGACATTACCAATCAATCCGCTGCACTCTAAAAGAGGTAATGATCCTGATCTCTATGATTCAACTGCAAATCACCTAGATCCTAGTTAATTATGTGCTAGGTTGTAACCTGAGAATTACACCATGAACACACATAATCCTACAGTGGTATCAGAGCCTAGGTTGTTAGGTTTTTGTTGATTGGATCATATGAATCGCATGATCGCTTTTGTTGATTGGATAATCATGAAATCGATGTTTACTTTGTTAATGTTGAATTGGAAAAGTTAATAATCGAAAGTTGACCTTTTATGAATCGATTTGTATAATTATAGTCACTAGCGATTTGATAGCATGAATCGATTGTTAAATGTCAATGATTAAAAGCGTTTTTTTGTCTTATTTGAATGTCAAAAATCGTTTTTGTTTTGTCTTATGTGATTGTATCAATCGCATGATCATAAGATGTGATGATCATAATTGAAAGATCAAAATCGCGTTCTTGACTTTGCTTATTAATAAAGAATCAATCGATCATGAATGAATCGAAATTTGTATGTTCAAAATCGCTTGTTGACTTTATGACTTTAAGTTAGGTTTCGATAATTATCAATCAATTTGTTATGGTTTGTTATTGTGATCTTTATAATAGCGTGATTTAATATATGAATCATTAATTATTTAATTAATGTATGGTTTAAGCCGTTAACCCAAATCACGGTTTACTGGAAATTATTTAATACAATTGGTATTATTTAATTTCTGGTTAAACCGGATTTAAATTCAAAAATTGAATTTTAACCTAAACCGAAGGCTGGTCTAAGTTTGATTTGGTTGGACCAAATAATTTAGAGCTGGTCTGGTTTAGTAAATAACCAGTTGGATTTAGTAGTTAATTTGGTCTTGGACCAGAATTAATGAACCGACTCGGTTATGTCAAATTATTGGGCCAATTGGAATTTTGTGGTCTTGGGCCAAGAATTGGGCCTATAATTTGTGACCCATCCGAAAAACTTTAATAAAATATTAAATTAGAAATTTCTATTTTTAGCATGTTTCTAAATTTAGAAAGTTTCTAAAATAAGAAAGTTTCCCAAAATAGTAATCTTCTATTTTTGGAAATAAAACCTAAAATCCTCAAAACCAATATCAAGCTTGGATGTCTTGTCCAATCTTGTCAGCTACTTAACACTTATTCAATTACAGATATGGCTTACAGTGTGAGGTGTCTGTTTTTGCGTAAGTAAAGTAGTATATAGTCACTAATTTCATTGGGAGTCCCAGACTTTAGTGATTATTTGGCTGTAAGAGATTGGTTTCCTTGACTGGGCCATCGGGAGTCCCGGGCCTTGAGACATCTGGTGTATTGGGCCTTGGGCCCAATCCACAACCGAGAGTTATATGGTTATAACTAGCTGTGTGTATGCTTACCAAGTAAAGCTAATTCCGGGTGACGGCCAGTGGCCCACTTTGGATTTAGCTGAACATGGGTCTCGGAATCATTGCATTCTTATGAGGTTAAACAAAGAAATTTTGAATGCAATGCGAGTTTTCTTATAAGTTTTTAAGATTACTCTTTTATGAACTAAATAACTAAAACTCTATTGTCTCATAATTTCAGCTATGTCAAGCACAACAACACAAAACACTTTCTCGATCCGGTCTGCCCTTGAGAAGGACAAACTGAACGGATCAAACTTCCTGAACTGGTCCAGGAACCTAAGACTTGTGCTCAGGCAGGAGAAGAAGGCTTATGTCCTTGAAAGAGTTCTCTCTCCTAGACCTGCGAATAATGCCGCACAAGCTGTGAAGAATGCTTGGGATACGCATTCTTCAGATGCTAATGACGTGGTTTGCCTAATGTTGGCGACAATGGCTCCCGAACTGCAGATGCAGTGGGAAGGCCTGACTTGTCCCATGGAACTGATGGCAAACCTGAAAGCGTTGTTTCAGGAGCAGGCTCGTACAGATAGATTCCAAACTGTAAAGAATCTCTTGGACTGTAAAATGGCTAAGGATACAGCAGTGAGTCCACATGTTCTGAAAATGATGGGTTATCTCGATCATTTGACTAGACTCGACTGTCCTATAAGCCAAGAGCTTGCTTGTGATATCGTTCTGCAGTCTCTTACTCCTGCATATGACCAGTTCATCTTGAACTATAATATGCATGGGTTGATAAAGACTTTGCCTGAGCTACATGGTATGCTCAAGACTGCAGAACCTAATCTGAAGAAGGCCAAGGAGCCGTCTGTACTCATGGTGCAGACGGGCAAGGGTTTCAAGAAATCCGCTGCAGACAAGGGAAAGGGCAAGGCAGTCGAAAAGGCCAAGCCCAAGCCCGTGTCTAAAGCTGGGTCTTCTGATATCTGCCACTTTTGCAAAGAGGCAGGGCATTATCGCAGGGACTGTAAGAAATACCAGGAAAGTCTGAAGAAGAAGAAGAAGTCCTTGGAGACTACTGCTTCAGGTATTTTTGTTATTGAAGTAAATACTACTACTTCTGATAATACCACTTGGTTATTAGATACTGGATGTGGGGCTCATATTTGTACTAATATGCAGGCGCTCAGCAACAGTAGAAGGTTGAAGCAAGGGCAAGTAGAGTTGCGAGTTGGCAATGGAGCGAAGGTTCCAGCACTGGCCGTTGGCACTTACTTGTTGTCTTTACCTTCTGGATTGATTTTAGAACTTGAGAATTGTTATTTTGTACCTGCTATAAGCAGAAATATCATTTCAGTTTCATTATTGGATTTGCAAGGATTTGATTTTTCTATTAAGAATAAATTGTGTTCCTTTAATCTCAATAATATGTTCTATGGCTGTGCCCCTCTTATTAATGAGCTGTACATGCTGGATCAATCTGCTCCAGTATATAACATTAATACAAAACGGTTCAAATCTAACGAAGAAAATGAAACGTTTCTCTGGCATTGTCGTTTAGGGCACATTAGTGAGAAACGCGTCAAGAGGCTCCATTCAAATGGACTCTTGGGCTCATTTGACTTTGAGTCTTGTGAGCAATGCGAATCTTGCCTAATGGGCAAAATGACACGGGCCCCTTTCAATAAACCCACAGAAAGGGCCAGTGAACTATTGGGCCTGATACATACTGACGTGTGTGGCCCAATGTCCACAAATGCTAGAGGAAACTATCAGTACTTCATTACATTCACTGATGATTTCAGTAGATATGGATATGTCTACTTGATGAAACATAAGTCGGAAACCTTTGAGAAGTTCAAAGAATTCCAGAATGAAGTACAGAACCAGCTTGGTAAGAGTATTAAGGCTCTTCGGTCGGACCGAGGAGGAGAAAACTTGAGCCAGGAATTCCGTGATCATCTGAGTGAGTGTGGGATCATTTCCCAACTCACACCTCCTGGAACACCTCAGTGGAATGGTGTGTCTGAGAGAAGGAATCGGACATTGTTAGATATGGTCCGATCCATGATGAGTCACACAGACCTTCCTATATCCCTTTGGGGATATGCTTTGCTGACCGCAACGTTCACACTGAACAGAGTGCCATCAAAAGCAGTAGCAAAGACACCATATGAGTTATGGACTGGAAAAGCTCCAGCAATGTCTTTTCTCAGAATTTGGGGTTGTGAAGCCTATGTCAAAAGATTAATCTCAGACAAGCTTACACCAAAATCTGACAAATGCTACTTCATTGGTTATCCTAGGGATACCAAGGCTTATTACTTCTATCTGCGATCCGAGAACAAGATCTTTGTTGCTCGGGATTGCACTTTTCTTGAGAGGGAATTTCTCTCTAAGAAAGATAGTGGGAGTAAGGTACAACTTGATGAAATTCAAGAAGGACAGGAACCTGTTCAACCTAATGAGGAAGAACAGCAGGATGAATTACATGAAGTTGTAATAGAACCTGAACCTGCAGTACCTGAAGTTCGAAGATCCGGAAGGATCCGTCACGAACCCGATAGATATCAGGGATTCCTCGTGACTAATTGCCATGATCTTTTGATCATTGACGGTGATGAACCCTCGAACTTTGCAGAAGCCATGATGGGCCCTGACTCCTTAAAGTGGCGTGAAGCCACTGAATCCGAGATGGACTCCATGTCTGTCAACCGAGTGTTTTCACTGGTTTATTTACCCGCTGGTGCAAAAGCCATCGAGTGTAAATGGATCTTCAAGAAGAAGATTTACATGGATGGGAATGTCCAGATTTACAAGGCCAGGTTGGTGGCAAAAGGTTTCAAGCAAATTCATGGTATAGACTATGATGAAACCTATTCACCAGTGGCCATGATGAAATCAATTCGGATTCTCCTAGCAACTGCCGCTTATTATGATTATGAGATTTGGCAGATGGATGTGAAAACCGCCTTCCTGAATGGAATCTTGGAGGAGGATGTGTACATGACACAGCCTGACGGTTACATTGATCCTAAGAATGCTGGGAAAGTATGCAAGCTTCACAAATCCATTTATGGATTGAAGCAAGCATCCAGGAGTTGGAATCTTCGTTTTGATGAGGCAATAAAGAATTTTGACTTCATCAGAAACAAGGAAGAACAATGTGTGTATAAGAAAACTAGTGGGAGCAAAGTGGCGTTTCTTATCCTATATGTCGATGACATATTGCTTCTTGGAAATGATATTCCAATGCTGAAGTCTGTTAAAGACTGGCTGGGAAGTTGTTTTTCCATGAAGGACATGGGTGAAGCCGCGTATGTTCTTGGAATCCGAATCTTTAGAGATAGATCTAAAAGGCTGATTGGACTTTGTCAAGATGCTTATATAGACAAAATCCTGCATCGATTCGGAATGGATAAATCCAAGAAAGGATTCACGCCAATGATACATGGTGCTACACTAAGCAAGGATCAGTGTCCAAAAACACCTGATGAGCTTAAGCGCATGAGTAGGATTCCTTATGCTTCGGCTATAGGATCTATCATGTATGCCATGATCTGTACTCGTCCTGATGTTGCTTATGCACTAAGCATGACGAGTAGGTACCAGTCTAATCCAGGTGAGAATCACTGGATTGCCGTAAAGAATATCCTGAAGTATTTAAGAAATACTAAGGATAAGTTCTTGGTTTACGGAGGAAGTGAAGTGCTTGAAATGAGTGGATTCACGGATGCAAGTTTTCAGACAGATAAAGATGATTTCCGGTCACAGTGTGGTTACATCTTCTGTCTGAATGGCGGTGCAGTAAGTTGGAAGAGCTCCAAGCAGAGCACCGTGGCAGATTCCACAACTGAAGCTGAATACATCGCTGCTTCAGAAGCTGCGAAGGAAGGAGTTTGGATAAGGAACTTCTTGATTGAACTCGGTGTATTCCCAAATGCCACTGAGCCTCTAGCACTGTATTGTGACAACAATGGTGCAATTGCTCAAGCCAAGGAACCGAGACATCATCAGAAATCCAAACATATTATGAGAAGGTATCACCTGATTCGTGATATAGTGAATAGAGGTGAAGTGATGGTCAGCAGAGTTCCCACAGATGAGAACGTGGCTGACCCGTTAACAAAGCCACTCCCGAGACCTAAGCACGAGTTGCATACTGCTGCTGTAGGAATTAGAGATATTCAAATGTAATCTCTTTTTGAGTGGGAGTTGTGAGGGCTTTATTTTAGTTATTTTGATTGGTTCATGTAAACATTTTTTTATGTTAATGAAATTTTATTTCTGGATTATTTTTAACTGTGATATAAAATCATCGTTCCAAAATGATTCATGTCATTATATATGGGCCATCGAAGTACATGAGTAGACTTGATCCTGAAACCCCATATTTAACGAAATGACATAAATCATAGTGTCCATAGTCGAAGGTTGTTGAAATTGGAACACCAACAACCACTTGAGACTAGAATGTGTTGAGACTTATGACCAAGTTTCGAGGGGTCATAGATGCGCGGCATCAAAGTCGACACATAGGTATATGTAGGGGAGCATATGACCGGACATGGCCCGCTAATGAGAACTCTACAAGATATTAATATCTGTGTCATAAGAGGTTCTCATATACGACTATAGAGTATAGTCCTTAGACCTGAGTTCGCATGCATGTGGCTGCACATGGATTGATGCACTTTGATCATTGTCTAACGCTGTTTCGTAACTGGGAGCTATAAGGACCTTGGTTGGGTGTATTATGAAGTGTGTAGTTCATAGTGATGGAACAAGATGGGATTTGTCCCTGCCGTATAAAGGAGGTAATATCTCTAGGCCAATCGGAGACTTGATAGCTGGTAAGAGAGTGGCCACTCCCAAACGGACTTGCCCAAGTCGTTTGAATTGTCAATATCAAATCTGGTCCGATTAAAATGGTCTGGCTATATAAGGATGACACGCATCTTGCCTTATGCCAGATCGAGATATTGAGACAAAAAGACTAGGGAATGTAGGATTCCAGTACAAGTGGGAGATTGTTGGGAATGTCCTGAAATCTACCGTACTATCTCTAGAAAGTATGATAAGTGTCGAGATCAGACATAAGTCATAAATACTGGGTGATCATGATGACTTGCTAGAGCCCGCTCATGATCTATAAGTTTAGGACTTATTACCAGTATTGTATGATCCCTAAGGGTCACACACCATAGCTAACGGGAAAGTTAAATGGAATTAATACGGTAAGATGCAAAGGCATTTACTGTATTTGTACAGAGAATTGGGCCAGACAAAATACAGGCTTTTGTCTGATTTGTGTCTTGGGCCCAAAATCCCAATAGGCCATTAGGATAATTCCTTGGGCCCATATAAGGGATGAGAGGCGCAGACTAGGGTGATAACACACACCTCCTGCGATTTTACCAGTGCTGTCTTCCTCTCTCTTTGATTCATTCCAGCTTGGTCTAGCAGCCTGATCCATAGCTTGTAAGCGTGTGGATACCAAGGAGGAGCCGGTAATCATCTGCTCTAAGTGATCTCGACATTACCAATCAATCCGCTGCACTCTAAAAGAGGTAATGATCCTGATCTCTATGATTCAACTGCAAATCACCTAGATCCTAGTTAATTATGTGCTAGGTTGTAACCTGAGAATTACACCATGAACACACATAATCCTACACGCACATGCGCTTAACCAGATTGGGTCACGTGCGGTAAACCCGTATCATGGATCGGTGGGATCGCATGGTCGGTGTAGCAGTCTCTGATCGTGGTTAAGGCTTGCGCGGTCATGGACAGATGAGTACGAACGGTTGCGTCCATTCGTGGTACGGATGGTACTAGCGATCCGAACAGGTGCAACTGGTCGACCGCGATAGGGACACTTAGCGTCCGTGGCTAGATCCTTAAGGTCGGTTGCCAAAGGGATGAACTAAGCCGTGACTATGATCCGGTAAAGGGTATGGTCGGCCTTGGAATCATCCGTGGGCAACCTTAGTGAAATGAGGGACTTCGCGGTTTTAAGTGGGCGAACACGTAGACATACCTGGATGCGTTTAAGTTGTTGGAATTCACTAATTGTTATACTTATATGTTATTATGTTTTCAGGACCTGAGGTTGATCTTATTGTGGATCGGGCTTAGGCGCGCGGAACGAAGACCTAGACGGACGTGTGTGTGTGTATTAGAATTCGATAGATAGGACTGAATACTCTTATAGCATAATGACTTTGAACTACATTGTATCAGTACCCTTGGTTTGATTAATTAAATATCCAGTTTTGCCTTATCTTATATGTCTTATGAATTGCTAGTATTAGGAGAACAAAATTCATACATGGAATTTTAGACTTAGATCATTACGAAGTTGATGGTGAACCTCATCCGGCTTAGTGGCCGGGTTTGGGCGTTACAGACTCCCCACAGTCACAACTTTCTTGCCTGCAAATGCCTTGGTCTTCAAATCACATAAGTGATCCACAATTACTGCTCCCAAGTTGAGCTTAGGCGCTGGATCAGTCAACGGTGTGTCCTCGAACAAGTGTCTCACACCAGTGTATAGCAACTGCAGCTCCAACTTTCTCTGCTTGTTCACCTGAGTCTTGCACAACAAAGTGTATCCCAAAATGCGCCCAACATATCGCAAGACTGGATGTCGTAACTGTATCTGTTTGGATAATCGCGAGTTGTACACTTCTGATATATCATGGTTTTTACATATTTTAAGCCATGATATAAGTATATATTTGAGTATTTTGTAGTTTCTTTCGAGTCTTTACAGGTGTTTATTAGGTACATGCACGTTTGGAGGATTTTGGGAGATATTGGAGCTTATCGGATAAGTTTTGGAGCTAAAGCCATAAGGAGCAGAAATGATTATCTCGTAGCAACCTCTGTGTCGATCGATGCATCATTGGCGTCGATCGACGCATGCCTGTGCCAGCGAGTTAATGATGATTTTGGAGATTTGCAATTTTGCTCCAGAAGTTCCAGTATTTACAAACGAGACCCAAGTCGTGATTAGCACTTTATATTTAGGTTTTTGGTGTTTTGTTTAGTTTACACATTCAAACTTTTAGCTAGAGAGAGTTGAGACCTTTGGGGCTGATCTTACCTTGTACTGCTTTTGCTTTTGGATAAGATTTCATACCCCTTTTCTTTCTCTACTCTTTTATATATGCAATCTATTTATTCATTGATTTGTGATTCATTGATCATGTCTGAGTAGATTCATAGTTAGGTTTATGGATTCTCATTAAAGATTTCATGACTTGCTAGATCTATTAAATCAGTTAAGGATTCATGACTCGATTAGTTCTTCAATCTGAAATGTGCTTAATACTAGTTTCTAATTTGATCACTTAGAATCTAGACTTTAGGTTTATAAATTTACACGAAAGTGTAATTTAGAATCTGAACTATTTAGGTTGAGCAATTTAATTATCTGCAAAGAAATTGGGTTTAATTGAATTGTGAATAAATCGAACCTGCAGTTAAGGCTAGTTTATTCTGTTAGGAATTGCAAAGAAATTTGGGTTTCTATAGTTTAGACTTAGAGAATTCTCGCAACGGAAGTTGGTTAATTCTAAATCTGTGTTTGAGTTCTAGACCCGTGCTTAATTTGATCATGACTGATAATTGATCTGCTTGTCTTGATTTCCTGAGAACTCCCTAGACTTAGCGCTTTTAGTATATTGATAAAACAAATCAACTTGCTTTCTGATATAGTTTTTGCTTAGTTTACTATTTCTGATTTGCATCGCCTAGCTTAATTCGAAGTTCTATAATCTATCGTAAGATTTCTTGAGTCTCTGTGGATTCGACCCCTACATACTACATTTTCCTGTGCACTTGCAGTGTAACTTAGGGAAGTAAACTCTGAGCATATCAAGTTTTTGGCGCCGTTGCCGGGGACTCTTTTGAGTCTTCGATAGATTTGAATCTAGAGTTTAGACTAGGTTTTTCGTTTTTGTTTTTGGTTACTAATTTTCTGTTTTTCTTTATGTCTTTGCGTGTTTCAGGTTTGACGCTTTGCATCGATCGACACTCTTTTGCATCGATCGATGCAATGAGATACTCGTACTGAATCGATCGACGCTTGACGACTACCGACGGTCTATGCATAATCGCGCAACCAGAAGTAATCCGGATAAGAAACTCGTAAATCTCAGACTTGAGGAACTTGCAAGGTTGGAAAGAACGAACAGGAAAGCTCAAAGACCAGCTAATATGGCTAATGTGAATGCTGCGCCTTTGATTCTGATTCAAGATGTTGAGGGTGTTCTGAGGGATTTGCAGAACAATCCTTATAATGCTCAGGGACAAAGGATTGATGCCGAAGGAAATGTGATTGAACAACAGATTGTTCAACCTGAGAAAGAAGCTTAAGGTAGAGGAGCATATGGAGGAGAAGGTGGACAAGAGAATCCACGAGCTGAAGCGCCACCTAGAGCACTAGAGCCTCATGTTAGGAGGACACTAGATGATTACAATAGACCCGATAAGTTCTATGCTAATACGTCTGCGATCGTTCCTCCTGCTATTCCGCGGAATGATTTTGACTCAAGACATCCTACTACACGCTTGTGGGACAACACGTCTTCTGTGGACTCCCACATGACCAACCTATGGATCACATCGAGGACTTTGAGTCCTTAGTCACTGGGATGAAGCATAATGGAGTGAGCTATGACTACTTACACTGCAAGCTTTTTCCTCACTTTCTTGGAGGAGAAGCTGCTAATTGGCTGAAGCAGATTCCACCTGGGACTCTGACTACTTGGGATGCAGTGAAGAAGAAGTTTCTGCGAAATTTCTATGATGATGCAAGATCCGATCAGCTTAGACAGGATCTCTTGAATTTTAAGCAGGGATCTACATAGCCTTTAAAAGCAGCTTGGTTTAGATTCAAGATGTACCATAGAGATTGCCCTCATCATGGTTTCTCTGAGGTTCAGCTGTTGGGCATTTTCTTCAGAGGAGTTGATTTGTGGTATCAGATAGCTCTAGATGCCGCAAGTATTGGGAACTTCAACACTAAGTCTCCAGAGGAAGCAATAGAGCTGATTGAGAACTTGGTTACTAGTAATAGTGTCAAGAATGCTGATATGGAGAGGAAGAAGTCTGGTGACAAAGCTGCTAGCTCGCATATAGATGAGATGAAGAACAAGATTGACTCTGTTCATAGTCTTCTGATTGGGAAGAAGAATGTTCACTTTGCTCAAGATGTTGAAGAATTTGAACGAGATGAAAGCTGTGAAGAAGAGGATGTGAATTATGTTGGTGGAGCTGGTTTTCAGGGCAATAAATTTGGAAATCAGCAAGGCAGAGGTGGCTACAATGGAATGTGATTGAATTAAAAGCAATGCGAGAAAGTAAACAGAAAGCAGAGATTGTTGGTTGTGAAAACAAGTTATTAAGAACGCTAAGTCTAGGGCGTTCTCAGGAAATCAGACAAGCAGACAGTTCATTCAGCAAGGATCTAATTAAATACAGTTCTAGAACTCAAAACACAGATATAGAATTAACCAAATTCCTTTGCGATAATTCTCTAAGTCTAAGTGCAGCAAACCAAACTTTCGTTTGCGAGAACTAACAGATTAAACTAGCGTTAATTCCAAGTTTGATATGTTCACAATTATCCTAAACCAAACTTTCGTTTGCGAGAAGTTTAATTGCTCAACCTAATTAGTTCAGATTCCTAAACCACACTTCCGTGTCGTATTTAGCAACCTAAGATCTAGATTCTAATTGATCAGGTTAGAACTAGCTTTAAGTACAATTAGATTGAAGAACAGATATAGTTATGAATCCTTAACTGAATTAAACAAGTCTAGCAAGTCATGAAATCCTATGTGAGAAACCCTAAACCTAACAAGGAATCTACTCAAAAATAGATAATGAAAACATAATCATATAAAGAATAAATTGCATAAAAGATAAAGAATTAAAGGGGTTCGAAATCTTCTCCAAATACAGATGAAGTAAAGGTTCAGATCAGCCCCAAAAGCTCTAAAAATCCTCTGCTCTTAATTATGAAAGCGTCAGTAATTAAAACACCAAAAACTTAATTATATAGGTCTAATCTCGGCCAGGGGCTTCTTTATAAATATCAGGAACTTCTGGATCAGAGTGCAATATCTTGACTCTTCATAAACCGCCGAGTTTCGGCCCATCTCGCTGGTGCAACGATCGGTGCTAGAGTGCAACGATCGACGCATTTCTCTGTTTCGGACAGTGAACTCTATCTCTCGGCCAAACACTCCAAAAATCTCCAAAAAGTGCCATAATCACCAAATATGCTCCAAACATGATTATACCTGTAAAAGACTCTAAAAGAACACAAAAAGACACTAAAACATACTTATATCATGGTCTAAAACTAGTAAAAATCATGATATATCAACTCCCCCACACTTAGCCTTTGCTTGCCCTCAAGCAAAACAGAGAACTAAAGCTTGGTGAAGAGGTTTGAAAACTCTTCAGAAACTCATTTCATCCTAGAAGCTACAATACTCAGATTCCCCTTAGTAAACCACTAAAAGAATCAATCACAGGATATCAAGACCAACAGGTACTTCCCCCACACTTAGCAACTGTCATAAGTAAACTCCACAATCACATTCAAGCATTCAAATTCTCCCTACTGACTTCTGCAAGTATTTAAGTGCGGTCTCACCTAAGGAGTATCGATCAAAGGGCACATGGATTCTTAACTT
This sequence comes from Orychophragmus violaceus, assembly GCA_030180135.1. Lineage (NCBI taxonomy): Eukaryota > Viridiplantae > Streptophyta > Magnoliopsida > Brassicales > Brassicaceae > Orychophragmus > Orychophragmus violaceus. Next base: position 65,386,015 of record CM058235.1, on the reverse strand, counting down.
ATCAGCTCTAGACCACCATACTATCTTTCTCTAGTCCCTTTCTTCTCTTTTCCCTTCCTTAACAACTGATTTTTCCCACATTGGGTATCATTTTTTTTTTTATCAGTGTTCTTCCCGTTATGGGGTGTACTATGGACACATTCCATGGATAGCACAGGAGATAATAGGGGTCTCTACCACTCCTGCGACCACTTCGGAGTTACTAACTCATCCTCAGTTTATTATCTTATTTTTTTTACTTTATAGAAGGGGAGAAGGGAACTAAATAGGATAGGTTGACAGGCTGTGTCAGAACTAACAAGGGAATCCGACACAAAGTATACCAAGCCCTTAGGTGAGAAATCTAAGTCAGTATTAAATTGAAGTCAGTAAAAAGATCCTCTGATACCTGAAGTGATATGGGTGTTCCCAGTAGGTTGATCTGTGTCTGGGTTTTCTAATAGTCAGAGATAGATCCTGCAACTTCATCCCAATGGTTACTTAAGTTCCTGCAAGTCTTGTAAATCTTCTCAGAAAATCATAGTTTCTTACTTAAACAATTTTGACTCAATAAAACAAAAAAATTTGAAAAATGGACTGACTCTTAAGAAAACAGAAAGATAAACGTCAGTAGCACCTCCCCCACACTTAAGACACACTGTCCCCAGTAGTGTCAAGCGAAGGATCGGTAAAAAGAAAATAATAGATAAAAGATGAGATTATGTCTGTCGGGTTTACCTCTGTCGCTCAGGCATCGATCGTTGCACTAAGTGCATCGACCGTTACTTGGCGATTTTCGTGTATGGTCGATCGTTGCTCAGGACCGCAACGATCGCTGCAATGCGATTCCGATCGTGTTGTGACGATCGACACAGAAGTGCGTCGATCGACGCACTGCGAATTTATCCGAGACCGGCAATCATAAACTCACCAAAAACAAAAACAAACGTAAAATCCTAACAAAAACACCAAAAATTAAGTAGAAAAACACCAGTACCTAATGGTGGGTTGCCTCCCACCCAGCGCTTGTTTAAGGTCAATAGCTTGACCGGACGGACAAGATTTTTCAGGCACCAGGAGATCCTGACAGAGACTTTTTCTGTCTCTGTCCAAGTCTCCTCATCTAAGGTGGCGAGTAGGCTGTTGCAGAATGCTCATGTCCAAGAAAAGATGGAGTAAAATGTGCTCCAGGATCTATAATCACAGTGTCATCAGGCTGCTCATCATCTGCATTCCTTATGGTGAATGTCTGCCCATCTATCAGTGGTCTACGCAGCTTATCCATCTCATAACGCAGCGGCTCATCTCCCAGATGGAGGTCTATCAGGCTGTTCCTAACATCAATTACCGCTCCTGCTGTGGCCAAAAATGGTCTTCCATGCAGCAATGCTTCATCCGGATAACAGTCATATTTCAGCACTAGGAAGTCTGTTGGAACTAAATAGTTCCCAACTCTCACCGGGATGTCCATCAGGAGTCCTTCAGGAACTCGTATGGACTGATCAGCTAGGACAAGAGAGGTCCTAGTAGGAGTAAAATCTAGCATACCCAGCTTCTCTGCCACAGAGTATGGCATCAAACTTTCAGCAGCTCCTAAGTCACACAGAGAACGCCTGAAACTATCCTCAAAGATAGAACAATCAAGCACAAAGACTCCAGGATCAGGCAGCTTCTTCGGGATCTTGGTTAGCTGATATATCATGGTTTTTACTAGTTTTATGCCATGATATAGTTGTGTTTTTAGTGTCTTTTGTGTTCTTTTAGAGTCTTTTACAGGTATAATCAGGTTTGGAGCCGAATTGGAGATAATGGAGCATTTTGGAGATTTTTGGAGTGATTGGCCGAGAGATAGAGTTCACTGTCTGAAACAGAGAAAGGTGTCGATCGTTGCACACCTGCAACGGTCGTTGCACCAGCGAGATGGGCCAAAAACTCGGCAGTTTAGAAGAATCAAGATATTGCACTTTGATCCAGAAGTTCCTGATATTTACAAAGAAGCCCCTGGCCGAGATTATACCTATATAATCAAGTTTTAGTTGTTTTTATTAGATACGCTTTGATAATTAAGAGCAGAGGATTTTTAGAGCTTTTGGGGCTGATCTGAACCTGTTACATCATCTGTATTTGGAGAAGATTTCAAACCCCCTTTTACTCTTATTCTTTTATGCAATTTATTCATCATATGATTATGTTTTCATTATCTATGTCTGAGTAGATTCCTAGTTAGGTTTAGGGTTTCTCACATAGGGTTTCATGACTTGCTAGACTTGTTCAAATTCAGTTAAGGATTCATAACTATATCTGTTCTTCAATTTAATTGTGCTTAAAGCTAGTTCTAACCTGATCAATTAGAATCTAGATCTTAGGTTGCTAAATACGTCACGGAAGTGGGGTTTAGGAATCTGAACTAATTAAATTGGGCAATTAAAACTTTGCGCAAACGGAAGTTTGGTTTAGGATAATTGTGAACATATCAAACTTGGAATTAATGCTAGTTTAATCTGTTAGTTCTCGCAAACGAAAGTTTGGTTTGCTGCACTTCGACTTAGAGAATTATCGCAAAGGAATTTGGTTAATTCTATATCTGTGTTTTGAGTTCTAGAACTGTGCTTAATTAGATCGCAAAGGAATTTGGTTAATCCTTGCTGAATGAACCGTTAATCTCTGCTACTGATTTACTTTCTCGCACCACTTTTAATTCAATTACATTGCTTTCTTCCTAGTTAAATTCCTGTTCTTGAGCTATTGAATACCGGAGTCTCTGTAGATTTCGATACCCTATATACTACATTGATATTGTTGTGCACTTGCAGTTTAGTATAGGGATTAAAACTCTGAGCCTATCAAGTTTTTGGCGCCGTTGCCGGGGACTCTTTGAGTCTTCGATAGCTTCGAGCTTAGGGTTTTACTAGGATTTTTCTTTTTGTTTTCGTTTTTATTTTTTTTATTTTATTTACTGACTTTCTCGGTTTTTCTCTTTGTCGCAGGTACCAATTTCGCACTGCGTCGATTGTTGCACCCTTGCATCGTTCGACACTAGGCGATTTGAGATTGAACCGATCGTTGCACTGATAGCATCGATCGTTGCTGGACGATTACAGACAGTTTATGCCAACGCAGAAAACTAGAAGTAATCCGAACTCGAGCTGGGTTAATCTCGGACTAGAGGAACTTGGACGTCTAGAAAGGACTATCAGAAGAGAAAAGAGAGAGAGAATGGTACGAGAACGTCTGATCTTGATACGAGATGCTGAAGGTGTCCTGAGGGATCCGGAAAACAATCCTTACAATGCTGCTGGGCAGAGGATTGATGCTGATGGACGAGTGATCCCTGACCCTCCTGAGCAACAGGAGCAGAACCAAAACCAGGGTCAGGAACGGGCCCAAGGTAGAGAGATGGTGGTTCATGAGAGGACACTAGCTGACTACAACAGACCTGATGAGTTTCATGCAAACCGAGCAGCTCTAGTGCTTCCTGCTTTTGAGAGGAATGATTTTGAGGTAAAGACCATCTACTACCAGCTGATGAGGCAGATTGCTTTTCATGGTCTTCAAGCAGAGCAGCCTATGGATAACATTGACAAGTTTGAGGACATAGTCACTGGCATGAAGTATGAAGGAGTATGCCCGGACTATCTGTTCCTTAAGATATTTCCGCACAGTCTTGCTGGAGACGCTAGTGCATGGCTGAGACAACTGGCACCTGGTCAGTATACTACTTGGGCAGCCTTAAAGAGTGAGTTCCTGCGTCACTTTTATGATGATGCGCGCTCGGATCAGTCCAGACAGGACATACTCACTTTTTCCCAAGGAGCTGTGGAGCCCTTGAAGACTGCCTGGATGAGATTTAAGCAGTATCAGCGTGACTGTCCACACCATGGATTCACAGAAGTACAGCTGATTGGTATCTTCTTCAGAGGCATAGATCTCCCTTGTCAGACTGCGCTGGATAATTCCAGTAATGCTAATTTCAACACCAGGACTCCTACACAAGCTAAGCAATTGATTGGGAACCTGATTAGCAGCTACAGTTGCAAGACTATAGATGAAAAGAGGAAGAAATCCGGTGGAAGTGTAGAGGATTCTAACATGACTGAGATTAGATCTAGGCTAGACACAGTGTACGATCTCCTAACAAGTAAGAAAGCTGTCCACTCTACCCAAGATGTAGAGGTAATTCAGACTGAGGAGGACACTCAGGAAGAAGAAGTGAATTACATGGGAGGTTCTGGTTTCCAAGGTAGTAGATTTAGAAATCAACAGGGAAACAGATTCTCAAATGGAGTTCAGCAAGGTGGTTTTAAGAAAGCCAATGAGTCTGAGAGTAAAGTAGAGATGATGCTAAGACAGCTAATGGAGAGTCAGACTAAGTACGCAGCAGATGCTGACGCGAAGATGGATACAATCTACAGGGAGCTGAATGGGAAGTTTGAGAGTTTGAACACACACATGAAAGAGCTTGATGCTAAGGTTGCAAGAACTGCTGGACATGCTCAAAGGGAAGAGGGATATCTCCCGGGAAGGACTGATGCCAATCCTAAGTACCAATGCAATGCCGTGACATTGAGAAGTGGTAAGGAACTGTCATCTGGCCAGAAAAAGCAGTTAAGCGTTGAGGAACTCGTGGAAATTGAAGAGTTGGAAGATGAGATACGCGATATTCGCCGAGAGTCGATCGATGCATCTAAGCAACGATCGTTGCCAAGCGAAATCAAGGAACCGGAGGTCGTAACAAAGTCGCCTAGCATCGATCGATGCGATAAGAGCAACGATCGACACAAGGTGACTGCAGAAAGTTCGAGTACTGAAAAACCAAAACAGTCGGCTGAAAGGGTATACAAGCCTAAGATACCTTATCCCAAGAACCCCAAAAAAGCTAAGAATGATAGGCAGTATGCAAAATGGAAGGAATTCATAAAAAAGGTAAAGGTTGAAGTACCTTTGTTGGATTCCATTGAAACTTCCCCCATGATGAAGAGATGCCTTAAGGATGCAATTTCTGGTAAATGGTCTGATGAAGAAAGTATAATGATGCTCAATGAAGTATGTAGTGCAGTGGTTCAAGGCAGAATTCCAGAGAAATTGAAAGATCCAGGCAGCTTCGTATTAGATTGTGCTATCTACAAGGAGAGGTTCGAAAGGTCCCTATGTGATCTTGGCTCCAGTGTAAATCTGATGCCCCTTTCAGTTGCTAAAAGACTAGGGATGACAGATTTTATACCAACTAGGATATCACTGGTTTTGGCAGACAGATCAGTCAGGATTCCCGAAGGAGTAATAGAGGATGTGCCTATAACGGTTGGCAAGTGTGTGATCACAACTGATTTTGTGGTTCTACAATATGGACAGGAGCCAAAAGACCCATTGATTCTAGGCAGATCTTTCTTAGCAACAGCTGGTGCGATGATTGACTGTCAGGGAGGCAAAATAGTTCTAAATGTAGGAGATCTAAAGATGAGTTTTGACATGAACAAACTGGTAAAGAGACCAACCATCGACGGGCAAACCTTCTATGTGGACACATTGGGTGATTTGGCTGCAGAGTACTTCCACCAATCACATGCTGAGGACCCACTAGAAAGGGCTTTACTGAGCTCTATTTTGGAGTTGGAATACCTACAGGACGAGCCTGCGATGTGCTATACAAGATTGATGGATTCTATCGAGGTTGCAATGCAGGTAGAAGTGTCTGACGCGGGACTGCAACGATCGACACCATCTAAGCAACGATCGTTGCAAGACGACAGAGACTGGGCAGAAGAAAAGGCTCCGAAAATAGATCTGAAACAACTTCCATCCGGGCTAAGGTACGCCTTTCTTGGACCTAATTCAACATACCCAGTGATTGTTAATGCTAGCCTGAACAACGCAGAGCTCACCTTACTGCTAAGCAAGCTGCGCAAGCATCGCAAAGCTCTTGGCTATTCCCTTAATGATATTTCAGGTATCTCACCGGAGCTGTGCATGTACCGGATACATCTTGAGGATGAGTCCAAGACATCAATCGAACATCAGAGGAGACTTAATCCTAATCTGCAGGAAGTAGTCAAAAAGGAGATTATGAAACTCCTTGACGCTGGAATTATATATCCTATCTCTGACAGTGATTGGGTGAGTCCAGTTCATGTAGTGCCAAAGAAGGGCGGTGTTACAGTTGTGAAGAATGAGAAGAATGAGCTGATACCCACTAGGACTGTGACAGGACACAGGATGTGCATAGATTACAGGAAGCTTAATGCTGCTACTAGGAAAGATCATTTTCCTTTGCCTTTTATTGATCAGATGCTCGAAAGGTTAGCAAATCATCCTTACTACTGCTTCTTAGATGGCTACTCAGGTTTCTTTCAGATTCCCATCCATCCAGAGGATCAGGGAAAGACCACTTTCACTTGTCCATATGGGACATTCGCCTACCGTAGGATGCCTTTTGGACTCTGCAACGCACCAGCCACTTTCCAGAGATGCATGATGTCCATATTCACAGATATGATTGAGGACTTTATGGAGGTATTCATGGATGATTTCTCAGTATATGGACCCTCCTATAATGAATGCTTAGATAATCTGTGCAAGGTTCTGAAAAGATGTGAAGAGAAGCACTTAGTTCTTAACTGGGAGAAGTGTCATTTCATGGTCAGAGATGGCATTGTACTTGGACATAAAGTGTCCGAAGCAGGAATAGAGGTGGACCGCGCTAAAATCGAGGTGATGACCAACCTGCAGGCACCTGATTCTGTTAAGTCTATTAGAAGCTTTCTTGGACATGATGGCTTCTATAGACGGTTCATCAAGGATTTTAGTAGGATTGCTAGGCCACTAACTGCTTTGCTGTGTAAAGACACCAAATTTGAGTTCACTGCAGATTGTCAAACTGCATTTGAACAGATCAAGCAGGCATTAGTGAGTGCTCCCATAGTTCAGCCACCGGATTGGGATTTGCCTTTCGAAGTAATGTGTGATGCAAGTGATTATGCTGTAGGAGCTGTTCTTGGACAAAAGAAAGATAGAAAGCTTCATGCTATCTATTAGGCCAGTAGGACACTGGATGATGCACAAAGAAACTATGCCACTACGGAGAAGGAGTTGCTAGCAGTTGTCTTTGCATTTGAGAAATTTCGCTCTTATCTTGTTGGCTCCAAGGTGATTGTTCACACTGATCATTCAGCCCTGAAGTATCTGATGCAGAAGAAGGATGCTAAGCCAAGACTGTTGAGATGGATCCTGTTGCTTCAGGAATTTGATATTGAAGTGAGAGATAAGAAAGGGGTTGAGAATAGAGTTGCTGACCTTCTTTCAAGGATGCTAGCTGAGGAGGACGTGCCAATTAATGACTATTTGCCTGAAGAAAACGTCAATATGGTTGGGACAATCTGTGAGACAGAATTGGACAGAAACCTGCAAAACTGTCGGATTAATCGCGTTGCGTCGATCGATGCTACGTCAGCGTCGATCGATGCATCTATCGGGACAGCGACGATCGATACACCAAACTGTGACGATCGTTGCAGCGCGGATACAGACCCAGAAACTTTTACGGTACGGATTGGAAAGCATGAGTTTGAGATTAATGTTGTCGCAACAAATGATCGACCATGGTATACAGACATAGCCAATTATCTGGCTGCAGAGACTGAACCAGACAATCTGAAAGGGTATGAAAAGAAGAGGTTCTTCAGAGAACTTAGGAGGTACTATTGGGATGAACCTTACCTCTATAAGCATTGTTCGGATGGCCTTTATAGAAGATGTGTTGCTGAGTCGGAGGTTCCAGATATCCTTTTCCACTGCCACGGAGGTTTTGCAAGCAGGTTTCTGGTGGCCTACAATGTTCGCCGATGCTCACTCCTTTGTTTCTCATTGTGACGCCTGCCAGAGGAGAGGGAAAATCAGCAGGAAGCATGAGATGCCTCAGAATTTCATTCTTGAGGTTGAGGTTTTTGATTGCTGGGGCATAGACTTTATGGGTCCCTTTCCCTCATCTTATGGGAATAAATTCATATTAGTTGCTGTGGATTATGTATCTAAGTGGGTAGAAGCAATAGCTAGTCCAACCAATGACTCTTCAGTAGTCATTAAGCTGTTTAAATCCATCATATTCCCTAGATTTGGAGTACCTCGGATAGTAATTAGTGATGGAGGATCTCACTTTATTAATAAGGTTTTTGAGAAGCTCCTGAAGAAGCATGGAGTGCATCACCGAGTTGCTACTCCTTATCACCCACAGACTAGTGGATAGGTAGAGGTTTCTAACAGACAAATCAAGGAGATCTTGGAGAAGACAGTTGGGAAGACAAGGAAAGATTGGGCAGCTAAGCTTGATGATGCTTTATGGGCCTACAGGACTGCATTTAAAACGCCATTGGGGACTACTCCATTCCATTTGCTGTATGGGAAAGCATGTCATCTGCCAGTAGAACTTGAGCACAAGGTAGCATGGGCTGTAAAACAGATGAACTTTGACCTCAAACCAGCTGCAGAGAGGAGATTGATACAGCTCAATGAGTTGGATGAGATTAGACATTTTGCCTATAGGGACAGTGTGTCTTAAGTGTGGGGGAGGTGCTACTGACTTTTGTTTTCTGTTTTCTTAAGAGTCAGTCCGTTTTTCAAAAATTTTTGTTTTATTGAGTCAAAATTGTTTAAGTAAGAAGCTATGATTTTCTGAGAAGATTTACAAGACTTGCAGGAACTTAAGTAACCTTTGGGATGAAGTTGCAGGATCTATCTCTGACTATTAGAAAACCCCATCACAGATCAACCTACTGGGAACACCCACATCACTTCAGGTATCAGAGGATCCTTTTACTGACTTCAATTTAATACTGACTTAGATTTCTCACCTAAGGGCTTGGTATACTTTGTGTCGGATTTCCTTGTTAGTTCTGACACAGCCTGTCAACCTATCCTATTTAGTTCCCTTCTCCCCTTCTATAAAGTAAAAAAAAAAAAAAAGATAATAAACTGAGGATGAGTTAGTAACTCCGAAGTGGTCATGGGAATGGTAGCAAACACTATTTTCTCTCATGTGATCCATGGAATGTGTCCAAAGTACACCCCATAACGGGAAGAACACTGATAAAAAAAAATAAAATGATACCCAATGGGGAAAAATCAGTTGTTAAAGAAGGGAAAGAGAAGAAAGGGACTAGAGAAAGATAGTATGGTGGTCTAGAGCTGATAAGGTAAGAATCCATGTGCCCTTTGATCGATACTCCTTAGGTGAGACCGCACTTAAATACTTGCAGAAGTCAGTAGGGAGAATTTGAATGCTTGAATGTGATTGTGGAGTTTACCTAGGACAGTTGCTAAGTGTGGGGGAAGTACATGTTGGTCTTGATATCCTGTGATTGATTCTTGCAGTGGTTTACTAAGGGGAATCTGAGTATTGTAGCTTCTAGGATGAAATGAGTTTCTGAAGAGTTTTCAAACCTCTTCACCATGCTTTAGTTCTATGTTTTGCTTGAGGGCAAGCAAAGGCTAAGTGTGGGGGAGTTGATATATCATGGTTTTTACTAGTTTTATGCCATGATATAGTTGTGTTTTTAGTGTCTTTTGTGTTCTTTTAGAGTCTTTTACAGGTATAATCAGGTTTGGAGCCGAATTGGAGATAATGGAGCATTTTGGAGATTTTTGGAGTGATTGGCCGAGAGATAGAGTTCACTGTCTGAAACAGAGAAAGGTGTCGATCGTTGCACACCTGCAACGGTCGTTGCACCAGCGAGATGGGCCAAAAACTCGGCGGTTTAGAAGAATCAAGATATTGCACTTTGATCCAGAAGTTCCTGATATTTACAAAGAAGCCCCTGGCCGAGATTATACCTATATAATCAAGTTTTAGTTGTTTTTATTAGATACGCTTTGATAATTAAGAGCAGAGGATTTTTAGAGCTTTTGGGGCTGATCTGAACCTGTTACATCATCTGTATTTGGAGAAGATTTCGAACCCCCTTTTACTCTTATTCTTTTATGCAATTTATTCATCATATGATTATGTTTTCATTATCTATGTCTGAGTAGATTCCTAGTTAGGTTTAGGGTTTCTCACATAGGGTTTCATGACTTGCTAGACTTGTTCAAATTCAGTTAAGGATTCATAACTATATTTGTTCTTCAATTTAATTGTGCTTAAAGCTAGTTCTAACCTGATCAATTAGAATCTAGATCTTAGGTTGCTAAATACGTCATGGAAGTGGGGTTTAGGAATCTGAACTAATTAAATTGGGCAATTAAAACTTTGCGCAAACGGAAGTTTGGTTTAGGATAATTGTGAACATATCAAACTTGGAATTAATGCTAGTTTAATCTGTTAGTTCTCGCAAACGAAAGTTTGGTTTGCTGCACTTAGACTTAGAGAATTATCGCAAAGGAATTTGGTTAATTCTATATCTGTGTTTTGAGTTCTAGAATTGTGCTTAATTAGATCCTTGTTGAATGAACTGTCTGCTTGTCTGATTTCCTGAGAACGCCCTAGACTTAGCGCTTTTAATTACTTGCTTTCACAACCGTTAATCTCTGCTACTGATTTACTTTCTCGCACCACTTTTAATTCAATTACATTGCTTTCTTCCTAGTTAAATTCCTGTTCTTGAGCTATTGAATACCGGAGTCTTTGTGGATTTCGATACCCTATATACTACATTGATATTGCTGTGCACTTGCAGTTTAGTATAGGGATTAAAACTCTGAGCCTATCATTAGCAGAACATCACTAATATGCTGAGGAACTATAATCACCCAGTCTCTCAGTTCTTCATCTAGAGGCAGCATCTTGTTCAAATACCTCTGCACACATGGATGATAAGGTGGATCATCAGAAGATGGAATTTCTTCCAATTCTTCACCAATCTCCTCTAGCTTCTTAAGTTCTTCAATTTCCTGCTTAATCACTTCAGACACTGAGGAGTGTTGTCTAACAATCTGCGCATAAGTCTCCTGTTGAGAGATCTCAGAGACTCCAGAGAATAAGCCATCAAGCTCTAAGTCTGCATCAATACCATCATCACTCAGTGAATCTGTCTGTTCACGACGTGCATCGATCGACACTAGGTGTGTGTCGATCGTTGCAATGCTGCAATTTCCACCCGAGAGTTTTTCACCAAAATCCGGGATTTCTTCTTCCTTCACCAATTCAGCTGTACTTAGCTCAAATTTTTCACCTAGGTGAGATCCATCATTAACGTACACAGACCAGGCCTTAATATGAGTGTCTGCTAGTCCTTTTCCCTTTATTGAGCTGGAAATCTGGTTTACCTGAGTATCCAACTGCTTCATGTGAGTGTTCAGGGACTCAAACTTCCCATTGAGGTCTTCATAGACAGCATCCAACTTCTTGTTGCAGTCCACAGAAATCTTGGTCTGACTCTCCATTAGTTGTTCCATCATAGCTTCCATTCTACTCTCATGAGCTGTAGGTGCAGGAGGAGTCTGATAGGATGAAGATCCATAGGTTCTCTGAGTACCTTGTCCAAAGGTCTTCTGAAAACCACTAGTCTGTCCAGAATTAGATGAGTTGCTGTTGAAAGCACTTTTCTGTCCTCCATTGAAGAATCTGTTTCCCTGTTGATTACCAAATCTACTACCTTGGAATCCAGAACCTCCTATGTAATTCACATCTTCCTCCTGAGTGTCCTCCTCAGTTTGAATTACCTCTACATCCTGGGCAAAGTGGACAGCTTTCTTACCTGCTAGGAGATTGCAAACTGTGTCCACCCTAGATCTAATATCAGCTATGTCAGAATTCTCTACACTTCCACCAGATTTCTTCCTCCTTTCATCCATAGTCTTGCAGCTGTTGCTGCCTATTAGATTCTCAATCAACTGCTTAGCCTGTGTAGGAGTTCTGGTGTTGAAGTTAGCATTACTGGAATTATCCAGTGCAAACTGATATGGAAGATCTATGCCTCTGAAGAAGATACCAATCAACTGAACTTCAGTAAATCCATGGTGTGGGCAGTCACGCTGATACTGCTTAAATCTCATCCAGGCAGTCTTTAAAGGCTCCATAGCTCCTTGAGAAAAGGTGAGTATGTCCTGTCTGGACTGGTCTGAACGCTCATCATCATAGAAGTGACGCAGGAACTCACTCTTCAGGGCTGCCCAAGTAGTATACTGAGCAGGTGCCATCTGCTTTAGCCATGCACTAGCGTCTCCAGCAAGACTGTGCGGAAAGAGCTTAAGGAACAGATAATCCGGGCAGACTCCATCATACTTCATGCCAGTGACTATGTCCTCAAACGAATCAATGTGATCCATAGGCTGCTCAGTTGGGTAACCATGAAATGCATTCTGTCTCATCAGCGAGTAGTAGATGGTTTTGATCTCAAAATCATTTCTTTCAAAAGCAGGAAGCACGAAAGCTGACCGGTTTGCATGAAACTCATCCGGTCTGTTGTAGTCAGCTAAAGTCCTCTCACGTACAACCATCTCTCTACCTTGGGCCCGTCCTTGACCCTGGTTCTGCTCCTGTTGCTGTTGCTCAGGAGGATCAGGGATGACATTCCCTTCAGCATCAACCCTTTGAAAAGCAGCATTGTATGAGTTATTATCTCGGTCCCTCAGAGTACCTTGAGCATCGCGTTCTAAAATCAAACGTTCTCGCACCATCCTTTCTCTTCTTTCTCTTCTGTTGGTTCTCTCTAGACGTCCAAGTTCTTCAAGTCCGAGATTAACTAAGCTCGAGTTCGGATTACTTCTAGTTTTCTGCGTCTGCATAAACTGTCTGTAATCGTCCAGCAACGATCGATGCTATCAGTGCAACGATCGGTTCAATCTCAGAATCGCCTAGTAACTAAAAATCAGTTGGTACCTGCGACAGAGAGAAAAACAGACAAAAATCAGTAACTAAAAAAAAACAAAAACAAAAACGAAAAGAAAACGAAAAATCCTAGTAAAACCCTAGGTTCTAAGCTATCGAAGACTCTAAGAGTCCCCGGCAACGGCGCCAAAAACTTGATAGGGTCAGGTTTTAATCCTATATCTAACTGCAAGTGCACAGTTCAGTGGTTGTAGTATATAGGTATCGAATCCACAGGGACTCTGGTATTCAATAGCTCAAGAACAGGAAATTAAACTAGGAAGAAAGCAATGTGATTGAATTAAAAGCAATGCGAGAAAGTAAACAGAAAGCAGAGATTGTTGGTTGTGAAAACAAGTTATTAAGAGCGCTAAGTCTAGGGCGTTCTCAGGAAATCAGACAAGCAGACAGTTCATTCAGCAAGGATCTAATTAAGTACAGTTCTAGAACTCAAAACACAGATATAGAATTAACCAAATTCCTTTGCGATAATTCTCTAAGTCTAAGTGCAGCAAACCAAACTTTCGTTTGCGAGAACTAACAGATTAAACTAGCATTAATTCCAAGTTTGATATGTTCGCAATTATCCTAAACCAAACTTTCGTTTGCGAGAAGTTTAATTGCTCAACCTAATTAGTTCAGATTCCTAAACCACACTTCCGTGTCGTATTTAGCAACCTAAGATCTAGATTCTAATTGATCAGGTTAGAACTAGCTTTAAGTACAATTAGATTGAAGAACAGATATAGTTATGAATCCTTAACTGAATTAAACAAGTCTAGCAAGTCATGAAATCCTATGTGAGAAACCCTAAACCTAACAAGGAATCTACTCAGACATAGATAATGAAAACATAATCATATGAAGAATAAATTGCATAAAAGATAAAGAATTAAAGGGGTTCGAAATCTTCTCCAAATACAGATGAAGTAAAGGTTCAGATCAGCCCCAAAAGCTCTAAAAATCCTCTGCTCTTAATTATGAAAGCGTCAGTAATTAAAACACCAAAAACTTAATTATATAGGTCTAATCTCGGCCAGGGGCTTCTTTGTAAATATCAGGAACTTCTGGATCAGAGTGCAATATCTTGACTCTTCATAAACCGCCGAGTTTCGGCCCATCTCGCTGGTGCAACGATCGGTGCTAGAGTGCAAAGATCGACGCATTTCTCTGTTTCGGACAGTGAACTCTATCTCTCGGCCAAACACTCCAAAAATCTCCAAAAAGTGCCATAATCACCAAATATGCTCCAAACCTGATTATACATGTAAAAGACTCTAAAAGAACACAAAAAGACACTAAAACATATTTATATCATGGTCTAAAACTAGTAAAAACCATGATATATCAGTACTCATGTGAAGAAATTGGATGTTCAAGTTGCACAGACATCTGGGTCTGTTAAGAGGCAAGATGGATCTCTCCCGGGACAAACTGCTGCTAATCCTAAGTATCAGTGTAATGCCATCACGTTGAGAAGTCGTAAGGAGGTCATTCCTGCTCAAAAAAGCAACTAAGTCTGGAGGAAAACGTTGAGATTGAAGAAATGGAAGAAGAGATCTGTGAGTTTCGCACTGCGACGACCGATGCAGATCGTGAACGAGGATACTGAGCCAAAGCTCGACACAGAAGTAGTTACCAAATCGCCTAGCATCAATTGACACACCACTGATGTCGATAGACGCAAGGCGAATCAGGACAAAGCCGACGCAGAGAAGCTTAAGAAAGTTGATGATAGGGTATACAAGCCTAAGGTTCCCTTTTCTAAGAACCCCAGGAAGTCTAAGTATGAGAGGCAGCTAGCCAAATTCAAGGAGCTCATGAACAAGGTGTTGATTGAATTGCCTTAGATTGATTCTCTACAGACTACCCATGTGATGAGAAGATGTCTTAAGAACATGCTTGCTGGTAACATGACTGATGAGGAGACTATAATGATGATCACAGAGGTGTTAAGTGATGTGCTTAAAGGCAGGATTCCAGAGAAGTTGAAGGATCCAAGTAGCTTTGTGTTAGATTGTGGCATCTACGTGGAAAGATTTGAGAGATCACTATGTGACCTTGGTTCTATTGTGAACCTTATGCCTTATTCTGTTGCTAAGAGGCTTGGGATGACAGACTTTATGCCTACTAGGATCTCATTAGTCCTAACTGACAGAACAGTCAGGATTCCTGAAGGAGTGCTGGAAGATGTGCCAATCAAATTTGGTAATTGTGTGATTCCCACTGACTTTGTGGTTCTGCAGTATGGAGAAGAACCAAAGGATCCACTGATTTTGGGTAGACCATTCTTAGATACTGTTGGTGCAATGATTGACTGCAAGAGAGGGACAATAGATCTGAATGTGGGTGATTTGAAGATGAGTTTTGATATGGAAAAGCTGGTAAAGAGACCAACCATCGACGGACATACCTTTTATGTTGACACTCTCAGTGACTTGGCTGAGGATTTCTTTCATAAGACAAATGCTGAGGATCCACTGGAAAGAGCTCTGCTAAGCTCTATAATGGAACTAGAGTATCTGCAAGAAGAGCCTGCAATTTGCTAAGCGAGGCTAATGGATTCTACAGAGCAAGTGATGCAGTTGGATGTGTCTGCCGAGCCCTTGCATCGATCGAAGCCACTCGTGCATCGATAGACACAAGTCATGAGCGACTAGGCAGAAGAAAAAGCCCCGAAAATTGAGCTGAGACAACTTCCATTCGGGCTAAGGTACGCATTTCTTGGACCTAATTCGACATATCCAGTGATTGTTAATTCTTATTTGAACAACGGAGAGCTCACTTTACTGCTAAGCAAGCTGCGCAAGTATCGCAAAGCTCTTGGTTATTGTCTTGATGACATTTCAGGTATATCTCTGGAGTTGTGCATGCATAAAATACATCTTGAGGATGAGACTAAGACATATGTTGAGCATCAGAGAAGGCTGAATCCTAATCTGAAGGAGGTTGTGAATGAAGGAATGTTTAGGTTAATCCTGATTCAGTTCTTCAGATTAAACAGTCCTAAACATACAGATCTAGGTTCTCTTATTTAGAAACTTAATGGATCTCACCTTTTACCTTGTTTATGCAGCGGAATGGGAGGTAAGGTCAGAGATCAGCAGAGCCACCAAGTGATAACTCCTCCAGAGGTTCACACACGCACACCAAGCAGGAAGAAGGCTGCTAGACCAAGAGAGAGGAGGCGCAGGAGAGAGAGAGAAATCGCAGAGGGGGCTAGGGTTAGAAGGAGACTCAGACTTAAGTTTTATTTATAAAACTTGTCTAGTTCCTTTTGGGCTTTTGGGCCCAAATACCAATCTGATTAAATCCCTTGGATTTAATCAGACCCATTAATCTCTCTCTAAGTACGATAAATGCCTGGCACTTTTACCATACTTCTGCTAAGCCGTTCCTACACATTTTCCTGTTAGCTTAGGCGTGTGACCCATATGGGATCATATAATAAAGGCAATAACTCCAAGACTTATAGATCATGAGCGGACTCTAGCAAGCCATCATGACCCCCAGTATTATATGACTTATGTCTGATCATTGACATACTCTTACTTTCTAGAGACAGTACCGAGATTACTGGACACAATTCCAACAATCTCCCACTTGTACTGGAATCTCTGTATTCATAATCCTTTTGTCTCAATATCTCGATTAGTCATAAGGCAAGATGAGTGTCATCCTTATAAAGCCTAATCTTGTTCATCGGACTCTGATTTGATACTGACAATCCAAACGACTCGGAACAGTCCGTTTGAGCATGGCCATGCATTTTCCAGTATTCAAATCTCCGATTGGCCTAGAGATATTCACTCCATTTATATTGAAGGGACAAATCCCGTCTTGTTCCATCACTGTAAACTACTCATTTCATAATACACCCAAACAAGGTCCTTATAACTATCGTTTAACGACAGCATTAGACAATGATCAAAGCGCATTAGTTCATGTGCAGTCACATGCATGCGAACTCAGGTCTAAGGACTATACTCTATAGTCGTAGTAAGAATCTCTTATGACACAGATATAAATATCCTGAAGAGTTCTTATAATCGGGTCTTGTCCGGTCGTATGTACCCTACATACACCTATGTACTGACTTTGATGCCGCGCATCTATGACACACTGAGACTTTGTCATAAGTCACATACCAATCTAGTCTCACACGGTTGTAGGTGTTCCAATTTCAACAACCTTCGACTAGGGACATGATGATATAGGCCATCTATCAAATATAGGGTCTCATGATCAAGCTAAATGACTTTGATAACTCAAGATCAAGTCACTTACTTCGATGACCTATAAAATGGTTCATATCATTTTGGAACGATTATTTCATCACAGTTAAAATAATCTTGAAATAATAATTTCAATAAACATCATAAAATGTTTTACAAGAACATATCAATAACTAAATAAAGCCCTTTACTAACTCCCACTGAAATTTAGACTACATCTTAATTTCACTTATCCTACAGCAACAGTCCGTGACTCGTGCTTAGGCCTAAGGAGTGGCTTTGTTAATAGATTAGCAACGTTCTCTTTCGTTGAAACTTGCTGATCTACTTAACATCTCTTTCATTTATCTCACGGAATAGGTTATACCTACCCTCAAGGTGTTTGGACCTCTGATGTGCAGCTAGTCTCATCTATGCTGGGAATCACATCAAGTTCAGTGACGAACTCTTCTTTCCAAACTACCTCTTTCGCCGCTTCCCAAGCTGCGAAATGTTCAGCTTAAGTCATGGAGTCAGCAACAGTGCCTTGCACCTCCAGATAGACACAAGATATAACCGGACTGTGACCGGAAATCATCTTTGTCCGTTGGAAACTTGCCTTTCAGAATCTACCGACTCGTAGCACCTCACTTTCTCCGTAAATCAAGAACTTATCCTTAGTATTCCTCAAATACTTTAGGATATTCTTTACGGCAATCCAGCGATTCTTTGCTGGATTTGACTGGTCTTTACTTGTCTTGCTTAACATTAAAGCAACATCAAAACAAGTACGTGTCATGGCATACATGATAGATCCAATTGCCGACGCATATGGAATCTCATCCATGCTTTCAAGCTCAGCAGTTATCGTGGGACACTGTTTCTTGCTTAACTTAATGCCATGTGACATTGGCATAAAACCCTTCTTGGATTGCTGAAAAACGTGTAGGACTTTGTCAATTTAAGAATCCTGACATTGTCCTACCAGCTCTTTTGGATCTCTATTTTTAGATCCAAAATCCAAGAACTACGTGGCTTTACCCATGTCAATCATAAAACCAACTCCCAAGCCAGTCCTTTACCGACTGCAGCATTGGGACGTTATTTCCGAGAATCAGTATGTCCTCGACATATAATATGAGAAATGCAATATTGCTCCCACTTATCTTTTAGTAAACGCACAGTTCCATTTCGTTCCTGTTTAAGTCAA
The DNA here is from genome assembly GCA_030180135.1 of Orychophragmus violaceus. NCBI lineage: Eukaryota > Viridiplantae > Streptophyta > Magnoliopsida > Brassicales > Brassicaceae > Orychophragmus > Orychophragmus violaceus. The sequence goes on along the minus strand of CM058235.1, from coordinate 65,367,819 downwards.
AACCTTGACTATTTCAACAGAACGAAGATTTCAACTCCGATATGTTTGCTTCCATCCATTAATGGATCGATGAAGCTAACTTACACAAAATGTAATTTTTCGGAGTCCGGGCTCACTTTCGCTTCTTTGAATTTCGCAGATTCGTCGCTTTCAATGATCATCAGATCATGCGAACTTTCAATGATTATCAGGTTCAACTAATGACGAGAAATCACTCTCGGATTAGTAACTGATTCATTCATATCTGCGAACTTCAGGCTCCACAGGTGTAGATTCTACAGAAATCTGTAAATCCATCCGTTGCTCTCCCTCAACAGGTTGAGCAGCATCCTGTATTTCTCGAATTTCTTCGAGTTATACTTTTACTCCCACTGTTCTTCTTGGAAAGTAACTTCCCTTCTTAGAAAACAGAATGGACGTAAAAGTAACAAGCCTTGGTTTCCCTAGGACAACCAGTGAAGTGGCACAACTACAAATACTCAGTAAAGACGAATTTGGATCGATTCCAATCCACATTTACGTGGTGTCTTTCAACTGATATTGGTGGAACCTTTTTCAGCGTAAACTTAGATATTTCTAGAGCGTTATTCTTAAATAATATCATGGAAGATTCGTGTGACTCATCTTTAATCATTTCTAATAAGATCTGATTCTTTCTCACAGAAACACCTTCAGGTTTTCAGGAGAAATGAGCTGTGAAACGATTTCACACTCATTCAGATGATCACACAATCAATGACTTAAGTATTCTCACTCGTGATCTGATCCAGAGTCTTAATACTTCTGTCATTCAGATCCTATACTTCATTCTAGAACTCTTTCGACCATGTCAAAGAATTCCGACTTGTGTCTCATCAAATGAACACAGTCACACTCACTGAAGTAATCAGTAGAGACAATGAAGTACAGGAAATTTTCTCTGGCATTACTGCTCATTGGGCCACATACATGAGTATGTTCCAGGTCCAATAAGCCTTTGGGCCTTTCTTTAGCTCGGCCAAGATAGGCCCTTTACCTTTTGGTCCAGTAAACAGAATTCAAGTCTCATAAGATATCTTATCAAATGAGCCTAACAGTCCATAACTATGGGATTTCTGAATCCGACTTACTCTATGTGACCAAGACTTTTATGCCAAGAAAAATCAGGTTTAATTCATCAGATTTAAACCAATTCGGTATTTATGTTACATTTAGGCACTCTTTGGTTTAAGATATAAAACCCATTCCTTGAATAGGGTGCTACAATTAATATTTCATTAAGATCAAAAGAACAAAACCTTGTCTTTTATCAAAATGAAAAACATTCAAATTCTTACAAGAAAATGAAAAACAACTCTGCTTAAAGCAGGTACATTGTAGCAATTACTTAATACAAAACCAAGCCTAGAAGGCATCTACAAGTGAAAACCCTACGGCTGAGGCAGCGTCCATAGCTCCTTCCAGACATGTAGATCCACTTGTCCTTCCTTCAACGTTCTACTGTTGCTTAGGCTCTGCATATTACAACAAATATCAGTGCCACAACCAGTATCCAATACCTTTAAGGTAGAACTTGAAGTAATAACATGAATACCTGAGGAAGTAGTCTCATACATCAACTTTAACTCCTCATCATCTTCCATGAATTTAATGCAATCTCTCTTCCAATGCCCTGCCTCTTTACAGTAGCAGCACTTACCAACGTAAGAGGTATCTGACTCGGGCTCAGAAGACACACGCTTGCCATGATTCAAAATCTGGACAACTTTGTCTTCACCCTTGTCAGCATTAGGTTTAGTAAACCTACCCTTCTCATTCATGAGGTTGTTCAGGGTACTCTTCACGTTTGGCTCAACTGTCTTGAGCATATCATGCAGTTCAGTCAGCGTCTTCGTTAAGCCTTTCTTGATATAGTTCCTTCTGAACTTATCATAGCTTGACGGCAGTGACTGCAGAATGATCTCAGTTGCCAATTCTTGGCTAACTGGATAATCCAGTTTCCTCAGGTTATCAATGTAACCCATCATTTTACTGACATGAGGACTCACTGGATGATCTTTTGGTAGCTTGCAGCTAGTGAGAGACTTAACCAACCGGTATCTCTCCACTCTTATCTGCTCCTGAAATTTCAATTTCAGGCTGCTGATCATCTCTATTGGCGACTCCATGTTCTCATATTGCTTCCGCAAGTCTGAGTCCATGGTAGCCAATATCAGACCACGCACATCTACCGCATCATTATAATGCTTATTCCAAGCATCATGTACTGCATGAGAAGCATTGGACCCGATCCTCACGGGGAGAGCTCTCTCAAGAACATAGTCCTTTCTCTCCTGCCTGAGGACAAGCCTCAGGTTCCGCGACCAAGTCAAGAAATTTGATCCGTTCAGCTTGTCCATCTCAAGGACAGACCGGATCGAGAAAGTGTTTTGATTGTTTGTGCTAGTCATAGCTGAAATCTAAGATAAAAGGATTTTTAGTTAATATGTTCAATATGATCAATCTTGTATTAAATATAATATGATTAATCACGCATTATATTCAATAACATAAGTTACCCTCAATAGAATATAATGATTCCAAGATCCACATATAACTAAGATTAAAGTGGGCCACTGGCCGTCACCCAACCTTAGCTTATATCGGTAAGCCCTATATCGGCTAATTATATCCGTGATATAACTCTTGGTTGTGAATCTGGGCCCGAGGCCCAATCCACTCTGATGTCTCAAGGCCCGGGACTCCCGATGGCCTAGTCAAGAAAACCAGACTATACAGTCATGTAATCATTAATGTCTGGGACTCCCAATGACATTTATGAATCACAAACCGTCTTACCCACGCAAAAGTAGACACCCTCACACTGTAAGGCCATGAATACAATTGAACGGGCTTCGACAGCTGACATAGCCTGGACAAGACATCCAACGCTTGATATTATTTGAGGTTTGTAGGTTTATTAAAATTTCATCCCAAAATAGAAGATTACTATTTTGGGAAACTTTCCATTTTTGGAAACCCACTATTTTTGGAAACTTTCTAAAATTAGAAACTTTTAATTATAGAAATTTCCTTAAATCCAAAACATGCAAATCTAGAAACTTCTATTTTAAGAAACTTTCTAATTTCAAAATTTTGGAAACTTTTAATTTATAAAATCGATTTTTATAATTTTATAAAAATAAATTTTAAATTAATTCTGAAGAAAAGACTCAAATAATTGGCCCAATTGTTTTAACTTCTTGGCCCGAGGCCCAAGAATTGGTTCATGTCCAAGACATAACCCAATTGTCCAATTAAATGACATAACCGGTCTGGTTCATTAAAATTGGTCTAACCAAAATTAATTACTACGATGACCACAATTGTCAACCGGTTATTTACTAAACCGGATTTTCTCAATTTATTTGGTCCAACCAAATCAAATTACAAAACCACTGGTTTAGGCACAAAATCCAATTTTTCGACTTTGGATTTCTTATCCCGGTTTAACCAGAACTTAATAAAATTATTAAATCTGTTTATTAAACCGCGACGTTTAATTTTAATCAAGTTTTAAACCGAACCGTTAACCGAACCGAAACGAATGGACGTGAACTGTTCACGATCACGTTGCCCTAGCTTCACACGATCGAATGAACGATCGGGACAGCCGCACGTGAATCCAGACGGGACGGGACGATCGATCGTCGAGCTCGGGTCGTGTGATCGGGACGAGACAGCCGGGCCATCTCTCGCGATCGGACGGGAGCGTGATCGTCGAGCTCTCTGGTCAGTCCGGGACGTGCGTCATGCGATCGCCGAGCGATCTGGACGCGGGACGGGAGCTGGACGATCGGGACGATGCAGGCTTCACACGATCGCCGAGCGATCGGGACAGCCGTATCCACGCGACGGGACGAGCCACTCACGCGGACGGGACGCGATCAATCCGATGATCGGGACGCGACCACGCAACACGATCGTTACCGATCGGTTCGTGCGTCTTCCTTGATCGGGACGATCCGACGCATACCGATTCATATAGATCGGATCATGCGATTTCTTGTTTGTTTAGGTTTTAATTCTTTGTTTCTTAAGTGTTTTTCCTTATCAGTAGGTTGATTCAAAAAACACTTCTTTAAACAATCCTAAACAAGATTCTAAACAAGAAAAACCACAGAACCAATGGCTCTGATACCACTGAAGGAATGTTTAGGTTAATCCTGATTCAGTTCTTCAGATTAAACAGTCCTAAACATACAGATCTAGGTTCTCTTATTTAGAAACTTAATGGATCTCACCTTTTACCTTGTTTATGCAGCGGAATGGGAGGTAAGGTCAGAGATCAGCAGAGCCACCAAGTGATAACTCCTCCAGAGGTTCACACACGCACACCAAGCAGGAAGAAGGCTGCTAGACCAAGAGAGAGGAGGCGCAGGAGAGAGAGAGAAATCGCAGAGGGGGCTAGGGTTAGAAGGAGACTCAGACTTAAGTTTTATTTATAAAACTTGTCTAGTTCCTTTTGGGCTTTTGGGCCCAAATACCAATCTGATTAAATCCCTTGGATTTAATCAGACCCATTAATCTCTCTCTAAGTACGATAAATGCCTGGCACTTTTACCGTACTTCTGCTAAGCCGTTCCTACACATTTTCCTGTTAGCTTAGGCGTGTGACCCATATGGGATCATATAATAAAGGCAATAAGTCCAAGACTTATAGATCATGAGCGGACTCTAGCAAGCCATCATGACCCCCAGTATTATATGACTTATGTCTGATCATTGACATACTCTTACTTTCTAGAGACAGTACCGAGATTACTGGACACAATTCCAACAGTGAAGACGGAGATTATGAAGCTACTGGATGCTGAGATCATCTATCCTATCTCTGACAGTGAGTAGGTCAGTCTAGTTCATGTTGTGCCTAAGAAAGGAGGTGTCACAGTGGGGAAGAATGAGAAGAATGAGTTGATTCCTACAAGGACTGTGACTGGACATCGGGTGTGCATAGACTACAGGAAGCTTAATGCTGCAACCAAGAAGGATCATTTCTCCTTGCCTTTATTGATCAGATGCTGGAGAGGTTAGTTAATCGCCCTTACTATTGCTTCCTCGATGGGTACTTTGGCTTCTTTCAGATACTCATCCATCCAGAGGATCAGGGGAAGACTACTTTTTCATGTCCCTATGGCACTTTTTCATACCGCAGAATGCCTTTTCGACTTTGTAATGCACCAGCCACCTTCCAGAGATGTATGGTGTCCATATTCACTGATATGATTGAGGACTTTATGGAGGTGTTCATGGATGACTTTTCGGTCTACGAGTCATCTTATTATGAGTGCTTAGATAATCTATGCAAAGTGTTAGCTAGATGTGAGGAGAAGCACTTGGTTCTTAATTGGGAGAAGTGTCATTTCATGGTCAGAGATGGCATTGTTCTTGGGCACAGAGTATCTGAAGCAGGGATCGAAGTACACCGCGCTAAGATTGAGGTTATGACCAACCTTCAGGCGCATGATTCTGTGAAGTCTGTGGGGAGCTTTCTTGGACATGTTGGGTTCTAAAGAAGGTTCATCGAAGATTTCAGTAAGATTGCTAGACCACTAACTGCTTTTCTTTGTAAGGATGCAACATTTGAGTTCAATGAAGATTACCAGACTGCATTTGAACAGATCAAGCAAGCATTAGTGAGTGCTCATATAGTGCAGCCACCAGATTGGGATTTGCCTTTTAAGGTTATGTGCGATGCAAGTGATTTTGCTGTAGGAGCTGTTCTGGGGCAGAGGAAGGACAAGAAACTTCATGCTATCTATTATGCCAGCAGAACACTAGATGATGCGCAGAGAAACTATGCCACTACAGAGAATGAGTTGTTAGCAGTTGTCTTTGCCTTTAAGAAATTTCGCCCCTACCTTGTTGGATCTAAGGTGATAGTGCACACTGACCATTCAGCTCTGATGTATCTGATGCAGAAGAAAGATGCTAAGCCAAGATTGTTGCGATGGATTCTGATTCTTCAAGAGTTTGACATTGAAGTTAAGGATAAGAAGGGAGTTGAAAATGGAGTTGCTGACCATCTGTCAAGGATTAGGGTTGATGAAGACGTCCCCATTAAGGATTTTTTGCCTGAGGAGAACGTCAACTTGATTGAGACAGTGTTTAGGACGGACTTAGACAGGAAGATGTAGACCTGTCAGATTATGCGCACTGTGTCGATCGATGCCACCTCGGCAACGATCGATGCAGGTATCGGGATTGAATCGATCGACGCGGACCTGTGCATCGATCGACACAATGCGCCTATGAACCCAGAACCTCTGAAGGTTCAGATTGGACACTACAACTTCGATGTTCATGCTGTTTCAACAACCAGTCGACCCTGGTTTGCGGATATTGCTAATTACCTTGCTGTAGAGACTGAACCAGATGAGCTTAAGGGGTGTGCTAAGAAGAAGTTCTTCAGAGAGCTAAGGAGATATTATTGGGACGAGCCTATCTCTACAAGAACTGTTCAGATGGTATTTACATGAGATGCATTCAGAATCAGAGTTTCTAGATGTTTTATTTCACTGCCATGGATCTGATTATGCTGGACACTTTGCTACTTTCAAGACTGTGTCTAAGGTTCTACAAGCAGGCTTCTGGTGGCCTACTATGTTCAGAGACGCTCATACCTTTGTCTCTCAATGTGATGCCTGCCAGAGGAGAGGGAAGATCAGTAAGAAGCATGAGATGCCTTAAAATTTCATCCTTGAGGTTGAGGTTTTTGATTGATGGGGCATTGATTTCATGGGACCTTTTCCCTCATATCATGGGAACAAGCTCATTTTGGTTGTTGTGGACTATGTTTCTAAGTGGTGGGTAAAAGCAATAGCTAGTCCAACCAATGACTCTTCGGTCGTTCTTAAGCTGTTTAAGACCATCGTTTTCCCTAAATTTGGAGTACCTCGGATTGTTCAGTGATGGAGGATCTCATTTCATCAATAAGGTCTTTGAGAAGCTGCTACGGAAGCATGGAGTTCATCATCGAGTTTCTACTCCTTATCATCCCAGACTAGTGGGAAAGTTGAGGTCTCTAACAGACAGATCAAGGAGATCTTGGAGAAGACAGTTGGGAAGACAAGGAAAGATTGGTTTGCGAAGCTTGATGATGCATTGTGGGCCTATAGGATTGCGTTCAAGACGCCACTTGGGACTACTCTGTTTCATCTTTGATAGGTCTAAAGTTTTACCCTATACTAACTGCAAGTGCACAGTAATGTCAATGTAGTACTTAGGGATCGAATCCACGAGGACTCTAGGCAACCATAGGATTAAGAACTTAAAGAGATTAAAACTAGGAAAAATTAAAAGGCAAATTGTATTGATTAATTGAAAGGCAAGCAAGAAAGTAAACTAGTAGCAGGTTGTGGTTGTAAGCAATAAACTAAGGGCGCTAAGTCTAGGGCGTTCTCAGGAATTCAGACAAGCAGATAAATCATTCAGTCAGGATCTAATTAAACTCAGTTCTAGAACTCAAAACACAGATATAGAATTAACCAAATTCCTTTGCGAGAATTCTCTAAGTCTAAGTGCAGCAATCCAAATTCCTTTGCAATTACTAACAGATTAAACCAGCTTTAATTCCAAGTTTGATATGTTCACAATCTAATTAAACCAAATTCCTTTGCGAGTAATTAAATTGCTCAACCTAAATAGTTCAGATTCTAAACCACATTGTCGTGTCGTATTTAGCAACCTAAGATCTAGATTCTAATTGATCAGGTTAGAACTAGCATTAAACACAATTTAGTTTGAAGAACATCTATTGATGTGAATTCTTAACTGAATTACTTATATCTAGCAAGTCATGAAATCCCTATGAGAAACCCTAAACCTAACTATGAAACTACTCAGACATAGATGATGTAAACATAATCAATGAACTAATAGAAATCATAAAAGAGATTAGAATATAAAAGGGGTTCGAAAACTTCTCCAAAACGAATGTAGTACAGGATCAGATTAGCCCCAAAAGCTCTAAAAACTCTCTGCTCTAAGTTATGATAGCGTATGTAAGCGTATAGTTAAAAACCTAATTAAATAGCTAAAACACGACTTGGGGCTTCTGTGTAAATATCTGGAACTTCTGGGTTTTTCTGCAATATCAGCATTCTTCATTAAACCGCCGAGTCTGGCCCATTCGCGCTGTGCATCGATCGATGCATGTGTGCAACGATCGACGCAATCCTCAAATCTGGACAGTGAACTCTGTCTCTCGGACCAAATCTCCAAAATGCACCAAATAGCTCCAAAATCTCCACTTCTGCTCCAAATGTGCTTGTACCTAATAAAACCTGCAAAAGACTCTAAAGGAACACCAAAAGACACTAAAACAGACTTATATCATGGCATAAAACCAGTAAAAACCATGATATATCAACTCCCCCACACTTAGCCTTTGCTTGCCCTCAAGCAAAACAGAGAACTAAAATGGAGTGAAGAGGTTTGAAAACTCTTCAGAAACTCTTTTTGTCCTAGAAGCAACAACACTCAGATTCCCCTTAGTAAACCACTGAAAGAATCAATCACAAGATATCAAGACCAACATATACTTCCCCCACACTTAGCAAATGTCCTAAGTAAACTCCACAATCACATTACGCATTCAAATTCTCCCTACTAACTTCTGCGAGTATTTAAGTGCGGTCTCACCTAAGGAGTATCGATCAAAGGCACATGGATTCTTACCTTGCCAGCTCTAGACCACCATACTATCTTTCTTTGGTCCCTTTCTTCTCTTTCCCTTTCTTAACAACTGATTTTTCCCCATTGGGTATCATTTTATTTTTTTATCAGTGTTCTTCCCGTTATGGGGTATACTTTGGACACATTCCATGGATGCACATGATATGATAGTTGTAGCTACCACTGCTAGAGACCACTTCGGAGTTACTAACTCATCCTCAGTTTATTATCTTTTTTTTTTTCATGGAAGGGGAGAAGGGAACCAAAGAGGACAGGTTTACAGGCTGTGTCAGAACTAACAAGGGAATCCGACACAAGGTATACCAAGCCCTTAGGTGAGAAAATTAAGTCAGTATTAAGGTGAAGTCAGTAAAGGATCCTCTGATACCTGAAGTGATGTGGGTGTCCTCAGTAGGTTGATCTGTGATGGGGTTTTCTAACAGTCATAGATAGATCCTGCAACTTCATCCCGATGGTTACTTAAGTTCCTGCAAGATATTGTTAACTCCTCCAAAATTCATTGTTTCTTACTTAAACTAGTTTTGACTCAATAAAACAAAACAAATTTTGAAAAATTGGACTGACTCTTAAGAAAACAGAAAGACATAGTCAGTAGCACCTCCCCCACACTTAAGACACACTGTCCCCAGTAGTGTCAAGCGAAGGGTTGGCAAAAAGAAAAAAAAAATATGTTAATGGATGTGTTGAGTTCTGTTTGATTTTTACCTCTGTCGCACAGGCATCGATCGTTGCATAAATGCATCGACCGTTGCTAGGCGATTTTTCGTCGTGTGTCGATCGTTGCTCAGGACCGCAACGATCGCTGCAATGCGATTTCTTTCGTGTTGTGGCGATCGACACAATGTTGTGTCGATCGACGCACTGCGATCACTCGATCAGTCAGCAGGTTAGCAGGTTAGTCCGTTGGAAAATCTAAGTTTTTGATCCTGCAAGCTGAAAACACTGAAAACAGAATAAAATCAAAGCAACTAATGTATCAAATAAAGCATAACATCCAGAAACAATAACATCCTAAGAAAAGCAAAAGAAAAGGTGCAAAAGAAAAAGAGATACAGAGAACCGTAGTCTAGAGATGCCAATACTCAATCACTCATCCTCCATCCCATCAATACGACCAGTACCACTCGAAGAACCGGGAGTCGGAGATCGTCGTCTGCGTCGAGAAGGTGCTGGATGGTGTATCTGTGGCTGTCTCCTGCAAGTGCAGGTACGCATGAAGTTCCAGATGACCCGTAGAATACCATCCTCACGCTCTCTCCACTCTGCCTCAGACATATCACCATAAGGCATCGCAGGCTCGGGAAAAGGTCCAACGTCATCGACAGGGGCAGCAGGTGCAGGTGCAGGTGGTGCAGAGGAAGATGAAGCTCTCGCAGAAGGCTCTCCCAGCGGATGAGCCATCGTAGAGACTCTGCGCTGCTCGCTCGCAGGAGGCTGGAACCTCAAGGCATCCAGTGTATCAATCTGTGTAAGACCAGGAGCAGGAAGATCCACACCACACTTCTCAGTAGCATGATCATAATAAACCCAAACGCGTCCCTCCTTGAGCCAGGTAGCACTCTGTAGATGAGTGAAATCAAGGAACTCCTTGGCAGTATTACACTCTGTACCCTCTAAGGGAATCCTGCAGTGCATGAAAATGGGAGTAAGCAGCCTCCCCACTGTCTCAGTATCCACACCATCAAATGGCTTCTTCTGCAGGTCGCATAAGTGCTGAGCGAAAACAGCTCCCAAGTTGAGTCCCTTAGTGGGATCTCTCAAAGGGGTATCTTCAAACTGATCCCTCAGTCCATTGAATAGCATCTCCATCTCAATCTTGCGCATCTTGTTGGCTTCAAACTTGCACAACAAAGTTCATCCTAAGATGCGCAGAACATATCTCAGAACCGGATGCCTAACCTGCTTCACTGGTGTCTGTCTCGAGTTGTATCGACCATTGCCAATACACTCCCAGAAAAACTGAGCTTCCTCCATATCCCACTCAAGACTCATGCCAATATGTCTCGGCTCAGTGCTGAATCCATAAATCCTGAAGATATCGAGAAGAGGAATCCGATACCTGGCTCCTAAGCACATGAAGGTAAAGATACCTCCTGAAGCACTCCTGCTGTCTGGGTCCAGGTAAACCACTCTGCAAGTGGCCAGCAACTGTCTCACCAACTCAGGGTACAAGTCGTAATGCTGCATAGGCATTGTCTCTAGACCAATGCTCTTACACAGTGTAAGAACCTGCTAAGCAATGCCCAGACTCTTACAAGTAGAGTAATCTGCAAACTTGGTTGGTTTAAGCGTCATGCCACACCAACCGTTGTAAAGAAACGTGTCATACTCATCCCACTGGTTAAGTAGTGGCCTCTCCATAAAAGTGTCGGTCTTGAGGAACTCAACAATATCATTAGGCCACACTCTGTCTGACGGGATCTCTGTCTGGTCTGCTCTAGGCCAAGGCGGTGCTATTGCCTGACCAACTCTCACATAAGGCTCAGGATGTGGTGATTCCCGATGGAACCACTCTGGTGGTGGAGCATGATGAGCTGTAGCAGCTGCGGCGGTGGCTCTGCGTTTGCGAGACGGTCGAGGAGGCATCTGCAAGAAAATAATTTAACCATGTAAGTCTCGGCATAAAACTCCCTGTGAAATCGTAGAGCAACGACCGTTGCACAAGTGCAACGACCGTTGCTAGGCGATTTCCATGCCGACAATAAATCTCCAAAATAGTTTCCAAATTCGTTCAAGATCCTCACTAACAGCCTAATAACATCACCAATCATCCTAATTCATGTCTAATTCAGTGCGGGATCATCAATTTCAAGCCAAAATTCTCAAATTCTAAAACCTTAAAAACGAATCCGGAAATCACAAAATCGAAACACATTACCTTGGATTCACTACAAGTGGGTTATAGGAATGGATTAAGAGTGTAAAAACAAGAGAATAGCACTTGGAATCAGTGAAAATGACGAAGAAATGAGAGATTTAGAAGTGTGGAGTCGCGGTTGTACGGACGGCGGAGTGGAGAAGAAAAGAGGAGAAAAGGGTTTAAGGTACTTACCTCGATCGTGGGTGCAACGACCGTTGCAGATGAGCAACGATCATCACTTGTTGAACCAAATTGATTTCGGTTAAGCGCACGTACCTTAATTTTGCAATTTAAACCAATTGCAACGACCGGTGCACAAGTGCATCGATCTTCACACATCTCCAGACTCGAGTTCTGTATCTGAAACTTAGCAAAAAATAAAAACGTGAAATCCTAAGAAAAACACCAAAAATAAGAAAGAAAAACACTTAATCCTAACAGTGGGTTGCCTCCCACTCAGCGCTTGTTTAAGGTCATTAGCTTGACCGGACGAACAAGATCAGTTTGCGGGAGATCCTGACAGAGACTTTGATTGCCTCTATGCAAGTCTCCTCATCCATGGCGTAGAATAAGCTGTATCAGAATGAACTTGTCCAAGAAAAGAAGGAGTAAACTGCTCCCCAGGATCCAAAATCACAGTATCACTTGGCTGCTTATCATCTCCATCCAAAATGGTGAATGTCTGCTCATCAATCAGCGGTTTGCGCAGCTTATCCATCTCATAATGCAGCGGCTCATCTCCCAGGTGGAGATCAATCAGACTCTGTCTAACATCTATTACTGCTTCTGCCGTAGCTAAGAATGGTCTCCCAAGTATCAACGCGTCATCAGGATCACTGTCATACTTCAGCACTAAGAAGTCTGTTGGAACTAAGTAGTTTCCAACTCTCACCGGGATGTCTTCAAGGAGTCCTTCTGGAACTCTTATAGACTGATCAGCTAGGACAAGAGAGGTCCTAGTAGGCGAAAAATCCAGCATACCCAGCTTCTCTGCCACAGAATATGGCATAAGACTTCCTGCAGCTCCAAGATCACACAGAGAACGCCTAAAACTATCTTCAAAGATAGAACAGTTTAGCACAAAGACTCCAGGGTCAGACAGCTTCTTAGGGATCTTGGTCAAGAGCACATCGTTTATCTGTTGAGGAACAACTACAACCCAATCTTTCAGCTCTTCATCCATAGGCAGCATCTTCTTCAAGTACCTTTGCACACAAGGGTGATAAGGCAGATTATCAGATGATGGAATTTCTTCCAACTCTTCACTAACTTCTTCTAGCTGTTTAAGCTCTTCAATCTCTTGCTTAATTACTTCAGACACTGAAGGATATAATCCAATGGATTGTGCATAAATCTCCTGCTGAGTAATCTCAGGTACTCCAGGGAATAAACGATCAAGCTCTAAATCTGCATCAATGCCTTCAGAATCCTGAGAATCTGTATGTTCACCACCTACAACGATCGACGCTAAGGGTGCGTCGATCGATGCATCACTGTTTTCACAGTTTCTACCCGAGAGATTTTCCCCAAAATCCGAAAATTCAGCCTCTTCTACCAACTCAGCTGTGTTTAGCTCAAATCTCTCACCTAGGTGTGATCCATCATTAATGTATACTGACCAGGCCTTGATATGGGTGTCTGCTACTCCTTTTCCTTTAACAGAACTAGCGATCTGGCTCACCTGAGTGTCCAACTGCTTCACATGAGTCTTTAGAGACTCAAACTTACCATTAAGGTCCTCATAAACAGCATCCAACTTCTTTTTGCAGTCCACAGCAATCTTGGTTTGTCCCTCTAGAAGCTGCTCCATCATAGCTTCCATCTTGCTCTCATGAGCACTAGCAGTAGGAGGAGTCTGATAAGATGAAGATCCATAGGTCCTTTGGTTACCTTGTCCAAAAGGTTTCTGAAAACCACTAGTCTGTCCAAATCCAGAAGAGTTTTGGTTGCTGTTGAAAACACTCTTCTGTCCTCCATTGAAGAACATGTTACCAGACTGATTACCAAACCTGTTTCCCTGGAAACCAGATCCTCCGATGTAATTCACATCCTCTTCCTGGTTATCTTCCTCAGCTCCAAATACCTCAACATCCTGAGCAAAATGGACTGCCTTCTTCCCAGCTAGAAGATTACAGAGAGTGTCCAGCTTAGATCTAATATCAGCAATTTCCAAATTCTCTAGTTTTCCACCGGACTTCTTCCTTCTCTCATCAGTAGTTTTGCAGCTATTACTGCTTACCAGATTATCTATCAACTGCTTAGCTTGAGCAGGAGTCCAAGTGTTAAAGTTGGCATTGCTAGAGTTGTCCAACGCAGTCTGATTTGGAAGATCTATTCCTCTAAAGAAGATGCCTAAAAGCGTTACCTCGGTGAATCCATGGTGCGGGCAGTCACGTTGGTATTTCTTGAATCTCATCCAGGTTGTCTTAAGAGGCTCAGTAGGACCTTGGGTGAAGGTGAGAAAGTCCTGCCTGGACTGGTCTGAGCGCGCATCATCATAGAAATGACGCAGGAACTCACTCTTCAGGGCTGCCCAAGTAACAAACGTCCCAGATGGAAGTTGTTTTAGCCAGGCTGCAGCATCTCCAGCCAGAGAGTAGGGGAAAAGCTTGAGGAACAGATAGTCTTGGTTAACTCCATTGTACTTTATTCCAGTGACTATGCCCTCAAACTCATCTATGTGATCCATCGGCTGCTCACTTGGAGAGCCATGGAAGGCTTTCTGCCTCAAGAGAGAGTAGTAGACAGTTTTGATTTCAAAATCATTCCTCTCAAATTCAGGAAGTACAAGAGCTGACCGGTTAGCATGGAACTCATCCGGACGGTTATAGTCAGCTAAAGTACTCTCATGGACAACCATCTGTCTACCTTGGTTCTGTCCTTGATTCTGCTCCTGCTGCGGCTGTGGTTGCTCTGGAGGATCAGGGATGACATTCCCTTCAGCATTTATCGGTTCTCCAGCAGCATTGTAAGGATTGTTGTGTCGGTCCCTCAGGACACCTTGAGCATCAGGCAATATGATCACACGTTCAACAAACATCCTTTCTCTTTGAGCTCTTCTGTTTGTCCTCTCTAGTCTAGCAAGTTCTTCAAGTTGGAGGTTTACGAGATTAGTGTTCGGATTACTTCTGGTATCACGCGTCTGCATAAACCATCGTAATCGCCAAGCAACGATCGATGCTAACAGTGCAACGATCGATGCTAACAGTGCAACGATCGATTCAACTCCAATCGCCTAGTGTCCATCGACACAAGAAGTGCAACGGTCGATGCTATGCGATTATGAAACCTGCGACAGAGAGAAAACAGAGAAAAAAATAAAAAAAAATGAGTAAACAAAAATAAAAACAAAAATCCTAGTAAAAACCCTAAGTTCAAAGCTATCGAAGACTCTAAGAGTCCCCGGCAACGGCGCCAAAAACTTGATAGGTCTAAAGTTTTACCCTATACTAACTGCAAGTGCATAGTAATGTCAATGTAGTACATAGGGATCGAATCCACGAGGACTCTAGGCAACGATAGGATTAAGAACTTAAAGAGATTAAAACTAGGAAAAATTAAAAGGCAAATTGTATTGATTAATTGAAAAGCAAGCAAGAAAGTAAACTAGTAGCAGGTTGTGGTTGTAAGCAATAAACTAAGGGCGCTAAGTCTAGGGCGTTCTCAGGAAATCAGACAAGCAGATAAATTATTCAGTCAGGATCTAATTAAACTCAGTTCTAGAACTCAAAACACAGATATAGAATTAACCAAATTCCTTTGCGAGAATTCTCTAAGTCTAAGTGCAGCAATCCAAATTCCTTTGCAATTACTAACAGATTAAACCAGCTTTAATTCCAAGTTTGATATGTTCACAATCTAATTAAACCAAATTCCTTTGCGAGTAATTAAATTGCTCAACCTAAATAGTTCAGATTCTAAACCACACTGTCGTGTCGTATTTAGCAACCTAAGATCTAGATTCTAATTGATCAGGTTAGAACTAGCATTAAACACAATTTAGTTTGAAGAACATCTATTGATGTGAATCCTTAACTGAATTAATTATATCTAGCAAGTCATGAAATCCCTATGAGAAACCCTAAACCTAACTATGAAACTACTCAGACATAGATGATGTAAACATAATCAATGAATTAATAGAAATCATAAAATAGATTAGAATATAAAAGGGGTTCGAAAACTTCTCCAAAACGAATGTAGTACAGGATCAGATCAGCCCCAAAAGCTCTAAAAACTCTCTGCTCTAAGTTATGATAGCGTATGTAAGCGTATAGTTAAAAACGTAATTAAATAGCTAAAACACGACTTGGGGCTTCTGTGTAAATATCTGGAACTTCTGGGCTTTTCTGCAATATCAGCATTCTTCATTAAACCGCCGAGTCTGGCCCATTCGCGCTGTGCATCGATCGATGCAGGTGTGAAACGATCGACGCAATCCTCAAATCTGGACAGTGAACTCTGTCTCTCGGACCAAATCTCCAAAATGCACCAAATAGCTCCAAAATCTCCACTTCTGCTCCAAATGTGCTTGTACCTAATAAAACCTGCAAAAGACTCTAAAGGAACACCAAAAGACACTAAAACAGACTTATATCATGGCATAAAACCTGTAAAAACCATGATATATCAATCATCTGTATGGGAAAGCCTGCCACCTTCCAGTTGAGCTTGAGCATAAGGGCGCATGGGCTGTGAAACAGATGAACTTTGATCTTAAGTCTGCAGCAGAAAGGAGATTGGTGCAGATAAATGAGTTGGATGAGATTAGGCGTCATGCCTATGATAATTTAAAGCTGTACAAGGAGAGGACTAAGGCTTATCATGACAAGAAGATTGTCTCCAGGTACTTTTGTATAACTCTCGTTTGCAATTGTTTCCAGGTAAGCTGCGTTCTAGGTGGTCTGGTCCTTTCACAATCAAGGAGGTGCGTCCATATGGTGTTGTTGTGCTTATCATCTTAGAAGGTAAGGAGTTCACTGTCAATGGACAGAGGGTGAAGCATTATAGGGCTAAGGCCAAGATTCCAAGAGGTCAAATTCTGACTCTGGATGATGCACCCTCCGCTTGATCGCAAAACAGTCAAGCTAGTGACGTTAAAAGAGCGCTGAGTGGGAGGCAACCCACTAGGTAGTCTGTACATATTCATTTTAGTCGTTTTTGTTGGGATTTTACGTTTGTTTTTCGTTTTGGTATTTTTGGTCTGCAGATACGAAGTCTCGGAACTGGGAAATCGAATTGCGTCGATCGTTGTGGTTCTGTGCAACGATCGATGCAAGTGGAAATCATATGATGAAGGGAAATCGCATTGCGTCGATCGTTGCGGACCTGTGCAACGATCGATACAGGGAGAAATTGAACCAATGGACAAGTCAATTTAAGCATGTTCAATTGCGGTTCAGCTCGCGGGATAAAACCAAACCGGTAGAAGAAGGAAATACGCACAGGACCGCGACGATCGACGCACCCGGTCCAATCAGAAATTAAAGGTAAGCTTCTTAACCAAAAATCTGATTCGGTTCGCCCAATCGCGATTTGCGTCGATCGTTGCAACACTTGCGACGATCGACGCACGCACGCGCAAGGTAAGTACCCGAGCCTTTCTTCTTCTTTCTTCATTTTCTCATTTCTTCCTTCTCGCCGAAAAAACCATAAATCGCCCAAACCTCTAACTCTATCGATTCTCACTCGTTTTTTCGATTCAAGTGTCTATTCTGCTCGATTTTTCGTCCTCTTCCCATTTCTATTACTCATTTTAACAAATTTCGAGGTATGTGTTCCAAATCCTTTGTTTCTATTTTTGGCCCTTAAGGTAAAAATCCGAGTTTTGTCAATATTGTCATGATTTGATGGTATATCGATGATGATTTGAGCTTTATAGTGATGATTTCGTAATACCCTAGTACATGCATTGACCGATTTCGCAAGTTTTCAGAGAATCTCCGATTCGATGAAGAACACTTGCGATTCTCTGATTTAGGACGAATTTTAGGACGGATTGGATGCATTTGATACTAATTTTTCTGCTGTTAATGGTTGATTGAGATGATGGACACTGATATAGTTGCGTTTGTTGATCTTAGAGCCTTGGCTTAATTGCATGTTTGGTTTTCTTGTGTCTTTGATCGCAGATGGCACCGAGGAAGAGAAGGAATGTTCCAGCTGCTGATGAACCTCCTGCTGATTGGTTCGTACGTTCTTCACCTATGCATGCGCCTTACACGGGCATTCCTAGCGCTATACAACATCCTTGGCCTAAGGAAGAGCGGGACAAGATTCCTGTGACGAGAAAGTGGACAGAGGATGCTAAGACAGTGACTGAGAGCGATGCGTGTGTAGACAGAGCTATCTCTGAGGCCTGGGATGATTATGACACGCTGTTTTATAACGCGTGGCACGACATGGAGATCAAGCCCACGCAATTTGAAGACTATCGGACATGTCAGATGCTCGGTATTACTGATGACGTGCTGAGAGTTTCGAGACAGATAGGGCTAGGGACTATGCCCATGAGGAGCTATGATCTTTTTCCAGACTTGGTGCGACAACTGTTGTCCACCTGCAGAGTCTATTACAATGATCCTATGCGCAGGAGAGCTCGAGAGGGGACATTAACATTCATATGTGATGGATTCAGGTATCGGATCAGCATTCTTGATCTCTGCAGGCTTTATGGTTTTGATGATCAGCCTACTCGATGCTCTCTGATTGCTGAGTGGGATAGCGAGAGCTGTCATATTTTCTGGGACCACATTGGATATGAGGTGTATAACTCACGCTACTCGAAGCAGATACAGTTGCGCCATCCAATCCTTTGATATGTTGGGTGAATTCTGGGATACACTTTGCTCTGCAAGTCTGAGGTGAACAAGCAGAGGAAGCTGGAGCCAGAGTTGCTCTACACTGGAGTTAGTCATTTGTTTGCTGACACACATTTGCAAGACCCAGCTCCTGAGCTGAATTTGGAGACGTATTTGCAGATCACTTGTGTGACATGAAGACCACTGATGGGAGAGAGTGCATCACTAGGAGGCTGTGGATTGATTTTGCTCACTTGTAGAGCACTACATGGATGAAGGAAGGAATGTTGTGGATTTATCATGATGCAGACTCACGTGAGTGGTGTGTACAGCTTCCTGCATCGGTTAACCCTCTGGGTGCTTCTTCATCATCTGCACCGGGACCATCTTCTGCGTTGGGATCCTCTACTTCTACGCCTCCTGCTGCTGCTGCTGCTTATGTTGATCTGGGTCCTCTGACAAGCATCGCATTGAGAGAAAAAAGAATGAGCATCTCTGAACAGAGTTGGCCACCAGAAGCCTGCTTGCAGAACCGTAGACACAGTCTTGACAGTAGCAAAGTGTCCAGCATAATCTGATCCATGGTAGTGAAATAGAACGTCTGGAACCTCTGATTCTGCAATGCAGTCTCCTGTAGATGCCATCCTAACAGTGCTTGTATAGGTAGGGTTCATCCCAATAGAACCTCCTGAGTTCTCTGAAGGAACTTCTTCTTTGCATACCCCTTGAGATCATCTTGTTCAGTCTCTGCAGCCAGGTAATTCGCAATATCAGCAAACCAGGACGATCGGGCGTCGAAACAGCGTAAAGATCGATGTCGTAGTGTCCAACTTGAACCTTCAGAGGTTCTGGGTTCGTATGCGCATTGTGTCGATCAAAACATATGTCCGCATCGATCGACTCAACCCCGATATGTGCATCGATCGTTGCCAAGGTGGCATTGATTGACGCATGTTCTGTAATCCGACAGTTTCGTAAGCTTCTGTCCAAATCCTTCCTAAACATTGTCTCAATCATATTAACGTTCTCCTTAGGTAGGAAATAAGCAATGGGTACGTCTTCTGCAACCCTGATCCTTGACAGATGATCAGCAACTCTGTTTTCAACTCCCTTCTTGTCTTAAATTCAATGTCAAACTCTTGAAGAAGGAGAATCAATCTCAGAAGTCTCGGCTTAGCATCCTTCTTCTGCATCAAATACTTCAGAGCTAAATGATCTGTATGCACTATCACCGTGGATCCAACCAGATAGGGGCGAAATTTCTCAAAGGCAAAGACAACTGCCAACAATTCCTTCTCTGTAGTGGCATTGTTTCTCTGTGCATCATCTAGTGTTCTGCTGGCATAATAGATAGCATGAAGTTTCTTGTCCTTCTTCTGCCCCAGAACAGCTACTACAGCAAAATCGTTTGCATCACACATAACCTCAAAAGGTAACTCCCAATCTGGTGGCTGTAGTATTGGAGCACTCACTAATGTTTGCTTGATCTGTTCAAATGCAGTCTGGCAATCTGCGGTGAAATCAAATTTCACATCCTTACATAGCAAAGTAGTTAGTGGTCTAGGAATCTTACTGAAATCCTTGATGAACCTCCTGTAGAACCCAGCATGTTCAAGAAAGCTCCTCACAGACTTCACAGAATCAGGGGCTTGAAGGTTTGTCATTACCTAAATCTTAGCGCGGTCCACTTCAATCCCAGCTTCAGATACTCTGTGCCCAAGAACAATACCATCTCTGACCATAAAATGGCACTTCTCCCAATTCAGAACCAAGTGCTTTTCCTCACATCTAGCTAGCACTTTGCACAGATTATCCAAGCACTCTTGATAAGATGACCCATAAACAGAAAAGTCATCCATAAACACCTCCATAAAATCCTCAATCATATCAGTGAAAATGGACATCATACATCTATGGAAGGTGGTTGGTGCATTACAAAGTCCAAAGGCATTCTGAGGTATGAAAAAGTACCATAGGGATAAGTAAAAGTAGTCTTTCCCTGATCATCTCGATGGATGGGAATCTAAAAAAAGCCAGAATACCAATCGAGCAAGCAATAGTAAGGGTGATTAGTTAACCTCTCCAGCATTTGATCAATAAAGGGCAAGGGAAAATGATCCTTCCTTGTTGCAGAGTTCAGCTTCCTGTAATCTATGCACATCCGGTGTCCAGTCACAATCCTTAAAGGAATCGGCTCATTCTTCTAATTCTTTACCACTATAACACCTCCTTTCTAAGGCAAAACATGCACTGGACCGACCAAATCACTGTCAGAGATAGGATAGATGATTCCAGCATTCAGCAGTTTCATAATCTCCTTCTTCACTACCTCCTTCAGATTCGGATTCAACCTCCTTTGATGATAAACTGACGACTTAGTATCATCCTAAAGATGGATCCTATGCATGCACAGCTCCGGAGAGATACCTGAAATGTCATCAAGAGAATAGCCAAGAGCTTTGCGATACTTGTGCAGCTTTTTCAGCAGTAAGGAAGTCTCTTCGTTGTTCAAAGCAGCATTAATAATCACTGGATAGGTCAATTAGGTCCAATAAATGTGTACCTTAGCCCGGATGGATGTTGCTTCAGCTCAATTTTCGGAGCTTTTTCTTCTGTACAATCGCCATGAGTCGATCGATTCACGAGTGGTGTCGATCGATGCAACGGCTCGTTCTGCATTTCCAGCTGCATGACTTAGTCTGTAGAATCGATCAGCCTCGCATAGCAGATTGCAGGCTCGTCCTCCAGATGCTCCGGTTCCAATACCGAGCTTAGTAGAGCTCTTTCCAGCGGATCCTCAGCATGTTTCCTATGAAAGAACTCCTCTGCCAAATCACTGAGAGTGTCCACATAGAAGGTATGTCCGTCGATGGTTGGTCTCTTCACTAGCTTTTCCATATCAAAACTCATCTTCAGATCACCCACATTCAGAATTATAGTCCCCATCTTGCAGTCAATCAACGCACCAGCAGTAGCATAGAATGGTCTACCCAAGATAAGTGGACCCTTTGGCTCTTCTCCATAGTGCAGAACCATAAAGTCAGTGGGAATCACACAGTTACCAATCTTGATTGGCACATCCTTTAATACTCCTTCAGAGATCCTGATAGTCCTGCCAGCTAGAACCAATGAGATCCTAATAGGCATGAAATCTGTCATCCCAAGCCTCTTAGCAACAGAGAAAGGCATAAGGTTCACACTAGAACCAAGATCACACAATGACCTCTCAAATCTATCTCTGTAGATAGCACAATCCAACACTAAGCTTCCTGGATCTTTCAGCTTCTCAGGAATCATGCCTTGAATCACAGCACTACACACCTCTGAGATCATCATTACACTCTCCTCATCAGTCATGTTACTAGAAAGCATGTCCTTAAGACATCATCTCATCACAGGAGTAGTCTTTAGAGAATCAACTAAAGGGACTTCAATCAACAACTTGTTCATGATCTCCTTGCATTTAGCCAACTACACCTCCTACTTAGACTTCCTGGGGTTCTTAGGAAAGAGGACCTTAGGCTTGTAGATCCTCTCATTAGTTTTTTTCAGCTTCTCTGTATCGGATTTCTCTGCGATCGCCTTGCATCGATCAACACTAGGTGTGCGTCGATCGATGCTAGGCTCAGGTGTAACGACCTCTGCGTCGAGCTTTGGTTCAGTTCCCTCGTTCACGATATGCGTCGATCCATGCTGAGGTGCGTCGATCGGTGGAGTGCGAAATTCACGGATTTCATCTTCCATCTCCTAAATCTCAACGATTTCCTCCAAACTTAGGCCCTTTTCTGAACATGAACGACCTCTTTACCACTTCTCAACGTGATTGCATTGCACTGATACTTAGGATTAGCATCAGTTCGTCCCGGAAGAGATCCATCTTGCTTCTTTACAGACCTAGCAGTCTCTGCAACTTGAACATCCAACTTCTACACATGAGTGCTCAGAGACTCAATTTTTCCATTCAGATCCAAGTACAGAGCATCTATCTTTCCATTAAAGTCCACTGTACTCTTCTGCTGTACTTCCAGAAGTTGCTCCAACAATCCCATCATCTTATCATTCTGCTCATTTTGAGGAGGAACATGCTGATATGATGAAGATCTATAGTTCCTAGTGAAACTGCTAGTGTTGTTTCCAGGGCTGCTATTACTCTGATAAGGCTTATGGTACTGAGGCTTAGGAGTGAAACCAGAGAAGTTCTGATTACCTGTGAAGGTACTTCTCTGACTCATTCCATTGTAGCGACCTCTGCCTTGTTGATTTCCAAATCTGTTTCCCTTAAAACCAGTCCCACCAACAAAATTCACATCTTCTTCTTCGCAACCTTCATCAGCCTCAAACACTTCAACATCCTGAGCAAAGTGAACATTTTTCTTCCCAAGTAGAAGACTATGAACAGAATCAATCTTGTTCTTCATATCAGCTATCTGTGAGCTATCAGCTTTCCCACCGGATTTTTGCCTTTCCATATC
This sequence comes from Orychophragmus violaceus, assembly GCA_030180135.1. Taxonomy (NCBI): domain Eukaryota; kingdom Viridiplantae; phylum Streptophyta; class Magnoliopsida; order Brassicales; family Brassicaceae; genus Orychophragmus; species Orychophragmus violaceus. Next base: position 65,344,972 of record CM058235.1, on the reverse strand, counting down.
AGCGTTCTTAGTGCTATTGCTGCACACCAAGTTCTCAATTAGCTCCTTAGCTTGCTCTGGAGATTTAGTGTTGAAGTTCCCATTGCTAGCAGCATCTAAAGTCATCTGATACCACAAATCAACTCCTCTGAAGAAAATGCCCAGCAGCTGAACTTCATAGAAACCATGATGAGGGCAATCTCTCTGGTACATCCTAAATCTCACCCAAGCTGCTTTCAGGGCCTCTGTAGGTCCCTTCTTGAATGTCAAAAGATTCTGTCTAAGTTGATTAGATCTAGCATCATCATAGAAGTGCCTTAGAAACTTCCTCTTAACTGCATCCCAAGTAGTCAGAGTCCCAGGAGGAATCTGCTTCAGCCAGTTCGCAGCTTCTCCTCCAAGAGGTTGAGGAAAAAGCTTACAGTGCAGGAAGTCATAGCTCACTCCATTATGCTTCATTCCAGTGACTTAAGACTCAAAGTTCTCTATGTGATCCATAGTTTGCTCATGTGGTAGTCCATGAAAGAGTTGTTGTCCCACAAGCGTATAGTATGAAGTCTTCAGCTCAAAGTCATTCCGTGCAAAAGCAGGAGGTACAATCGCAGACCTGTTAGCTGGAACACATCAGGCCTATTGTAATCAGCAAGCGTCCTCCCAGCTGGAGGTTCATGCGCTCTAGGAGGCTCTTCAACTTGTGGATTCTCCTGTCCACCTTGAGCTCACCCTCAGTTCAAGCTGAATAATCTCCTGAACAATCACGTTCCCTTCAGCATCAAGCTTCTGACCAAGCTCATTGCAGACGTGATTCTCTCTATCTCTCAGAACACCATGTTCATCTCGAATTAGGATCACAGCAACCGGTTTCTGAGCTTTGATGTTCGTTCTTTCTAACCTTGCAAGTTCCTCAAGTCCTAGATTCAGAATTTTCTTATCCGGATTACTTTTAGTCGCACGATTAGGAATGCACTATCTGTTTACGGCAAGCGTCGATCGATGCACATGACCGCAATGATCGATTCAAACAAGCATCGGTCGATGCACAAGTCTTAGCGAGAACCTGAAACACGCAAAGACAGAAAGAGAAACAAAAAATTAGTAACAAAAACAAACAAAAAAACCTAGTCTAAACTCTAAACTCAAATCTATCGAAGACTCAAAAGAGTCCCCGGCAACGGCGCCAAAAACTTGATATGCTAAGAGTTTAATTCTCTATGTTACACTGCAAGTGCACATGCAAATGTAGTATGTAGGGGTCGAACCAAAAAGACACAAGAAATCTTACGATAAACTATAGAATGTCGAGTTAAGCTAGGCGATGTAATCAAAAATATTAAACTAAAGCAGAAAGTAAATCAGTAGCAAATATCGGTTGTTTATCAAATACTAAAAGCGCTAGGTCAAGGGAGTTCTCAGGAAATCATGTCAAGCAGATCAAATATCAGTCCTGATCAAATTAAGAACCGTTCTAGAACTCAAACATAGATATAGAACTAACCAACTTTCGTTGCGAGATTCTCTAAGTCTAAACCCTAGAAATCCAAATTTCTTTGCAATTCCTAACAGATTAAACTAGCCTTAGGTGTATGTTTGATTAGTTCACAATTCAATTAAACCAAATTTCTTTGCTGATAATTAAATTGCTCAACCTAAATAGTTCAGATTCTAAATTACACTTTCGTGTCAATTAACAAATCCTAGATCTAGTACTAAGTGATCAAGTTAGAAACTAGTATTAAGCACAATTTAGTTTGAAGAACTAACAAGTTACGAATCCTAACTGATTGATTTAATCTAGCAAGCCATGAAATCCCTAATAAGAATCTCTAAACCTAACAATGAATCTACTCAGATATGATCAATGAAACAAAAATCATTATGTGAATTGCATTAAGATAAGAGTAGAGAAACTAAAGGGGTTCGGAATCTTCTCCAAAAAGCAGTACAAGAACAGATCAGCCCCAAGCTCTCAAAAACTCTCTCTAGCTAAAAGTATGATTGTGTAATCTAAAAAAAACACAAAAACCTAATTATAAAGTGCTAAACACGTTTTGGGTATCCTCTCTAAATACTATAACTTCCGCGCAAAAACTGCAAATCTTCAATTCTTCATTAACACGCTGGCGTTTCTGCATGTTGGCGAGTTGTGTCGATCGATGCAGTGATGCAACGATCGACACTCAGGTCGAACAGAGAATCTCTGTTTCTCTCATCACGGCTCCAACTCCAGAACTTTCCTAGAAAGCTCCCATATCTTCCAAAATCCTCCAAACGTGCATAATCCTAATAAACACCTGAAAACACTCGAAAGACACTACAAAAGACTCTAATATATACTTATATCATGGCTTAAAACAGGTAAAAACTATGATATATCACTACACCAATGAATGGTACAACAAAAGAACTAACACATAACTCAAAGAACTTGAAGCTCGTATGAGACAACTTGAAAACGAAATAGAAAAAAATCAATCAAGTGGTGAAGCAAATTTTTGATACACAAAAGGAAGTTGAGAAGAACTTAGAGCATGTGTTTACTAAGTTCTCAAGCAAAGAACAAGAAGAACCAAAGTGCACTTATGACGAAACCTTGAAAGGAAATGGAGTGTTTCATAACCTTGAACTTGGAGAAGTTCTATAAGTTGAACAAGATCCTACAGAACATGCCTACCTTGGTCATGAACCTAATTTTTGAACTTGGTTCGTTTATTTCCACCTCAGTTCAATATACCATCAACAACGATGAGACTGAAGATTCTATACCATAAGAGGATCCTGAAGAGCATTACATCTCAGAAGATGAAACAACAACAATCCATCACAACTACACTCAACTGGAAGCAACAAAAACAGTCATGGATATCAGCATGCACCTAAACATATAAGTCATGAGACACTTATGAAGTTCAATAACTTTGTAGGACAATTCCTATGTGCATCTCATTTGACAGAGCCTGAAATAATGGTTGCCTTCACCCATTCTTTAGAGAAGTTGGTGAAGGTGAGATAGAGATTCATGACTACTTTCATGAGAGTCATGACTACTCACACTTCTTACACCTTTCCAAAGGATTGAAAACCAAAGGAACTCTTGATCAGATCCTTCTAAGGAGACTTGAAGAGTTCAACAAAGTAGTCCAGAATATTCCTCGTAAAACCTCATTTGCTAGAGCATGGCTAGAAAATGTGATATGCCACTTCTTTCACGGAATCGTAGAGTCGCTTTAAGAGATTCAGATGTACTTTGACATTGCCCAGAATGGCAGACCAGTTCGCCTCCTCCACAAGATTGAAGAAATGAGTAAGTTTCTCATTACTTATCACACTGATGGATTTTATTTTGAAGACATACTCTATGATTCACGTTCATTCTTGAGCATTATGACACTATCAACTGCAAACAAGTTGGGAATTAAAGACTTTCAGCCCACATACATCAAAATTGGACTTGTTTACCAATCTCATACAACCCGGAAAGAAGTTGTTTAGGACATACATGTTCTGGTAGGAGAAGTCATTGCCCCTATCAACTTCTACATTATTCAAACGCCCATAGAAGATCACAGAACCCTCATTCTAGGATTGTCATTCCTTGATACTGTTGAAGCTATCATGGATTGGCTCAATCGAAGAGTCTCCTTTGCCAAAACTGACAAAAGGAAGTACTGTACATCAAAACCATTCCAAATGACCTCTCAACCTAGAAACGAAATTCAAGGCAAAAATTCATGAAGAAACTATTGGAGGCCATAGAAAGCCAAGAAGGACTCGTCGAAGGACGAGTTCTCTTCACCACTTTGCATATCCTCTTTTACACGTCAAGCTAAAAGACTCAAAACAAGCGCTAATGGGAAGCAGCCCATTAAGGTATCTTCTAATGTCTTTGTATTATGTCTTCGTTTAGGATTTCTCACGTTCTAATTTTTGTTTTTAGTTTTCATATGTTTCAGTTAAAAAAAAAAAAGAGGCTCGGCCGCGACCACGACCACTGCAGCCGTATAAAACCGGCAAACTGCTGCGAGCTGCTCAATCGCAATTGTGGCCGAGCCACTCTCGGCCGCGCCTTCATCTCCCACTGTTTCGCCCTCACCACCCACATCTGCGGCCAACTCCATTTCTGACAAGACCCGAAATGGCCAAACCACAGCAAAAACCAATTTGCCCATGACATGTTTCATCTTACCCTTGGCCACAACACATTTCCAATAATCCTCATCTTAGACCCATGTAAGTACCCTCATCCATTTTGATCATATTTTCATCATTTCCAACTTAATTTCACACTGGGGACATTGTGATTTAAGCTTGCAGGAGGATTTCATCCATTACTAACCACATATATATACATGAGTCTTACCACTTTCATTTTTTTTTAAAAAAATTCAAAACTTTTATGTTTTTATTTTTTTGAGTAAAAAATCAGTTTGTATGATGGAAGTAATGAAAAAAAAATCTAGGATGATTTCGACATGTGTGCTTTCCCGCTATCTCTTCGTACCCGCTCTTTTGATATTTAGTGCTAGACTAGGCGGTAGCTATGCACTTCTAGTGCGACATCATTTTAAAGGATTAGAACCATAAAGACTATATTTGAAAGAACACTAATTCTAATTTATTTGACTATAACTTGACTTATAATTTTCTCATCAAATTTTTAAAGAGGGACGACAAACCAGACATTCAAGAAGTCTTTACCCATTTTACCATTCTTTGTAGTCCCAAAATGGCCAGCTCATCTATAGCTGGTACCCCACCCGAACCATAACCACTTTTCAAACCTCATGGTCTTGTTTCTTATTTTTATTTGCAAAAACGCCGGAGAGAGAGGAATAAAACATTTTTTAGTCACTTAAGACAGGGTCCGACGGAAACAACACTAACAAAGAAAGAAACTAATGAGCTTTGCCTGAAAATCATTAAAACTTGGTAAAAAAATTGTGACCTCTAAAGACTTATCTTAAAAGGCTTTTCCCCTTTTCAAAAAAAGTGAAAGAAGGAAAGAAATGGAAACAAAAGCCTAAATATGTCTTGGAGAGTCAGAACACTTACAAGGCAAGCCATAGTTAGCAACATAAGTGTTTTACAGATTCTACTTCTAGAGCCAGAGAAAAATCTAAGTCTAGGGAGTATCAAAGAGTGTAAGGAAAGAGGAGCATTCATCATCTCATGTCCAAGAAGCAAGTGACTAGAGACTGTGGATTTCAATAGTTCCATACTCTCTTGCGGTTTTGTGTGATATCTAGCACACTCTTCACACTTTTGGTAACCCGAAACACTCTTAGCCTCACTTAATAAAAATCCTTATTTATATCCTAGCCTCGTTTGAACTGAATAAATGTTTTTCATGAGAAGTACATGAAATGTCTTAATGAACTTAGGGAGCTAGATGACCAGAATTTAGATCTTGAAAAGTTTTGATGTTTTGATTTATGACTAGCCTTGCATTTGTTTGGTGAGAATTCTTTTGGTTGAGTTCTTAATGACGTATTTATAAGTTATGGTTCGAAAGCACGGTCACTGAGATTTTGTGTTCCCATTTGATTTTTACTAGATTAACAAGGACTTGGCTTACTTTTGTTTGAGGACAAGCAAAATCTAATTATAGAAGAGTTGATATAACCGAGGTTTTACCCATTTTTTGCTTATTTTAGGACATTCGAGTGTTTTAAGGAAAACCAAGTTAAATGCAAGTCAAATAGAGAAAAATCCAATTTTCGATACCGATTCTTTTCGTCAGAAGTTCAGCATCAAATGAAGACATTATCAATGTTTGATCATTCTGAAATTTGGAATAGAGATAGAGATATCTACCAGCTTTAATATCCACTTTACATGACGAAGATCCAATGGTTCAAACTCAAGAAAATGCAAGCACAAGACAAAACTAGAAGAAGCCAAAGCAGAGCCACATAAGTATATGGCTGCGACCTTGGCCATCGCACTCACTGCCCATCCACGGTCAGACGCGGCCGACCTACTCTTCATCTATTAGGCAACTTTTCGATATTTAGCCCATTTTTATGTTTTTAACTTATCACACATCGAAATTTTAAGTTTTCCTAGGGTTTTCTTGGCACACACCAAAATTTAGAATAAAAAAGCTTTTGTTTACAATTTTAGTCTTTTAGTCTTTAGTTTCTTAGTTTTTAGGGATAGAAGATTAGGGTGCTTGAGGGAAACCCTAAACCTCTAACCTTAGACCTAATTCATCCTAGTCATTTCAAGCAGCTATCCTATGGCTGTGATATGCTACTCCATGTCTAGGTAGTTCATTTATTGGGTTTTACAAGGTATTTATCTAAGAGGAACAATGTCGGTTTGATTAGGATTACTTGTTCTGAACTTATGCTTAATTTATAGGGTTCGTTCTTTTAAGTTTGTTCTTAATGTGTGAAACTAGTGTCATGAACTAGACTCTGATCTTAGGATTGATAAATCCACTAGGGTCCTGAAATTATTAACCTGGCCCAGCTTAGGAGAGCAATTGTGTTGCAAGGTGAGACATCACATATGCAGGGCACTGTGAACGTTTTGATAAACTTACTAGTAATGCATGATCCCTTGCGGCCAGCTTCGAGAGTTAAATGGACGAGTTGAAGAGGTTGTGTGTTGAGTCCTACGACAGTAGGTTAGACATATTATCTTGTTTGAGTTTGTGGAACTAGATAGAAATATATAGACTTGTATGAATCATTATGAACCTCTGAAATACTCATTGGACTCTCAATTCCTTCCCATTTAAGTGCATTTTTGTTTTGACATTCTCTTTTATTTTCTATTTTATCACTAGACACCCAATCAATCTCACATTGTCTTAGATCTCCGCTAATCTTTTTTGACTTTGCAGATAGGCGCAATTTTCATGTGTATTGATACCTTAAGTACTATAGCACACATCTTTGCACTTGCAGACTCGAGGTTTTATAAATTTAAAACTCGAAATTCCTCAAAAGGGACTCACCACTTATACCAAAGAAACAAATTAAGATGTAAAGAAATGAAAGACTATCATATGATATCTTGTTGCAATATTATCTACAAGGATATCTCTAAGATAATTTCAAATTGTTTTAAAGATACTCTCTCAGAATTCATAGCCTACAATTAATCATCTTTTGTTAATGACATTTTGATCATTGAAAACCTACTCCTCGCTACAAAGATGGTTAAAGACTATCACAAAGACTCCATCTTTACAAGGTGCACAATAAAAATTGACATTTCGAAATTCTTTCATTCGGTACAGTGGAGTTTTTTACTACATAAGATAGCAGCAATGAAGTTTCCACCAAAGTTTTGATTTTGATTTCTTTGTCTAAACACTGCCTAGTTTTTGGTGCAAGTTAATGGGGGGAGTTGGCGGGCTTTTTTTATGTGCGAGAGGACTTTGACAAGTATGTTCCCTTTTCTCCATACCTATTTGTGATAAGCATGAACATATTGTCAAAGCCATTATAAAAGCAGAAAAAGAAAGAAAGGTGTGGTATCATCCAATATGTAAGAATATTGAGCTAACACATTTGAGCTTCGTGGATGATCTTATGGTGTTTACATATGGAATAAGAGATCGGTGGAGGATATAATAAAAATGTTGACAGATTGAAAGGATCTATGGCCTAAATATCAATATATGCGGGGGTAACTAATAGTGTGAAGAAAGAAATGACTGCTCTTGTTCCATTTTACTCATGTATGCTTCCCGTGAGATACATGGGCCTACCTTTGGTGACAAATAGGTTATCAGTAATCGACTACCTCCCTCTGCTTGAAAAGATCCAATATAAAATCATTTCATGGAAGGCGATATTATTATCTGGCTGGACGCCTAGAACTCATAAGCTCAGTCATTGTAGGTTTTGTAAAATTTTGGATATCGGGTTTTAGACTACCAAGGGAATGCATTAGAGAGGTGGAGAAACTCTGTTCGAATATTCTTTGTTCAGGATGAGATTTGAATTAAAAATAATCAAAGATCTCTTGAACAAAATTTTGTATATAAACCGAGGTAAGAGGGAGGGCTTGGACTGCCGTCGATCAAATAAGTAAATGATGTGTGTTGTCTAAAATTTATTTTGCGAATCATTGCTAGTACATCTTCTCTCTGGGTTAAGTGGATAAAAGTGAACCTCATTAAAAAGCTGTTTCTGACCGATCAAGTAGAATACAAGCTCTGGATCTTGGGTGTGAGAAAGTTACTAAAATATAGGCATAAGGCAAGAGACCTTTACAAAGTTGATGTACGAAATTGTAAGATCTCAATTCCGCATATCCGAAGATAGCAAGAATTTTAGGGTTTAAATTAGGGATTCTTCAAAGTCTCTTTAACCTAGCTCGGCGGAGATGATGAAATTAGGGCTAAATTGGCGTTCCCGGTGTATCGGAATAAAGGGAATTAGGTTTTATAGCTGAACCTTGTAAAAGGCTGCCTACGTACCCTTAATAAGGGATCAAGCCATTCGTAGTTCTTTTTAGGAGTTTAAGTCGTCTCTTAGCGACTTGTTGTATTGTGCGTGTTGCAATCTCTTTTAGCCTGAAGACCCTCATTCTCTCATGTCGAGGTTTAGGTCGGCTTACAGAGTCGTCTATAGATCGATCTCTTGTAGCCTGAATACCCTCATCCTCTCATGTAGAGATTTAAGCCGGCTTTTAAGAGTTGTCCGTATTCTTTTTCTTCATGTATTTTTTGTGTATCTCTAGCCTGAATGCCCTCTTACTCTTATATAGAGTTTTAGGCCGGCATAAAAAGTCATATTTCTTAAAAAGAAATAGATATTTTCCACAAAAAGAAAATAGATATTTTCCTTTTGTGATTATCTTCGAAGATTGCCATTTATCTTCATCGACATCGTAATTATCCATAATAAATGCCTTCTATTTCGGGCCGATCCTATTAACTGAATGGGCCATTTTGAGGAGTGCTAAAACCGACTCCAACAGTAAGTCCCCCCCCCAAGTCGGCGATTCGAGCGTTTGGCGCGATGATCGGTGATAGAAAACATTTCGGTTCGTGAATTATAAAAGATCGGCATGAATCTCCGGTATTCCTTTGAATGTTTGTCGTGGAAGAATAATCTTCTGTAGTTAAGTTAATCGGGTCGTTCTGTCCTTTAATCCATTTGTATGGATCTTTGGCGAACGACGATTAAAACGTAGATCGGCGTTGAACTGCTTTATTTTAAGGCTTACGTCCCCACCGTATCTATAATTGCGAGACGGATCTCGGCTTTATTCTAAGGGTGGGCGAATGTGCGATGCTGTGCTCGACTTATTTGTTATCACCCACCGCGAAGAATTTGCGGGACGGATCCCGGCTTTTCCTTACCACGATGTGCACCTCGTGCGCAAGGAAGACCACACTCCTGGCCAGGGAGCATGATGCTAGTGCGAGTTCTCTTAGACTCGGCTTTCTGCGAGTTCTTTTAGACTCGACTTTCTGCGAGTTCTTTTTGACTCGGATTTCTGCGAGTTCTTTTAGACTCGGCTTTCTGCGAGTTCTTTTAGACTTGACTTTCTGCGAGTTCTTTTAGACTCGACTTTCTGCGAGTTCTTTTAGACCCGACTTTTGCGAACTAAGGAGTTCGGCTTTCTGCGAGTTTCTTAGACCCGACTTTTTGCGAACTAAGGAGCTCGGCTTTCTGCGAGTTACTTAGACCCGACTTTTGCGAACTAAGGAGCTCGGCTTTTTGCGAGTTACTTAGACCCGACTTTTGCGAGTGAAAACTCGGCTTAAAGTTAATTAGATTGAATAGAATAAATGAAATACTTACTTGATGAATTCATGTATAAAGTGGACGGGATCATGACGTTGTTGGTGTTCATGCCGTCTACGAGATCGTCTTTTTCAGTAAATATCCTAGAAAGGCTTCGAGTAAAAATCTAAAGTGTAAGTGGGTGAACAATATTCTATTTGTGTCATGACTTTTGAATGTCAGATTGATTCAGAATATTTTGGTAGTATAAATATTAGCATACATGATCTAATGAATCATGTATTGCTTCAACTATTAAATAATGTGGTGCTTTTTAATTATAAGTGAGCAAACTTATCTTTTTGGTGACGGTGATCCAGAGAAGACGATAGTGGCCTCTTATCTTTCTTACAAATACTGAAAAGCTTTTTCCTCTTGTTTCTTTGAGGTGTTACGGCGGCTTGAAGCGACATCATCGTGTCAAAGAGCCATTAATGTACAGCTTAGATCGACGAAGGGGAGGTTGTCCTCTCTTATGGTTCATCGATTCTATTTCTCTAGCTTCACAGAGCGAATTAAATTTGTTAGCAGTCGCGCATGAGTTCCAATCAAATAATTGTGAGTCATCTTTGTAATAGCAATCTATCAAAAGAGACTTGTATGCATTAAACTCATGTTTTTATGTTACAGGTTATCATCATACAAATTCCATTTTTAATGAACTTATCATGTGGTGAGAGACATGTTGTCATAGACATGATGGCGTAACAAACCATGTTTCTACAATAATTACGATTCTAAACAATGTCGATTTATGCATAGACGAAAGAATGGGCGATTGTGAACATAAAGGTCAGAGCAAGCTATATGGAATATCATGCGTGATGACAAAGCAAGCCTGAATTTGATGGTAAAGCTTGAGTGAATTAGATACTTATCTTTAGAGAGCATTCTCAGATATGGTATGTCGAGTCAGCTGATTTGAGTAGAATCATTGTTGCCGAAGAGCTTTACTTTTTCAAGAGCTCGAGTTTGAACTTTTGTTCACGGCTTTGTCTCTCCATTCTCTTGTGATGTTGGAGTTGGTGCTCGGGAACATCGACCTTGGTAAGAAAATTGTGTTCCAAGGAAGTAGAGGGCGTTCTCTAGTACCTCTTTTTTGTTAGTGCCTACTTCGTCCTTAAGATTTTGGTTCTTGATGGCCAAAATCACCGGAAGAGAGCCGTTCTTCTAAGACAAGGAATAAAGAAAAACATGAGTAACAAGCTTATGTGGGCATTAGAACCAACAACTTTTCTTTCTTTTTTGAGAGTGATTGTATGTCTGGGCACTTATGCGAACGTCAACATGATTCACGAGTTATGTGCGAATGATGTGATAAATCATTAACGTTACTTATCTTAGGAAGTGCGGGATCGGAGAGCTCGGCTCTGTTGGTGATGGATGCCATTGATGTTGATAAGCTCGTTCCCGCTTAAGTTGTTGTTCAAACATACTTTTTGCGTTGTTCGATTGCAGATTCTTTTACTGCAGTTACATACTGTTTTTTGCAGAGATTTCTTGTCCAGCAAGTAAATCGTCCATATTGTACCTCTGTTGGAACTAGGTTTCGTCTTGCTTTATTTGAGCTCTTGGGTTAACAATGAACATATCGTATTGTCTATTTTCCCATGAGGCATCTCCAATGATCCTTTCTTCAGGTATGGAGTTTTTCTCTTCTTTTTTGGATCATGGCTGGTATGAGATCGTGAGTTGACGAGTTCATGAGGAGGATCTACCATGACGCAAGGGCTTGTCCTTGGAACTTGTATTGACTTCAAATTGTAATGACGAAGTGAATGGAGGATCCATTGTCGCACTTAAGTCGTTAGCTACTGAGATCGGCAATATTTCAAGGTTAATGATGAGCTTATCCCTTTTTTATTTCAGTGTGCGTCATGCTGTCGTTCATCCAGTTGCTATTTCTGATGGTGGATTTGAAGCTTAATTCGCAAAGGGCCAATCAGCGTTGACATCCTCGGAGATCGGCATGATTTGAGGGTAGTAGAACGCCATGGCTACGGGAGATCTTGGCATGATGAGTTCAATGATCTCATCGTTGACAGTTGTTTTGAAAGACTCTCTGTTTTAGAAGACCAGAAAAATAAGAAGATGGTTAAATCCATACGATTTGATAGTTTAGCGAAAGATTATTCTATTGTTAGAAAATATGTGGATATATTATTATACACACAAAACTCTATGTGAGATTAAGCAAATAATAATAAAAGGAAAATTCTAAACATGCGAAGTTCTATGTTACATAGAGAGATTGGAAAACTTGAAACAAATAACGTTGTTTGGGTGAGGAGCACTGATTGCTAAATATGAGACAATAGTCAAACCCTAATGATTAAGTTACAAAATATTTGTAAATAAATCACGTGATATAGTGAGCAAGCGATCAATCATAACAATAAAACAAGCATGAATTCGATTGTAAAAATTGAGATTTAAATGATGATTCGAGTATGTAGACTTAGCTTTTTGTGTTTGGGGAAAAACGTTCATTGCAGTCTTGGATGTCGTCAAAGGTTCACGTTGGTGATCTTTGATTGGTGAATGCAAAATATAGCATAGATGTTGCCGACTTGAACCTTTGGTCTCGTCGTCGTTGAGCGTAGTCGAAGATATTTGAAGAAATCCCCACAGTCGGCGCCAATTGTAAGATCTCAATTCCGCATATCCGAAGATAGCAAGAATTTTAGGGTTTAAATTAGGGATTCTTCAAAGTCTCTTTAACCTAGCTCGGCGGAGATGATGAAATTAGGGCTAAATTGGCGTTCCCGGTGTATCGGAATAAAGGGAATTAGGTTTTATAGCTGAACCTTGTAAAAGGCTGCCTACGTACCCTTAATAAGGGATCAAGCCATTCGTAGTTCTTTTTAGGAGTTTAAGTCGTCTCTTAGCGACTTGTTGTATTGTGCGTGTTGCAATCTCTTTTAGCCTGAAGACCCTCATTCTCTCATGTCGAGGTTTAGGTCGGCTTACAGAGTCGTCTATAGATCGATCTCTTGTAGCCTGAATACCCTCATCCTCTCATGTAGAGATTTAAGCCGGCTTTTAAGAGTTGTCCGTATTCTTTTTCTTCATGTATTTTTTGTGTATCTCTAGCCTGAATGCCCTCTTACTCTTATATAGAGTTTTAGGCCGGCATAAAAAGTCATATTTCTTAAAAAGAAATAGATATTTTCCACAAAAAGAAAATAGATATTTTCCTTTTGTGATTATCTTCGAAGATTGCCATTTATCTTCATCGACATCGTAATTATCCATAATAAATGCCTTCTATTTCGGGCCGATCCTATTAACTGAATGGGCCATTTTGAGGAGTGCTAAAACCGACTCCAACAGAAATGGGCAAAGTACTTCCCAAGTATGGTCTTATAAGGGCATATTAATTGACATCACGGGGGAGATGGGATTCATTTATATGGGAATATCAAGCAAAGCAACCATTGCAACTGCTTTGAAAAATCGAAAAAAAAAACTCGGAATCATTGGAATCGCTGTCAAGAGGACTTATCCAATCTCGCTTTACTCAAGATTGGGATACTCTAAACTTGATCATTTCAGACCCAATGTTCAACCGAGTACTCTCGCTACTCACTCAATACGTTTTCCAAATCTTATATATATAAAGCATATGAAAGAAAGAAATGCTCACCCCCATGGTAAAGATTCAACAATACCATTTACTTCAATCTGGTTTAGTGACAAACAAGTGAGGAATCGTCTGATATCAATATGGGCAATAGAGACCAAATACGAGGAATATCTTGTAACATGTTTTTCAGCAACAAGCTGAGCTCTGCTACGTTATTCTTTCTGGCATTTTTAAAACTGATATTTAGTGTTTTTATCAGTTTTAGCTACTTCTTTTGTTTTGTTTTAGTTGTAAAACTTTCTTTTAGGCATGTTTAGGAGCATTTCTATATGCATATTTTCTATTTTAGGTACTGGAGTGGCTATTTTGGAGAATCAGAAGCATTTGGTGCGTATTGGAGTAAAAAGCAAGAAGGAAGAGCGACAGAGCAACTAGTTGGCCAACCTTGCCGGAACCCGTTATAAATAGTTTTAGGCTAAAACCCCTAATCTAAATTATTGCTCTTGTAAGCCTAAAACTTTATCAAATGAGAGGAATGGTTAAAAGCTGTTATTCTCATTAACCGTCAAATGACTGTACTTACAAGTATTTATAGTAAACTCTATTACATAAGTTACTAATAACAAAATAAACTAAGGTAAAAGGAAGCCTTATATCTATATTGTTATTAGTCTAATACTCCTCTCTTAAGTCTAATTCTTCAAAAGGAAGAAATAGACTTAAAAATGCATATCTTGATAAGATCAACTTGAAGGTTTTGGGAGGTAATGCTTTAATAAACAGATCGGCAAGCTGATTTGTTGTTGATACATGCATCAAGTTCAGGAATCCAGCTCTCAATCGTCCATGAACCAAATGGCAGTCATTCTCAATGTGTTTTGTCCTTTCATGAAAGACAGAATTTGACGCAATATGAATAGCTGCAGTGCTATCACAAAACAGATTTGGTGGAAATGTATTGTGATCTTCAAGTCCTGCATAAGCTGAGCTAACCAAACTAATTCACAGGTTCTATCAGCTAAAGCTCTGTACTCGGATTCTGCACTCCTTCTAGAGATTGTCTTCTGTTTTCTGGATTTCCAAGAGATGTGTGAGTCTCCCAAAAACACACAAAAGCCAGTTGTGGATCTTCGAGAATCTGGAAAAGCTGACTAATCTGCATCTGAGAAAGCTTGAAGACGAATTTCAGACTGAGCATAATAAAATAAACCTCTACCCGGATCTCTTTTCAAATATCTGACCACTATGTGTGCTGCTTCCAAGTGTAAAGTCCGTGGCTTTGAAAGATATTGACTTAACTTGTATACATCATATGTAATATCAGCTCTTGTAATAGTCAGATATAACAACTTTCCAATCAATGCTCTGTAAACTTTAGGATCAGGTAGTAATTCTCCACTGTCTTCTTTTAACTGAATTTTTGAATCCCTTGGTGTAGCAACTGGTTTGCATCTAAGAAAACCTATAATGTCCAACACATCTAGTGCATATTTTCGTTGACTAACTGAGATCCCTTTGGGCTTATAGCAAACTCCATCCCCAAAAATATTTGACTGAACAAAGATCTTTAAGCTGGAAAGCAGCAGCTAGAGTCTTCTTCAAATTTCTTACACCTCATCATTGCTACTATCAATGAGAATATCGTCCACGTAAACTAGCAAAGCAATAAATGTTGACTCCTCATGCTTAACAAAAAGAGTATGTTCTGCTTCAAATTGAACAAAACCATCTTGTAGCAGAACATCGGAAATTTTCTTATTCCATTGTCTTGAGGCTTGTTTAAATCCAAATAGGTATTTTTGTAATCTCCATATATCATTTGGTGGTAACTCTTGTCCTTTAGGTGGTGTGTAACTAGGTAGTAGCTGCATATATATTTCTTCTTCTAAATCTCCAAAAAAGCATTTGTTATATCAATTTGTGATAATGACCAACCATGGTTTGCTGCCAAGGCCAAGAGAAGTTTTACTGTAACTAGTGTAGCCATTGGTGAGAAAGTATCTATATAATCAACACCTTCAATATGTGTATAGCCTTTGGCCACCATACGAGCTTTGTATCTATTAAATGTTCCATCAGTTTTATGCTTGATTTTGTAAACCCATCTACAACCAATAGTTTGTTCACCTTTTGGTAAAGAAACCACAGAGAAAGTACCCGTTTTTGTAAGTTTAACTTTTATTGATTTCAAATTCATGAAATCATCCCCAAGATCATCTAGGTTTGATTTAATTCAACCTTATGTTTTTCTAAAGAAAAAGAAAGACATACTAACCTTGATCCATGCTTGTTTGGCCCTTTAAATGGATTGAATCACCTCTTGACTTCTCCTTCCTTAAACCTCCAAAGCCTTATGATCTCCTTTGATGGATAAGGAAATCCAAACCTTAATTCTCTCTTACTCTCTTACAAGGTTTTGTGTGTGTCTTTTTCTTATTATTCTTAATTGTGATGATGAATCACTTAAATATTAAGTACACACAACCTTTCCTAACGTCCGCATAACATCCCGTACAGACGTGTATACTAACATGATGCCTTTTACTTTAGTTACACTTACACCGTTTAATTAACTAAATGTGTAATGTATTATAGACTATATATATATATATATATATATATATATATATCATAAGAGAATAATATAAACATAACATAATAATAATTCAAGGAAGGAGGGTTATCAATAAACCCGAATTCTAATTCTTTAATCGAAACCGATCCATCACGGTGTCGTCTTTTATATTAGAATTCTGTAACATTAATATGAACTTGATCCTTTATATTAAACAGGATACATATAGGTCACATATAAGAATAAATATTCTTACATTCTCCCACTTGACATTTATGTCGACTTGATGGTTCAATAACTTTAATGTGCACTTTTATATCAAGTTCATCCGATCTTTAATATACACTATAAAATCAGAATTGACTGAATCATGGCGGTCACACATCATTGAACGACATGCTCCCTTCAATGTATCACAAACCAACTCTAACTTTATAGATATATATCTCCTTTACAAGAGAGGATCTTTAATTCTCAAAATAATTATATGTTATCCACAAACCTTAAATGTATACATACTTTAATGATAACATACTTAGTAAATAGAAACGTAACTTTAAGTGAAATCATAGTGTCATACACTTAATGAGCATTTCATAATCAAAACAGCAAGGCTTTATCTATGACACTCATACGTTCTACTTGGCTAATGAACGTCTTGGGTGGTAGTCCCTTAGTTAACGGATCCGCTACCATCATATTCGTCCTTATGTGCTCAAATGACACTCTACGTTTCTTGACTTCTTCTTTGACAGATAAGAACTTCATCTCCATGTGCTTAGCACCCTTAGAGTACTTATCATTCTTTGAAAAGAAGACAGCTGCGAAATTATCACAATACATACTCAGCGGATTCTCTATATTGTCGACAATCCGAATCCCTGAGAAAAAGTTCCGCAGCCACAATGCGTGAATTGTGGCCTCATAGCATGCCACAAATTCAGCTTCCATAGTGGAAGTAGCAATGACATACTACTTTCCACTTTTCCATGATATTGCTCCCCCAGATATTGATTCTCAAGAAGTGTAGAGATTTTAGACCTTAACTTTTGAAGTTTTTCGAAACATCCAAGAGTAACTAACCGATACGGCCCTGAAATAAAGCATCTGAATCAGCTTTAGGGCACATGTTTCACTCTAGCTCCCAGAGCCCCTGATTCCTAAGCCGCCTTCAGCCTTTGGGAGAGATAAATCGGGCCAAGCCAATTGAATCTTTTGAATTATCAAACACTCCATGCCAAAGGAAGGAATTGCATAATCCATTATCTTCTTCATAACCTGCTTTGGGAGGATAAATGTAATTGACCAAAATCCAAGTATACCCGAGATTACTGAAGTGATGAGGGTTATTCTGCCGACCATAGTATGAATCCGAATATCCAATGACCTCCAGATGATCGGATCTCCTATATGTAAGCATGTGCTCTTTGGTGCCTTGCAAGTACCTGAGAACCTTCTTTGCAGCTTTCCAGTGGTCCATTCCGGGATTACATTGATATCGACCCAACATACAAACATCAAATATGATATCTGGTTGAGTACATGTCTGAACATAGTTCAAACTCCCAGCTACTGATGCATATGGAAGTCTTTCCATTTACTTACGCTCCAATTCATTTCTAGGAAATTGCTTTTCACTGAACTTATCCCCCTTCTGAATTGGAGAAATCTATGCGGAGCATTTTTCCATATTATATATGTCTAAGATCTTATTGATATATCCTTTCTGAGACAAACTTAACAATCCTTGTGATCTATCCCGGAGTATTTCTATTCCGATCACTTAAGATGCCTCACCCATATCCTTCATCTCAAAGTTCTTAGAGAGATACTTCTTTACATCATGTAACATCCCCATGTCATTTGCAGCAAGCAAGATGTCATCAACATATAAGACTAAAATCACAAATTTTCTCCCACTGATCTTAATGTAGATACATCGATCAACGATGATCTCTACAAAACCATATGACGTGATGGTATCATCAAAATTAATATACCATTGTCTAGAAGCTTGTTTCAGTCCATATATTGACTTCCTCAGCTTACATACCAGATTTTCTTTTCCTGTGGCCACAAACCCTTCAGGTTGGTCCATATATACTTCCTCCTCAAGCTCTCCATTGAGAAAGTCGGTTTTCACATCCATTTTTTGGAGCTCAAGATCATAATGAGCCACCAATGCCAAAACAATCCTTAGAGAATCCTTCTTAAAAACCGGAGAGAAGGTCTCTTTGTAGTCAATGTCGTACTTTTGAGTGAAACCTTTAGCAAAAGGCGAGCCTTGTACCTTTCAATGTTACCTTTCGAGTCGCTTTTAGTCTTAAAGACCCATTTAGAACCAACAGTCTAGAAACCGTTAGGCAACTCTACTAAGTCCCAAACATTTATCACTCATAGACTTTATTTCTTCTTTTGCGGCATTGAACCACTTTTCAGAATTGTTACTTTCCATGGCTTTCCGGAATGAGTTCGGATCTTCATCAATGCTTAATTCACTTTCATTCTCAAGAGTGTAAACTACATAGTCATTCGAAATGGCAGATCTTCTTTCCCTTCCAGATCGCCTCAATGACTCTTGTGGTGTACTATTCTCTTCTTGAATCGTGACAGATTCATTAACCGTACTTTCAACTAGTGGAGTTTGCATATCATTTTGTTGTTATATTGTGTCAGTTGACTGTGATGCAACAACAGGAACAACAAACTCAGGTGGAATGACAGGTGGAAGTACCTCCACGTCAACCACCTTAATGTCCACCTTACGTGGTTCACCACTCCCACTAGTTTCACCATTCTCAATGAACCTAACATTGCCCGTTTCAACTATTCTCGTACTATGGTTAGGGCAATAAAATGTATACCGTTTGATTTTTCAGGATAGCCAATGAAAAATCCACTAACAGCCCTAGAATCAAGTTTCTTTTCTTGTGGGTTATATAACCATACTTTTGCTGGGCAACCCCAAACACCTAAATGTCTTAAACTAGGTTTCCTTCCCGTCCACAGTTCATAAGGGGTCTTAGGAACTGCCTTACTAGGAACCCGGTTAAGCACATACGTAGCAGTCCTTAATGCATATACCCACAATGAAAGAGGTAAAGAAAAATTACTTAACATACTCCTAACCATATCCATTAACGTACAATTCCGCCTCTCAGCTATACCATTCTGCTGAGGTGTACCAGGCATTGTGTATTGTGCACAAATGCCCTTACTTTCAAATAACTTTGCAAATGGACCTGGATATTGTCCACTTTCATTGATTTTTCCATAAAACTCACCAACTCTATCTGACCTTACAATCTTGACTTTTCTATCTAACTGCCTTTCCACCTCATCAATGAACACCTCAAGGACATTCACAGACTTGGATTTTTCATGCAGTACATATGTATACCCATAACGTGAGTAGTCATCGATAAAGGTGATAAAGTATTTTTCACCACTCCAAGAAGGAGTATCGAAAGGGCCACATATATCAGTATGTATTATTTCAAGAAGCTGAGTGCTTCTTGTGGCTGGTTTATTTACAATATGCTTAGACTGCTTTCCTTTAATGCAGTCTATACATATATTTAGATCACTAAAATTAAATTGAGGAAGAATATCATTCTTTACCAACCTCATAATCCTTTCTTTGGAAATGTGACGTAATCTTTGATGCCACAAGAAAGCAGAACTTTCATCTGATGAACTACGCTTAATGCCTCGATTTTCAATATTAAATAAAGATTCAGATAACTTTGCATCAATATTGAAATTGTAAAGTGAATCAATTAATGTACCACTACCATAAAAGTAATCATTTCGGTACAATGAGAAAACACCATGTCCAAACTTAAAATCAAAACCTAAATTATCCAACCTACTTACTGAAACAAGATTTCTAGCATATTCAGGTACATAGAGACATCCTTCAAGATCCACATGACACTTATTGTCTAAGACCAATCTATACATCCCAATGCCCTCTATTCTTGCCTTCATCCTGTTTCCCATAAACAAGAATTGTGTAGGTCCCCTTATAGGGTGGATCGATCTGAATCTCTGTTTAATATGAGACACATGAGTAGTTACACCAAAATCTAGCCACCAAGTATTATTAGACACTTCCATAAGGTTCAATTCAGAGTAAACAAAGCTATGATGTTTACCTTTCTTATCAAACCATGCCTTTCTTTTCAGACAATCTTTCTTGAAGTGTCCCATTTTCTTACAAAAGAAACACTTCATCTCCTTATGGATTTTACTTTCGGGTCCTTTCATGAAAGTCTTATCCTTCCCTTTGTCCTTTCTACTTGGTTTTCCTTTAGTGTTGCGGGCAGTACCAAGACCTACGAGATTAGCAACTTGATCTTTCATCTTCTTTAATCTCCCTTCCTCTTGAACCAGCATAGCCTTTAACTCCTTAAAGTTCCATTTTTCTTTAAAGATGTTGTAGTTCACCTGGAACTGGCTAAACTCAAAAGGTAAGGAGTTCATGATGATTTGGACCAAGAAATGCTCATGAACTTCCATTCCTAAGGTCGTTAACTTCGCTGCCAAGTTAGACATGTGTGTCACATGATCATGAATTGGCTGAGACCAGTCAAACTTTCTTGTAGTAAGCTCGTTCAATAAGCTTCCTACGATCGACTTGTCAGCCAAATCCGATTGAGAACACTCCTTAATTTTCTGTAAGAATTCCCTTGCATTCTCTGTCACGGGCATAGACGGCTTAATACTTTCTGCCATCGTATCCTCATGAGGTTCAAACTCAGCCTGTTAGATCGCTCCCATCTCTCATACCGAGATTTTTCAGATTCGGAGCTATCTTCTGTAACGGCCGAGGGCACATCATAAGTTAATATGGCGGAGTCCAATGCCATAACACCCAGTGTAAACCGGATCTGTTTGGACCACTCTCCATAATTCAGCCCATTAAACTTAACGACAGAGTTTGCAGATGCAAACAGATTTGATGAAGCTGCAAACATGAATACATGTTTACCCATCAATGCTATGAAACTTAAATGTTTCAGGAGGCAATTTTAATATTTTATTGTATGAATTTAAGTAACCTTTCGGCAATACTTAAACACAAACACTATCATTGATGCTAAGTTAATACTTTTATAATTAATCAAATCACACACAAGTTAAACAGTATACTACCTTTGGGTATGTATACTATCAACGATAGTAGAAATGATTAATCCTTTTTATATTATTAATTATATTCAATGATCGACCTTTGGGTGATCTCTTAGAGTATAAATAGTAAATAATTGATCAATCAAACTTTAATGTTGATTCCGGTTGTGCATTGACTATCGGGGAATCAACAGGGTTACGGTGAAGAATAAGTACCCTTTACCCCAGAGAGACGAGTTGTTGGATCAGCTTAAGGGAGCTACGGTGTTCTCTAAGATCGACTTGGCATCGGGATACCATCAGATTCCGATTGCACAGGAGGATGTAAGGAAGACGGCGTTCCGCACACGCTAAGGCCACTACGAGTTTGTAGTGATGCCATTTGGCTTGACGAATGCTCCATCTGCATTCATGAAGATGATGAATAACATCTTCCGTGATTGGTTAGACGAGTTCGTGATCATCTTCCCTGATGACATACTCGTTTATTCAAAAGACCGGGAGACGCATCAGGATCAGCTCAGGAAGGTGTTGGGACGGCTGAGGGAACAGAAGATCTTCGCCAAGTTAAGAAAGTGCAGTTTCTGGCAAAGAAGCATCGGGTTCCTAGGACACATTATGTCGGACCAAGGAGTATCGGTTGATCCATAGAAAATTAAAGCTATTAAGGAGTGGCTTAGGACGAGGAATGCAACCGTGGTGCGAATTTCCTTGGCTTAGCAGGCTACTACAGGCGGTTTGTCAAGGGCTTTGCAAGCAAATCACAAGCCACGACCAAACTGACTGGGAAGGATGTTAAGTTCGAGTGGACGGACAAAGCTGAGAAAAGCTTCTTGGAGCTGAAGGACATGCTTACTCAAGCACCGATCCTAGACTTGCCAGAGAACGAGGTACCTTATGTGGTTTACACCGATGCATCAATTACTGGTCTTGGTTGTGTGTTGATGCAACAGGGAAAGGTCATTTCCTATGCTTCGAGACAACTGAAGAAGAATGAGGGCAATTACCCGACTCATGATCTGGAGATGGCCGCAGTAGTATTTTCCCCAAAGATCTGGCAATCTTACCTCTAGGGAGCTAAGGTGCAAATACTTACCGACCACAAGAGCCTGAAGTAAATCTTCACTCAACCAGATCTGAACTTGAGGCAACAAAGGTGGATGGAGTTCGTGGCCGACTATGATTTGGACATTTCCTACCATCCTGGGAAAGCCAATCTAGTGGCCGATGCATTGAGCCGGAAGAGGTTTGAAGTCGCAGTAGAGAAGGACGCTGAGACATTGGTTGGCATGATCAGGGCATTGCATCTCAATGCTTTGTCCGTGGACGAGGAACCATTGGGACTAGGGGCCGCGGATCTGGCAGATCTGTTGACCAGAGTTCGGCTGGCCCAAGGTCAGGATGAGGAGCTGAACAAGTCTGCTAACCACAACAACACCGAATACAAGTTCTCCAACAACGGGACGATTGTGGTTAATGGACGAGTTTGTGTACCAGACGTTAAGGAGTTGAAGGAGGAGATTCTTAGAGAAGCACATCAGTCTAGATTTGCTGGCCAGACCAGATGTACCACGACCTCAAGAGGTACTATCATTGGGTCGGGATGAAGTGGGACATAGCAGCTTGGGTGGCGAAGTATCCCACTTGCCAGTTGGTAAAAGCAGAACACAAAGCTCCAAGTGGCCTTCTACATAATCTACCCATTCCGGAGTGGAAATGGGATCACATCACGATGGACTTTGTCACAGGATTACCAACGACCAGGACAAGGAAGGATATAGTTTGGGTTGTGGTAGATCGACTGAAAAAGTCTGCGCACTTCCTGGCTATCAAGAAGACAGATGGGTCGCTCAGATTGTTGGGAAGTACATTGATGAGATAGTTCGGTTGCACGGAGTTCCAGCAAGCATCGTCTCAGACAGAGACTCACGCTTTACAAAAGGCTTTGGGACTAAGGTGCATATGAGTACGGCATATCATCCACAGGCTGATGGGTAGTCCGAATGGACTATACGGATTCTGGAAGACATGTTGAGGGCAAGTGTCTTGGACTGGGGCGATTCCTGGGAAAAGTACTTGCCATTGGCTGAGTTTGCATACAATAACAGCTTCCAAGCCAGCATTGGTATGTCTCCATACGAGGCATGGTATGGGCGGCCGTGTCGAACCCCTTTGTGTTGGAAACAAGTAGGGGAATCCAGTTTGATTGGGCCAGACATTGTGGAGGAGACCACATAACGGATTCGGCTACTTAAGACTAAGATGAAGGAAGCTCAGGATAGGCAGAAGAGTTAAGAAGACAAGCGTCGAAAGGACATTGATTTTGCAGTTGGAGACTTGGTTTACCTAAAGATGATTACATTCAAGGGTAGAGCCAGAGTCTCTAAGCGTGGGAAACTGGACCCGTGGTACTTATGGCCATTCCGGGTTGTGGAGCGAGTTGGACTTATCGCCTACAAACTTGACTTTCCAACTGAAATGGAAGCATTCCATTATGTGTTCCACGTATCCCAACTGCGGAATTGCATCACGGATCGATATGTCTTTGTACTGGAAGTTCCAAGCTATCTCAAGGAGAATTTGAATATGGAAGCAAGACCAGTACAGATTATTGACAGGGTGGAAAAAGCAATGAGGAGGAAGTCAATACCGATGGTCAAAGTAGTATGGACTTGCAATGGGATCGAGGAAGTCACTTGGGAAATGGTGAACAGGATGCAAGCTGACTATCCAGAATGGCTTGAGGAGATGGATCGCCTTGATGCGGATTCAGGGACGAATCCCTTTCAAGTGGGGGAGACTTATAGCATCTTCGATCCTCGATAGGGTCGGGAAGATGGACCATGGAACCAGAACAAGAGAAAACGGTCGAGGGTGATCAACGGGAAGTGTTCTATGGCTAGGAAGCGGCTAAGATCAGCTAATAGGAGCTTGGCCGAGTAAAGGATGAGCTGGAAAGGGAGTATCCAGCTAGATTGAGCTAGATGGTTAGCTAGGTCAGCTGGGGTGACTGAAACTCAGCTCAACTCAGCTGAGGGGAATGTTGAGTGTTCAGGTCAGCTGTGAAGGAATTTCTAGCAGTTCTAATCAGGATTAGCAATTCTAGTCTGAATTCCGAGCATAGGATCTAAGGTTCATGTAATTGAATCTATCAGATCTTGAGATTACCTGGTGATTAGCAGCGGAAGTTATTTGCAAGTAATCGAGATCTAGAGCGCCTCAAATGCTGCGCCTCTACTGGTATCCACACGCACACGAACTGAACAGGAAGGGATGCTAGTGCCTTTAGAGATCAGATCTTTCAAGAGGTTTCTTTTCTGTTTTGGTGGCTGTGAATTAGGTTAGAAACGAGTTTAGGTCGACCATATATCTTATATATGTCGACTTAAACCGCCACGGAATTAACTAATGATTAAACCGAATTAATCTGCTAATCCGCGAGTTGTGTCGACCGACACACTCTATATGTCGATCGACACGGCCAATCTATGTCGACCGATACTCTTAGTGTATCGATCGACATTGCCCAGAAAAGTCGATATTGAATGCATATCAAATATGCATTCATCCGATCATTACATTAATGATCATCCTCTTATGCAATGTCCAGTTTGCTTAGGTGTGTGACCCTGTAGGATCATATAACACTAGCAATGAGTTCTCAACTCATTGATCATAAGTGGCTTCTAGCAAAGCGTTATGACTACCTAGTGTCATATGATTGTCTCATCTCGACAACACGACTTTCTCTCAGAGTAAGTACAAATAGATTTCAGGACATTCCCAACAATCTCCCACTTGTACTGGAATCGTCTATTCCCTTTTAATCCCTTTGTATCCATATCTCAATCTAGCATAAGGCAAGAACTGTGTCATCCTTATTAAGCTAGATCACGTTTATCGAATCCCTATTTATACTGATGAAAAACAAACAACTGACAATCAGCTCGTTTGAGCGTGGTCACGCATTTCCAGTATCAAATCTTCGATAGGCCCAGAGATATTTAACTCCTGTTATATAGGAGGTACAAATCCCATCTTGTTCCATCCATGTCTCTTTTATATTTCATGATACGCCTAATCAGTGTCTTTATGATCACCAGTTACGGCTGACGTTTGACAAAGTCAAGACGAACCAATCCATATAAGAGAGGACATGATGAACTCAGGTCTAAGGACTACACTCTATAGTCGTAATGAGAAACTCTTATGACACTCATATAACATCTTGTAGAGTTCTCATTAACGGGTCAAGTCCGATCACGTGTTCTTTAACACATATCTATGTGATTGACTTTAATACACTTATTAATGACTCCATTAAACATAGTCATCAGTCACCTCACATACTAGTCTCACGTGGTTGTTAACGTCCCATTTTAACAACCTCGACCAGGGACCATCTATAATTTATGTCATTTATTGATTATAGGGTTTCATGATCAAGTCACATACTTGATGACCTATAAAATGTCATAAATTACTTTTGGGACAATTATTTAATAACACAATTAAATAATACTGAAATAATTTTATTAAAATAACATAACCAAATTATGTTTTACGAACATCAAGTCATAATTAAAAACCAAATATAACTCCCACTGAAAACAAGATCATATCTTAAGAAATCTAATGCCTGCAGCAGTAGTGTGAAACTCATGCTTGGGCCTTGGGAGGGGCTTGGTTAGTGGATCAGCAACATTCTCATCCGTCGGGACTCTGCTGATCTTCACATCTCCTCTATTTACAATATCACGGATAAGGTGATATCGCCTTTCTATGTGTTTGGATTTCTGGTGTGATCTAGGTTCCTTTGCTTGCGCAATGGCTCCATTGTTGTCACAATACAAAGCCACTGGCTCAGAAATACTAGGAATCACACCAAGTTCATTGATGAACTTCTTGATCCAAACAGCCTCCTTTGCCGCTTCAGAAGCAGCGAGGTACTCAGCTTCAGTTGTGGAATCTGCTACAGTGTCCTGCTTGGAACTCTTCCAGCTGACTGTACCGCCATTCAGGCAGAAGATGTAACCAGATTGTGATCGGAAATCATCTTTGTCTGTCTGGAAACTTGCGTCTGTGTAACCACTTACTACCAGCTCATCACTTCCTCCATACACCAAGAATTTATCCTTAGTATTTCTCAAATACTTCAGAATATTCTTGACTGCTGTCCAGTGATTTTCACCTGGATCCGATTGGTATCTACTCGTCATGCTTAAATCACAAGCAACATCTGGACGAGTACAGATCATGGCATACATGATGGATCCCAATGCCGAGGCATAGGGAATCCGACTCATGCGATCTCGCTCAGCAGGTGTCTCAGGACACTGCTTCTTGCTGAGACTTATGCCATAAGACATTGGTATGAAGCCCTTCTTGGAATCTTGCATTCTGAATCTGTGTAAGACTTTATCGATATAAGTGTCTTGACACAGTCCAATTAACTTGTTTAATCTATCTCTATAGATTCTTATTCCAAGAATATATGCGGCTTCTCCCATGTCTTTCATTGAAAAACATCTTCCGAGCCAAGTCTTAACAGACTGTAACAACGGAATGTCATTTCCGAGAAGAAGTATGTCATCTACATACAACACGAGAAATGCAACTGCGCTCCCACTAGTCTTCTTGTAAACACATGGTTCTTCTTCGCTTCTGATGAAATCAAACTCTTTGACTGCTTCATCAAAACGAAGATTCCAACTCTGAGATGCTTGCTTCAATCCATAAATGGATCGATGAAGCTTGCATACTTTCCTAGCAGCATTAGGATCGATGAAACCTTCGGGCTGTGTCATGTACACATCCTCTTCCAGAATTCCATTAAGGAAAGCTGTTTTCACGTCCATTTGCCATATCTCATAATCATAATGAGCAGCTGTTGCTAGGAGAATCCGAATGGATTTAAGCATGGCTACAGGTGAATAAGTTTCTTCATAGTCAATGCCATGAATTTGTTTGAAACCTTTTGCCACCAGCCTTGCTTTATATATCTGAATATTTCCATCCACATCAATTTTCTTCTTGAAAATCCATTTACACTCAATGGGTCTTGCACCATTGGGTAAATCAACCAAAGTCCATACTTGGTTCTGTGACATGGATCCCATTTCGGATTCAGCGGCTTTCAGCCACTTTTCGGAGTCAGGGCTCATCATCGCTTCTTCGTAATTCGCAGGCTCGTCACTGTCAATGATCAATAAGTCATGACAATTGGTTACGAGAAATCCATATCTCTCGGGTTCGTGACGGATCCTTTCGGATCTACGAATTTCTGGCTCCACAGGCGTTGGGTCTACAACTCTTTGTAGATCCAACTGTTGCTCTTCCTCTACGGGTTGAGCATTTTCCTGCGGTTCTCGAACTTCTTCGAGTTGTACTTTACTCCCACTGTTTCTCTTGGAAAGAAACTCTCTCTCAAGAAAAATACAGTTCCGAGCAACAAACACTTTGTTCTCGGATTGGTTGTAGAAGTAGTATGCCTTGGTTTCCTTATGTTAACCAACGAAGTAGCATTTATCAGATTTGGGTTCGAGCTTATCTGTAATTAATCGCTTAACATAAGCTTCACAACCCCAAATCTTCAGGAAAGACACATTCGGAACATTTCCAGTCCACATCTCATGTGGTGTCTTTGCAACTGATTTTGACGGAACCCTATTAAGTGTAAACGCAGACGTTTCTAGAGCGTATCCCCAAAAGGATAATGGAAAAGTTGAGAGACTCATCATTGATCGAACCATATCTAATAAAGTTCGATTCCTCCTCTCAGACACCCCATTCCATTGTGGTGTTCCAGGAGGAGTGAGTTGTGAAACAATTCCACAATCTCTCAAATGATCATTGAATTCTTGGCTTAAGTATTCTCATCCACGATCTGATCGAAGAGCCTTAATACTTTTACCAAGTTGATTCTGTACTTCATTTTGGAACTCTTTGAACTTTTCAAAAGATTCCGACTTGTGTCTCATTAAATAGACATAGCCATACCTGCTGAAATCATCAGTGAAGGTAATGAAGTATCGAAAATTTCCTCTGGCACTTGTGCTCATTGGGCCGCATACATCTGTATGTATAAGGCCCAACAGGTCACTGGCCCTTTCGTTTGATTTGTTGAAAGGGGCCTTAGTCATTTTGCCTAGTAAACAAGATTCACATTTCTCACATGATTCATAATCAAATGAGCCCAAAAGCCCATCACTATGGAGCTTTTGAATCCGTTTCTCGTTTATGTGGCCCAAACGACAATGCCATAGAAAAGTCTGATTCGTGTCATTTGATTTGAATCTCTTGGTGTTAATGTTATAGATTTATGTGCTTTGGTTTAGAACATAAAGCCCATTCTCTAATGGGCTGCTACCATAATACATATCATTGTAATCAAAAGAACAACATTTATTCTTAATTGAAAACTGATATCCTTCCAAATCCAAAACAGGAATAGAAATAATATTTCTGCTTATAGCAGGTACATAGTAGCAATTATGAAGTTCTAAAACCAAACCAGAAGGTAAAGACAAGTTTAAATGTTCCTACGGCTAATGCAGCAACTCTTGCTCCATTCCCCACACGCAAGTCCACTTGTCCCTTTTCCAACGTCCTACTGTTGCTTAGGCCCTGCATATTTGTACAAATATGAGCACCACAGCCGGTATCCAATACCCAAGAAGTAGAACCAGAAGTAGTAACATTTACTTCTATAACATAAATACCTGAAGATGAAGTCTCGAAAGTCTTCTTCTTCTTCTTCTTCTCTTCCAAGAATTTGTCACAATTTATCCTCCAATGTCCAGGCTCTTTACAGTAATGGCACTTATCAGTCACAGATGGGCCAGGCTTGGGCTTGGGGGCTGGCGCAGGCGTGTCCTGGTTCTCAACCGGGACAGATTTGCCCTTTCCCTTCCCTTTGCCAAGTTTCTTAAACTTCTTACCTCCTTGTACCATAAGTACATTCGGAGTGCCCTTCTTGATATTAGGCTCAGCTGTCTTGAGTATCCCATGCAGTTCAGTCAACGTCTTCGTCAAGTTGTTCATGTTATAGTTGTTTCATTGTAAAAACACCTTTCAATCTAATAAAATACAGAAATTCATTTTTCAAGAGTGTCTTGAGTTGTTCTTGTTCATTAGCATCCATTTGAGTGATTCATTGGATTCTACTGAGTTTTCAGATCATTTTTGTTTGTGTGATTCAAGCAACTTTGTTCTGCCATCGATTGAGAGAGTCATTCACCCACTGAACAAGAGAGTTGTTCACCTACCCATCCATCTCGCACATCCATTCAAATCTGAGCAAGTGAGAGAGCTTCAAAGCCAGCACCTGTTCTTACATCTCCCACCATCCTAGTCTCTGATTCTGAGGCTACATCAAGCAATTATTAAGTTCTAAACTATGCCAGAAGATAAAGACAAACAAATGTTCCTACGGCCAATACAGCAACTCTTGCTCCATTTCCACGCGCAGGTCCACTTGTCCTTTCTCCAAAGTCCTACTGTTGCTCAGGCCCTGCATATTTTCACAAAATATGAGTACCATAACCGGTATCCAATACCCAATAAGTAGAACCATAAGAAGTAACATTTACTTCTATAACATAAATACCTGAAGAAGAAGTCTCGTACGTCTTCTTCAGCTTCTCATAATCTTCCAGGAATTTCTTGCAATTTCTTTTCAAATGCCCATGACCATTACAATAATGACACTTATCATCTTTAGAAGGACCAGGCTTAACCTTGGGAGCATGGTTAGACTCGCTTGGATTCACAATCGAGCTCGTCTTGCCATCACCTTTGGTCTTACCAAGTTTCTTAAACTTATTACCCTTTTGTACCATAAGGACATTTGGGGTGTCCTTCTTGATGTTAGGTTCAGCAGTTTTGAGCATCCCATGCAACTCAGTCAAAGTCTTTGTCAAGTTGTTCATGTTGTAATTCATAACAAACTGATCATAGGTTGACGGAAGTGATTGCAGAATGATGTCAGTAGCCAACTCTTGGCTAATGGGACAATCCAGCTTCCCCAGGTTATCAATATAACCCATCATCTTAATGACATGAGGACTGAGTGGACTGTCCTTTGGTAGCTTGCATTCAATAAGAGATTTAACCGTCTGGTATCTCTCAGTTCGTTCTTGCTCCTGAAACATACTTTTCAGGCTAGTGATCATCTCCACGGGCGACTTTACGTTCTCGTATTGCTTCTGCAAATCCGAGTTCATGGTAGCCAACATGAGACAATTCACATCGACCACATCATTAGAATGCTTATCCCAAGCATTCCTTTCTGCATGTGGAGCATTGGCTCTCGGTTTTTCAAGGAGAACATTTTCAAGGACATAGTCCCGCTTCTCCTGCTTGAGAACAATTCTCAAGTTCCGATACCATTCGAGAAAATTCGATCCATTTAACTTGTCCTTCTCAAGGACGGATCGCAGGGAGAAAGAATTATTATGAGTAGTAGTCATAGCTGAGAACATAGAAAAGAAAAGGTTTAGTTATGATGTTCAAGAAATGAGAAGTCTTAACTTTTAAGAAAACTCGCATTATATTCAAACAATGTTTCCTCACATGAATATAATGATCCAAGACCCATACTTCACTAAACTTGAGTGAGCCACTGGCTGTCACCCAAATTTAGCTATCTAGGTAAGCAACAACCTTGCTAGTTGTATCCAATACAACTCTTGGTTGTGGACTGACATCTTATGTCAAATCCACCTGATGTCTCTGAGCCCAAAACGATTTTGATGGCCCAGTCAAGTAAACCAATCTTTTCAGTCATGTAATTGTTGACGCCTTGCACTGCAAGCCCATCAACACGATTACTTCCTGCCTTACTCATGTAATTGTGGACACCTTGCACTGCAAGCCTATCACTCAATGAAACGAGTCTTGACAGTCGACAAGATTGGAAAGACATCAAGTATCACTTGATATTTGATTGAGGAACGGAATCATTAAAACGTTCAGTTTTATTATGTTTGTAATTCTTATAATTAATTGATTTATCATGCTTTGGTTCTGTGATTGCAGGTTCCAAAACCTAATCATCGAATCTGATGTCGAACGACACTACTATAGTGTCGATCGATACAGAATAACCAAAAGCAATCCGCGATAACCGATCAATCCAATTGATCCGGTTTTGAATACCGGTCAGTATCGATCGATGCTACACTAACATCGGTCGATACCAACCTAATCAAACCAATCGCAATTAAATCATTCAACCAAGCGCGATAACCGGTCCAATCCAATTGAACCGATTCATCAATCTCGCGAGGTCTGTGTCGACCGACACAACTCTTGTGTCGATCGACACTAGGCGAAAAGTTTTGTTCGGGTTATCCTTCTGTGTCGACCGATACCCGTTTGGTGTCCATCGACACAGGGCGATAAACCCTAATCGATTTTTCAAATTAAAACCCTAAAACTAGTTTTAATCAAAAACGAATTTCAGCATGCTTGTATCAACTATACAGAGATCCAGATTCAACTAATCTAATCAACATGCCACAGATTCAATGGAACCCTAAAGCTATGATACCACTGAAGGAATTTCTAGCAGTTCTAATCAGGATTAGCAATTCTAGTCTGAATCCGAGCCTAGGATCTAAGGTTCATGTAATTGAATCTATCAGATCTTGAGATTACCTGGTGATTAGCAGCGGAAGTTATTTGCAAGTAATCGAGATCTAGAGCGCCTGAAATGCTGCGCCTCTACTGGTATCCACACGCACACGAACTGAACAGGAAGGGATGCTAGTGCCTTTAGAGATCAGATCTCTCAAGAGGTTTCTTTTCTGTTTTGGTGGCTGTGAATTAGGTTAGAAACGAGTTTAGGTCGACCATATATCTTATATATGTCGACTTAAACCGCCACGGGATTAACTAATGATTAAACCGAATTAATCTGCTAATCCACGAGTTGTGTCGACCGACACACTCTATGTGTCGATCGACACGGCCAATCTATGTCGACCGATACTCTTAGTGTATCGATCGACATCGCCCAGAAAAGTCGATATTGAATGCATATCAAATATGCATTCATCCGATCATTACATTAATGATCATCCTCTTATGCAATGTCCAGTTTGCTTAGGTGTGTGACCCTGTAGGATCATATAACACTAGCAATGAGTTCTCAACTCATTGATCATAAGTGGCTTCTAGCAAAGCGTTATGACTACCTAGTTTCATATGATTGTCTCATCTCGACAACACGACTTTCTCTCAGAGTAAGTACAAATAGATTTCAGGACATTCCCAACAAGCTGGTGGGCTGGGTCATCCAGTGTCACTAGCTGACCAGGCGGTTATGGTCCAAGGGTTGCGAATTGAAAGGCACCCATTCGCTTATGCCTTTCACACCCCTTGGCCATGGGCGGTTTCTAGGCTTCTCTTGCCTATAAATACCCACGACCCTGGCCACTCTTGCGCATGCTTTTGGGCATCTTTGTACACACAAAAACTCAGATAAAAACCGAGATCAAAAGGGCTTGAAGGCAAGGAAGATCGGAAAGGATTGTTGGCCGGAAACTTTAGAAGTTTGGATGGCGGTTTGAGAGAAAAGGAAGGGCGGTTCAGGCGATTGTTCAAGAGGGAGATTGGATCAGGAAAATGGATCCAAGCGCTTCCAAGGACCTAGGCAAATCGACCGCAACCCCCAAGGTGCGTTGAAGAGTCCATGGTCGATCATTGATCATGGCTTGGCCATGCGATTAATGTTCATAACGCCAAGCGTTTTATTCTCTTCTACTCTAATCTGATCGATGATGGGAATTCATGTTAGGGTGTATGCGGTTCAGGACTCTAAGTCCAAACGGTCGCATATGGCTAACGCTGGTGGGGCAATGCTTTATGTAATCGAGATCGCACATGCGCTTAACCGGATTGGGTCACGTGTGGTAAACCTGTATCATGGATCGGTGGGATCGCATGGTCGGTGTAGCAGTCGCTGATCGCGGTTAAGGCGTGCGCGGTCATGGACGGATGAGTACGAACGAACGGTTGCGTCCGTTCACGGTTCGCGGTACGGATGGTACTAGCGATCCGAACAGGTGAAACTGGTCGACCGCGATAGGGACACTTAGCGTCTGTGGCTAGATCCTTGAGGCCGGTTGCCAAAGGGATGAACTAAGCCGCGGCTATGATCCGGTAAAGGGTATGGTCGGCCTTGGAATCATCCGTGGGCAACCTTAGTGAAACGAGGGACTTCGCGGTTTTAAGTGGGCGAACACGTAGACATACATGGATGCGTTTAAGTTGTTGGAATTCACTAATTGTTATACTTATATGTTTTTAGGTTTTCAGGACCCGAAGTTGATCTTATTGTGGATCGGGCTTAGGCGCGCGGAACGAAGACCTAGACGGACGTGTGTGTGTGTATTAGAATTTCATAGATAGGACTGAATACTCTTATAGCATAATGACTTTGAACTACATTGTATCAGTACCCTTGGTTTGATTAATAAAATATCCAGTTTTTCCTTATCTTATATGTCTTATGAATTCCTAGTTTTAGGAGAACGAAATTCATACATGGAATTTTAGACTTATATATGCAATCTATTTATTCATTGATTTGTGACTTAAATATCCAGTTTTTCCTTTTCTTTCTCTACTCTTTTATATATGCAATCTATTTATTCATTGATTTGTGATTCATTGATCATGTCGGAGTAGATTCATAGTTAGGTTTATGGATTCTCATTAAGGATTTCATGACTTGCTAGATCTATTAAATCAGTTAAGGATTCATAACTCGATTAGTTCTTCAACCTGAAATGTGCTTAATACTAGTTTCTAATCTGATCACTTAGAATCTAGACTTTAGGTTTATAAATTTACACGAAAGTGTAATTTAGAATCTGAACTATTTAGGTTGAGCAATTTAATTATCTGCAAAGAAATTGGGTTTAATTGAATTGTGAACAAATTGAACCTGCAGTTAAGGCTAGTTTATTCTGTTAGGAATTGCAAAGAAAGTTGGTTAATTCTAAATCTGTGTTTGAGTTCTAGAACTGTGCTTGATTTGATCATGACTGATAATTGATCTGCTTGTCTTGATTTCCTGAAAATTCCCTAGACTTAGCGCTTTTAGTATATTGATAAAACAAATCAACTTGCTTTCTGATTTAGTTTTTGCTTAGTTTATTATTTCTGACTGCATCGCCTAGCTTAATTCGAAGTTCTATAATCTATCGTAAGATTTCTTGAGACTCTGTGGATTCGACCCCTACATACTACATTTGCATGTGCACTTGCAGTGTAACTTAGGGAAGTAAACTCTGAGCATATCAAGTTTTTGGCGCCGTTGCCGGGGACTCTTTTGAGTCTTCGATAGATTTGAATCTAGAGTTTATACTAGGTTTTTCGTTTTAGTTTTTGGTTACTAATTTTCTGTTTTTCTTTATGTCTTTGCGTGTTTCAGGTTTGATGCTTTGCATCGATCGAAACTCTTTTGCATCGATCGATGCAACGAAATACTCGTACTGAATCGATCGACGCTTGATGACTACTGACGGTCTATGCATAATCGCGCGACCAGAAGTAATCCGGATAAGAAACTCGTAAATCTCAGACTTGAGGAACTTGCAAGGTTGGAAAGAACAAACAGGAAAGCTCAAATACCAGCTAATATGGCTAATGTGAATGCTGCGCCTTTGATTCTGATTCAAGATGTTGAGGGTGTTCTGAGGGATTTGCAGAACAATCCTTATAATGCTCAGGGACAAAGGATTGATGCCAAAGGAAGTGTGATTGAACAACAGATTGTTCAACCTGAGCAAGAAGCTTAAGGTGGAGGAGCAGATGGATGAGAAGGTGGACAAGAGAATCCACGAGCTGAAGCGCCACCTAGAGCACCAGAGCCTCATGTTAGGAGGACACTAGCTGATTACAATAGACCCGATAAGTTCTACGCTAATAGGTTTGTGATCGTTCCTCCTGCTTTTCCGCTTTCCGCGGAATGATTTTGACTCAAGACATCCTATTACACGCTTGTGGGATAGCACGTCTTCTGTGGACTCCCACATGACCAGCCTATGGATCACATCGAGGACTTTGAGTCCTTAGTCACTGGGATGAAGCATAATGGAGTGAGCTATGACTACTTACACTGCAAGCTTTTTCCTCACTCTCTTGGAGGAGAAGCTGCTAATTGGCTGAAGCAGATTCCACCTGGGACTCTGACTACTTGGGATGCAGTGAAGAAGAAGTTTCTGCGAAATTTCTATGATGATGCTAGATCCGATCAGCTTAGACATGATCTCTTGAATTTTAAGCAGGGATCTACATAGCCTTTAAAAGCAGCTTGGGTTAGATTCAGGATGTACCATAGAGATTGCCCTCATCATGGTTTCTCTGAGGTTCAGCTGCTGGGCATTTTCTTCAGAGGAGTTGATTTGTGGTATCAGATGGCTCTAGATGCCGTAAGTATTGGGAACTTCAACACTAAGTCTCCAGAGGAAGCAAAAGAGCTGATTGAGAACTTGGTTACTAGTAATAGTGTCAAGAATGCTGATATGGAGAGGAAGAAGTCTGGTGACAAAGTTGCTAGCTCGCATATAGATTAGATGAAGAACAAGATTGACTATGTTCATAGTCTTCTGATTGGGAAGAAGAATGTTCACTTTGCTCAAGATGTTGAAGAATTTGAGCGAGATGAAAGCTGCGAAGAAGAGGATGTGAATTATGTTGGTGGAGCTGGTTTTCAGGGCAATAAATTTGGAAATCAGCAAGGCAGAGGTGGCTACAATGGAATGGGTAAGAGAAATACGTTCACAGGTAATCAAAACTTCTCTTGTTTCACTCCTAAGCCTCAGTACCAGAAGCCTTATCAGAGTACTAGCAGCCTTGGAAACAACACTACAGGCTTCACCAGGAACTATGGATCTTCATCATATCAGCTTGCTCCTCCTCAAAATGAACAGAATGATAAGATGATGGGATTGTTGGAGCAGCTTCTGGAGGGACAGAAGAAGAGTAGAGTGGATTTTAATGGAAAAATAGATCCTTTGTACTTGGATCTTAATGGGAAGATAGATGCCTTGACTACTCATGTGAATAAATTGGATGTTCAAGTTGCACAGACTGCTGGGTCTGTTAAGAGGCAAGATGGATCTCTCCCGGGAAAAACTGATGCTAATCCTAAGTATCAGTGTAATGCAATCACGTTGAGAAGTCGTAAGGAGGTTATTCCTGCTCAGAAAAAGCAACTAAGTCTGGAGGAAATCGTTGAGATTGAAAAAATGGAAGAAGAGATCTGTGAGTTTCGCACTGCGACGACCGATGCCCACCAGCATCGATCGATGCAGATCGTGAACGAGGATACTGAGCCAAAGCTCGACACAGAAGTAGTTACCAAATCGCCTAGAATCAATTGACACACCACTGATGTCGATAGACGCAAGGCGAATCAGGACAAAGCCGACACAGAGAAGCTTAAGAAAGCTGATGATAGGGTATACAAGCCTAAGGTTCCCTTTTCTAAGAACCCCAGGAAGTCTAAGTATGAGAGGCAGCTAGCCAAATTCAAGGATCTCATGAACAAGGTGTTGATTGAATTGCCTTTGATTGATTCTCTACAGACTACTCATGTGATGAGAAGATGTCTTAAGGACATGCTTGCTGGTAACATGACAGATGAGGAGACTGTAATGATGATCACAGAGGTGTTAAGTGCTGTGCTTCAAGGTAGGATTCCAGAGAAGTTGAAGGATCCAGGTAGCTTTGTGTTAGATTGTGGTATGTACATGGAAAGATTTGAGAGATCACTATGTGACCTTGGTTCTATTGTGAACCTTATGCCTTACTTTGTTGCTAAGAGGCTTGGGATGACAGACTTTATGCCTACTAGGATCTCATTAGTCCTAGATGATAAAACAGTCAGGATTCCTGGAGGAGTGCTGGAAGATGTGCCAATCAAGATTGGTAATTGTGTGATTCCACTGACTTTGTGGTTCTGTAGTATGGAGAGGAACCAAAGGATCCACTGATTTTGGGTAGACCATTCTTAGATACTGTTGGTGCAATGATTGACTGCAAGAGAGGGACAATAATTCTGAATGTGGGTGATTTGAAGATGAGTTTTGATATGGACAAGCTGGTAAAGAGACCAACCATCGACGGACATACCTTTTATGTTGACACTCTCAGTGACTTGGCTGAGGATTTCTTTCATAAGACAAATGCTGAGGATCCACTGGAAAGAGCTCTGCTAAGCTCTATAATGGAACTAGAGCATCTGCAAGAACAGCCTGCAATTTGCTAAGCGAGACTAATGGATTCTACAGAGCAAGTGATGCAGTTGGATGTGTCTGCCGAGCCCTTGCATCGATCGACGCCACTCGTGCATCGATCGACACAAGTCGTTAGCGACTAGGCAGAATAAAAAGCCCCGAAAATTGAGCTGAGACAACTTCCATTCGGGTTAAGGTACGCATTTCTTGGACCTAATTCGACCAATCCAGTGATTGTTAATTCTTATTTGAACAACGCAGACCTCATTTTACTGCTAAGCAAGCTGCGCAAGTATCGCAAAGCTCTTGGTTATTGTCTTGATGACATTTCAGGTATATCTCTGGAGCTGTGCATGCATAAAATACATCTTGAGGATGAGACTAAGACATATGTTGAGCATCAGAGAAGGCTGGATCCTAATCTGAAGGAGGTTGTGAAGACGGATATTATGAAGCTACTGGATGCTGGGATCGTCTATCCTATCTCTGACAGTGAGTAGGTCAGTCCAGTTCATGTTGTGCCTAAGAAAGGAGGTGTCACAGTGGGGAAGAATGAGAAGAATGAGTTGATTCCTACAAGGACTGTGACTGGACATCGGATGTGCATAGACTACAAGAAGCTTAATGCTGCAACCAAGAAGGATCATTTCTCCTTGCCTTTTATTGATCAGATGCTGGAGAGGTTAGTTAATCACCCTTACTATTGCTACCTCGATGGGTACTTTGGCTTCTTTCAGATACCCATCCATCCAGAGGATCAGGGGAAGACTACTTTTACATGTCCCTATGGCACTTTTCATACCGCAGAATGCCTTTTCGACTTTGTAATGCACCAGCCACCTTTCAGAGATGTATGATGTCCATATTCACTGATATGATTTAGGACTTTATGGATGTGTTCATGGATGACTTTTCTGTCCACGGGTCATCTTATTATGAGTGCTTAGATAATCTATGCAAAGTGCTATCTAGATGTGAGGAGAAGCACTTGGTTCTTAGTTGGGAGAAGTGTCATTTCATGGTCAGAGATGGCATTTTTCTTGGGGACAGAGTATCTGAAGCAGGGATCGAAGTACACCGCGCTAAGATTGAGGTTATGGCCAACCTTCAAGCGCTTGATTCTGTGAAGTCTGTGGGGAGATTTCTTGGACATGTTGGGTTCTAAAGAAGGTTCATCGGAGATTTCAGTAAGATTGCTAGACCACTAACTGCTTTGCTTTGTAAGGATGCAACATTTGAGTTCAATGAAGATTACTAGACTGCATTTGAACAGATCAAGCAAGCATTAGTGAGTGCTCATATAGTGCAGCCACCAGATTGGGATTTGCCTTTTAAGGTTATGTGTGATGCAAGTGATTTTGCTGTAGGAGCTGTTCTGGGGCATAGGAAGGACAAGAAACTTCATGCTATCTATTATGCCAGCAGAACACTAGATGATGCGCAGAGAAACTATGCCACTACAGAGAATGAGTTGTTAGCAGTTGTCTTTGTTGGAATTGTGTCCAGTAATCTCGGTACTGTCTCTAGAAAGTAAGAGTATGTCGAGATCAGACATAAGTCATATAATACTGGGGATCATGATGGCTTGCTAGAGTCCGCTCATGATCTATAAGTCTTGGACTTATTGCCTTTATTATATGATCCCATATGGGTCACACGCCTAAGCTAACAGGAAAATGTGTTGGAACGGCTTAGCAGAAGTACGACAAAAGTGCTAGGCATTTGTCGTACTAAGAGAGAAAGATTAATGGGTCTGATTAAATGGGATTTAATCAGATTGGGCCCAAAAGCCCATTAGGGAAAAGAGAAGGCTTTTAATGACTAAAAGCCAAGTCTTTTCTCCCTTAACCCTAACACACAGCCGCGGCTACTCCTCTCTCTCTGCGCCTCTGTTCCTTGTGGTCTAGCAGCCATTTCCTTGTGAAGCGTGTGTGAACCTTTGGAGGATTCATCCCTCGGTGCATCTATCTGATCTCTGACCTGTTCTAATCCTTCCGCTGCAACAAACAGGTAAAAGGTGAGATCATCTAATGTTTCTAAATAAGAACACCTAGATCTGATGCATGTTTAGGTTGATATCAATATGAGAATTGAATCAGGATCAACTGAACTATCCAACAGTGGTATCAGAGCCAGGTTCTTAGGTTTCTTGTTTAGATTCATTGTTTAGGTTGTTTAATCTGTTTAGAAGTGTTTTGAATCCATTACTGATAAGAAAAACACTTAAGAATCAGAATTAAAATCTAAACACACTAAAGAGATCACAAACCGAGCTATATGACTCGGGTTTGTTGATCGGCCGTGAGTTGGACCGGTCGGACGGATGGATCGCGGGTCGGACGGTCGGGATGGTCGGATTGGATCGGATCGTATCATACGATCGATCGTGATCGATCGTTGCGTCGCGTCCGATCGCTCGTCTCGATCGCGTCCCGGCCATGTCCCGTCCCGCTCGCGTGCTCGGCATCCCGATCGCTCGGCGATCGTGGAAGCGTCCCGTCCCGGCTGCGTATCGCCTCGATCTCGGATCGGTTGGCTCGCGGCTGAGCGGCTGGCCGATGGTTTCTTGGGAAGGAAGCTAGGTCACGACCAACTCGGTTTGGTTCGTGACCAAATCGGTTCGGTTCAAGGCTCGGTTCAAAACTTGATTAAAATCTTCGTTCTGGTTTAATAAACAGTTTTAATAATTTTATTAAATCTGGTTAAACCGGGATAAGAAATCCAATGTCGAAAGAAATATTGGATTTAGTGCCTAAACCAGGAATTTCTAATTTGATTTGGTTGGACCAAATAAATTGAGAAATTCCGGTTTAGTAAATAACCGGTTGACAATTGTGGTCATCGTAGTAATTGAAACTTGGTTAGACCAGTTTTAATGAACCAGACTGGTTATGTCAATTAATTGGACAATTGGGTCATGTCTTGGACATGGACCAATTCTTGGGCCTTGGGCCAAGAAGTTAAAACAATTGGGCCAATTATTTGAGTCTTTCTTCAGATAAATTTAAAATTTATTTTATAATTTTATAAAGTCGATTTTAAATTAAAGTTTCCGAAATTTTGAAATAAGAAAGTTTCTTAAAATAGAAGTTTTCTGTATTTGCGGGTTTTGGATTTTAAAGAAGTTTCCAATTTTAGAAAGTTTCCAAAATAGTAGGTTTCCTTAAATAGAAAGTTTCCCGAAATAGTAATCTTCTATTTTGGGAATGAATTTTAATAAACCTACGAACCTCAAATTAATATCAAGCGTTGGATGTCTTGTCCAGGCTATGTCAGCTGTCAAAGCCCATTCAATTGCATTCATGGCCTTACAGTGTGAGGATGTCTGTTTTTGCGTGGGTAAGACGGTTTGTGATTCATAAATGTCATTGGGAGTCCCAGACATTAATGATTACATGACTGTATAGTCCGGTTTTCTTGACTAGGCCATCGGGAGTCCCGGGCCTTGAGACATCAGAGTGGATTGGGCCTCGGGCCCAGATTCACAACCAAGAGTTATATCACGGATATAATTAGCCGATATAGGGCTTACCGATATAAGCTAAGGTTGGGTGATGGCCAGTGGCCCACTTTAATCTTAGTTATATGTGGATCTTGGAATCATTATATTCTATTGAGGGTAACTTATGTTATTGAATATAATGCATGATTAATCATATTATACCTTAATACGAGATTAATCATTTTGAACATATAACTAATAACCTTTTATTTATATATTTCAGATATGACTACTACAAGCACTCAAAACACATTCTCGATCCGGTCTGTTCTCGAGAAGGAGAAGCTGACTGGAACGAACTTCCTGACATGGTCAAGGAACTTGAGGCTGGTCCTCAAGCAGGAGAAGAAGGATTATGTCCTTCGAGATCCCCTCCCCGAGAGGCCTCTTGCCAATGCTGCCAGGACTCTGCACAATGCTTGGGAAAAGCATTCGTCAGATGAAAATGATGTTTATTGCCTGATGTTGGTGACAATGACTCCTGAGCTGCAAAAACAGTTCGAAAGTGTATTGTCTCCAATCGAGATCATGGCAAGCCTGAAATCGCTTTTTCAGGAGCAGGCTAGGACCGAGAGGTTCCAGACAGTTAAGAACCTCTTGGACTGTAAGTTGGCTGCGAATGCGGCAGTGAGTCCTCATGTGTTGAAGATGATGGGTTATCTCGATCATCTTCAGAAACTCGACTGCCCAATCAGCCAGGAACTTGCCTGCGACATCATTCTGCAGTCTTTACCTGCAAGCTATGATCAGTTCATTCTGAACTTTAACATGCATGGCTTGAGTAAGACACTGCCTGAGCTTCACGGAATGCTCAAGACTGCAGAGCCCAACTTGAAGAAAACCGCCAAGGACCCCAATGTACTTATGGTACAAAAGGGCAAGGGGTTTAAGAAGTCTTCTGCTAAGGATAAAGGAAAGGCCAAGGGTGTCCAAGTCGCGGACAAGGACACGCCAAAGCCCAAGCCCAAGTCCAAGGCTGGGCCTACTGACATGTGCAGGTTCTGCAAAGAACTGGGGCATTGGAGAAGAGATTGTAAGAAATTCCAGGAAGGTCTAAAGGAATTAAAGAAGAAGACTTTCGAGACTTCTTCATCAGGTATTTTTGTTATAGAAGTTAATACAACTACTTCTGATAATACCTCATGGGTCATGGATACTGGTTGTGGGGCTCATATTTGTACTAATATGCAGGCACTCAGCAACAGTAGAAGGCTGAAGCAAGGACAAGTGGAGCTACGAGTTGGGAATGGAGCGAAAGTTTCAGCACTAGCTGTAGGAACATACTTGTTGTCTTTACCTTCGGGATTGATTTTAGAACTTAATAATTGTTATTTTGTACCTGCTATAAGCAGAAATATTATTTCAATTTCTTTGTTGGATTTGGAAGGTTATGATTTTTCAGTTAAGAATAAATTATGTTCCTTCAATCGCAACAATTTGTTCTATGGTTCTGCCCCTCTTACGAATGGGCTTTACATACTCGATCAATCCGCGCCAATTTATAACATTAATACAAAACGGTTTAAACCTAATGAGGAAAACCGAACGTTTCTATGGCATTGTCGTTTAGGGCACATCAGCGAGAAACGCATCAAGAGGCTCCATTCGAATGGACTTCTTGGCTCATTTGACTTTGAGTCATGTGAGAAATGCGAATCCTGCATGATGGGCAAAATGACACGGGCCCCCTTTAATAAACCTAACGAGAGGGCCAGTGACTTATTGGGCCTGATACACACTGATGTGTGTGGCCCAATGTCCACAAATGCAAGAGGAAACTATCAGTACTTCATTACCTTTACTGATGATTTCAGTAGGTATGGATATGTTTATTTAATGAAACATAAGTCTGAATCTTTTGAGAAGTTCAGAGAATTCCAAAATGAAGTACAGAACCAACTTGGCAAAAGCATTAAGGCTCTTCGGTCCGACCGAGGAGGAGAATACTTAAGCCAAGAATTCAGTGATCATCTGAGAGAGTGTGGGATCGTATCCCAACTCACTCCTCCAGGAACACCTCAATGGAATGGTGTGTCTGAAAGGAGAAATCGGACCTTATTGGATATGGTTCGATCTATGATGAGTCACACAGACCTTCCAATATCCCTTTGGGGATATGCTCTGCTAA
Organism: Orychophragmus violaceus; assembly: GCA_030180135.1. Classification (NCBI taxonomy): domain Eukaryota; kingdom Viridiplantae; phylum Streptophyta; class Magnoliopsida; order Brassicales; family Brassicaceae; genus Orychophragmus; species Orychophragmus violaceus. The sequence goes on along the minus strand of CM058235.1, from coordinate 65,302,067 downwards.
CAGCAGTGTTCACTCTAAATAGAGCACCATCAAAAGCAGTAGCAAAGACACCATATGAATTATGGACTGGAGAAGCTCCAGTGCTGTCTTATCTAAGAATTTGGGGTTGTGAAGCCTATGTTAAGAGATTAATCTCAGATAAGCTTACACCAAAATCTGATAAATGCTACTTCATTGGTTATCCACGGGAAACCAAGGCTTATTACTTCTATCTACGTTCCGAGAACAAGATCTTTGTTGCCCGGGATTGTAACTTTCTTGAGAGGGAGTTTCTCTCTAAGAAAGACAGTGGGAGTAAGGTACTGCTTGAAGAAATTCAAGATGAACAGGATACTGCTCAACCTAATGAGGAAGAGCAGCAGGAGGATCTACAAGAAATTGTAGAGCCTGAACCTGTAGTACCTGAAGTTCGAAGATCCGGGAGGATCCGTCACGAACCCGAGAGATATCAGGGATTCCTCGTGACTGACTGTCATGATCTTTTGATCATTGATGGTGATGAACCATCGAACTTCAATCAAGCCATGATGGGCCCAGATTCCTCTAAGTGGCGCAAGGCCACTGATTCCGAAATGGACTCCATGTCAGTCAACCAAGTGTTTTCGTTGGTTGACTTACCCGTTGGTGTAAAAGCCATCGAGTGCAAATGGATCTTCAAGAAGAAGATTGACGTGGATGGAAATGTCCAGATTTACAAAGCCAGGTTGGTGGCAAAAGGTTTCAGACAAGTTCACGGTGTGGACTACGATGAAACCTATTCACCAGTGGCTATGATGAAATCTATTCGGATTCTACTAGCAACTGCAGCTTTTCATGATTATGAAATTTGGCAGATGGACGTGAAAACCGCCTTCCTGAATGGTATTCTGGAAGAGGATGTGTATATGACACAACCTGACGGTTACATAGATCCGAAGAATGCTGGGAAAGTATGCAAGCTTCATAAATCCATTTATGGATTGAAGCAAGCATCGAGGAGCTGGAATCTTCGTTTTGATGAAGCGATCAAGCAATTTGACTTCATCAGAAACGAAGAAGAACAATGCGTGTATAAGAAATCTAGTGGGAGCAAGATTGTATTTCTTATTCTGTATGTCGATGACATACTACTTCTCGGAAACGACGTTCCAATGCTGAAGTCTGTAAAGGACTGGCTTGGAAGTTGTTTTTCCATGAAAGACATGGGTGAAGCCGCATACGTTCTTGGAATTAGGATCTATCGGGATAGACCTAAGAGGCTGATAGGCTTGTGTCAAGACTCATACATTGACAAAGTCCTACAAAGATTCAGCATGAAAGATTCCAAGAAGGGCTTCACGCCAATGGTACATGGCACAACGCTAAGCAAGAAGCAGAGCGCTACGTCGGCTGCTGAGCTTGAGCGCATGAAGAATATTCCTTATGCATCTGCAATAGGATCTGTCATGTATGCCATGATCTGTACTCGTCCTGATGTTGCTTATGCATTGAGCATGACGAGTAGATACCAGTCAAATCCAGGTGAAAACCATTGGATTGCCGTAAAGAATATCTTGAAGTATCTAAGACATACTAAGGATAAGTTCTTAGTGTACGGTGGAAGTGATGTGCTTAAAGTCAGTGGATTCACGGACGCAAGTTTCCAGACAGACACAGATGATTTCCGGTCACAGTACGGTTATGTCTTTTGTCTGAATGGCGGTGCAGTAAGTTGGAGAAGCTCCAAACAGGACACCGTTGCTGATTCCACTACAGAAGCTGAATATATCGCCGCCTCGGAAGCAGCGAAGGAAGCTGTTTGGATACGAAAGTTCATTATGGAACTAGGTGTGATACCAGATGCGGCTGAGCCTCTGGCACTGTTTTGTGACAACAATGGTGCTATAGCTCAGGCAAAGGAACCAAGATCACACCAGAAATCCAAGCATGTTCAAAGAAGATATCACTTGATACGTGACATCATTAATAGAAAGGAAGTCAAGATCAGCCCAGTTCCGACAGATGATAATGTCGCTGATCCGTTGACAAAGCCACTCCCAAGGCCTAAGCTCGAGTTCCTGACTGAAGCTGTAGGCATTAGAAACATTGAAATGTAATCTAAATTTGAGTGGGAGTTTTGTGAGCTTTATTTTAGTTATTTGATATGTTCTTGTAAAACATTATTTATGTTTTAATGAAATTATTATTTCAAGATTATTTTAACTGTGATGAAATAATCGTTCCAAAATGATATGAACCATTTTATAGGTCATCGAAGTAAATGATTTGATCTTGAGTCATCGAAGTCATTTAGCTTGATCATGAGATCCTATATTTGATAAATGTTTTATATCATCATGTCCCCAGTCGAAGGTTGTTGAAATTGGAACATCAACGACCGTGTGAGACTGGATTGGTACGTGACTTATGACAAAGTCTCGGTGTGTCATAGATGCGCGGCATCAAAGTCAGTGCATAGGTGTATGTTGGGAACATACGACCGGACAAGACCCGCATATAAGAACTCTTCAGGATATTTATATCTGTGTCATAAGAGATTCTTACTACGACTATAGAGTATAGTCCTTAGACCTGAGTTCACATGCATGTGACTGCACATGGACTGATGTACTTTGATCATTGTCTAACGCTATCATACTGTGATAGCTATAAGGATCTTGTTTGGGTACATCATGAAATGAGTAGTTTACAGTGATGGAACAAGATGGGATTTGTCCCTCCAATATAAATGGAGTGAATATCTCTAGGCCAATCGGAGATTTGAATACTGGAAAACGCATGGCCATGCTCAAACGGACTTTCCCGAGTCGTTTGGATTGTCAGTATCAAATCAGAGTCCGATGAACAAGATTAGGCTTTATAAGGATGACACCAATCTTGCCTTATGACTAATCGAGATATTGAGACAAAAAGATTATGAATACAGAGATTCCAGTACAAGTGGGAGATTGTTGGAATTGTGTCCAGTAATCTCGGTACTGTCTCTAGAAAGTAAGAGTATGTCGAGATCAGACATAAGTCATATAATACTGGGGATCATGATGGCTTGCTAGAGTCCGCTCATGATCTATAAGTCTTGGACTTATTGCCTTTATTATATGATCCCATATGGGTCACACGCCTAAGCTAACAGGAAAATGTGTTGGAACGGCTTAGCAGAAGTACGACAAAAGTGCTAGGCATTTGTCGTACTAAGAGAGAAAGATTAATGGGTCTGATTAAATGGGATTTAATCAGATTGGGCCCAAAAGCCCATTAGGGAAAAGAGAAGGCTTTTAATGACTAAAAGCCAAGTCTTTTCTCCCTTAACCCTAACACACAACCTATCTCTGACAGTGAGTAGGTCAGTCCAGTTCATGTTGTGCCTAAGAAAGGAGGTGTCACAGTGGGGAAGAATGAGAAGAATGAGTTGATTCCTACAAGGACTGTGACTGGACATCGGATGTGCATAGACTACAAGAAGCTTAATGCTGCAACCAAGAAGGATCATTTCTCCTTGCCTTTTATTGATCAGATGCTGGAGAGGTTAGTTAATCACCCTTACTATTGCTACCTCGATGGGTACTTTGGCTTCTTTCAGATACCCATCCATCCAGAGGATCAGGGGAAGACTACTTTTACATGTCCCTATGGCACTTTTCATACCGCAGAATGCCTTTTCGACTTTGTAATGCACCAGCCACCTTTCAGAGATGTATGATGTCCATATTCACTGATATGATTTAGGACTTTATGGATGTGTTCATGGATGACTTTTCTGTCCACGGGTCATCTTATTATGAGTGCTTAGATAATCTATGCAAAGTGCTATCTAGATGTGAGGAGAAGCACTTGGTTCTTAGTTGGGAGAAGTGTCATTTCATGGTTAGAGATGGCATTTTTCTTGGGGACAGAGTATCTGAAGCAGGGATCGAAGTACACCGCGCTAAGATTGAGGTTATGGCCAACCTTCAAGCGCTTGATTCTGTGAAGTCTGTGGGGAGATTTCTTGGACATGTTGGGTTCTAAAGAAGGTTCATCGGAGATTTCAGTAAGATTGCTAGACCACTAACTGCTTTGCTTTGTAAGGATGCAACATTTGAGTTCAATGAAGATTACTAGACTGCATTTGAACAGATCAAGCAAGCATTAGTGAGTGCTCATATAGTGCAGCCACCAGATTGGGATTTGCCTTTTAAGGTTATGTGTGATGCAAGTGATTTTGCTGTAGGAGCTGTTCTGGGGCATAGGAAGGACAAGAAACTTCATGCTATCTATTATGCCAGCAGAACACTAGATGATGCGCAGAGAAACTATGCCACTACAGAGAATGAGTTGTTAGCAGTTGTCTTTGTTGGAATTGTGTCCAGTAATCTCGGTACTGTCTCTAGAAAGTAAGAGTATGTCGAGATCAGACATAAGTCATATAATACTGGGGATCATGATGGCTTGCTAGAGTCCGCTCATGATCTATAAGTCTTGGACTTATTGCCTTTATTATATGATCCCATATGGGTCACACGCCTAAGCTAACAGGAAAATGTGTTGGAACGGCTTAGCAGAAGTACGACAAAAGTGCTAGGCATTTGTCGTACTAAGAGAGAAAGATTAATGGGTCTGATTAAATGGGATTTAATCAGATTGGGCCCAAAAGCCCATTAGGGAAAAGAGAAGGCTTTTAATGACTAAAAGCCAAGTCTTTTCTCCCTTAACCCTAACACACAGCCGCGGCTACTCCTCTCTCTCTGCGCCTCTGTTCCTTATGGTCTAGCAGCCATTTCCTTGTGAAGCGTGTGTGAACCTTTGGAGGATTCATCCCTCGGTGCATCTATCTGATCTCTGACCTGTTCTAATCCTTCCGCTGCAACAAACAGGTAAAAGGTGAGATCATCTAATGTTTCTAAATAAGAACACCTAGATCTGATGCATGTTTAGGTTGATATCAATATGAGAATTGAATCAGGATCAACTGAACTATCCAACAGTCTTTGCCTTTGAGAAATTTTGCCCCTAACTTGTTGGATCTAAGGTGATAGTGCACACTGACCATTCAGCTCTGATGTATCTGATGCAGAAGAAAGATGCTAAGCCAAGATTGTTGAGATGGATTCTGATTCTTCAAGAGTTTGACATTGAAGTTAAGGACAAGAAGGGAGTTGAAAATGGAGTTGCTGACCATCTGTCAAGGATTAGGGTTGATGAAGACGTCCCCATTAAGGATTTTTTGCCTGAGGAGAACGTCAACTTGATTGAGACAATGTTTAGGACGGACTTAGACAGGAAGATGTAGAACTATCGGATTATGCGCACTGCGTCGATTGATTCCACCTTGGCAACGATCGATGCATGTATCGGGATTGAATCGATCGACGCGGACCTGTGCGTCGATGGACACAATGCGCCTATGGACACTACAACTTCGATGTTCATGCTGTTTCAACAACAAGTCGACCCTGGTTTGCGGATATTGCTAATTACCTTGCTGCAGAGACTGAACCAGATGAGCTTAAGGGGTATGCTAAGAAGAAGTTCTTCAGAGAGCTAAGGAGATATTATTGGGATGAGCCTATCTCTACAAGAACTATTCAGATGGTATTTACATGAGATGCATTGCAGAATCAGAGTTTCCAGATGTTTTATTTTACTGCCATGGATCTGATTATGTTGGACACTTTGCTACTTTCAAGACTGTTTCTAAGGTTCTGCAAGCAGGCTTCTGGTGACCTACTATGTTCAGAGACGCTCATACCTTTGTCTCTCAATGTGATGCCTGTCAGAGGATAGGGAAAATCAGTAAGAAGCATGAGATGCCTAAAAATTTCATCCTTGAGGTTGAGGTTTTCGATTGATGGGGCATTGATTTCATGGGTCCTTTTCCCTCATATCATGGGAACAAGCTCATTTTGGTTGCTGTGGACTATGTTTCTAAGTGGTGGGTAGAAGCAATAGCTAGTCCAACCAATGACTCTTCGGTGGTTCTTAAGCTGTTTAAGACCATCATTTTCCTTAGATTTGGAGTACCTCGGATTTTTCAGTGATGGAGGATCTCATTTCATCAATAAGGTCTTTGAGAAGCATCTACAGAAGCATGGAGTTCATCATCGAGTTTCTACTCCTTATCATCCCCAGACTAGTGGGCAAGTTGAGGTCTGTAACAGACAGATCAAGGAGATCTTGGAGAAGACAGTTGGGAAGACAAGGAAAGATTGGTTTGTGAAGCTTGATGATGCATTGTGGGCCTATAGGACTGCGTTCAAGACGCCACTTGGGACTACTCTGTTTCGTCTTTTTTATGGGAAAGCCTGCCACCTTCCAGTTGAGCTTGAGCATAAGGGCGCATGGGCTGTGAAGCAAATGAACTTTGATCTTTAGTCTGCAGCAGAAAGGAGATTGGTGCAGATAAATGAGTTTGATGAGATTAGGCGTCAGGCCTATGATAGTTTAAAGCTGTACAAGGAGAGGACTAAGGCTTATCATGACAAGAATATTGTCTCCAGGTACTTTTGTATAACTCTCGTTTGCAATTGTTTCCAGGTAAGCTGCGTTCTAGGTGGTCTGGTCCTTTCACAATCAAGGAGGTGCGTCCATATGGTGTTGTTGTGCTTATCAGCTCAAAAAGTAAGGAGTTCACTGTCAATGGACAGAGTGTGAAGCATTATAGGGCTAAGGCCAAGATTCCAAGAGGTCAGATTCTGCCTCTGGATGATGCACCCTCTGCTTGATCGCAAAATAGTCAAGCTAGTGACGTTAAAAGAGCGCTGAGTGGGAGGCAACCCACTAGGTAGTCTGTACATATTCATTTTAGTCGTTTTTGTTGGGATTTTATGTTTGTTTTTCATTTTTTGGTATTTTTGGTCTGCAGATACGAAGTCTCTGAACTGGGAAATCGAATTGCGTCGATCGTTGCGGTTCTGTGCAACGATCGATGCAAGTGGAAATCATACGATGAAGGGAAATCGCATTGCGTCGATCGTTGCGGACCTGTGCAACGATCGATGCAGGGGGAAATTGAACCAATGGATAAGTCAATTTAAGCATGTTCAATTGCGGTTCAGCTTGCGGGATAAAATCAAACCGGTAGAAGAAGGAAATACGATGTGTGTCGATCGTCGCGGTCCTGTGCGACAATCGACGCACCCGGTCCAATCAGAAATTAAAGGTAAGGTTCTTAACCGAAAATCTTATTCGGTTCGCCCAATCGGGATTTGCGTCGATCGTTGCAACACTTGCGACGATCGACGCACGCACGTGCAAGGTAAGTACCCGAGCCTTTCTTCTTCTTTCTTCATTTTATCATTTCTTCCTTCTCACCGAAAAAACCATAAATCGCCCAAACATCTAACTCTATCGATTCTCACTCGTTTTCTTCGATTCAAGTGTCTATTCTGCTCGATTTTTCATCCTCTTCCCATTTCTATTACTCATTTCAACCAATTTCGTGATATGTGTTCCAAATCCTTTGTTTCTATTTTTGGCCCTTAAAGTAAAAATCCGAGTTTTGTCACTATTGTCATGATTTGATGGTATATCGATGATGATTTGAGGTTGATAGTGATGATTTCGTAATACCCTAGTACATGCATTGACCGATTTCGCAAGTTTTCAGAGAATCTCCGATTCGATGAAGAACACTTGCGATTCTCTGATTTAGGACGAATTTTAGGACGGATTGAATGCATTTGATACTAATTTTTCTGTTGTTGATGGTTGATTGAGATGATGGACACTGATATAGTTGCGTTTGTTGATCTTAGAGCCTTGGCTTAATTGCAAGTTTGGTTTTCTTGTGTCTTTGATCGCAGATGGCACCGAGGAAGAGAAGGAATGTTCCTGCTGCTGATGAACCTCCTGCTGATTGGTTCGTACGTTCTTCACCTATGCATGCGCCTTACACGGGCATTCCTGGCGCTATTCAACATCCTTGGCCTAAGGCAGAGCGGGACAAGATTCCTATGACGAGAAAGTGGACAGAGGATGCTAAGACAGTGACTGAGAGCGATGCGTGTGTAGACATAGCTATCTCTGAGGCCTGGGATGATTATGACACGCTGTTTTATAACGCGTGGCACGACATAGAGATCAAGCCCACGCAATTTGAAGACTATCGGACCTGTCAGATGCTCGGTATTACTGATGATGTGCTAAGAGTTTCGAGACAGATCGGGCTAGGGACTATGCCCATGAGGAGCTATGGTCTTTTTCCAGACTTGGTGCGACAACTGTTGTCCACCTGCAGAGTCTATTACATTGATCCTATGCGTAGGAGAGCTCGAGAGGGGACATTAACATTCATATGTGATGGATTCAGGTATCAGATCAGCATTCTTGATCTCTGCAGGCTTTATGGTTTTGATGATCAGCCTACTCGATGCTCTCTGATTGCTGAGTGGGATATCGAGAGCTGTCATTTTTTGCTGGGACCACATTGGATGTGAGGTGTATAACTCACGCTACTCGAAGCAGATACAGTTGTGCCATCCATTCCTTTGATATGTTGGGCAAATTCTGGGATACACTTTGCTCTGCAAGTCTGAGGTGAACAAGCAGAGGAAGCTGGAGTCGGAGTTGCTCTACACTGGAGTTAGTCATTTGTTTGCTGGCACACATTTGCAAGACCCAGCTCCTGAGCTGAATTTGGAGCAGTATTTGCAGATCACTTGTGTGACATGAAGACCAAGCCATTCTCTGGGAAGAAGGTTGAGTCAGTAGGGAGTTTACTTACTCCCATCTTTCAGCACATCAGGATCCCCACTGATGGGAGAGAGTGCATCACTAGGAGGCTGTGGATGGATTTTGCTCACATGAAGAGCACTACATGGATGAAAGAAGGAATGTTGTGGATTTATCATGATGCAGACTCACGTAAGTGGTGTGTACAGCTTCATGCATCGGTTAACCCTATGGGTGCTTCTTCATCTTCTGCACCGGGACCATCTTCTGCGTCGGGATCCTCTACTTCTGCGCCTCCTGCTGCTACTGCTGCTTATGTTGATCTGGGTCCTTATCCGGATCCGCCTATGGACCCCACTGACATGTCCCAGTGTGATTTTCAGAGGCTGGTTAATGATAGATTGAAGGGCATTTGGGAGTGGATGCGTGGCTGCACCTGTAGAAGACAGCCACAAGTCCATCAGCATGTACCTTTTCGTAGACGTCGACGCTCTCCTACTCCGGCTACGTCCAGCGGTTCTGACCCCTATGCAGGCATTGACGATGAGTCCGAGTGATGTGAAATTTGAGTTCCTGTTTCCTGACATTCAGTTATGTATCTTTTCACTCTTTCTTTTTCATTTTCTTTTGAGTCCTGGTCATTACTTGTCATTTGGGATGATTTGTTTACGTCTATGACTATATGTTTCTTTGATTTTGCTTGTTCGGGATGTTTGCAGCTTACAGGTTTGATTTTTGAGATTTTCTCACGAAACTAATTGATGACTGCTAACTGATCCGACGTAATCGCAGTGCGACGATCGACACGGTCATGTGTGTCGATCGATTCATGGCTCCTTCCACACTGCAACGATCGACACGGTCCTGTGTGTCGATCGACTTATATCGCAATCGCACTGCATCGATCGTCGCGGCCCTGTGCAACGATCGACGCAATTGCGAGACAGGTAAAAATCAACATAACCAAACACATCCTAGTCCATTTTTTTTTCTTTTACCAATCTTAAGCTTGACACTACTGGCAACATTGTGTTTCAAGTGTGGGGGAGGTGGTACTGACTTATTCTTTTTATTTTCTTAGAGTCAGTTGTGTCTGTTTTATCGAGTCAAAACAGTTGAGTAAGAAACAATGAATTTTTGAGAAGATCATCACACTTGCAGGAACTTAAGTAACCATTGGAATGAGTTTTCAGATGAATCTATGACTGTTAGAAAACCCAACACGGACCAGCCTACTGAGGACACCCATATCACTTCAGGTATTCAGAGGATCCTTCACTGACTTCACCCCTAATTTTGACTTACTTTTTCTCACCTAAGGGCTTGGTATACTTTGAGTCGGATTCCTCTGTTAGTTCTGACACAGCTTGTAAACCTGTCCAAGTATGATTCCCTTCTCCCCTTCCTTAAGGAAAAAAAAAAGAGATAAACTGAGGATGAGCTAGTAGCTCCGAAGTGGTCGCGGGATTCGTAGAGACCCCTATTACCTCATGTGCATCCATGGAATGTGTCCAAAGTACATCCCAATGCAGGAAGAGCACTAATAAAAAAAATTATACCCAATGGGAAAAATAAGTTGCTAAGGAAGGGAAAATAGAAGAAAGGAACCAGAAAAAGATAGTATGGTGGTCAAGTGCTAACAGAGTAAGAGTCCATGTGCCCTTTGATCGATACTCCTTAGGTGAGACCGCACTTAATTTCTTATAGAAGTCAGTAGGGTGAATTTGAATGCTCTGAATGTGATTGTGGAGTTTACTCATGACAGTTGCTAAGTGTGGGGGAAGTATATGTTGGTCTTGATGTATGCAGGTGCATTTTTCTTGTAGCTTACTAAGGGGAATCTGAGTGTGGTACTTCTAAGATGAAATGAGTTCCTGAGGTTTTCAAACTTCTTCACCACATTTTGGTTTTCTGTTTTGCTTGAGGGCAAGCAAATCCTAAGTGTAGAGGAGTTGATATATCATGGTTTTTACCTGTTTTAAGCCATGATATAAGTATATATTCGAGTCTTTTGTACTGTCTTTCGAGTCTTTACAGGTGATTATTAGGTACATGCACGTTTGGAGGATTTTGGGAGATATTGGAGCTTATCGGGAAAGTTTTGGTGCTAAAGTTGTAAGGAGCAGAAATGACTATCTCGGAGCGACCTCTGTGTCGATCGATGCATCATTGGCGTCGATCGACGCTTGCCCGTGCCATCGAGTTAATGAATATTTTGGAGATTTGCACTTTTTCCCCAGAAGTTCCAGTATTTACAAAAGAGACCCAAGTCGTGACTAGCACTTTATAATTAGGTTTTTGGTCTTTTGTTTAGTTTACACATTCATACATTTAGCTAGAGAGAGTTGAGAGCTTTGGGGCTGATCTTACCTTGTACTGCTTTTGCTTTTGGAGAAGATTTCGAACCCCTTTTCTTTCACTACTCTTTTATATATGCAATCTATTTATTCATTGATTTGTGTTTCATTGATCATGTCTGAGTAGATTCATAGTTAGGTTTAGGGATTCTCATTAAGGATTTCATGACTTGCTAGATCTATTAAATCAGTTAAGGATTCATAACTCGATTAGTTCTTCAACCTGAATTATGCTTAATACTAGTTTCTAATCTGATCACTTAGAATCTAGACTTTAGGTTTATAAATTGACACGAAAGTGTAATTTAGAATCTGAACTATTTAGGTTGAGCAATTTAATTATCTGCAAAAAAATATTGGTTTAATTGAATTGTGAAAAAATCGAACATGCACTTAAGGCTATTTTATTCTGTTAGGAATTGCAAATAAATTTGTGTTTTGTAGTTTAAACTTAGAGAATTCTCGCAACGAAAGTTGATTAATTCTATATATGTGTTTGATTTCTAGAACCGTACTTAATTTGATCATGACTGATAATTGATCTGCTTGTCTTGATTTCCCGAGAACTCCCTAGACTTAGCGCTTTTAGTATATTGATAAAACAAACCGATTTGCTTTCTGATTTAGTTTATGTTTAGTTTATTATTTCTGATTTGCATCGCCTAGCTTAATTCAAAGTTCTATAATCTATCGTATGATTTCTTGAGTCTCTGTGGATTCGACCCCTACATACTACATTTGCCTATGCACTTGCAGTGTAGCTTGGGGAAGTAAACTCTGAGCATATCAACTTCGCATCCAATGTGATCCCAAAATTACTGACAGCTCGCACTATCCCACTCACCAAGAAGAGTGAATCGAGTGGGCTCCACACTGAAACCATAGAGCCTGCAAAGATCAAGAATCGAGATGCGGTATTTGACTCCCATGCTCATAAAAGTGAACATCCCCTCTCTAGCTCTCATGCGCATCGGATTAGTGAAGTACACTCTGCAGGTCAACAACAGCTGTCTGACCAAGTCTGGATAGAGCTCATAACTGCACATAGGCATAGTCCCTAGGCCTATCTGTCTCACCAATCGCAGGACATCCTCAGTGATGCCCAGCATCTGACAAGTCCTATAGTCTGCAAACCGTGTGGGCTTGAGGATCATACTCTGTCAAGTGTTGTAGAACAACGTGTCATACTCATCCCAAGTCTCAGAGATTGGTCTATCTGTGCAATCAGCACTCTCAATCACTGTCTTCAAATCATCTTCCCACTCTTTGTTCATAGGAATGTGGTCCTTCTCTGCTTTTTTCCAAGGGACCTGTATCGCGCCATGAAGGCGAGTATCAGGCGGGGCGGTGAAGAAGTGCGTACGAACCAGGAAGCAGGCGCATCAGAGGCATCAGGTACATTCCTTCTCTTCTTTAGAGCCATCTGCGATCAAAGACACAAGAAAAACCAAACTTTCAATTAAGCCAAGGCTCTAAGATCAACAAATGCAACCATATCAGTGTCTATCATCTCATTCAACCATCATCATTAGATAAACCAGTGTCAATCATTTCAAATCCGTTCTAAATTCGCCCTAGATCAGAAAATAGCAAGTGTTCTTCATCGAATCGAAGATTCTCTGAAAACTTGCGAAATCAGTCCATGCAAGTACTAAGGCAACACGAAATCATCACTAGCAAGCCTAAACAAGCATCAATATACCATCAATAAGTGAAAATCATGATGAATTTCCATCTTTTTACCTTAGGGCCGAAATGAGAAACAAGGGGATTCAGAACACATACCTCAAAATCGGTGCAAATGAGTGATAGAAATGGAAATAAGAGAGAAAATCAAGTGGAATGGGCACTTGAATCAGTGAAAAGGAGTAAGAAATGAAGAATTTAGGTGTTGGGCGATTTAGGGTTCGGGTTTCGCGAAAGGGGGAAATGAGGGAGAAGAAGAAAGAAGAAAGGTTAAGAACACTTACCTCGCGCGTGCTTGCGTCGATCGTCGCAAAGGATGCGTCGATCGTTGCAAATCGCGATTGGTCGAACCGGGTCGAACTAATCGGATTTTCGATTTTAGAGCTCTTACCTTTCAATTTCGAATTTCAAACCAGGTGTGTCGATCGTCGCACATGACCGCAACGATCGACTCATGTCGTGACTTCTCCATCACGGTTTGATTTCCTTCGCAAGCTTAACCGCAATTGAACCGGCCAATTTTCATTCATCTCTCACGGTTGACACCCATGCATCGATCAATGCGATTCCCAGTTTCCAGACTTAGCTTTGTACGACGAAAAACACCAAAAAAAGAAAAACCAAAGTAAAATCCTAACGAAAACACCTAAAAGAGTATGTACAGACTTACCAGTGGGTTGCCTCCCACTCATCGCTCTTTTAATGTCACTAGCTTGACTTTTCTGCGATCAGGCAGAGGGTGCATCAACCTGAGACAAAATCTGACCTCTTGGAATCTCGGCCTTTGCCCAATAATGCTTCACCCTCTGTCCATTGACAGTGAACTCCTTAACTTTTGAGCTGATCAGAACAACAGCACCATACGGACACACTTCCTTGCTCGTGAAAGGACTAAACCATCTAGAACCCAGCTTACTTGGAAACAATTGCAAACATGAGTTATACAAAAGTACCTTATTATTAGGCTCGAACTGTCTAGAGACAATCTTTCTTTCATTATATGCCTTAGTCCTCTCCTTGTAAAGCTTTGAATTCTCATAGGCATGATGCCTAATCTCATCCAACTCATTCAGATGCATCAATCTCCTCTCTTCTGCTGGTTTCAGGTCAAAATTCATCTGCTTCACAGCCCATGATGCCTTATGCTCAAGCTCAACTGGAAGGTGGCAGGCTTTCCCATACATAAGATGAAACAGAGTAGTCCCAAGTGGAATCTTAAACGCAGTCCTATAGGCCCATAACGCATTATCTAGCTTCTTAGACCAATCCTACCTTGTCTTCCCAACTGTCTTCTCCAAAATCTCCTTGATCTGTCTGTTAGAGACCTCAACTTGCCCACTAGTCTGAGGATGATAAGGAGTAGGCACACGATGATGAACACCATGCTTCTCTATCAGCTTCTCAAAGACCTTGTTGATAAAGTGGGATCCTCCATCACTTATCACAATCTGAGGCACTCTAAATCTAGGGAAAATGATGGTTTTAAACAGCTTAAGAACCACCAAAGAGTCATTGGTTGGGCTAGCTATCGCTTCCACCCACTTAGACACATAATCCATAGCAACCAAAATGAACTTATTCCCATGGGATGAAGGAAAGGGACCATGAAATCAATTCCCCAGCAATCGAAAACCTCAACCTCAAGAATGAAGTTCTCAGGCATTTCATGCTTCTTACTGATCTTCCATGTCCTCTGACAGGCATCGCATTGAGAGAAAAAAAGAATGAGCATCTCTGAACATAGTAGGCCTCCAGAAGCCTGCTTGCAGAACCGTAGACACAGTCTTGACAGTAGCAAAGTGTCCATCATAATTTGATCCATGGCAGTGAAATAGAACGTCTGGAACCTCTGATTCTGCAATGCATCTCCTGTAGATGCCATCTGAACAGTGCTTGTATAGGTAGGGTTCATCCCAATAGAACCTCCTGAGTTCTCTGAAGAACTTCTTCTTTGCAAACCCCTTGAGATCATCTGGTTCAGTCTCTGCAGCCAGGTAATTCGCAATATCAGCAAACCAGGACGATCGGGCGTCAAAACAGCGTAAAGATCGATGTCGTATTGTCCAACTTGAACCTTCAGAGGTTCTGGGTTCGTATGCGCATTTTGTCGATCAAAACACATGTCCGCATCGATCGACTCAACCCCGATATGTGTATCGATCGTTGCCAAGGTGGCATCGATCGATGCATGTTCTGTAATCCGACAGTTTCGTAAGTTTCTGTCCAAATCCTTCCTAAACATTGTCTCAATCATATTGACGTTCTCCTCAGGTAGGAAATCATCAATGGGTACGTCTTCTTCAACCATGATCCTTGACAGATGATCAGCAACTCTGTTTTTAACTCCCTTCTTGTCTTAAATTCAATGTCAAACTCTTGAAGAAGGAGAATCAATCTCAGAAGTCTCGGCTTAGCATCCTTCTTCTGCATCAAATACTTCAGAGCTGAATGATCCGTATGCACTATCACCGTGGATCCAACCAGATAGGGGCGGAATTTCTCAAAGGCAAAGACAACTACCAACAATTCCTTCTCTGTAGTGGCATTGTTTCTCTGCGCATCATCTAGTGTTCTTCTGGCATAACAGATAGCATGAAGTTTCTTGTCCTTCTTCTGCCCCAGAACAGCTACTACAGCAAAATTGCTTGCATCGCACATAACCTCAAAAGGTAACTCCCAATCTGGTGGCTGTAGTATAGGAGCACTCACTAATGTTTGTTTGATCTGTTCAAATGCAGTCTGGCAATCTGCGGTGAAATCAAATTTCACATCCTTACATAGCAAAGTAGTTAGTGGTCTAGGAATCTTACTGAAATCCTTGATGAACCTCCTGTAGAACCCAGCATGTTCAAGAAATCTCCTCACAGACTTCACAGAATCAGGAGCTTGAAGGTTTGTCATAACCTAAATCTTAGCGCGGTCCACTTCAATCCCAGCTTCAGATACTCTGTGCCCGAGAACAATACCATCTCTGACCATAAAATGGCACTTCTCCCAATTCAGAACCAAGTGTTTTTCCTCACATCTAGCTAGCACTTTGCACAAATTGTCCAAGCACTCTTGATAAGATGACCCATAAACAGAAAAGTCATCCATAAACACCTCCATAAAATCCTTAATCGTATCAGTGAAAATGGACATCATACATCTATGGAAGGTGGCTGGTGCATTACAAAGTCCAAAAGCATTCTGCGGTATGAAAAAGTACCATAGGGATAAGTAAAAATAGTCTTTCCCTGATCCTCTCGATGGATGTGAATTGATATACCATGGATTTTAGGACTTTTAACCATGGTATCTGTCTTTGTTATCGAGTCTTTCTATGTGTTTTGGAGTCTTTTCAGGTGTTTTACAGGTTTAGGCACATTTGGAGCTCATATGGACGTTCTGGGAGCATTGGGAGAATTTATGCACTGTTTAGAGGTTTCACAGAGTTCACTGGCTGCGAAATCACCTTGCAACGATCAATGCAGTATGTGCAGTGGTCGACGCAAGGTGATTCCAGGGTTCTGCGCCCAAAAATCTGTATTTTCGAGAAATTACAGTTTTTGCCCAGAAACTTCCCAGACTTGCAAAAAGGGCCAAAAACGTGTTTAGACTTATATATTAGGGTTTTAAGCCATTGTTTAGGCTACGCTTTACTTACACATTCTTTTATTCAGAGAGAGAGAGATTTGGAACTCATATTCTTTGTTTCTCTTTTTGTTGGATTATGGTGTTTGTTCAAGGTTTAATTCCCAAATTACAACCTAACACATAATCTTAAACAGATCTAGGTTCTTGCAAAACGAATCATAAAACCAACCAAACCTGGATCATTACCTTTCAGATTGCAGCGGATAATTGATGGTAATGATGAGATCAGTTAGAACAGATGAACAACCTGCTCCTCCTTTGGTATCCACACTCTTACAAGCCGGGATGGCTGCTAGACCAAAGAGATGGATCAGATCAGAAAGAGAGAGAGACAAAAACTCGCGGCAGCACAAAAGAAATCGCAAGCCCTGGACTAATCCTTAGGGTTTCGATTTCTTCCTCTCTCATTAATGGGCCCAAGTCATTTGACTAATGGCTCATTAATCATTTGGGCCCAAGACACAAATCAGGCAAAAGCCTGCATTTTGTCTGGCCCAATTCTCTGATCCAATACAGTAAATGCCACTGCATCTTACCGTATTTATTCCATTTAACTTTCCCGTTAGCTATGGTGTGTGACCCTTCGGGATCATACAATACAGGTAATAAGTCCTAAACTTATAGATCAAGAGCGGGCTCTAGCAAGTCATCATGATCACCCAGTATTTATGACGTATGTCTGATCTCGACATTTATCATACTTTCTAGAGATAGTACAGTAGATTTCAGGACATTCCTAACAATCTCCCACTTGTACTGGAATCCTACATTCCCTAGTCCTTTTGTCTCAATATCTCGATCTGGCATAAGGCAAGATGCGTGTCATCCTTATATAGCCAGACCATGTTCATCGGACCAGATTTGATACTGACAATGCAAATGACTTGGGCAAGTCCGTTTGGGAATGGCCATTCTCTTACCAGCTATCAAGTCTCCGATTGGCCTAGAGATATTACCTCCGTTAAACGGCAGGGACAAATCCCATCTTGTTCCATCACTATAAACTACACAATTCATAATACACCCAACCAAGGTCCGTATAGCTCCCAGTTACGAAACAGCGTTAGACAATGATCAAAGCGTATTACACCATGTGCATCCACATGCATGCGAACTCAGGTCTAAGGACTATACTCTATAGTCGTATATGAGAACCTCTTATGACACAGATATTAATATCTTGTAGAGTTCTCATCAGCGGGCCATGTCCGGTCATATGTTCCCCTACATATACCTATGTGTCGACTTTGATGCCGCGCATCTATGACCCCTCGAAACTTGGTCATAAGTCTCAACACAATCTAGTCTCAACAGGTTGTTGGTGTTCCAATTTCAACAACCTTCGACTATGGACACTATGATTTATGTCACTTCGTTAAATATGGGGTTTCAGGATCAAGTCAACTCATGTACTTCGATGACCCATATATAATGACATGAATCATTTTGGAACGATTATTTTATATCACAGTTAAAAATAATCCAGAAATAAAATTTCATTAACATTTAAAATGTTTACATGAACCAATCAAAATAACTAAAACAAAAGCCCTCACAACTCCCACTCAAAAAGAGATTACATTTGAATATCTCTAATTCCTACAGCAGCAGTATGCAACTCGTGCTTAGGTCTCGGGAGTGGCTTTGTCAACGGGTCAGCCACGTTCTCATCAGTGGGAACTCTGCTGACCATCACTTCACCTCTATTCACTATATCACGAATCAGGTGATACCTTCTCATAATATGTTTGGATTTCTGATGATGTCTCGGTTCCTTGGCTTGAGCAATTGCACCATTGTTGTCACAATACAGTGCTAGAGGCTCAGAGGCATTTGGGAATACACCGAGTTCAATCAAGAAGTTCCTTATCCAAACTCCTTCCTTCGCAGCTTCCGAAGCAGCGATGTATTCAGCTTCAGTTGTGGAATCTGCCACGGTGCTCTGCTTGGAGCTCTTCCAACTTACTGCACCGCCATTCAGACAGAAGATGTAGCCAGACTGTGACCGGAAATCATCTTTATCTGTCTGAAAACTTGCATCCGTGAATCCACTGATTTCAAGCACTTCACTTCCTCCGTAAACCAAGAACTTATCCTTAGTATTCCTCAAATACTTCAGGATATTCTTTACGGCAATCCAGTGACTCTCACCTGGATTAGACTGGTACCTACTCGTCATGCTTAGTGCATAAGCAACATCAGGACGAGTACAGATCATGGCATACATGATAGATCCTATAGCCGAAGCATAAGGAATCCTACTCATGCGCTTAAGCTCATCAGGTGTCTTAGGACACTGATCCTTGCTTAGTGTAGCACCATGTATCATTGGCGTGAACCCCTTCTTGGATTTATCCATTCCGAATCGATGCAGGACTTTATCTATATAAGCATCTTGACAAAGTCCAATCAGCTTTTTAGATCGGTCTCTAAAGATTCGGATTCCAAGAACATACGCGGCTTCACCCATGTCCTTCATGGAAAAACAACTTCCCAGCCAGTCTTTAACAGACTTCAGCATTGGAATATCATTTCCAAGAAGCAATATGTCATCGACATATAGGATAAGAAACGCCACTTTGCTCCCACTAGTTTTCTTATACACACATTGTTCCTCTTGGTTTCTGATGAAGTCAAAGTTCTTTATTGCTTCATCAAAACGAAGATTCCAACTCCTCGATGCTTGCTTCAATCCATAAATGGATTTGTGAAGCTTACATACTTTCCCAGCATTCTTAGGATCAATGTAACCGTCAGGTTGTGTCATATACACATCCTCCTCCAAGATTCCATTCAGGAAGGCGGTTTTCACATCCATCTGCCAAATCTCATAGTCATAATAAGCGGCAGTCGCTAGGAGAATCCGAATTGATTTCATCATTGCCACTGGTGAATAGGTTTCATCATAGTCTATACCATGAATTTGCTTGAAACCTTTTTCCACCAACCTGGCCTTGTAAATCTGGACATTTCCATCCATGTCAATCTTCTTCTTGAAGATCCATTTACACTCGATGGCTTTTGCACCAGCAGGTAAATCAACCAGTGAAAACACTCGGTTAGCGGACATGGAGTCCATCTCGGATTCTGTGGCTTCACGCCACTTTAAGGAGTCAGGGCCCATCATGGCTTCTGCAAAGTTCGAGGGTTCATCACCGTCAATGATCAAAAGATCATGGCAATTAGTCACGAGGAATCCCTGATATCTATCAGGTTCGTGACGGATCCTTCCGGATCTTCGAACTTCAGGTACTGCAGGTTCAGGTTCTATTACAACTTCATGTAATTCATCCTGCTGTTCTTCCTTATTAGGTTGAACAGGTTCCTGTCCTTCTTGAATTTCATCAAGTTGTACCTTACTCCCACTATCTTTTCTAGAGAGAAACTCCCTTTCAAGAAAAGTACAATCCCGAGCAACAAAGATTTTGTTCTCGGATCGCAGATAGAAGTAATAAGCCTTGGTATCCCAAGGATAACCAATGAAGTAGCATTTGTCAGATTTTGGTGTAAGCTTGTCTGAGATTAATCTTTTGACATAGGCTTCACAACCCCAAATTCTGAGAAAAGACATTGCTGGAGCTTTTCCAGTCCATATCTCATATGGTGTCTTTGCTACTGCCTTTGATGGCACTCTGTTCAGTGTGAACGTTGCGGTGAGTAAAGCATATCCCCAAAGGGATATAGGAAGGTCTGTGTGACTCATCATGGATCGGACCATATCTAACAATGTCCGATTCCTTCTCTCAGACACACCATTCCACTGAGGTGTTCCAGGAGGTGTGAGTTGGGAGATAATCCCACACTCACTCAGATGATCACGAAATTCCTGGCTCAAGTATTCTCCTCCTCGGTCCGACCGAAGAGCCTTAATAATTTTACCAAGCTGGTTATGTACTTCATTCTGGAATTCTTTGAACTTTTCAAAGGTTTCCGACTTATGTTTCATCAAGTAGACATATCCATATCTACTGAAATCATCAGTGAATGTAATGAAGTACTGAAAGTTTCCTCTAGCACTTGTGGACATTGAAGGATTATGGTGTTTTTCAAGGTTCAATTCCCAAATTACAACCTAACACATAATCTTAAACAGATCTAGGTTCTTGCAAAACGAATCATAAAACCAACCTGATCTTTACCTTTTGCAGCGGAGTGATTGGTGGTAATGACAAGATCAGATTAGAGCTGATGAGAATCGGCTCCTCCTCAAGTATCCACACTCTTACAAGCAAGGGACGGCTGCTAGACCAAAGAGATGGATGATCAGAGAGAGAGGTTTGAGAGAAAGATGAAAAATGCGGCTACTCAGGAGAAGAAAATCGCAGGGATCATGAATCCCCTTAGGTTTTTCAAATCCTTAATCTCTCATTAATGGGCCCAAGTCATTTGACTAATGGCTCATTAATCATTTGGGCCCAAGACACAAATCAGGCAAAAGCCTGCATTTTGTCTGGCCCAATTCTCTGATCCAATACAGTAAATGCCACTGCATCTTACCGTATTTATTCCATTTAACTTTCCCGTTAGCTATGGTGTGTGACCCTTAGGGATCATACAATACTGGTAATAAGTCCTAAACTTATAGATCATGAGCGGGCTCTAGCAAGTCATCATGATCACCCAGTATTTATGACTTATGTCTGATCTCGACACTTATCATACTTTCTAGAGATAGTACGGTAGATTTCAGGACATTCCCAACAATCTCCCACTTGTACTGGAATTCTACAAAGGACATTCCCAACAATCTTCCGATTGTACTGGAATCCTACATTCCCTAGTCCTTTTGTCTCAATATCTCGATCTGGCATAAGGCAAGATGCGTGTCATCCTTATATAGCCAGACCATGTTTATCGGACCAGATTTGATACTGACAATTCAAACGACTTGGGCAAGTCCGTTTGGGAATGGCCATTCTCTTACCAGCTATCAAATCTCCGATTGGCCTAGAGATATTACCTCCGTTAAACGGCAGGGACAAATCCCATTTTTTCCATCACTATGAACTACACAATTCATAATACACCCAACCAAGGTCCGTATAGCTCCCAGTTACGAAACAGCGTTAGACAATGATCAAAGCGCATTACTCCATGCGCAGCCACATGCATGCGAACTCAGGTCTAAGGACTATACTCTATAGTCGTATATGAGAACTTCTTATGACACAGATATTAATATCTTGCAGAGTTCTCATCTTGCGGGCCATGTCCGGTCATATGCACCCCTACATATACCTATGTGTCGACTTTGATGCCGCGCATCTATGACCCCTCGAAACTTGGTCATAAGTCTCAACACAATCTAGTCTCAACAGGTTGTTGGTGTTCCAATTTCAACAACCTTCGACTATGGACACTATGATTTATGTCACTTCGTTAAATATGGGGTTTCAGGATCAAGTCTACTCATGTACTTCGATGGCCCATATATAATGACATGAATCATTTTGGAACGATTATTTATATCACAGTTAAAATAATCCAGAAATCATTAGATTTCATAAACATAAAATATTATGTTTACATGAACCATTCAAAATAACTAAGTAAAGCCCTTTACAAACTCCCACTGAAATTAAGACTACATCTTAATTTCACTCATCCTACAGCTACAGTCCGCGACTCGTGCTTAGGCATAAGGAGTGGCTTCGTTAATAGATTAGCAACGTTCTCATTCGATGAAACTTGCTTATCTACTTAACACCTCTGTCATTTATCTCAAGGAATAGGTTATACCTATCCTCAAGGTGTTTGGACCTCTGATGTGCAGCTAGGCTCATCTATGCTGTGAATCACATCAAGTTCAGTGATGAACTCTTCTATCCAAACATCCTCTTTCGCCGCTTCTCAAGCTGCGAAATGTTCAGCTTAAGTCATGGAGTCAGCAACAGTGCCTTGCACCGCCAGTTAGACACAAGATATAGCTGGACTGTGACCAGGAATTATCTTTGTCTATTGGAAACTTGCCTTTCAGACTCTATCGACTTGTAGCACCTCACTTTCTCCGTAAATCAAGAACATATCCTAAGTATTCCTCAAATACTTCAGAATATTCTTTACGGCAATCCAGTGATTCTTTGCTGGATTTGACTGGTCTTTACTTGTCTTGCTTAGCATTAAAGCAACATCAAAACAAGTACGTGTCATGGCATACATGATAGATCCAATTGCCGTCGCATATGGAATCCTATCCATGCATTCAAGCTCAGCAGATATCGCAGGACACTGTATCTTGCTTAATGAATTGCCATGTGACATTGGCATAAAACCCTTCTTGGATTGCTGATTACGTGTAGGACTTTGTCAATCTAAGAATCCTGACTTTGTCCTACCAGCTCTTTTGGATCTTTATCTTTAGATCCAAAATTCAAGAACTACGTGGCTTTACCCATGTCAATCATAAAACCAACTCCCAAGCCAGTCCTTTACCGACTGCAGCATTGGAACGTTATTTTCGAGAATCAGTATGTCATCGACATACACTATGAGAAATGCAATATTGCTCCCACTAATCTTTTAGTAAACGCACAGTCCCACTTCGTTCCTGTTCAAGTCAAAACCTTGACTACTTCAACAGAACGAAGATTCCAACTCCGATATATTTGCTTCCATCCATGAATGGATCAATGAAGCTAACTTACACATAGTGTAATTTTCGGAGTCCGGGCTCATTTTCGCTTCTTTGAATTTCGCAGATTCGTCGCTTTCAATGATCATCAGATCATGCGAACTTTCAATGATCATCAGATTCAACTAATGATGAGAAATCACTCTCGGATTAGTAACTGATTCATTCAGATCTGCGAACTTCAGGCTCTACAGGTGTAGATTCTACAGAAATCTGTAAATCCATCCGTTGCTCTCCCTCAACAGGTTGAGCAGCCTCCTGTATTTCTCGAATTTCTTCGAGTTATACTTTTACTCCCACTGTTCTTCTTGGAAAGTAACTTCCCTTCTTAGAAAACAGAATGGACGTAAAAGTAACAAGCCTTGGTAGCACAACTTCAAATACTCAGTAAAGACGAATTTGGATCGATTCCAATCCACATTTACGTGGTGTCTTTCAACTGATATTGGTGGAACTTTTCAGCGTAAACTTAGATATTTCTAGAGCGTTATTCTTAGAGAATATCATGGAAGATTCGTGTGACTCATCTTTAATCATTTCTAATAAGATCTGATTCTTTCTCACAGAAACACCTCAAGGTTTTCAGGAGAAATGAGCTGTGAAGCGACTTCACACTCATTCAGATGATCACACAATCAATGACTTAAGTATTTTTCACTCGTGATCTAATCCAGAGTCTCAATACTTTTGTCACTCAGATTCTATACCTCATTCTGGATTCTTTCGATCATATCAAAGAATTCCGACTCGTGTCTCATCAAATGAACACAGTCATACTCACTGAAGTAATCAGTAGAGACAATGAAGTACAGGAAATTTTCTCTGGCATTACTGCTCATCGGACCACATACATGAGTATGTCCAATGTCTAATAAGCCTTTGGGCTTTTCTCTAGCTCGGCTAAGATGGGCCCTTGGTGTTTTGGTCCAGTAAGCAGAATTAAAGTCTCATAAGATATCCATTCAAATGAGCCCAAAAGTCCATAACTATGGGGTTTCTGAATCTGACTCACTCTTTGTGACCAAGACATTTATGCCAAGAAAGATCAGGTTTAATTCATCAGATTTAAACCAATTTGGTATTTATGTTACATTTAGGCACTCTTTGGTTTAAGACATAAAACTCATTCCTTGAATAGGGTGCTACAATTAACATTTCATTAAGATCAAAAGAACAAAACTTGTCTTTATCAAAATGAAAAACATTCAAATTCTTTACAAGAAAATGAAAAACAACTCTGCTTAAAGCAGGTACATTGTAGCAATTACTTAATACAAAACCAAGCCTCAAAGGCATTACAAGTGAAAACCCTACGGCTGAGGCAGCTTCCCAAGCTCCTTCCAGACACGCAGTTCCACTTGCCCTTCCTTCAACGTTCTACTGTTGCTCAGGCTCTGCATATTATAACAAATATCAGTGCCACAACCAGTATCCAATACCTATAAGGTATAACTTGAAGTAATAACATGAATACCTGAGGAAGTAGTCTCATACATCAACTTTAACTCCTCATAATCTTCCATGAATTTAATGCAATCTCTTTTCCAATGCCCAGTCTCTTTACAGTAGCAGCACTTACCAACGTAAGAGGTATCTGACTCGGGCTCAGAAGACACACGCTTGTCATGATTCAAAATCTGGACAACTTTGTCTTCACCCTTGTCAGCTTTAGGTTTAATAAACCTACCCTTCTCATTCATGAGATTGTACAGGGTACTCTTCACGTTTGGCTCAACTGTCTTGAGCATGTCATGCAGTTCAGTCAACGTCTTCGTTAAGCCTTTCTTGATATAGTCCCTTACGAACTTATCATAGCTTGACGGCAGTGACTGCAGAATGATATCAGTTGCCAATTCTTGGCTAACTGGATAATCCAGTTTCCTCAGGTTATCAATGTAACCCATCATTTTACTGATATGAGGACTTACTGGATGATCAATCGGTAGCTTGCAGCTAGTGAGAGATTTAACCAACTGGTATCTCTCCACTCTTACCTGCTCCTGAAATTTCAATTTCAGGCTGCTGATCATCTCTATTGGCGACTCCATGTTCTCATATTGCTTTCGCAAATCTGAGTCCATGGTAGCCAATATCAGACCACGCACATCTACCGCATCATTATAATGCTTATTCCAAGCATTATATACTGCATGAGAGGCATTGGACCCGATCCTCACGGGGAGAGCTCTTTCAAGGACATAGTCCTTTCTCTCCTGCCTGAGAACTAGTCTCAGGTTCCGCGACCAAGTCAAGAAATTTGATCCGTTCAGTTTGTCCATCTCAAGGACATACCGGATCGAGAAAGTTTTTTGATTGTTTGTGCTTGTCATAGCTGAAATTTAGAGATAAATAGAGTTTTAGTTATTAAGTTCATAAAAGAGCAATATTAACAACTTATAAGAAAACTCGCATTGCATTCAAAATTTCTTTGTTTAACCTCATAAGAATGCAATGATTCCGAGACCCATGTTCAGCTAAATCCAAAGTGGGCCACTGGCCGTCACCCGGAATTAGCTTTACTTGGTAAGCATACACACAGCTAGTTATAACTCATATAACTCTCGGTTGTGAATTGGACCCGAGGCCCAAATTCACCAGATGTCTCAAGGCCCGGGACTCCCGATGGCCCAGTCAAGGAAACCAATCTCTTACAGCCAAATAATCACTAAAATCTGGGACTCCCAATGAAATTAGTGACTATATACTATTTTACTTACGCGAAAACAGACACCTCACACTGTAAGCCATATCTGTAATCAAGTAAGCGTTAAGTAGCTGACAAGATTGGAAAGACATCCAAGCTTGATATTGTTTTTGAGGATTTAAGTTTTATTTCCAAAAATAGAAGATTACTATTTTGGGAAACTTACTTATTTTAGAAACTTTCTAAATTTAGTAACTTACCAAAAAATAGAAATTTCTAATTTAATATTTTATAAATATTTTGGGTTGGGTCACAAATTATAGGCCCAATTCTTGGCCCAAGACCATAGAATTCCAGTTGGCCCAATAATTTGACATAACCGAGTCGGTTTATTAATTCTGGTCCAAGACCAAATTAACTATCAAAACCATCGGTTATTTACTAAACCAGACCAGCTCTAAATTATTTGGTCCAACCAAATCAAACTTAGACCAGCCTTCGGTTTAGGTTAAAATTCAATTTTATGAATTTCAATCCGGTTTAACCAGAAATTAAATAATACCATGTATTAAATAATTTCCAGCAAACCGCGATTTGGGTTAACCGCTTAAACCATATAATTAAATAATTAATAGATTTAAACAATAAAATCTGCTAACCAATTGGAATCACGCTAACAAACAAACAATCAGCCATGAACACACGATCGTGTGAATCAAATATCTTAACAAACTTGACAACAAACAATTTTGTCCTCTTTCACATAAAGACAAAAACGTGATTTCAATTAACAATCACTTATACGAACATGTTCATGCCAATGATAATTAATACAAACTTCAACAAATCGTATCATGACCTCATCATTATCACACGATTCTCAACATTAATAATGACAATTCCATTATCGATAATTGCTTGTACACAAGATCATTCGATTATGGTTTAAATAGTTTAACCAATTTTTCTTTCAAAATTAATTCAAAAACCATTAAACATTCATATGATCCAATTTCACAAGAAACCTAATGCCTAGTCTCTGATACCACTGAAGGATTATGGTGTTTTTCAAGGTTCAATTCCCAAATTACAACCTAACACATAATCTTAAACAGATCTAGGTTCTTGCAAAACGAATCATAAAACCAACCTGATCTTTACCTTTTGCAGCGGAGTGATTGGTGGTAATGACAAGATCAGATTAGAGCTGATGAGAATCGGCTCCTCCTCAAGTATCCACACTCTTACAAGCAAGGGACGGCTGCTAGACCAAAGAGATGGATGATCAGAGAGAGAGGTTTGAGAGAAAGATGAAAAATGCGGCTACTCAGGAGAAGAAAATCGCAGGGATCATGAATCCCCTTAGGTTTTTCAAATCCTTAATCTCTCATTAATGGGCCCAAGTCATTTGACTAATGGCTCATTAATCATTTGGGCCCAAGACACAAATCAGGCAAAAGCCTGCATTTTGTCTGGCCCAATTCTCTGATCCAATACAGTAAATGCCACTGCATCTTACCGTATTTATTCCATTTAACTTTCCCGTTAGCTATGGTGTGTGACCCTTAGGGATCATACAATACTGGTAATAAGTCCTAAACTTATAGATCATGAGCGGGCTCTAGCAAGTCATCATGATCACCCAGTATTTATGACTTATGTCTGATCTCGACACTTATCATACTTTCTAGAGATAGTACGGTAGATTTCAGGACATTCCCAACAGACATTGGGCCACACACGTCAGTATGTATCAGGCCCAATAGTTCACTGGCCCTTTCTGTGGGTTTATTGAAAGGGGCCCGTGTCATTTTGCCCATTAGGCAAGATTCGCATTGCTCACAAGACTCAAAGTCAAATGAGCCCAAGAGTCCATTTGAATGGAGCCTCTTGACGCGTTTCTCACTAATGTGCCCCAAACGACAATGCCAGAGAAACGTTTCATTTTCTTCGTTAGATTTGAACCGTTTTGTATTTATGTTATATACTGGAGCAGATTGATCCAGCATGTACAGCCCATTTATAAGAGGGGCACAGCCATAGAACATATCATTGAGATTAAAGGAACACAATTTATTCTTAATAGAAAAATCAAATCCTTGCAAATCCAACAATGAAACTGAAATGATATTTCTGCTTATAGCAGGTACAAAATAACAATTCTCAAGTTCTAAAATCAATCCAGAAGGTAAAGACAACAAGTAAGTGCCAACGGCCAGTGCTGGAACCTTCGCTCCATTGCCAACCCGCAACTCTACTTGCCCTTGCTTCAACCTTCTACTGTTGCTGAGCGCCTGCATATTAGTACAAATATGAGCCCCACATCCAGTATCTAATACCCAAGTGGTATTATCAGAAGTAGTAGTATTTACTTCAATAACAAAAATACCTGAAGATTTAGTCTCCAAGGACTTCTTCTTCTTCAGACTTTCCTGGTATTTCTTACAGTCCTTGCGGTAATGCCCTGCCTCTTTACAAAAGTGACAGATGTCAGAAGGCCCAGCTTTGGACACGGGCTTGGGCTTGTTTTCATTGCTGACTACCTTGCCCTTTCCCTTGTCTGCAGCGGATTTCTTGAAACCCTTGCCCTTCTGCACCATGAGTACAGACGACTCCTTGGTCTTCTTCAGATTCGGTTCTGCAG
Source organism: Orychophragmus violaceus (assembly GCA_030180135.1). Taxonomy (NCBI): domain Eukaryota; kingdom Viridiplantae; phylum Streptophyta; class Magnoliopsida; order Brassicales; family Brassicaceae; genus Orychophragmus; species Orychophragmus violaceus. The sequence goes on along the minus strand of CM058235.1, from coordinate 65,273,841 downwards.
TCTTGAGCATACCATGTAGCTCAGGCAACGTCTTTATCAACCCATGCATATTATAGTTCAAAATGAACTGGTCATATGCAGGAGTAAGAGATTGCAGAACGATATCACAAGCAAGCTCTTGGCTTATAGGACAGTCGAGCCTAGTCAAATGATCGAGATAACCCATCATTTTCAGAACATGTGGACTCACTGCTGCATCCTTAGCCATTTTACAGTCCAAGAGATTCTTAACAGTTTGGAATCTCTCTGTACGAGCCTGCTCGTGAAACAACGCTTTCAGATTTGCCATCAGCTCCATGGGACAAGTCAGGCCTTCCCACTGCATCTGCAGTTCGGGAGCCATTGTCGCCAACATCAGGCAAATCACGTCATTAGCATCTGAAGAATGCGTATCCCAAGCATTCTTCACAGCTTGTGCGGCATTATTCGCAGGTCTAGGAGAGAGAGCTCTTTCAAGGACATAAGCCTTCTTCTCCTGCCTGAGCACAAGTCTCAGGTTCCTGGACCAGTTCAGGAAGTTTGATCCGTTCAGTTTGTCCTTCTCAAGGGCAGACCGGATCGAGAAAGTGTTTTGTGTTGTTGTGCTTGACATAGCTGAAAATATGAGACAATAGAGATTTAGTTATTAAGTTCATAAAAGAGCAATCTTAACAACTTATAAGAAAACTCGCATTGCATTCAAAATTTCTTTGTTTAACCTCATAAGAATGCAATGATTCCGAGACCCATGTTCAGCTAAATCCAAAGTGGGCCACTGGCCGTCACCCGGAATTAGCTTTACTTGGTAAGCATACACACAGCTAGTTATATCTCATATAACTCTCGGTTGTGAATTGGACCCGAGGCCCAAATTCACCAGATGTCTCAAGGCCCGGGACTCCCGATGGCCCAGTCAAGGAAACCAATCTCTTACAGCCAAATAATCACTAAAGTCTGGGACTCCCAATGAAATTAGTGACTATATACTACTTTACTTACGCGAAAACAGATACCTCACACTGTAAGCCATATCTGTAATCGAATAAGCGTTAAGTAGCTGACAAGATTGGAAAGACATCCAAGCTTGATATTGTTTTTGAGGATTTTAAGTTTTATTTCCAAAAATAGAAGATTACTATTTTGGGAAACTTTCTTATTTTAGAAACATTCTAAAATTAGTAACATACTAAAAATAGAAATTTCTAATTTAATATTTTATTAAATATTTTGGGATGGGTCACAAATTATAGGCCCAATTCTTGGCCCAAGACCATAGAATTCCAGTTGGCCCAATAATTTGACATAACCGATTCGGTTTATTAATTCTGGTCCAAGACCAAATTAACTATCAAAACCATCGGTTATTTACTAAACCAGACCAGCTCTAAATTATTTGGTCCAACCAAATCAAACTTAGACCAGCCTTCGGTTTAGGTTAAAATTCAATTTTTGAATTTCAATCCGGTTTAACCAGAAATTAAATAATACCATGTATTAAATAATTTCCAGCAAACCGCGATTCGGGTTAACCGCTTGAACCACCAATTAAATTGGATCGGTTCAGTTAAATCCAAAACCGGGAAGAAACACCTAGTGTTTTAGGCAATTTGATTTAACTTGCGGTTTAAGGCTTTAAACACACAATTAACCGCCAATTAAATGGACCGGTTAAATCGGTGTGGTTTTGGGCAACGAACCGCGAAGCTCGGTTTAACCGATTGACTATTCGCGGGACGTAAAATTTTAACGGGCCAAATGATCGGATCCATGATCCAACTCGGCCCATTAACGCAATTTGTGGCCCATGATCCATCCGAGACCTTGCGGCTGCTCACGATCGCAAACGATCGATCATCGCAACACACGATCACGCACAGCTCTCGGCATCACGGCACACGCATCACATACCGATCACGCATCACGGCCCATGTGATCATCACGGTCACGATCGCATACCTTGCCTCACGATCGGATTGATCGATCTCGGCTTAGGGCAATCGATCACACGATCTCATGCATCACATGCCATGATCACGCGGTCCCTCACTCGGCACTTTGTTATCGATCGACCATGATCACACGGTCGATAACACAACCAAGCCGAGGCATAATTAGGGTTTTTAATGATTTCAATCAATTTTAATATAATTGATTCTCTAAACAATTAAACAGCCCTATGATCCAAATTACAAGAAACTAATGACCTTAGCTCTGATACCACTGTTGGATTATGGTGTTTGTTCAAGGTTTAATTCCCAAATTACAACCTAACACATAATCTTAAACAGATCTAGGTTCTTGCAAAACGAATCATAAAACCAACCAAACCTGGATCATTACCTTTCAGATTGCAGCGGATAATTGATGGTAATGATGAGATCAGTTAGAACAGATGAACAACCTGCTCCTCCTTTGGTATCCACACTCTTACAAGCCGGGATGGCTGCTAGACCAAAGAGATGGATCAGATCAGAAAGAGAGAGTTAGAGAGAGAGACAAAAACTCGCGGCAGCACAAAAGAAATCGCAAGCCCTGGACTAATCCTTAGGGTTTCGATTTCTTCCTCTCACATTAATGGTCCCAAGTCATTTGACTAATGGCTCATTAATCATTTGGGCCCAAGACACAAATCAGGCAAAAGCCTGCATTTTGTCTGGCCCAATTCTCTGATCCAATACAGTAAATGCCACTGCATCTTACCGTATTTATTCCATTTAACTTTCCCGTTAGCTATGGTGTGTGACCCTTCAGGATCATACAATACAGGTAATAAGTCCTAAACTTATAGATCATGAGCGGGCTCTAGCAAGTCATCATGATCACCCAGTATTTATGACTTATGTCTGATCTCGACACTTATCATACTTTCTAGAGATAGTACGGTAGATTTCAGGACATTCCCAACACTTTTATGATATTTGGTTTTCTATTCATCATGTATTTCGCTTCAATTGCCATGTCTGAGTAGTTTACTAGTTAGGTTTAGGGATTTCATGGAATTATAGCTTGATCAATTTGTAGGGGTTCATATCTGTTAATTCTTTATCTAGGGTTATTCTTAATGCTTGATCTGAATTGGCCACTTAGATTATTGATGTTAGGTTGATTTCTGCAACGAAAGTTGATTAATTAACTAGAAAGAACTTAGATGAGCAATTTGACTATTCGAAAAGAAATTTGGCTTAGGAGACCTGTGAACGAAAGAACCTGAGATTGATGCTTGTTTAGAACTCTAGGATTCGCAACGAAAGTTGGATTGCTAGGTTGTTAGACATAGATAATATTCGCAACGAAAGTTGTTTTCTTATGCTTCTGTAATTCTAGTTCTAGAACAGTTCTTAATTAGATCTCGATTGATTGATTAGTCTGTGTTCCTGATTTCCTGAGAACTCCCTTGACCTGACGCCTTTGCTTCTTGCTTACAAACCGATCTATTTACTTTTCTGCAGTTTGATTTACTGCTTTCTCTATTGCTACCTAGCTTAACCTGACATTCTATAATCTATCAGAAGAATCTAGAGTCTCTGTGGATTCGATACCCTGATCGTATCAAGTTTTTGGCGCCGTTTCCGGGGACTCTTTTGAGTCTTCGATAGATTTGAACTTAGGGTTTAGACTAGGTTTTTCTTTTTTGTTTTTGGTTACTGATTTTTCTGTCTCTTGCGTTTCAGGTACGCCTAGAATTGCCCTGCATCGATCGACACGGTCCTGTGTAATTGCATCGATCGACGCTCTTCCTGCATCGATCGACACATTTCGCGGAAGCACTAAAAAGACTAAGAGATCCGTAAGGATGATGTATCAGAATGGTTTTTTCAGCTCAGGGATTGACAGCTCGCAGATAGCTGGGCTGAAGAACAAAGTTGACTCTTTGCATAGTCTTTTACTTGGAAAGTATGCGCAAGAAGCTACCAACTGCATTGGAGGAACTGGATTCTACAATCAGAAATCTGCTTTTCAGAAACCCTTCCAGAATTAGAGTAACTCCTTCTCAAGGAACTATGGTGTTTCTTCTTACCAAGCACCGCCTCCACCTACACATAAGAGCAGATTGGAAGCCATGATGGAGCAGTTTCTTGAGGGACAACAACAGATCACTGTGTTCTTCAACTCAAAGATAGATGCATTGTACGAAGATCTAAATGGGAAATTTGAATCTTTGAACACACATGTGAAGAAGCTAGATGTCCAAGTTCAACAAACAGCTGGAGCAATACAAAGGCAAAATGGAGCTAGGAAAGCTGAACAGAAGCAATATGTTAATGATGTGGTCATAAGAGATGATATTGACTTGCTGGAAGAAGAAGAGAGAATGCTGACCAAGGAAATGATGCTCAAGACCATCTCCCACAACACGCACCCGATCAAAAAGGTCATTTGGAAATTTGATGAGCCAAACATCTATGGGAACATAAAGTGAATCATACCTCCACCGGTTGAGAACAACAACTTTGAGATAAAGGCTAGCCTCATCGACATGGTGCAATGAAGCAATTTCCATGAATTACCAATAGAGAATACTTTGGATCACGTGGATCATTTTGATATGTTGTGTGGGACAGTAAAGATAAATGGCATTTTTGAAAATGATTTCTAGTTTAGACTCTGCACATTCTCACTTGGAGATAGAGCTCACCTTTGGGAGAAGAATCTACCTCAAGGTTCCATCACCTCTTGGGACCAATGTAACAAAGCTTTCTTATCTAAATTATTATCCACTATAAGGATAGCTAGATTGAGGAATGAGATCTCTATCTTTTCACAAAGAGGAAATCAGAGTTTTGGAGAAGTATGGTAAAGGTTCAAAGGATACACCATGTAATGTCCTCATCATGGTTTCACAAAGGAGAGAATTTTGAGCACACTCTATAGAGGTGTCTTGGCTAGATTTAGGAGAGGATTATGACATAACATATAGGGAGAGTGTCCATAGAGATGATATAAAGAAGGAGATTAAAGCTTCTCAAAGAGAAGATGGATAAACTCTTGCAAGCAAACCAGAAGCCCATACACTGTTTTGGTGAGTTTTCTTCTACTCAAGAGTTCGGTGTTGAAATCAATGAGGAGATTAATTATGTTGTGGGACAATGATATCAAAAGGGATACAACCCCAACTATAGGAATCATCCCAACTTCTCATATAGAAGCACCAATTTGGAAAACCCTCAAGACCAAACATATCCTCCTCTTAGGCCATAAAGTAAAACCACTCTACAAGTAAACTTCTAACCAAAGCCTCAATTCAAAAAACCAATGGAACCTTAACTTTTCTCAAGCTCCAGCACAAAAAAATGAGACAAATGTTCTATTTCAAAGAGTTTTATATGGGCAAAACATCAACTATCCTGATATTAACAAGAAGTTTTCTAAAATCCGCACCAATATGGATGAGAAGTATAATGATCTCAATGGGAAGTTCACCGGTTGGCTTCTCACAAGAAAACCATTGATCTCAACGTTGCTCAAGCTGCTTCTACCGCTAAAAGTCTAAGTGGAATTTGAAGGAATTTCTAGCAGATCCTAATCCAATTAGGCAATCCTGGTCTGAATTCCGAGCCTAGGATCTAAGGTTCATATAATTGAATCTATGGGATCTCATATTTACCTGGTGATTTGCAGCGGAAGTTTTAGCAGATAATCGAGATCACGAAGCACCTCAAAAGCTGTGCCTCTACAGGTATCCACACGCACACAAACTGAACAGAAGGAATGCTAGTGCCTGTCGAGATCCAATCTCTTCGGAGGTTTCTGTTCAAGTTCTGGTGGCTGTCTATTAGGTTAAAAACAGTTTAGGTCGACCATATATCTTATATATGTCGACTTAAACCATAAAGGAATTAACCAACGATTAAATCGAATTAATCTGGTAATCCACGAGTTGCATCGATCGACACACTCTTTGTGTTGATCGACACTGCCCCAGAATATTGATATCGAATGCATATCAAATATGCATTCACTAGATCATTACATTAATGATCAACCTCGTCTTTAACGTCCAGTTTGCTTAGGTGTGTGACCCTGTAGGATCATATAACACTAGCAATGAGTTCTCAACTCATTGATCATAGGTGGCTTCTAGCAAAGCGTTATGACTACCTAGTGTTATGTGATTGTCTCATCTCGACTATACGACTTTCACTTAGAGCAAGTACAATAGATTTCAGGACATTCCCAACAATCTCCCACTTGTACTGGAATCATCTATTCCTTTAATCCCTTTATAGCTATATCTCAATCTAGTATAAGGCAAGAACTGTGTTATCCTTATTGAGCTAGATCACGTTTATCGAATCCCGATTTGTACTGATAAAACAAACGACTGACAATCACCTCGTTTGAGCGCGGCCACGCATTTCCAGTATCAAATCTTCGATAGGCCCAGAGATATTTAACTCCTGTTATATAGGAGGTACAAATCCTATCTTGTTCCATCCATGTCTCTTTCATATTTCATGATACGCCTAATCAGTGTCTTTATAATCACCAGTTACGGTTGACGTTTGACAAAGTCAAGACGGACCAATCCATTTGTAAGAGAACATGATGAACTCAGGTCTAAGGACTATACTCTTTAGTCGTTATGAGAAGCTCTTATGACACTCATATAACATCTTGTAGAGTTCTCATTTAACGGGTCAAGTCCGATCATGTGTTCTCTAACACATATCTATGTGATTGACTTTAATACACTTATTAATGACTCCATGAAACATAGTCATCAGTCACCTCACATACTAGTCTCACGTGGTTGTTAATGTCCCATTTTAACAACCTCGACCAGGGACCATTTATAATTTATATCATTTATTGCTTATAGGGTTTCATGATCAAGTCACATACTTGATGACCTATAAAATGTCATAAATTACTTTGGGACAATATATTTAATTAACACAATTAAATAATGCTGAAACAATTTCATTAAAATAACATAACCAAATTATGTTTTACGAACATCAAGTCATAACTAAAACCAAATATAACTCCCACTGAAAACAAGATCATATCTTAAGAAATCTAATGCCTACAGTAGCAGTGTGAAACTCATGCTTAGGCCTTGGGAGGGGCTTGGTCAGTGGATCAGCTACATTCTCATCCGTCGGGACTCTGCTGATCTTCGCATCTCCTCTATTCACAATATCACGGATAAGGTGATATCTCCTTTCTATGTGTTTGGATTTCTGGTGTGATCTAGGTTCCTTTGCTTGCGCAATGGCTCCATTGTTGTCACAATACAAAGCCACCGGCTCAGAAATGCTAGGAATCACACCAAGTTCAGTAATGAACTTCTTGATCCAAACAGCCTCCTTTGCCGCTTTAGAAGCAGCGAGGTACTCAGCTTCAGTTGTGGAATCTGCTACAGTGTCCTGCTTGGAACTCTTCCAGCTGACTGCACCGCCATTCAGGCAGAAGATGTAACCAGATTGCGATTGAAAATCATCTTTGTCTGTCTGAAAACTTGCGTCTGTGTAACCACTTACTACCAGCTCATCACTTCCTCCATACATCAAGAATTTATCCTTAGTATTTCTCAAATACTTCAGAATATTCTTGACTGCTGTCCAGTGACTTTCACCTGGATCCGATTGGTATCTACTCGTCATGCTTAAAGCACAAGCAACATCTGGACGAGTACAGAGCATGGCATACATGATGGATCCTAACGCCGAGGCATAGGGAATCCGACTCATGCGTTCTCGCTCAGCAGGTGTCTCAGGACACTGCTTCTTGCTGAGACTTATGCCATAAGATATTGGTATGAAGCCCTTCTTGGAATCTTGCATTCTGAACCTGTGTAAGACTTTATCGATATAAGTTTCTTGACACAGTCCAATCAACTTGTTTAATCTATCTCTATAGATTCTTATTCCAAGAATATACGCGGCTTCTCCCATGTCTTTCATTGAAAAACAACTTCCGAGCCAAGTCTTAACAGACTGTAACAACGGAACGTCATTTCCGAGAAGAAGTATGTCATCTACATACAACACGAGAAATGCAACTGCGCGCCCACTAGTCTTCTTGTAAATACATGGTTCTTCTTCGTTCCTGATGAAATCAAACTTTTTGACTGCTTCATCAAAACGAAGATTCCAAATCCGAGATGCTTGCTTCAATCCATAAATGGATCGATGAAGCTTGCATACTTTCCTAGCAGCATTAGGATCAATGAAACCTTCGGGCTGTGTCATGTACACATCCTCTTTCAGAATTCCATTAAGGAAAGCTGTTTTCACGTCCATCTGCCAGATCTCATAATCATAATGAGCAGCTGTTGCTAGGAGAATCCGAATGGATTTAAGCATGGCGACAGGTGAATAGGTTTCTTCATAGTCAATACCATGAATTTGTTTGAAACCTTTTGCCACTAGCCTTGCTTTATATATCTAAATATTTCCATCCACATCAATTTTCTTCTCGAAAATCCATTTACACTCAATGGGTCTTGCACCATCGGGTAAATCAACCAAAGTCCATACTTGGTTCTGTGACATGGATCCTATTTCGGATTCAGCGGCTTTCAGCCACTTTTCGGAGTCAGGGCTCATCATCGCTTCTTCAAAATTCACTGGCTCGTCACTGTCAATGATCAACAAATCATGACAATTGGTTACGAGAAATCCATATCTCTCGGGTTCGTGACGGATCCTTTCGGATCTGCGAATTTCAGACTCCACAGGCGTTGACTCTACAACTCTTTGTAGATCCAACTGTTGCTCCTCCACAATGGGCTGGGCGGTTTCCTGTGGCTCTCGAACTTCTTCGAGTTGTACTTTACTCCCACTGTTTCTCTTGGAAAGAAACTCTCTCTCAAGAAAAACACAGTTCCGAGCAACAAACACTTTGTTCTCGGATTGGTTGTAAAAGTAGTATGCCTTGGTTTCCTTAGGATAACCAACGAAGTAGCACTTATCAGATTTGGGTTCGAGCTTATCTGTAATTAATCGCTTAACATAAGCTTCACAACCCCAAATCTTCAGGAAAGACAAACTCGGAACATTTCCAGTCCACATCTCATGTGGTGTCTTTGCAACTGATTTTGACGGAACCCTATTAAGTGTAAACGCAGACGTTTCTAGAGCGTATCCCCAAAAGGATAATGGAAGAGTTGAGAGACTCATCATTGATCGAACCATATCTAATAAAGTTCGATTCCTCCTCTCGGACACCCCATTCCAGGAGGAGTGAGTTGTGAAACAATTCCACAATCTCTCAAATGATCACTGAATTCTTGGCTTAAGTATTCTCCTCCACGATCTGATCGAAGAGCCTTAATACTTTTGCCAAGTTGATTTTGTACTTCATTTTGGAATTCTTTGAACCTTTCAAAAGATTCCGACTTGTGTCTCATTAAATAGACATAGCCATACCTGCTGAAATCATCAGTGAAGGAAATGAAGTATCGAAAATTTCCTCTGGCACTTGTGCTCATTGGGCCGCACACATCTGTATGTATAAGGCCCAATAGGTCACTGGCCCTTTCATTTTGTTTGTTGAAAGGGGCCTTAGTCATTTTGCCCAGTAAACAAGATTCACATTTCTCACATGATTCATAATCAAATGAGCCCAGAAGCCCATCACTATGGAGCTTTTGGATCTATTTCTCGTTTATGTGGCCCAAACGACAATGCCAAAGAAAAGTCGGATTCGTATCATTTGATTTAAATCTCTTGGTGTTAATGTTATAGATTGGCGTGCTTTGGTTTAAAACATAAAGCCCATTCTCTAATGGGCTGCTACCATAAAATATATCATTGTAATCAAAAGAACAACATTTATTCTTAATTGAAAACTGATATCCTTCTACGTCCAAAACAGGAATAGAAATAATATTTCTGCTTATAGCAGGTACATAGTAGCAATTATTAAGTTTTAAAACCAAACCAGAAGGTAAAGACAAGTTATATGTTCCTACGGCTAATGCAGCAACTCTTGCTCCATTCCCCACGCGTAGGTCCACTTGCCCCTTTTCCAACTTCATACTGTTGCTTAGGCCCTGCATATTTGTACAAATATGAGCACCACAACCGGTATCCAATGCCCAATCACTGTCGACATGCAACGATCGATGCACTAAAGGTGTCGATCAATGCAGTGTCGCATCAGACACATCTATCTGCATCACTTGCTCAGCAGAATCCATTAGCCTCGCATAGCAGATTGCGGGCTCATCTTGCAGAAGCTCCAGATCCATTATAGAGCTCAGTAAAGCTCTCTCTAGCGGATCCTCAGCATGTGTCTTATGAAAGTAATCTGCAGCCAAATCACTGAGTGTATCCACATAGAAGGTCTGCTCGTCGATGGTTGGTCTCTTCACCAGTTTGTCCATATCAAAGCTCATCTTCAGATCACCCACATTTAGAATTATCTTACCTCTCTGGCAGTCAATCATCGCACCAGCAGTAGCCAAGAAAGGCCTACCCAAAATCAGTGAATCCTTTGGTTCCTCTCCATACTGCAGAACCACAAAATCAGTAGGAATCACACATTGGCCAATCATTATAGGCACATCTTCCAATATTCCTTCAGGAATTCTGATTGTTCTGTCTGCTAAGACTAATGAGATCCTAGTGGGCAGGAAGTCAGTCATTCCAAGTCTCTTGGCAACAAAGAAGGGCATAACGTTCACACTAGAACCAAGATCACATAGAGATCTCTCAAATCTTTCCCTGTAGATACCACAATCCAACACAAAGCTTCCTGGATCTTTCAACTTCTCAGGAATTCTGCCCTGAATCACTGCACGACATACCTCTGTGATCATCATTACACTCTCCTCATCAGACCATTTACCAGCAAGTAAGTCTTTAAGACATCTCTTCATCCCAGGAGTAGTCTGCATAGAGTCAATCAAAGGCACTTCAATCATCACCTTTTTAATGATCTCCTGGCACTTGGCATACTGCCTATTGTTCTTAGCCTTCATGGGGTTCTTAGGGAAAGGGACCTTAGGCTTGTAGACTCTTTCATTCGACTTATTCAGCTTTTTGCGTTTGGACTCTCGGCAGACGCTTTGCGTCGATCGTTGCTGGTTGTGCATCGATCGTTGCTGGGCGAATTTGTTACGACCTCTGCGTCGAGCTTGGGTTCAACATCTTCATTTTCGCCTTGCGTCGATCGTTGCATTGGTGCGTCGATCGATGCATTGCGAATTCCGCGGATCTCATCTTCCATCTCTTCAATTTCCACGATTTCTTGTAAGCTCAACTGCTTTTTCTGGGCAGGAAACAGCTCCTTACCACTTCTCAACGTCACTGCATTGCATTGGTACTTAGGATTAGCATCAGTTCATCCCGGAAGAGATCCATCTGGCCTCTTAACATATCCAGCAGTCTGTGCAAACTTAGCATCAAGCTCTTTCACATGTGTGCCTAAGGATTCAAACTTCCCATTCAGATCTTCATACACAGCATCCAGCTTCTTGTTGAAGTCTACAGCAGTCTTAGTTTGACCTTTCAGCAACTGCTTCATCATTGCTTCCATCTTGCTCTCATGAGCACTAGCAGCAGGAGGTGTCTGATATGAGGATGATCCATAAGTCCTTTGATAAGAATTACCTTGCTGAAAAGGTTTCTGATAACCAGCAGTCTGTCCATCGCCTGAAGAGTTTGGTTGCTTGTGAAAGCACTCTTCTATCCACCATTAAAAAACTTATTACCTTGCTGATTACCAAACCTGTTACCTTGGAATCCAGAGCCACTGATGTAGTTCACATCCTCTTCCTGGTGATCTTCTTCAGCTCCAAATACCTCAACATCCTGAGCAAAGTGGACAGCCTTCTTTGCAGTCAACAAACTGTGAACAGTGTCCAACTTGTTCCTAATATCAGCTATCTCTAGATTATCAATCTTTCCACCAGACTCCTTCCTTCTCCTATAAGCAGTCTTGGTGCTATTACTGCTCACCAAGTTATCAATCAATGTCCTAGCTTGTTCAGGAGTCCTTGTATTGAAATTGCCATTGCTAGCATTATCCAATGCAGCCTGGTAACGTAGATCAATCCCTCTGAAGAATATGCCCAGCAGCGTCACTTTAGAGAATCCATGATGAGGACAGTCACGTTGGTACTTCTTAAACCTCATCCAAGCAGACTTAAGAGGCTCTGTAGGACCTTGGGTGAAGGTGAGAATATCCTATCTCGACTGATCAGAGCGAGCATCATCATAAAAGGCCTCAAGAACTCTCTCTTCACAGCATCCCAAGTAGAATACTTCCCAGTTGGAAGTTGTTTCAGCCAAGCTGCAGCCTCTCCAGCGAGAGAATAGGGGAAAAGCTTGAGATACATATAGTCATAGTTTACCCCATTATACTTCATTCCAGTGATGAAGTCCTCAAAGTCATCAATGTGATCCATCGGTTGCTCGTGTGGGAGACCATGGAAAGGATTCTGCCTCAGAAGAGAGTAGTAGACAGTCTTGATCTCAAAATCATTCCTCTCAAATCCAGGAGGTACAATTGCTGACCGGTTAGCATAAAACTCATCCGGTCGGTTGTAGTCAGCAAGAGTCCTATCATTAGCAGGAAGATTAACTATCAGTCCTTGACCTTGGGGCAGATCAGGATTGGGGATCCCACGTCCCTCAGCATCAATCCTTTGTCCAGCATCATTGTACGGGTTATTCTGTTGGTCTCTCAGAACACCCTGAGCATCAGGTCTCAAAATCACAGGATTGTTGTTCATCCTAGCTCGTTGACCATTTCTGATTGTTCTCTCTAGTCTAGCAAGTTCCTCAAGCCTGAGATTCACGAGATTAGAGTTCGGATTACTTCTGGTCTCACGCGTCTGCTGATATACCATGGATTTTAGGGATTTTATGTTGGGAATGTCCTGAAATCTACTGTGCTATCTCTAGAAAGTATGATAAGTGTCGAGATCAGACATAAGTCATAAATACTGGGAGGTCATGATGACTTGCTAGAGTCCGCTCTTGATCTATAAGTTAAGTACTTATTACCAGTATTGTATGATCCCTAAGGGTCACACACCATAGCTAACGGGAAAGTTAACAAGGAATTAATACAGTAAGATGCAAGACATTTACTGTATTTGTACAGAGAATTGGGCCAGACAAAATACAGTCTTTTTGTCTGATTTGGGTTTTGGGCCCAAAAGCCTAATAAGCCATTAGTTTAATTACTTGGGCCCATATAAGGAAGGAGAGAGGCGCCAGTTAGCAAAATGTCTCTGCGATTTCTAGGTCTGGCCGCCCTCCTCTCTCTCTGTTGTTCCAGCTTGGTCTAGCAGCCTGATCCAGTAGCTTGTAAGCGTGTGGATACCTAGGAGGAGCCGGTAATCATCAGCTCTCAGTGATCTCTTCATTCCCTTGATTAATCCGCTGCAATCATAAGGTAATGATCCTGATCTGTTTATGATTCAACTGCAAATCACCTAGATCCTAGTTGATTATGTTAGGTTGTAATCTGATAATTAAACCTATGAACCAACATAATCCAACAGTGGTATCAGAGCCTAGGTCGTTAGGTTTTTGCTTTTTGGATCATACTAGGTTGTTTATTAGTTTGATGAATCGATTTTAATGAGTAAAATTTGATTAGAAAACTTGAAAAACCTAATATGTAAATCGCATGAACCGATTGAAACCCATCGGTATGCGAAGTGGACGCCCGTATCGATCGACGAGGGAGCGTGATATCGATCGATATTGATCGGATCGATTGCTTCTCGCTGTCCCGATGACCCGATCGCAACGAGCTGATGCACGCGAGTATCGATCGACGTGTAAGCGTCATATCGATCGATATGCTAGCGAGGCATACGTTCCGCGAGTAGCCAATCGGTTCTGCCGAGCTTCGCGGTTCGTCCTTCCCTAACCCGTGACAATGAACCGATCAATCCGATTGTGTTTCATTGTTAGCTTAAGCTTAACCCGCAAGTTAAGTCAAAATCAGCTAAAATTGATTGGTTAGACCAATCTATTTCTTCTTGATTTTGGACTTAACCGAACCGATCCAATTTAATTGGTGGTTCAAGCGGTTAACCAAATCGCGGTTTGCTGGAAATTATTTAATGCAATTGGTATTATTTAATTTCTGGTTAAACCGGATTTAAATTCAAAATTGAATTTTAACCTAAACCGAAGGCTGGTCTAAGTTTGATTTGGTTGGACCAAATAATTTAGAGCTGGTCTGGTTTAGTAAATAACCAGTTGGATTTAGTAGTTAATTTGGTCTTGGACCAAAATTACTGAACAGACTCGGTTATGGCAAATTATTGGGCCAATTGGAATTTTGTGGTCTTGGGCCAAGAATTGGGCCTATAATTTGTGACCCAACCGAAAACTTTAATAAAACATTGAAATAGAAAGTTTCTTTGATTAGAAGTTTCTAATTTTGGCATGTTAGGAATTTCTAAATATAGTAAGTTTCTGAATTTAGAAAATTTCTAAAATAAGCATGTTTCCGGTTTAGAAAGTTTCTAAAATAAGTAGGTTTCCTGAAATGGAAAGTTTCCAAAATAGTAATCTTCTATTTTTGGAAGGAAAACCTAAAATCCTCAAAACAAATATCAAGCTTGGATGTCTAGCCCAATCTTGTCAGCTACTTAACGCTTATTCAATTACAGATATGGCTTACAGTGTGAGGTGTCTGTTTTTGCGTAAGTAAAGTAGTACATAGTCATTACTATCATTGGGAGTCCCAGACTTTAATGATTACTTGGCTGTAAGAGATTGGTTTCCTTGACTGGGCCATCGGGAGTCCCGGGCCTTGAGACATCTGGTGAATTGGGCCTTGGGCCCAATCCACAACCGAGAGTTACATGAGTTGTAACTAGCTGTGTGTATGCTTACCTAGTTAAGCTAATTCTGGGTGACGGCCAGTGGCCCACTTTGGTTTTAGTTTAACATGGATCTCGGAATCATTGTATTCTTATGAGGATTGATAGGTCGAGTTTTAATCCCTATTCTAAACTGCAAGTGCACAGTATAGTCAATGTAGTATATAGGGTTATCGAATCCACAGGGACACTTGGTCTCAAGAGAATCAAACCGTCGGAATTAATACTAGAAATAAGCAAGTAGTGATTGTAATGAATTGCGGTGCAAGAAAGTAAACAGTAGCAGGAAATCGGTTTGTAAGCAATAAACTAAAAGCGTCAAGCCTAGGGTATTCTCAGGAAATCAAACAAGCAGACAAGTTAATCAGTCAGGATCAAATTAAACTCAGTTCTAGAACTCAAATCACGAAAATAGAATTAACCAAATCTCTTTGCGAAAACTCTCTAAGTCTAAGTGCAGTAATCCAAATCTCTTTGCAATTACTAAAAAATTAAACTAGCATTAAGTTCAAGTTCGATATGTTCACAATTAAACTAAACCAAATCTCTTTGCGAATAATTCAATTGCTCAACCTAAATAGTTCAGATTCCTAAACCCCACTCTCGTGACGTATTTAGTAACCTAGGATCTAGATTCTAATTGATCAGGTTAGAACTAGCTTTAAGCACAATTTAGTTTGAAGAACATTCTAATCATATGAATCCTAACTGAATTAAACAAGTCTAGCAAGTCATCAAACCCTAATGAGAAACCCTAAACTCAACTATGGATCTACTCAGACATGATTGATGAAAACATAATCATAGAATAAATAGATTGCATATAAGAAATTAAAATATCAAAGGGGTTCGAAATCTTCTCCAAAATAAATCAATACAAGGAAAATAGATCAGCCCCAAAAGCTCTAAAAATCTCTTACCTCTAAGTATCAAAACGTATCTAAATTAAACACCAAAAACTAGTATATATAGGCATAATCTCGGCTGGGGCTTCTGTGTAAATACTGAAAGTATCTTGGGCTTCTTTGCAAATCTTCAATACTTGTTACGCCGACGCGTACGGCCCATCTCGCGACTGCATCGACCGATGCACAATGCGTGTCGATCGATGCAACATCAAATATTCAAACAGTGAATAAAGCTCTCGGCCAAAACGTCCCAAAATGCCCAAAATGCTCCATATATCTCCAATTAGCTCCAAACCTGATTTAACCTGTAAAAGACTCTAAACTAATACAAAAGACTCTAAAAACACAACTATATCATGGTATAAAGTGGGTAAAAACCATGATATATCAACTCCCCCACACTTAGCCTTTGCTTGCCCTCAAGCAAAACAGAGAACTAAAATGCAGTGAAGAGGTTTGAAAACTCTTCAGAAACTCATTTTGTCATAGAAGCAGCAGCATTCAGATTCCCCTTAGTAATCCACATGAAAGAATCAATCTACAGACATCAAGACCAACATGTACTTCCCCCACACTTAGCAACTGTCCTAAGTAAACGCCACAATCACATTCAAGCATTCAAATTCACCCTACTGACTTCTGCAAGTATTTAAGTGCGGTCTCACCTAAGGAGTATCGATCTAAAGGCACATGGATTCTTACCTTGCCAGCTCTAGACCACCAAACTATCTTTCTCTAGTCCCTTTCTTCTCTTTCCCTTCTTTAACAACTGATTTTTCCCACATTGGGTATCATTTTATTTTTTTTATCAGTGTTCTTCCCGTTATGGGGTGTACTTTGGACACATTCCATGGATCACATGAGAGATAATAGTGTTTGCTACTATTCCCATGACCACTTCGGAGTTACTAACTCATCCTCAGTTTATTTTTTTTTTTTTTTTTTTACTTTACAGAAGGGGAGAAGGGGACTAAATAGGACAGGTTTACAGGCTGTGTCAGAACTAACAGGGAATCCGACATAAAGCATACCAAGCCCTTAGGTGAGAAAAATTAAAGTCAGTATTAAGGTGAAGTCAGTAAAGGATCCTCTGATACCTGAAGTGATATGGGTGTCCTCAGTAGGCTGATATGTGATGGGGTTTTCTAATAGTCACAGATAGATCTGCAGCTTCATCCCAATGGTCACTTAAGTTCCTGCAAATGCTGCTAATCTCCTCCAAAAATCATTGTTTCCTACTTAAACCAATTTTGACTCGAAAAACAAATTTTGAAAAATTTAACTGACTCTAAGAAAACAAAAGAAACTAATTAGTAGAACCTCCCCCACACTTAAGACACACTGTCCCCAGTAGTGTCAAGCAAGGGATTGGTTAAAGAAAAGAAAATAAAAAATTAGATTGAATGGTTAGTTCTCTCGGGTTTTACCTCTGTCGCAGTCAGGCATCGATCGTTGCACTAGGTGCACCGACCGTTGCTGTGCGATTTCTGTTGTAACGATCGACACAAATGTGTGTCGATCGACGCAATGCGATTTTCACGAACCCTGCAACCAAAAACTCACCAAACAGAAACAAAAACGATCTAGAAAAAAAAATACTAAAATCAAAATGCAAAAACGAAAACAGTGGGTTGCCTCCCACTCAGCGCTCTTTTAACGTCAATAGCTTGACCGGACGCACAAGATCTTTCAGGCACTTAGAGATCCTGACAGAGACTTTTTCTGTCTCTGTTCAAGTCTCCTCATCCATGGTGGAGTGTAGGCTGTTGCTGAATGCTTCAGTCCAAGAAAAGCAGGTGTAGATTGTGCTCCAGGATCTAGTATCACAGGCCCATCTGGCTGCTCATCTTCTGCTTCCAGGATCGTGAAGGTCTGCCCATCTATCAGTGGTTTCCGCAGCTTCTCCATGTCATATCGCAGCGTCTCATCTCCCAGGTGGAGGTCTATTAGACTTTTTCTGACATCAATCACAGCTCCTGCTGTAGCCAAGAATGGTCTTCCAAGTAGCAGTGCTTCATCCGGATCGCAATCATATTTCAGCACAAGGAAGTCTGTTGGAACCAAGTAGTTTCCAACTCTCACTGGTATGTCTTCTAAAACTCCTTCTGGAACTCGTATAGACTGATCAGCTAGGATAAGACGGGTTCTAGTAGGAGAAAAATTCAGCACCCCCAGCTTCTCTGCCACAGAATAAGGCATCATACTTCCAGCAGCTCCTAAATCACAAAGAGAGCGTCTAAAGCTATTCTCGAAGATGGAGCAATCAAGTATAAAGACTCCAGGGTCAGGTAACTTCTTTGGGATCTTGTTCAGTAGCACTTCACTAATGTGTTGGGGAACTACAATCACCCATTCTTTCAGGTCATCATCCAATGGTAGCATCTTGTTCAAATACCTCTGCACACAGGGATGATAAGGTGGATCATCAGGCGGTGGAATTTCTTCCAAGCCTTCACCACTCTCCTCCAGTTTCTTCAGCTCCTCAATCTCCTGTTTAATTACCTCAGATACCTTGGGATATTGCCTAATGGCTTGTGCATAAATCTCCTCCTGAGTGATTTCAGATACATCAGGGAATAGGCGGGCCAGTTCTGCATCAGTCTCATAATCATCCGGCAACACTGTCTGTTCACGTCCTGCATCGACCGACACAAGGTGTGTGTCAATCGTTGCAATGCGATCGTCGCGGATTCCACCCGTGAGTTTTTCACTCAATTCCGAAAATTCTGCTTTATCAACCAACTCAGCTGTGCTTAGCTCAAACTTCTCACCCAGATGAGATCCATCATTAACGAGTACAGACCAGGCTTTAATATGAGTATCTGCAGGTCCTTTTCCTTTCATAGTACCTGAAATTTGATTAACCTGAGTGTCCAGTTGCTTCATGTGAGTGTTCATAGACTCAATCTTCCCATTGAGATCTCCATACATAGCATCAATCTTCTTGTTGCAGTCCACAGAAGTCTTGATTTGGCTCTCCAGCAACTGTTCCATCATTGTCTCCATCTTAGTCTCGAAAGCAGTAGGTGTAGGAGGTGTTTGATAAGATGAAGACCCGTAGGTCCTTTGAGCATTCTGTCCATAAGGCTTCTGAAAGTTGTTGTTCTGTCCATAGCCTGAAGAGTTCTGATTGCCCGTGTAGGCAGTTTTCTGTCCTCCACCGGAAAATCTGTTCCCAGATTGATATCCAAATCTGTTTCCTTGGAAACCAGATCCTCCGATGTAATTCACATCCTCTTCCTGAGTGTCCTCCTCAGTCTGAATCACTTCTACTTCTTGAGCAAAGTGGACAGCTTTCTTCTCACCTAGAAGAGTGCAGATTTTATCCATTCTGGACCTCAATTCAGCCATCTCCGAGTTATCAATACTTCCACCAGATTTCTTCCTCCTATCATCCATGGTCTTGCAACTGTTGCTGCTAATCAAATTCTCAATTAACTGCTTAGCCTGTGTAGGAGTCCTGGTGTTGAAGTTGGCATCACTAGAATTATCCAGCGCCTGCTGATACGGAAGATCTATTCCTCTGAAGAAGATACCAATCAGCTGAACTTCAGTGAATCCATGGTGCGGACAGTCACGCTGATACTGCTTAAATCTCATCCAGGCAGTCTTTAAAGGCTCCACAACTCCTTGGGAGAAAGTAAGTATGTCCTGTCTAGATTGGTCTGAACGCGCATTGTCATAGAAATGACGCAGGAACTCACTCTTTAAGGCTGCCCAAGTAGTATACTGACCAGGTGCCAGTTGTCTCAGCCATGCACTAGCGTCTCCAGCAAGACTGTGCGGAAATAGCTTAAGGAACAGATAGTCCTGGCAAACTCCATCGTATTTCATACCAGTAACTATGTCCTCAAACTTATCTATGTGATCCATAGGCTGCTCTGATTGAAGACCATGAAAAGCAATCTGCCTCATCAGTTGGTAGTAGATAGTCTTTACCTCAAAGTCGTTCCTCTCAAAGGCAGGAAGCACTAAAGCTGCTCGGTTCGCATGAAACTCGTCAGGTCTGTTGTAATCAGCTAATGTCCTTTCACGGACAACCATCTGGCCCAGTGGCTCAGCTTCATCAGGGATCACTCGTCCCTCAGCATCAATCCTATGCCCAACAGCATTGTAAGGATTGTTCTCTGGATCCCTCAGGGTTCCATCAGCATCTGGTATCAAGATCAAGCGTTCTCGTACCATTCTCTCTCTCTTTTCCTTTCTGATTGTTCTTTCTAGACGTCCAAGTTCCTCTAGATTGAGATTAACCAAGCTCGAGTTCGGATTACTTCTAGTGTTCTGCGTTGGCATAAACTGTCTGTAATCGTCCAGCAACGATCGATGCTATCAGTGCAACGATCGGTTCAATCTCAGAATCGCCTAGTGTCGATCGACGCAAGATGTGCAACGGTCGACGCAAGGCGATTTCGGTACCTGCGACAGAAAGAATCAGAGAAAAGAATCAGTAAAATCAAAATAAAACAAAAACGAAAAACAAAAACAAAAACGAAAAATTTCTAGTAAAACCCTAAGTTCGGTCCTATCGAAGACTCAAAGAGTCCCCGGCAACGGCGCCAAAAACTTGATAGGTCGAGTTTTAATCCCTATTCTAAACTGCAAGTGCACAGTATAGTCAATGTAGTATATAGGGTTATCGAATCCACAGGGACACTTGGTCTCAAGAGAATCAAACCGTAGGAATTAATACTAGAAATAAGCAAGTAGTGATTGTAATGAATTGCGGTGCAAGAAAGTAAACAGTAGCAGGAAATCGGTTTGTAAGCAATAAACTAAAAGCGTCAAGCCTAGGGTATTCTCAGGAAACCAGACAAGCAGACAAGTTAATCAGTCAGGATCAAATTAAACTCAGTTCTAGAACTCAAATCACGAAAATAGAATTAACCAAATCTCTTTGCGAAAACTCTCTAAGTCTAAGTGCAGTAATCCAAATCTCTTTGCAATTACTAACAAATTAAACTAGCATTAAGTTCAAGTTCGATATGTTCACAATTAAACTAAACCAAATCTCTTTGCGAATAATTCAATTGCTCAACCTAAATAGTTCAGATTCCTAAACCCCACTCTCGTGACGTATTTAGTAACCTAGGATCTAGATTCTAATTGATCAGGTTAGAACTAGCTTTAAGCACAATTTAGTTTGAAGAACATTCTAATCATATGAATCCTAACTGAATTAAACAAGTCTAGCAAGTCATCAAACCCTAATGAGAAACCCTAAACTCAACTATGGATCTACTCAGACATGATTGATGAAAACATAATCATAGAATAAATAGATTGCATATAAGAAATGAAAATATCAAAGGGGTTCGAAATCTTCTCCAAAATAAATCAATACAAGGAAAATAGATCAGCTCCAAAAGCTCTAAAAATCTCTTAGCTCTAAGTATCAAAACGTATCTAAATTAAACACCAAAAACTAGTATATATAGGCATAATCTCGGCTGGGGCTTCTGTGTAAATACTGAAAGTATCTTGGGCTTCTTTGCAAATCTTCAATACTTGTTACGCCGACGCGTACGGCCCATCTCGCGACTGCATCGACCGATGCACAATGCGTGTCGATCGATGCAACATCAAATATTCGAACAGTGAATAAAGCTCTCGGCCAAAACGTCCCAAAATGCCCAAAATGCTCCATATATCTCCAATTAGCTCCAAACCTGATTTAACCTGTAAAAGACTCTAAACTAATACAAAAGACTCTAAAAACACAACTATATCATGGTATAAAGTGGGTAAAAACCATGATATATCAAGGATAAACAAAGAAATTTTGAATACAATGCGAGTTTTCTTATAAGTTGTTAAGATTACTCTTTTATGAACTAAATAACTAAAACTCTATTTATCTCTAAATTTAAGTTATGACTAGCACAAACAATCAAAACACTTTCTCGATCCGGTCTGTCCTTGAGATGGACAAACTAAACGGATCAAATTTCTTGACTTGGTCGCGGAACCTGAGGCTAGTCCTCAGGCAGGAGAGAAAGGACTATGTCCTTGAGAGAGCTCTCCCCGAGAGGATCGGGTCCAATGCCTCTCATGCAGTATATGATGCTTGGAATAAGCATTATAATGATGCGGTAGATGTGCGTGGTCTGATATTGGCTACCATGGACTCAGATTTGCTGAAGCAATATGAGAACATGGAGTCGCCAATAGAGATGATCAGCAGCCTGAAATTGAAATTTCAGGAGCAGGTAAGAGTGGAGAGATACCAGTTGGTTAAGTCTCTCACTAGCTGCAAGCTACCAAATGATCATCCAGTGAGTCCTCATGTCAGTAAAATGATGGGTTACATTGATAACCTGAGGAAACTGGATTATCCAGTTAGCCAAGAATTGGCAACTGAGATCATTCTGCAGTCACTGCCGTCAAGCTATGATAAGTTCAAAAGGAACTATATCAAGAAAGGCTTAACGAAGACGCTGACTGAACTGCATGATATGCTCAAGACAGTTGAGCCAAACGTGAAGAGTACCCTGCATAATCTCATAATGGAGAAGGGTAGGTTTACTAAACCTAGTGCTGACAAGGGTGAAGACAAAATTGTCCAGATTTTGAATCATGGCAAGCCTGTGTCTTCTGAGCCCGAGTCAGATAAATCTTACGTTGGTAAGTGCTGCTACTGTAAAGAGGCTGGGCATTGGAAGAGAGATTGCATTAAATTCATGGAAGATTATGAGGAGTTGAAGGTGATGTATGAGACTACTTCCTCAGGTATTCATGTTGTTACTTCAAGTTCTACCTTATAGGTATTGGATACTGGTTGTGGCACTGATATTTGTTATAATATGCAGAGCCTAAGCAGCAGTAGAACGTTGAAGAAAGGGCAAGTGGAACTGTGTGTCTGGAAGGAGCTATGGATGCTGCCTCAGCCGTAGGGTTTTCACTTGTAGATGCCTTTGAGGCTTGGTTTTATTAAGTAATTGCTACAATGTACCTGCTTTAAGCAGAGTTGTCTTTCATTTTCTTGTAAGAATTTGAATGTTTTTCATTTTGATAAAAGACAAGTTTTGTTCTTTTGATCTTAATGAAATATTAATTGTAGCACCCTATTCAAGGAATGGGTTTTATATCTTAAACCAAAGAGTGCCTAAATGTAACATAAATACCGAATTGGTTTAAATCTGATGAATTAAACCTGATTTTTCTTGGCGTAAATTTTTGGTCACATAGAGTGAGTCGGATTCAGAAATCCCATAGTTATGGACTTTTGGGCTCATTTGATCGGATATCTTATGAGACTTGAATTCTGCTTACTGGACCAAAAGTAAAAGGGCCCATCTTAGCCGAGCTAGAGAAAGGCCCAAAGGCTTATTGGACCTTAAACATACTCATGTATGTGGCCCGATGAGCAGTAATGCCAGAGAAAATTTCCTGTACTTCATTTTCTTTACTGATTACTTCAGTGAGTATGACTGTGTTCATTTGATGAGACACGAGTCGGAATTCTTTGAAATGGTCGAAAGAGTTCCAGAAGGAGGTATAGAATCTGAGTGACAGAAGTATTGAGACTCTGGATTAGATCACGAGTGAGAATACTTAAGTCATTGATGGTGTGATCATCTGAATGAGTGTGAAGTCGTTTCACAGCTCATTTCTCCTGAAAACCTGGAGGTGTTTCTGTGAGAAAGAATCAGATCTTATTAGAAATGATTAAAGATGAGTCACACGAATCTTCCATGATATTCTTTAAGAATAACGCTCTAGAAATATCTAAGTTTACGCTGAAATAGTTCCACCAATATCAGTTGAAAGACACCACATAAATGTGAACTGGAAATGATCCAAATTCGTCTTTACTGAGTATTTGTAGTTGTGCTACTTCGCTGGTTGTCCTAGGGAAACCAAGGCTTGTTAATTTTTACGTCCATTCCGAAAACGAAGTTTGGTTGTTCGGAATTCTGTTTTCTAAAAGGAAAGTTTCTTTCCAAGAAGACAGTGGGAGTAAAAGTATAACTCGAAGAAATTCGAGAAATACAGGAGGCTGCTCAACCTGTTGAGGGAGAGCAGCGGATGAATTTACAGATTTCTGTAGAATCTACACCTGTAGAGCCTGAAGTTCGCAGATCTAAATGAATCCGTCACTAATCCGAGAGTGATTTCTCGTGATTAATTGCCATGATCTGATGATCATTGAAAGTGACGAACCTGCGAAATTCACAGAAGCGAAAGTGAGCCCGGACTCCGAAAAATCATACTGTATGTAAGTTAGCTTCATCGATCCATTCATGGATAGAAGCAAGCATATCGGAGTTGGTATCTTCGTTATGTTGAAGTAGTCAAGGTTTTGACTTGAACAGGAACGAAGTGGAACTGTACGTTTACTAATAGATAAGTGGGAGCGATGTTGCATTTCTCATAGTGTATGTCAATGACATACTGATTCTCGGAAATAACGTTCCAATGCTGCAGTCGGTAAAGGACTGGCTTGGGAGTTGTTTTTATGTTTGATATGGGTAAAGCCACATATGTTCTTGGATTTTGGATCTAAAGATAAAGATCCAAAAGAGCTGATAGGACAAAGTCAGGATTCTTATATTGACAAAGTCCTACACGTTTTCAGCATTCCAAGAAGGGTTTTATGCCAATATCACATGGCATTACGTTAAGCAAGAAACAGTGTCCTACGATATCTGCTGAGCTTGAATGCATGGATGAGATTCCATATGCGTCGGCAATTGGATCTATCATGTATGCCATAACACGTACTTGTTTTGATGTTGCTTTAATATTAAGCAAGACAAGTAAAGACCAGTCAAATCCAGCAAAGAACCACTGGATAGACGTAATGAATATCCTCAAGTATTTGGAAAATACTTAGGATAAGTTCTTGATTTACGGAGAAAGTGAGGTGCTACAAGTCGGTAGAGTCTGAAAGGCAAGTTTCCAACAGACAAAGATGATTTCCGGTCACAGTCCGGTTATATCTTGTGTCTGTCTGGCGGTGCAAGGCACTGTTGCTGACTCCATGACTTAAGCTGAACATTTCGCAGCTTGGGTAGCGGCGAAAAAGGTTGTTTGGAAAGAAGAGTTCATAACTGAACTTGATGTGATTCCTAGCATAGATGAGGCTAGCTGCACATCAGAGGTCCAAACACCTTGAGGTTAGGTATAACCTATTCTGTGAGATAAATGATAGAGGTGTTAAGTAGATCAGCAAGTTTCAACGAATGAGAACATTGCTAATCTATTAACAAAGCCACTCCTTAGGCCTAAGCACGAGTCGCGGACTGTAGCTGTAGGATAAGTGAAATTAAGATGTAGTCTTAATTTCAGTGGGAGTTAGTAAAGGGCTTTATTTAGTTGTTTTGAAAGGTTCATGTAAACATAATATTTTATGTTTATGAAATTTATGATTTCTGGATTATTTTAACTGTGATTTAAATAATCGTTCCAAAATGATTCATGTCATTATATATAGGCCATCAAAGTACATGAGAAAGACTTGATCATGAAACCCTATATTTAACAAAATGACATAAATCAGAGTGTCCATAGTCGAAGGTTGTTGAAATTGGAACACCAACAACCACTTGAGACTAGAGTGTGTTGAGACTTATGACCAAGTTTCATGGGTCATAGATGCGCGGCATCAAAGTCGACACATAGGTATATGTAGGGGAGCATATGACCGGACATGGCCCGCTAATGAGAACTCTACAAGATATTGATATCTGTGTCATAAAAGGTTCTCATTTACGACTATAGAGTATAGTCCTTAGACCTGAGTTCGCATGCATGTGGCTGCACATGGATTGATGCGCTTTGATCATTGTCTAACGCTGTTTCGTAACTGGGAGCTATAAGGACCTTGGTTGGGTGTATTATAAAGTGTGTAGTTCATAGTGATGGAACAAGATGGGATTTGTCCCTGCCGTTTAACGGAGGTAATATCTCTAGGCCAATCGGAGACTTGATAGCTGGTAAGAGAGTGGCCACTCCCAAACGGACTTGCCCAAGTCGTTTGAATTGTAAGTATCAAATCTGGTCCGATGAACATGGTCTGGCTATATAAGGATGACACGCATCTTGCCTTATGCCAGATCGAGATATTGAGACACAAGGATTAGGGAATGTAGGATTCCAGTACAAGTGGGAGATTGTTGGGAATGTCCTGAAATCTACTGTGCTATCTCTAGAAAGTATGATAAGTGTCGAGATCAGACATAAGTCATAAATACTGGGAGGTCATGATGACTTGCTAGAGTCCGCTCTTGATCTATAAGTTAAGTACTTATTACCAGTATTGTATGATCCCTAAGGGTCACACACCATAGCTAACGGGAAAGTTAACAAGGAATTAATACAGTAAGATGCAAGACATTTACTGTATTTGTACAGAGAATTGGGCCAGACAAAATACAGTCTTTTTGTCTGATTTGGGTCTTGGGCCCAAAAGCCTAATAAGCCATTAGTTTAATTACTTGGGCCCATATAAGGAAGGAGAGAGGCGCCAGTTAGCAAAATGTCTCTGCGATTTCTAGGTCTGGCCGCCCTCCTCTCTCTCTGTTGTTCCAGCTTGGTCT
Source organism: Orychophragmus violaceus (assembly GCA_030180135.1). Taxonomy (NCBI): domain Eukaryota; kingdom Viridiplantae; phylum Streptophyta; class Magnoliopsida; order Brassicales; family Brassicaceae; genus Orychophragmus; species Orychophragmus violaceus. The sequence continues at coordinate 65,247,616 of CM058235.1, read as the reverse complement.
AGCAGCCTGATCCAGTAGCTTGTAAGCGTGTGGATACCTAGGAGGAGCCGGTAATCATCAGCTCTCAGTGATCTCTTCATTCCCTTGATTAATCCGCTGCAATCATAAGGTAATGATCCTGATCTGTTTATGATTCAACTGCAAATCACCTAGATCCTAGTTGATTATGTTAGGTTGTACTCTGATAATTAAACCTATGAACCAACATAATCCAACATTTTAGCCATGGTATATGTCTTATTTATCGAGTCTTATGTTATGTTTTGGAGTCTTTTTAGTATGATTACAGGTCTAGACACGTTTGGAGCGGAATTGGACATTATGGAGCATTTTGGAGTATTTTAGAGATTTAACCCGAGAGATGGACTTCACTGTCGAATTCACAGACCTGTGCCGATCGACACATCTTGTGCATCGATCGACACAAGGTCGACGCAGACAATACTCGGCGTTTAATGAAGAGTTTGGATATTGCAACTTTGCCCAGAAGTTCTTCATAATTACAAAGAAGCTCCAGCCGACTTTAGACCATTATATTAGGGTTTTTAAGCCATTGTTTAGGCTACGCTTTCATAACTAAGTTTTATTTTATTAGACAGAGTTAGGGGCTGATCCTGCTCTTGAAAGAGAGAGGATTTCGAACCCCTATTTCTTTATTTAATATATGCTATTTGGTTTTCTATTTAAGATGTTTTCTGTCTCGATGATTATGTCTGAGTAGATTACCTGTTAAGTTTAGGGATTCACATTAGGGATTTTATGGAATTATAGGTTGATAGATCTGTAGGGATTCATATATGTTAGTTCTTCATCTATGATTGTTCTTACTGCTTAATCTGAATTAGCTACCCAGATTTATGATGTTAGGTTGATTGATACAACGACAGTTGGTTAATTAGCTAGAAAGAACCTAGTTGAGCAATTTAATTACTCGCAAAGGAATTTGGTTTAATTAGATTGTGAACATATCGAACTTAGAATTAAAGCTGGTTTGATATGTTAGTAATTACAAAGGAATTTGGATTGCTGCACTTAGACTTAGAGAATTCTCGCAATGACAGTTGGTTAATTCTATATATGTGTTTGAGTTCTAGAATAGCTCTTAATTAGATCCCGATTGATTGATTGCTTGTGTTCCTGATTTCCTGAGAACTCCTTAGACTTAACGCTTCGCTCCCTTGCTTGCAAACTCGCACCTGTTTTACTTTCCTGCATTGCTTTTTAGTTTCTAATCATATTTGCTTTCTCCTAGTTAAATCTTTTCTGTTCTTAATCTATCGTTGACCAGAGTCCCTGTGGATTCGATACCCTAAGTACTACAACTACATCAATGTGCACTTGCAGTTAGTATAGGGATTAAAACTCGGCCTATAAGGTTTTTGGCGCCGTTGCCGGGGACTCTTTTGAGTCTCCGATAGATTTGAACTTAGGGTTTAGACTAGGTTTTTTGTTTTTTGTTTTTTATCACTAATTTTTTCTGTTTCTTGCGTTTCAGGGTACGCCTGTATTCGCCTTGCATAGATCGACACGGTCCTGTGTGTCGATCGACATATCTTCGAGCTTGCATCGATCGACACTACTCTGCATAGATCGACACAGCACGTAAGATGATGGGAATGATGGAACGGATGTTGGAAAATCAGCAGAATAACTCATTCTGCAGAGACTATGGTTCCTACTCATTCACCATAGATTATGAATCTCCATCATATCAGCCTTTTCTTCCTCACAATACACAGTCTGATAAGCTGATGAGCATGATGGAGCAGTTATTGGAAAAACTGGAAGAAGATTTGAACTACATCAGTGGCTCTGGATTCCAAGGAAACAGGTTTGGTAATCAGCGAGGTAAGAAGTTCTTTAATGGTGGACAGAGGAGTGCTTTCACAAGCAATCAAAACTCTTATGTATATGGACAGACTGCTGATTATCAGAAGCCTTTGCAGCAAGGTAATTCTCATCCGAGAACCTATGAAACTTATCAGACACCTCCTGCTGCTAATGCTTATGAGAGCAAGATGGAATCCATGATGGAGCAGTTGCTAGAGGATCAGACTAAGACTGCTGTAGACCTCGACAGGAGGCTGGATGCTATGCATGAAAATCTGAATGGTAAGTTTGAATCTCTGAGCACATATGTGAATAAGCTAGATGTTCAAGTTCAACAAACAGCTGGAGCAATACAAAGGCAAAATGAAGCTGGGAAAGCTAAACAGAAGCTGTACATCAATGCTGTAACCATAAGAGATGAGATTGACTTGCTAGGAGAAGAAGAGAGAATAATCTCGGATTTTCTGGATGATTATTGTCTATCTGAGACAAGCATCGATCGACACAACTCGTGCATCGATTGATGCATCCCCGATAAATCTGATGGATCTGAACATAATCGCCTTGTGTCGATCGACACACCTACTGCATCGATCGACACAGATCGCAGACGAGACCAGAAGATGAATGAAACCCTATCAGCTGAAGCTTCGCGAGTTCATGCAAAGAAGATGATCTCCACTGATAGTCATCTGAAAGAAGGAGTTCAGATTGGTGGAACTACAGTATCTGATAGTGGAGAGAAGAAGATGGCGGTTCCTCTTGAACCTGCTCTAACATCTTCAGTACCTGCAACTGCTCATAAGCAGAAAGCTCCAGACATCAAATATGCACCAAAGGTAAGGTATAAATCACCTAAGCTTAAACCTCTTGACCATATTGTTTTGAATGCAGGAAAACGTAGTGTACCACCCAAGCTTCGCTCCCGCCCTGCTTCTACTCCTTCGTTCCTTGGAAAACCTCATGATCTGAAAGCATATACACCTCCTTGGATGAAGAGATATTCATAGAGACACTCAAAGTCTCTGTTGAAACCGCCATGAGTTCAATCTATATCCCATAGTCAAGCTAACGACTCAAAACAAGCGCTGAGTGGGAGGCAACCCACTGTAGGGTTTGCATAATTTATTTTTGGTGTTTTCATTTGCATTTTGCGTTTTTGTTTTTGGTTTTTGGTGAATTTTGTCTGCATGTTTCGACAGATTCGCAGTGCGTCGATCGACACACCTTGTGTCGATCGTCACAACACGAAAGAAATCGCATTGCAGTGATCGTTGCGGTCCTGAGCAACGATCGACACACCACTAAATATCGCCTAGCAACGGTCGATGCATTTATGCAGCGATCGATGCCTGTGCGACAGAGGTAAAAATCAGGCAGAACTCAACACATCCATTAACATTTTTGTTTTCTTTTACCAACCCTTTGCTTGACACTACTGGGGACAGTGTGTCTTAAGTGTGGGGGAGGTGCTACTGACTTTATCTTTCTGTTTTCTTAGAGTCAATCCGTTTTTCAAAAAAAATTGGTTTTATTGAGTCAAAACAAGTTTAAGTAAGAAACAATGATTTTTTGAGAAGATTAACAGCACTTGCAGGAACTTAAGTAACCATTGGGATGAAGTTGCAGGATCCATCTATGACTAATAGAAAACCCCATCACAGATCAACCTACTGAGAACACCCACATCACTTCAGGTATCAGAGGATCCTTTTACTGACTTCATCTTAATACTGACTTAATTTTCTCACATAAGGGCTTGGTATACCTTGTGTCGGAATCCTTTGTTAGTTCTGACACAGCCTGTAAACATGTCCTATTTGGTTCCCTTCTCCCCTTCCATAAAATAAAAAAAAGAAAAAAAAAAGTAATAATAAATTGAGGATGAGTTAGTAACTCCGAAGTGGTCATGGGAGTAGTAGCAAACACTATTATCTCTTGTGCGGTCCATGGAATGTGTCCAAAGTACACCCCTTAACGGGAAGAACACTGATAAAAAAAATAAAATGATACCCAATGGGGAAAAATCAGAATGCTAAGGAAGGGAAAAGAGAAGAAAAGGGACTAGAGAAAGATAGTATGGTGGTCTAGAGCTGGCAAGGTAAGAGTCCATGTGCCCTTTGATCGATACTCCTTAGGTGAGACCGCACTTAAATACTTGCAGAAGTCAGTAGGGTGAATTTGAATGCGTGAATGTGATTGTGGAGTTTACTTAGGACCGTTGCTAAGTGTGGGGGAAGTATATGTTGGTCTTGATATTCTGCAGGTGAAATCTTTCATGTGGATTACTAAGGGGAATATGAGTGTTGTTGCTTCTATGACGAAAAGAGTTTCTGAAAGTTTACAAACCTCTTCACTACATTATAGTTCTCTGTTTTGCTTGAGGGCAAGCAAAGGCTAAGTGTGTGGGAGTTGATATACCATGGATTTTAGGGATTTTAGCCATGGTATATGTCTTATTTATCGAGTCTTATGTTATGTTTTGGAGTCTTTTTAGTATGATTACAGGTCTTGACACGTTTGGAGCGGAATTGGACATTATGGAGCATTCTGGAGTATTTTAGAGATTTAACCCGAGAGATGGACTTCACTGTCGAATTCACAGACCTGTGCCGATCGACACATCTTGTGCATCGATCGACACAAGGTCGACGCAGACAATACTCGGCGTTTAATGAAGAGTTTGGATATTGCAACTTTGCCCAGAAGTTCTTCATAATTACAAAGAAGCCCCAGCTGACTTTAGACCATTATATTAGGGTTTTTACGCCATTGTTTAGGCTACGCTTTCATAACTAAGTTTTATTTTATTAGAGAGAGTTAGGGGCTGATCCTGCTCTTGAAAGAGAGAGGATTTCGAACCCCTGTTTCTTTATTTAATATATGCTATTTGGTTTTCTATTCAAGATGTTTTCTGTCTCGATGATTATGTCTGAATAGATTACCTGTTAAGTTTAGGGATTCTCATTAGGGATTTTATGGAATTATAGGTTGATAGATCTGTAGGGATTCATATATGTTAGTTCTTCATCTAGGATTGTTTTTACTGCTTAATCTGAATTAGCTACCCAGATTTATGATGTTAGGTTGATTGATACAACGACAAGTGGTTAATTAGCTAGAAAGAACCTAGTTGAGCAATTTAATTACTCGCAAAGGAATTTGGTTTAATTAGATTGTGAACATATCGAACTTGGAATTAAAGCTGGTTTAATCTGTTAGTAATTACAAAGGAATTTGGATTGCTGCACTTAGACTTAGAGAATTCTCGCAACGACAGTTGGTTAAATCTATATATGTGTTTGAGTTCTAGAATAGCTCTTAATTAGATCCCGATTGATTGATTGCTTGTGTTCCTGATTTTCTGAGAACTCCCTAGACTTAACGCTTCGCTCCCTTGCTTGCAAACTCGCACCTGATTTACTTTCCTGCATTGCTTTTAAGTTTCTAATCATATTTGCTTTCTCCTAGTTAAATCTTTTCTGTTCTTAATCTATCGTTGACCAGAGTCCTTGTGGATTCGATACCCTAAGTACTACAACTACATCACCGTGCACTTTCAGTTAGTATAGGGATTAAAACTCGACCTATCATCTGCATAAACCGTCGGTAATCGTAGTGCAACAATCGATGCTAGGATGCAACGATCGATTCAACTCGAGTGTCGCCTTGTGTCGATCGATTCAGAAGATGCGTCGATCGATGCAAAGCGATATCAGACCTGAAACAGAGAAAAACAGAGAAATTAGTAACAAAAAAAAAAAACGAAAATCCTAGTCTAAACTTTAAATTCAAATCTATCGAAGACTCAAAAGAGTCCCCGGCAATGGCGCCAAAAACTTTATACGATCAGAGTTTTAATCCCTAGATCTACACTGCAAAGGAACAGACGTGAACTAGTAGAATGTAGGGTATCGAAATCCACAGAGATTCTAGACCTTACGATAGATTGTAGAACGTAAAGTTAAGCTAGGTGAAACAGAGAATAAGCAACAAATCAGAACAGAAAGTAAATCAATAGCAAGAGCGGTTTGTAAGCAAGTACTAAAAGCGTCAAGTCTAGGGAGTTCTCAGGAAATCAGACAAGCAGATAAACTATCAGTCAGGATCCAATTAAGTTCGGTTCTAGAACTCAAACACAGATATATAACTAACCAACTTTCGTTGCGAGAATTCTCTAAGTCTAATAGCAGAAACCAAAATTTATTTGCAATTCCTAACAGATTAAACTAGCCTTAGGTACAAGTTTGATTTGTTCACAATTCAATTAAACCAAATTTCTTTGCAGATAATTAAATTGCTCAACCTAAATAGTTCAGATTCTAAATTACACTTTCGTGTCAATTTAATAACCTAAAGTCTAGATTCTAAGTGATCAGGTTAGAAACTAGTATTAAGCACAATTCAGGTTGAAGAACAATTAAGATATGAATTCCTTAACTGATAAATTAATCTAACAAGTCATGAAATCCCTTAAGAGAATACCTAAACCTAACTATGAATCTACTCATACTTGATTAATGAAACACAAATCAATGAATAAATAGATTGCATAAATAGAGAGTAATAATAAAAGGGGTTCGAAATCTTCTCCAAAAGCAGGAAGCAGTACAGGTTCAGATCAGCCCCAAAAGCTCTAAAATCTCTATACTCAAAGTATGAAAGCGTATATAAAACAAAACACCAAAAACCTAATTATAAAGCCCTAATCACGCTTGGAGGTCTTTTTGCAAATAGTGGAACTTCTTGGGGCAAAACTGCAAATCTCCAAAGTCTTCATTAATGAGCTTTCGCAGAGGTGTGTCGATCGATGCAAATGATGCATCGATCGATGCATAGTTCGTCCAGACTTGGTGAAGTCAGATCTCTCGGCTTAAGCTCCAAAACATGCCCAAAATGCTCCATTATCTCCAATAATCTCCAAAACGTTAATGTACCTAATAAACACTTGTAATGACTCTAAATAAACAACAAAAGACTCTAAAACATACTTATATCATGGCCTAAAACAGGTAAAAACCATGATATATCAATGTTCCAAATAGAGTACTCATCAAACATATAATTGAATGTTAAAGAGTTGGGTTGCATTGGCTGCTTGTAGATGCTTTGAACGTTTGGTTCTAGAGCAAATATGAATTATGAGCAAGGCTAACTCTTTTAAAGTAGAGGTTGTTTGTGCATATTATAACTACTTGTAAGGGCATTGAATAAAATTCTTTTGTTGACATTCTTGGATTTGAGTTCCAGCTTTTACACATATTCCTCTTACTTTCCTTTGATTTTGTTGATGTGCAGGGTTTAGTGTACTCATGTTTTAAATTTATAACCCTATGTCTGAAAATGCACATTTGTGTGTTGTATTATTTAGAGTATTAATCCACACAGACTAAGTTGTTTAGGTGCGATCTTAATTATCAGTAATTCAAACTAGAAAAAAAAACTAAAAAGGGTTTATGGTTGTTTGGGGGTGTCACGAAAACTGAGAAGCAAGCATGCAAAAAATCGGTTGTAAATGATATTAAATGGAATGTTGGGCCTAAGGGAATTTTAAGGGATTTATGGGCTTAAATCTAAATAGAAAGGAAATAATATGTATTAGGAATCGATCATGCAGTTCATAAACTAAAACATGAAGGTGATTAACCTAGTCTCGTAGAATTAAACACATAATTTCTAACAATTCGACCAAGAAACTTTCGCAGCTGGCTGCAAAGAAGAGCGTGCATTAATATCAAGTTCATCAAACGTTCACAATGTCATGTAAGTGTGAAGTCGCACCTTGCATCACATTTTCTCATCTATACTAGTTATAATCGATAAATTCAGTGCTCTAGATGTTTATCTTCCTAAGTTCAGATCCTAAGTGTCCTACGGAGAATCGAGCATTAAAAATATATATAACGAAAACTCATTAAGGGATTGTAAAACCCCTAATTGGTATCTATAGAAATTTCGCCATAATATCTTCTTGAAAAGCTCCTAAAACCCCAACTGGGAAACTACTCAGATTCCAAATGGATATCATGATAAATACTTTTGCATAAAAAAAAAAATTGTAGCTACGATTTCGGATCTCGGCCCGAAAAATCTAAGGACTAAAGATCTAAAATCCCTAAAAAAACTACCTGAAGACTAAAACAAAAACAAAAACTAAGAACTCATAAGATAAAGAAATTCTGAGTATGAGAGGAGATGGATCCAAAGGAGAGTGTGAGTCCTCCTTGTATAGTGGGTGATAATCCTAGGTTTTGCCTCTATTTTTGATGTGGGACTTTGAAAAATACTCAAAGTGGGCTTCAGGATGCAAACGGGCAAAAAAATGATTAAATAAGTCGGTTTTCCCGGAGAGGTGTGTGGCCATGGTTACGTGCCTTCAAATTTCGGCCAAGTGTGGCTTTACCGCAGCCAGGGCTCTCCACAGCTGATGCTTGGGCCATCTTGCTCATAACGGCTGGGCCTGAAAAGTTATTTAAAACTACAAAACATGGAAATCACTTGAAAACATTATAATACACGGTAAAACACCATAAAAGGTATAGAAATTGTGGCTAAAATGGTGTAAAAATGGGTTTTATCAATTCACACAGACATAGAGTTTGTTGTCCTCAAACAAAGCAGAAATCAGAGTCAGGAAAGAAGTTTGAAAAGCTGGGATTTTACATGATGATTTCACAAAATCGCAGTGACCGTCATTCTAAACCATAACCATGGATGTGCATTAATCTATACTCCGTCTAGAAAATTATCACCAGAGTTAAGCAACACTAGTCGTAATGCCATCATTTAGAATTAAAGCTATCTAGACTCCAAATCCAGTCAATTAGCTCTCTACATTCATTAATGTTTTATGTGAATTTATATTCAAAAGAGTTAATCAAGACTAACAAGGCTAGATATCTAAGGCATTTTAAAGATGAGTCTAAAAATGTTTTGAGGTACTGTTTTTTCTCTCTGTATGATTCTATATCGCACAAAACAGCAAGAGAATTCGTAACTTGTTGAAATTCACATATCCAAGTCACTATTAATTGCACAAGTCAGTAACTCATTCCTCCTTTTAGGATTCTTCATATTTCTTCCCCCATACTCAGATTTTTCTGTGAGTTCTTTGGTCGAAACGGCTCCGAGATTTCTTATGAGCGAATCATTGTTTGCCTTGGTATTATTTTTAATCACTTAAGACTCTTATTGGATTTTATTTCCTTTCCATTCTTTCACTTTTATTAAAGGGGAATGTCATAAAATGTAAAGTATTAAGAGATACAAAATTTTACCAATTTCTTGAGATTTTCAAGGCATAGCAAAGCTCCTTTTGTTGTATGTTTCTCATACTCCAATTTTTCAGTTCCTCCGTCTTCAGTGACTGAGAACTGCGTCAATCATATCTCTCCGACGTTTTTCACATATTTTCATATAAAAGAACAAGAGAGAATACATGAGGTTCGAAAATATGGTTAATGTTTGGGTAGAGAAACAAGTAAAGATGAGCTAGCCATTCAGGGATAACAGAGAGTGGTGAAGAGGTGAAATATGTCTTGAATGTCTGGTTTGTTGTCAAGCCTAAAACTAATGATGAGAAAAATTAATATCAATTCAGGTCAGATGAAATAGAGCTAGAATATCCTTCAGAGGAAATATCTATAGAGTGAATTCCCCATGCTAATGTCATAGAAGAAAAGAAAATATGAAATGGGTTGCCTCCCATCAAGCGCTTTTGGTTAATGTCGTTCGCTCTACGTTTTTGATGAGGCAAAGAGAATGGTGCATTAGCCAGATACATTATCTCCTTTTTGTTATTACTAAACTCGGCAAGATATGGTTTGAAACGCGTTCTTTTGACTGTGAATGTTTTTCATTGTATTCCCCAAAGGGTGACTGCTCCATATGGTTTGACCTCCTTTATTTTAAATGCAGTGGATCATAGTGATCTTAACTTTCCAGGAAAAGTTTAATACGCAAATTGAAAAGAAGGACATGGTCTTTTGCAGAAAATGATCGGGGTGTGATTTTTTTTGTCATGGTTCGCCTTTTTCCCCTCCGTAGATCTTTAAGTTCTCATAGGCATTGTATTGGATTTCTTCCAATTCATTTAGAAGGATCATTCTTCTTTCACTGGCCGTTTTGTGTTGAATTTCATCTCCTTAATTATCCATTTCGCTTTCTATTCTACCTCCATGCGAAGATGACAAGATTTTCCATAGACAAGATGAAATGGTAAGTGCATAAAGAGTTTTGAATGTTGTCCAATAGGCCCATAATTGATCGCCTAGTTTGGTTAACCAGTCTTTCTAATTTTTCTTGTGGTGTTTTGAAAGATTGATTTGATTTCTCTGTTTAAAATCTCGACTTGACCCCTAGTTTTAGGATAATATGGAGATGTAACTTTGTGTGTGACTCCATTCTTTTTCAGCATCTTTTCAAAAACTCGGCTGATAAAGTGGGATCCTCCATCACTTATCACTACTCGTAGTACTACAAAATAAAGAAAAGTAATCGTCTTGAACATTTTTATACTATTTTTGGGTCATTGGTAGGGCTTGCAATCGCTTCTACTCATTTGGACACATAGTCAAAAATAACGAGTATGTATTGGTTTCGAAATTAGGTTGGGAATGTCCCCATGGAATATATACCCCAAACATCAAATATTTCAACTTCTAAGATGAAATTTTGAGGCATTTCATTTCCTTGCTTATGTTCCATATTCTTTGGTACACATCACATCAAGAGATGAAATTTTGTGCATCTTTGAATATAGTAGGCCACCAGAAACAAGCTTATAAGACTATAGAAACGGTCTTAAAAGTGGTAAAGTGACATGCAAAAGCAGAGCCATGACATCCGGATAGAATCTGATTGACTTCTTCTTTGAGAACACAACTTCCGAAAAGACTATCAGAACAGTTCTTATACAGATAGGTTCTTCCAGAAGTATATCCTCACTTCTCGTAAGAATTTCTTCTTTCTGTAACCGAAGAACTGTGGAGGTTCCACGTATGCAGCAAGGTTGTTCACGATGTGTCACTCTTCAGAAGGTGTTTTGTGATTTTGCCAACGGGTCTATTGTCCGTTAGAATGGCTTCTACAACTTAGATGTTCTGTTCTGGTAGAGAATGATTTATGGGTAACTCTGCTTCCACTCGCATCCTAGAGAGGTTTTCGGCTACATTATTGTCTGAACCCTTTCTATAATTTATTTCAATATCAAACTCTTGAAGTAAGAGTATCCATCGAATTTGTCGTGGCTTTGCAAAAACTACTATGTACAGCTCATTCTCTGTAGTTGCGTAGTTGCATTGAGTTTCATCCAATATTCCTATCCTTCCTTTGCTCAAGGAGTGCTCCTATTTCGTAATCACTTGCATCACAAATGATTTTAAATGGTTTTCCCCAATAAGGTGGCTGGAAAATTGGTGCTGAGATGAGTGCATCCTTGATTTTATGGAAAGCAGTACGACACATTTCATTGAAATTGAAGTTTTTATCCTAACACAGGAGGTGCATAAGAGGGCTAGCTATCTTAGAGAAATCTTGGGTGAATCTTATATAGAATTCGGCATGTCTAAGGAAAGTACAGATTCCCCTCGCATCTGTGGGTGGTGGTACACTTTCCATAACTAGATCTTGCTTTGTCTACTTCTATTCCATTTCCAGAGATTCTATGACCTAAGAATAGTTCGTCTCATACTACGAAATGACGCTTTTATCAATTCAACACTAAATGCCTATCTTCAAATCTTTGCAAAACCTTCCCAAATTTTGTTAGACATGCTTCAATTGAGGTCCCTTAAACTGAGACATCATCCATGAAAACTTCCATGACGTATTCAATATATGTTGTACAGATCGACATCATACACCATTGAAAATTTGCAAGTGCATTACATAAAGAAAATGGTATTATGTGATATGAAAAGGTGCCATACAGACATGTGAATTTCGTATTTTCTTGATCCTTATGTCGAATGGGATTTGAAAGAATGTTGAGGATCCATCAAGAAAACAGTAATATTGGTGAATGTCTAGTCATTCAAGCATTTGGTCGATGAAAGGAAGAGGAAAATGATATTTTCTTTTCGTGTCATTTAACTTTCTATAGTTAATGTAAATTTGATGTCAAGTTATTGTTATCGTAGATGTCATCTCGTCCTTGTTCTTTTATAAATGACTCCCCCCGTCCGTCTTGGCAACAACATGGACGGGGCTAACCCATGTAACTATTAGAGTTGGGGAAGATGATCGCAGCTTCTAAAAGCTTTGTGATATATTTCTTCAAAACATTCATCATTAGCCTCCTTTGATGTTCTATCGAGATTTTTGAATCTTCTTCCAAATTGATCTTATGCATAAATAGTCTGGGAACGATTTTAGGAATATCCTATAGTGAATATCCCTATGATGTTTTGTGATTTCTTAACTCACATAGTAGCATTTTGTTTTTTTCATGGCTTAGAACAGAATTGATGATCACCGGATAGGTAGAATTCGGTCCCAAAAATTTATACTTAAGACCAACAATAAGTGGTTTTAGTTATACTTTAGGTGCTATGAGCTCACTCCAAGGATCAGCTATCAATTTTTGGGGTATCCATGGGTGAGTTAGAAATGTATTTACATTCTTTTAAATTGAGATATGCTACTTGTTTAGCATAGTACTCGACCTCTTCAAGCATATTTCACAACTTCTAGTTGATTCTTCTAGAAAATTGTCATCATCCCTTTTGGTGCTCAAAAAAATTTCCAAAGAATCACTAAGAATAGTTATTCATAAACCTCTTCAGGGGCTTTAGAAATCTGATCAAAACAAAAGCTTTGACACTTAAAGGTTGATCTAGGGCTTTATTCTTGTCAAAGTTCATTACGAGATCACCTAAGTAAAGATAGATTTTTCCCTTTGGTACATTAATGATTTCTCCAGCGGTGGATAGGAAGTATCTCCTTAAAATTAGAGGATCTTTAGGTTCCTTTTCAAGTTCTAGTACCACAAAATCAGTGGTAATGGAGCATTCTCCAATGACGATAAGGATGTCCGGAAGGATCTCATGAATATTCAAATTGACCTATTTGCGAGGATTAATGAGATTTTTCTAGGTTCAAAAACGTGATACCCTAGGCGTTTTGCAATACGCAAGAGAATCATGTTTATGCTTGATCCCAAATCACAAAGAGCATGTTCAAATTTATCGCCTAAGATTACACATGACAGTAAAAAACTTCTCGGATCTTCTCGTTTCTGAGGTATGTGGTTTTATATAATGGAGCTACATGTTTGAGTAATCAACATAGCACCTTTTTCAAGTGTTAATGAGTTAGTCAAGATGGTCTTCATATAATTCCTTCGAGTGTGAATCATTGCACAAGCACCAACAAAAGGTAATCTCACAGTTAATTTTCAACTAATTCTTTTAGTTTAGATCTTTCCTTTTCCTTCTTCATTGTAGGATAAATTGTTGGATAATAAGATTTAGGTATGTGGACACTTGGAGGTGGTGGTTGTATCTCATTTTCTCCAAAGATTTCTTGGTTGAGGGCTTCTTTGTCGATATTTTTGCTTAGTTTCGCCTCCTTTTCTGCATCGTCTTCTTCTATGGGTGTTGTTGGCATTTCCGGTTCTTTATAAGTCCTTCCACTCCTAAGCATGATAGCTTGCATGTTACTTCAAGGATGTGGTTCATATTACATATAAGAATAAGGGTCGGACATCTCCTTTCCTTGTGAGTTTATTTTTCTCACTTGCTTCGCGAGGATGAAAACATTGTTGGAACAACGTTAGAACTTTTCAGCCTATCAAATATGTCAGCATAGGTAGGATAGGTCGACCAAGATTTGGTTTCATATTACTTCAAGGATGATAGCATGATAGCTTGCATGTTGGATAAGAATATTTAGGTATTTGGACACTTGGAGGTGGTGGTTGTATCTCATTTTCTCCAAAGATTTCTTGGGTGAGGGCTTCTTTGTCGATATTTTTGCTTAGTTTCGCCTCCTTTTCTGCATCGTCTTCTTCTATGGGTGCTGTTGGCATTTCCGGTTCTTTATAAGTCCTTCCACTCCTAAGCTGATAGCTTGCATGTTACTTCAAGGATGTGGTTGCATGTTAACATCATAGCTTGCATGTTACATAATCTTACTCCTAAGCATGATAGCTTGCATGTTACTTCAAGGATGTGGTTCATATTACATATAAGAATAAGGGTCGGATAGGCTTCAAACCTATCAAATATGTCAGCATAGGTCGGATTTGGTTGGGAAGTTGAAGGGATTCTGAATCTATCCCGTTTATTTCTGCGATTGAAATGGCTTAAAGGCACAAGCAAGATTCTTGGTTAAGGTCACGGTTTTTATGATTATGATCGTCGAAATCGGATTCTATGAAGTTTATGGTTTTCTCATTTAGAGGATTTCCTAGATCACTAGAATGTTCTTAGAGGTGAAGTTCCCTAACATTTTTCATAAGGAGTATCAACTCTTTGTTCATGCTTTCTTCCTCGTCATTAAGACTTTGGAATCAATATGGATGAGAGATTGTTGTAGATGATATTTTCCATGTTAGTTATCAAAACGTGAGCATCTTCAACATCTCTTGTTGAGAAATCTCCATTGCTTTCAGCATCAATATGGAATTGAAAATTTTAATAAATCCCTCGATAGAAAATACTTATCATGTTTTCTTTAGAAAATCCATAATCAGGGAACTCTCTTTCATAATCCCTGAAATGTTCTTAAGCATAATAGAAAGTTTCATTCTTATTTTGAAGGAAAATTTGAATTTTGTTTCTAATGATATTTGAACGAAATTTAGTATGGAAATGATTAAGAAAGGTTTACCTGCATTCGTCCCAAGTGGTGATCGATGTTGGAGGTAGTGTCTTAAGATATTTTCTAGCTTTCTCATTCAAGGGAATGGAATAGCTTGCACTTCAGGCTGTCTCCATTCGATTTGGTTGTTGTGCAGATCTCCTCGAAAGATTTGATGTGGACCATTGGGTGCTCAGTTGCATTCCCATGGAACAGAGTTTGTTTGACAAAAGCTATGATGTGTGCTTTAATCTCAAAATCTTCTCCTTTAGGAGGTGTTGGCCGAAGGAAGGTTTGGTCCAAAATGAATTTAAGAGGTTCATCTCATTCTGCAATTGTTTGCTCTCGAGTGTGGTTGGTGTCGCCTTTGCCTTACAACAATTATGGGAATTTTCCAACTTGCTGGACACCATCATGAGTGACTTTTAAGTTCTGGTCCTGGGTCTCCATGGAAGGTGACATGAAAACAAAAGGTAAAACATAGATTAAAATGTTCTGTGGATTTAAAGTAGAAAATCGCAGGCGAACAAATCAAATTCCCAGGCAATAGCACCAAAAAACTTGATGTGCAAGGTTAGTATACTCAGGTTTTAAATTTATAACCTTATGTATGCAACTTCATATCTGTGCATTGTATTATTTAGTGTATCGATCGATAGAGACTAAGTTGTTTGAGTGCAATCTTTACTAACAGTAAATCAAACTAGAACAACTAAAAGGGGTTGTTAGTTGTTTGGGGTGTCACAAAAACTAAGAAGCAATTAGGCAAGAAATCGGTTGTAAATGTTATTAAATTGAATGTTGGGCTTAAGGAAATTCGCATGGATTTATGGACTTAAATCTAAGTAGAATGGAAATAATATGTATTAGGAAATTGATTATGCAGTTCACAAACTCAAACACAAAGCTATGCTTAACCTAATCTCATATAATTAAACACATAATTTCTAACAACTCAGCCAGTCAACTTTCACAGCTGGCCGTAAAGAATAACAATCACTAATATCAAGTTCATCAAACGTTCACAATGCAATGTAAGTGTGCGGTCGCACCTTACATCACAGTTTCTCGTCTACTAGTTTTATTCGATAAATTCAGCGCACTAGGGGTTTTATCTTCCTAAGATTATATCATAAAGATTCTAAAGAGAATCAATCATTAAACGTAAATATAGAAAGGAAAACTTATCAAGCGATTATAAAAACCCTAATTGATATTTATAGAAATTTCCTTATAATATCCCCTTGAAAAAACCTTCAAAACCAAATTGGGAAACAACTGAGATTCCAAACAGAGCATGATAAATACTTGCATAAAATATAAAATAAAAATATTGTAGCTTCGGTTTCGGATTTCGGCCTGGAAAATCTCATGACTAAAGATCTAGAATCCTAAAAAGCAACCTAAAGACTAAAACTAGAACTAAAAACTAAGAACTAATAAGCTAAATAATTTATAAATATGAGAGGTGATGGATCCAAAGGTGAAGGTGAGTCCTCCTTATATAGTGGGTGGAAACCCTAGGTTTTTCCTCTATTTTCGATTTGGAACTTTCCAAAATAGTCCATGTGGGCTTCATGATGGAAACATGCCAAAAATTGATGAAATAATCTGGCTGGTCGGAAGAGTGTGGCCGCGGTCACGAGCCTTCAAATTTCAGCCAAGGGTGGCTTCCCCGCGGCCAGGGCTCTTTATCCTAGTGGCTCTTAAGATCTTACTGTTGTATATCCTTGAAACAAGTTTCTATTGGTTGATTCTAGATCCCTCTACCTTGTGTCCAAATTTGAGCATGATAAGACGGGGAGAAGGTCTTAATTTTATGTGAAACTAATGATGGAATGCATTGGTATCTAATGTACACTTTCTAACTTGTTTTGCCAAATTTTCTTGAAAAGTCATTTAAAACTACAAAACATGGAAATCACTTGAAAACCATTAGTAAAAACGTTAAATTACCATAAAAGGTATATAAATGATGTCTAAATAGTGTACAAACGGGTTATGTTGATAAGTTTGGGAAAGTGTATATTTAGTGTTTTTATCCGTTTTAGCTTCTTCTTTTGTGTTTTTTAGTTGTAAAACTTGCATTTAGGCATGTTTAGGAGCATATCTATTTTAGGTACAAAAGTGGCTACTTTGGAGAAACAAAAGCATTTGTTTCCGACTAGAGTAAAAAAGCAAGAAGGAAGAGCGACTAAGTAGCTAGCAGCCAAGTCTAACGGTTGACAGAATCCACTAGGACCTGAAAGACAGAAATGAGAAAGAAAACCGTAAGGTTCGTGACTTCATTCAACGGTTAAATCTCCCCACGTTGATTTTAATTCACCAACGGCCAATGCGAGCAATAAAATGTGCCCGATGTGGCTTCACTGGTGCAACACGACGAACAAATGCCGTGAAGATCGTGGAGCCTTGTAGCAAGAGAACGGAAGATGCGATGATTTTTGACCTCCGGTGGTTGTGTGCAGCGGCTGATGGAGACCACCATGGAATAAGAAAAGCAGATGGACAAGAAAAGCTGTGAAAAGAGCGGCTTAGAATATCGGTAACCCTTGTCCGCTACTACTTTCCTGACGGAAGAAGTCAACTATTGCGGCGACTAGAAGCCACTAGAGAAGAGAGAAAAGTCACACTTTTAACGTTGACCAGCCTTTGACCCACCTTTCTACCTATAGTTTTCGGGGTCGGTCCAGGATTGTTATGTCAACTCAACTCATTTTAGACCTCTATAAATCTTTCTTAATCATCTGTTTTAACACATGAATCGTATAGGTTTATGTGTTAGGATATAGAATAGTGAGTAGTTTCCTAATAAGCTTTTGGGTTAGGTACATTAGGGTGATTAGATGTTGACTCATGATACTAAGGCTTAGATTATCTATTGACTTACTCATTTGATGTGTTAAATACTATATTTGACTTAGCTAATCGAAATATAAATATTAGGCATTCTCATGCACAAAAAGTGTTTGATGAAATGCTTTAATGAATTTTATGAATGTGTTACATTCTTAATCAATGTAAATTGATGTTTAAGGTGTTTAGTGACTATTCAAGATCTTGTTTCTTTATCATTTGATCAAGTTATTGTTCTTATTTCTCCCTTGCTAACTTGTTTAGTTCTTGTTAGGTTTTGAATCGCCATTTAGATAATAGAATCCTTTGTATTTAACTAATTGGCTTAGAATATGTGAATACATGAATTCTTAATGTGATAGTTTATGGGTGAATTGCACTGAGTGTATCTTTTACTCTTTTTGTGCAGTTTCGTACATATTTATGTTTGCTAGCAGTTTTGTATCTTTTGTCAACTTATTTCATGCTATTTGGACGAAAATGCCCCTCCTGCTCTTTCTTACTTTATCTAATATTTCACCGTTCAGTTTTTTGACGGTGGATAGGAAGACGGAGGTGAGGTTGTCGGCCATAGAGACCGTCGGAATGGAGATATAATCGGTCGACGTACCGAAATCAAAAAAAATAATCGGACTTAATACTTAAGTTTTGAGTGGACAGTCTAGAGTAAGTGTCCACGTTATCGACTATTCGTGGACATTGTCACGTTCATATCACGTGTTAGACGCTCCCAATGGATAGCAGGTGGCCACGTGATAATGTTGCTTTTGGGTGGATAGTGGGGCCCGACGTAATATATATCCACGGATTCACGATCATGTGAGCTCTTGCCACCTTCTGTCCATCAGAAGCGTCTAGCATATGATATGATCGTGGTAGTGTCCACGAATAGTTGATATTGTCCAAATGAGCTCTTAAAACTGTGTTTATTAGGTATGATTTTACGATCATGTAAACTCTTGCCCACCTTCTGTCCATCGAAAGCGTATAGCATGTGATAAGATCGTGGTAGTATCCACGAATAGTCGATACTGTCCACCAGATCTCTCAAGACTGTGTTTACCAGAGCTCAGGCGGAAAATATCGACTATTCGTGGACACTACCACGATCATATGTGAACACTAAGTCTCTTGTTCATGTGTTCTCTGTATATGGATTCTTGATAATGTGGACGCTTGGCCACCTGCTATCCATTAGAAGCATTTAGCATGTGATATTTATTGTGTGGCTAATAATCACTAATTAATTTTGTCCACATGTTTAAGTCTTACAAGAGAAGCTAAACCATTAAAAAAATATTTTTTTATTGTTCATTTGTGGGTAAAAAAAAAATACAAAAAAATATTATGATATATAGCATGGGGTCCACAATCCATCCATAGTTTGCTTTTGTCAGTAGGGGTAAGGTTGTCTTTTTAAGTGGTTAAAAAATGATACAAAAGTACTAGCAAACATAAAAAAGATATATGTTTGATATTATAAACATAAAAAGATATATTGAGTGCAATTAATTCGATAGTTTATCCCAAATTTAGATTGGGTGAATTGCATTCAATGTATCTTTTATTCTTTTTAAATGCACTTCAGTACCTTTTTATGTTTAGTAGCAATTTTGTATCTTTTTAACTTTTGTGTGCTTTTGTCCAAAATGCCCCTAGCCTTTTCTTTTGTTTAGTTTTTTTAATCCACGGATGAATAGTTCCCGCAGATGAATAGTAAAAGTAGATTTTATTTATGGGTAGCTTCTCTTGTAAGACTTAAAATATGTGGACTAGATTGATTAGTGATTCCTAGCCACATGTTCTGATGGATAGCAGATGCCCCGCCGCTGGACAGTGTAGACTATTCGTTGATACCACCACGATCTCACCACGTGTTATACGCTTCTGCTGGATAAAGGTGGTCAAGAGTTAACAGATCGTGAAATCATACCTAGTAAACACAATTTTAAGAGCTCATTGGGACAATATTGACTATTCGTGGACACTACCACGATTATAACACAGTATATACGCTTCTGATGGACAGAAGGTGGCAAGATCTCACATGATCGTGAATCCATGGATACACAATACGCCAGGCCCCACTATCCATACAAAAGCCAAGAGTTCACAGATCGTGAAATCATACCTAATAAACACAATTTTAATAGCTCAGTTGGACAATATCGATTATTCGTGGACACTACCACGATCATATCACATGATATACCCTTCTGATGGACAGAAGGTAGCAAGAGCTCACATGATCGTAAATCCGTGGATACACAATCCGTCAGGCCCACTATCCATCCAAAAGCAAGCTTTCACGTGGCCACCTGATATCCATTGGGAGCGTGTGCTATGAACGTGACACTGTCCACGAATAGCCGATACTGTGGACACGTAGTCTAAACTGTCCACTCGAAACTTCCGTATTAAGTCCGATGTTTTTTTTGTCCATCGAAAGCGTATAGCATGTGATAAGATCGTGGTAGTATTGACGAATAGTCGATATTTTCCACCATATCTCTTAAAATTGTGTTTACCAGAGCTCAGGTGGACAATGTCGACTATTCGTGGACACTACAACGATCATATGTGAACACTAAGTCTCTTGTTCATGTGTTCTCTGTACACCGATTCTTGATAATGTGGACGCTTGGCCATCAGCTATCCTTTTTTGACATCTGCCATCTGCTATTCATTAGAATCATTTAGCATTTGATATTTATTGTGTGGCTAGTAAGACGCTAAATCATTTAAAAATTTTGTCTTTACTATTCATCCATGGGTAAAAAAAAAGAAATACAAATATATATTAGGATGTATAGCATGAAGTCCACCATTTATCCACCATACGCTTGATCATCTGCTATCCATAAGAAAATGTGATCTTTTTAAGTGGAAAAAGGGATACAAGAGTGCTAGCAAACATGAAAAGATATATGTTTGCTATTATAAACTTAAAAAGATAAAGTGCAATTAATTCGATAGTTTATCCCAAATTTTGAATGGGTGAATTACATTGAATGTATTTTTTATAACTTCTTAAGATAGGGATCCGCCTACGAATCTTGGGCCATACTTTGTGTAGGTTTTAGGTCTATCCTCATTATGAAAGGTTCTGTTGTGCACCAATTATTAGCTTATGTTGTGTTGATTCATTGACTCTTATTTTACGGCCCATCCCAATAAAAAGAGAGATGCATTCAATTATTGGACTATAGGTGTGCGTCACACATGCATGTGATATTATTACTACTATAGTTTCCACCACATGTGTTTCTATGTCGACATAAAGATAGCGTCAAAGGATTAAATATTTGTGCTCTAAATCGTTTGTTTCCCTGCCAATTGTCAAGGGCGATAGTTGTATTGAATATATTTGTTTTGGGACAAATTAAATATCTAAGTTTAGAACTTTTTGACAAGTCTTATGAGATATTATTTGCTTGCATATATTGTTGTTGCACGTTTTGAAAAACAAAAACTAGAAAGAGGGAAAGCTCGAGAAATGTTGTCAATCTCAAAGGAACGACAAACCATTATGAGATTTTCTGCAAAACGTATTGACGTACGCAATAGACCAATTCGTGTCTTCTTCCAGAAATCTCAAGTGCAATAGGACCACCATTTTGATATGCACGTAGCGCTTTGACTAGTCAACGTGTAAGCAATAAAGCTATTCGCTATAGCCTATTCTTAGAATGCAGTTTGATCTAACCTAAATATCTTCTTATAAAATGAATGACATGCGTAAACCGTTTGGATTGGCCATCCCATTGTTCAGCTTTTAAATATAAACTGATTTGATCTATGTACAAACAATGTATCTTTTAAACATTTAAGATCCGTTTCTATGTAGGATGTCATGACGTACGCATAAAATAATATGTTATGACATTTTTTCCGATTAATCTGGAATATTTCAAACCTATATAGAAGTTCAGACTAATTTTTAAAGAGAGATGTAGCCTACGAATTAAAATTTTCTCTGGGTATTCAGATGAACCGAAAGTAAAAACTTATATCCATGTGGGTGTTTAAAAAAATGTAT
The DNA here is from genome assembly GCA_030180135.1 of Orychophragmus violaceus. Classification (NCBI taxonomy): domain Eukaryota; kingdom Viridiplantae; phylum Streptophyta; class Magnoliopsida; order Brassicales; family Brassicaceae; genus Orychophragmus; species Orychophragmus violaceus. Next base: position 65,226,090 of record CM058235.1, on the reverse strand, counting down.
TTTTAGTTTCGTATAATAGGTGAATCGAATTTGAAACGTGTTGTCGTCTCAAGTTTATTTCTTTACTACTTGACAAGAAGCCTTTAGACATAATATGTTGTGACGTCATAACGTTCGTATATATTGATACGGACAAAAACAATTGATGTAAATCTTCAATTCACATTTTTCTTACGTTAAAAAGAACGTCATAGTAGAAAACTTGAGTATTCGATCGACTCTTATCATTATCTTGGTCTTCTTAATCTCAAGTTCACATTGTCTCATGTATCTTCTCAATCAAGATTCAAAATGGACCACGGCATCATTATCTTGTCTTCGAAATATGTGATGATGGCTTGATAGGTTGTTTGAGAAGTATAATACTTTCTTCTAAATAGATTGACAAAACTAATAAATGTGAGATAGGTTGCACGATTGGTGTGGACTTTGACGACTTTTGCATGCGAATAATAAGACCGTATGCTTATGTTTGTACAGTGGCTTAGTCAACATTTGTCAGACATCCATGAAAACGAAGGGCCTTTTAATAGTGACTTTCCATATAAAAAGTATTTATTTCAGTGCTACCAAATACGAATGCGAGGATAAAATATTACGCAACAAATATTATCAAAACTACAAAACCATAACATCCTTGTTTCTTGAGTCGGCAAGAAATATGATCGATAAATACAATTATTATCGAAGAATACTGAGTCAAAAAATTTGGAGAAATTGCTTAAAATGCCACATAAATTGATTCTAAAGATAAAAGTATGCTTCAAATTGAAAAATGTAAAACTGTCCCTTCGTACTAAGGAAATTACCGTTCCTTTATGATCAAACAAAAAACAGAAACCGCAATTACCATTATAACACTCGCGTTGTGTCAGACTTCGATAGAGGTATGATGAGTTAGATTCTAATAAAAATCTAAATGACTTTCTTCTAAATTTGTAAATTTAAATTATAAATTATAAAAAAATATTTTGTTAAAACTTTATACATAGAAATTAAATATAAACAATTTAATAGTATATAAATTAAAATTTGGTGAAAATGAGTCAAATTAAACAATATTAGTTAAAGTATGTATTTATCCCAAAAACTTTAGACTTCTTCAAAAAGTCTTAACCAGATTAATTTAAAAATAGTAAAAAAATATTTTGTTAAAAAAATTATACCGAAATTAAATATAAACGGTTGTGAAGTATATAAATTAAATTTTGTAAAATTGAATTAAATTAAAAATATGTAAGGTAGAGTTGGTTATAAACCTCAAAACATGCTTTGTAACGGAATATTTACATATAACTTACATATAACTTTATGGTTAGATTTATGGTTAACAAATTTACATTTGAAAATTTTAAATTTGCACATATGTGTTGTAATGTACATATATTTAACGAATTTGATGTTTTCTAAGTGTTTTGTTTAAAAATTTTCACTTATAAGTGATAAATATTAGATTAGAGTTTTTCACACTTCAAGAATCAAGAAGAAGTCTGAATTTTGGGGTTTCTCAGGCTTCTAAAAAAAGTCTCACACGTATTTAAGTTGAAAATTTAAATAAAAATAAATAAATTTGAACCAAATATAACTTCAATGGTTTAATTTTAATATAGCTTCCTTAGAAATCTAATAAGTATTTAAGTTGGAAATTTAAATTAAAAATTATAAAAAATAATTTAATACAAATTTTTGAAACATAAATTAAATATAAGCATTTTGACGTATATAAATTAAAATTACATAAATTTTAGTCAGATTTAACCATTGAAGGTATATTTGGTTCAAAACACCATGTAGCTTGATCTATGTTTGACATATGAAGTTGAATATCATGTTTTTATCTGTAGGGTTAGTTTAAGAGTTTGTGAATTTACATTCATATTGTTACATTTACATATACTTGTTAGTTTGCGATTATATTAAACGAGTTTGATGTTTTTTTATAAGTTTTCTATATAATATGATGACATTAAAGTAGTAATTATTAGATATAGGGTTTCTCAGGTTTCTAGGTAAATCTAGTTCAAGTATATGATTTGTCAGACTTCTATGAGAAGTATGATTAAACTTGAAATAAGTTACCCTACTTGGGAGTTTACCCCCATATATAAACGAAATTTACCAACCCTAATTTGTAAAAGACATTATCAAGTTTCTCTCTCTAAAAAGAAAAGACTCTCTCTCTCTCTCTCTCTCTCTCTCTCTCTCTCTCTCTCTCTCTCTCTCTCTCTCTCTCTCTCTCTCTCTCTCTCTCTCTCTCTCTCTCTCTCTCTCTCTCTCTCTCTAAACACTTTCAAAACTCTCTCTGGAATCCCTCGTCGCCACCGCCACCGCCGTCGTCATCTTCTTCATTCTTGTAATTACCTCTCTTTTTTCGTGTCTCCTTAGCAGTCCCTCCACCAATGTCTTCATCTTCTAATTTTTTTTTTCTACAAAATTTTTTAGATCTATACGAAAAAGTCATTTTCTATGTTTTTTGCTTAGATCTAAATAAAAAGATATAGATCGATACAAAAAGGTATACTTCTCGTTTTTGATACATAAATTAGATCTTTCTCATTTTAGATCTATACGATTTTTAGTAATTTTTTCTATGTTCTTTCTTAGATCTTAACAAAAAGATAGATTTTTTCATTTTTTCGTTTTAGAACTAAACATAGACATTATTTTTTCTTCAACTCGACATCGATCCGGATCATCCCATGGATTCCCAAAGAAATGTTTATGTGGTATGGACCCTGTCATGCGAACATCCACTACTGCCGATAATCCGGGAAGAAGATTCTTTGGATGTCGTAACTTTGATGTAATGGCTTTTCTCTATTATGTCGCCAGTTTTTTTTTTTTACGTATTCGATCTTATATTTAGAATCTGAATATGATTGTATATTTGAAATGTGGTTGTATAGGATGGTGATTACCATATAATGAAGTAGTGGGATGGGGCTTTGATGGAGAGGTTTCACGAGTTAAAGCTGTTTGTGGACCAACATGGTGAAAACATTGATCACATCTTCCTTTTTTATGCTGAAAACAAGTATATTACCACGTTGCACAATGACCCCCATATAATGCATGCAGAGATAGCTCAATTAAAGGATTTGTTGACTGAGAAGCCATGATACCAGACGAAGCGTGGCGTTAAGTTGGACTATCTAATGTTCGCTGGTGCTATTATTATCGTCATGATCATCTATATTTATGTTGGTTTTTTGTAATGTTATCCCTATGTAACCAATTACAATTTTATGTATTGTAAGACAAAATTTAATTATGCGAATTGTCCTCTTTTTGAGCTATTAAATTACTCGGTCGCCAGACTTCATATGAAGTTTGAAAAATATTATGTTGTCAAACTGCATATGAAGTCTGAAATTACATAATTTTAGTAATTTTAGTACTTTCACAAGTAAAATGTGCGGCATTTAAAACTGCCAGACTGCATATGAAGTATGGAAAAAAAACTATATTGTGAAGTCTGAAATTACAAAATTTTAGTATTTTCAAAAGTGGCATTTAAAACTGTCAGACTGTATATGAAGTCTGAAAAATACTATGTTATCAGACTTCATAGGAACTCTGAAATTTCAAAAATATTGTAACCTCCGCAGTTAAAATGCGCGGCAAGTTAAATTTTTTTGTAAATTTTACATAAAAAATGCGCGACAGTTAAAATTTTTGTAAAAGGGAGACGAAAAATACGCGGCAGAACCGTCTGTGGTAAAACCGTCATTTTTAACTGCCGCATATGACCCACATATAAAAAGATTTTTTATCCCGTTTTTTTTTACAGTTACCAAGGAAAAGAAAAATAAAAACTTGATTCTCTCTCAAAGCCACTGAACCGACATCTTCAACTTGTTCTTCGTCGCTGCCGGATTTCGCCGCTTACACCGTGGCATGTGTCCTTCGACGGTAAGATTCATTGAATCCTCTCTTCGCCGCGAATCTTCACCTCGTCGTTACTTTTTCTCGAACTTGCGCTGAGCTTTTGTATTTTTATATTCCATATCTGGTTTCTCTCTCCTTTGTCGTTGTGCTTCGACGGTAAGATTCATCGACTCATCTTTTCGTCTGCATACTTAGTATAACTATTAGTAGTCAGCCTGCAAATGGTGTCTGACTATTACTAATCAGACTGCAAATGGAATCTGGCTATTAGTAGTTAGACTGCAAATGGTGTCTTACTTTTTTTCTCTAACTTGCACTGAGCTTTTGTTTTTTTTATATTCCAGATCTGGTTTCTCTCTTCTCCGTTGTTGTCCTTCGGTGGTAAGATTCATCGCCGCCTTTTTCGTCTACATACTTAGTATAACTATTGGTAGTCAGACTGCAAATGGTGTCTGACTATTAGTACTTAGTCTGCAAATGGAGTCTGGTTATTAGTACTCAGACTGCAAATGGTGTCTTACTTTTTTCTCGAACTTGCGTTGAGCTTTTTTTTTTTAAATTACATATCTGGTTTCTCTCTCCTCCGCCTTTGTCCTTCGACGGTAATATTCATTGACTCCTCTTTTCGTCTACATACTTAACATAACTATTAGTACTCAGACTGAAAATGATGTCTGACTATTACTACTCAGACTGCAAATGGAGTCTAGCCATTAGTACACAGACTGAAAATGGAGACTGGCTATTAGTTTCAGATGTCATATTCATTTTGACAATGATTTTGGATGGTTGTTGTTGTTGCAGGTTTTCATTATGGTAGAGCATGAATTCCCACAAAGGATGTTCACACCCGGTTGTGAGTCTATTCCGGATAAAAGGAGAGATCTGATTGATGATTTTAAAGTAGCACTGTTGCCGGAAGAATGGCAAGATGTTCTCAATTCAGACTTTGGGATTTTTTTTGAGATTCCATGACATGCACTTCAAATAGTGTTAGAGGATGGTGCACTACATGCTCTGTTTGAAGCTAGATTGCAAGAAGAAGTATGAGATATGGTCTCTTCTCGGCGTTCACCCAACTAGGTTTTCCCTGAATGAGTTTCAACACATAACAGACTCAACTGCGACTATGTTGAGAATTTAAAGTACCCTAAAGTTGAGTATACAGACCAGATGAGAGCAATGTGGGAGCTTCTTTGGTGGATTTCGAGTAAGGCACTAGTTATTCGCAATTACAAGATGCTTGTAGTACATGTGGTGGTTGGGAACCGTAAGAACATATTTGGTTGGGCTATCTAGCCATCTATGTATCCTTCATTGAGGCTCAACACTGGAGAATTGCCTCGAGGGACGACATTACTAAGCTACTGTTGGTTCCATGAGAGTTACAATCATATCCATGGGGATGATGCAAACAAAAAACTCGTAGATGACAAAAATTATCAGATATGAGGTTTTGCTGAGATCTTGAACATTTGAATATATTGGACATGTCATGCGATAGCTACAACTTATGGAGAGCCCTTAACAAATGACCCAACCCCACCACTGTTGGTGTACCAATGATCATGGAATCGGAATAAAGTCGATGAAACCTTACACAAATAGGTATTTCTTAGACTTGATTTGAAGTCTGAAATATTGTTCCCAGACTGAATATGAAGTATGACGTTGTGTACCCATACTGAATATGAAGTTTGGAGTTATGTACCCAGGTTGAATACGAAGTCTGACATTGTGTACCCAGACTAAATTTGAAGTTTGACATATTTTTCCCAAACTGAATATGAAATCTGGTATTGTGATTTTCTAAATGCTTATATTCATATTGATGTGTGACTTGTAACTTGCAAACCCATATTAACAACTTCGTATTCAAGGCTTTTGATGACATGTTCCCCGAGTGGGATAATGATGATGAAGATGATGAGAAAGTTGTGAACATTGTGAAAGCAATGCACGGACAGCTTGGGACTACACCTTGGAGGTAGAGTTCTAAAAACTGGATAAATGAAGGTGTGTTCAAGATCCAAGTTGTAGGTCATGTTAAGCTTGAGGTTGTTAAGTCTGAGGATGTGGAGGTTGAAGTGGGTCAGAAAATGGAAAGGGATTGGGAGTTAAGAGAAAGTTAGTGCATTTGCCAGCTGATGATGAGGATTAGGAAGGAGAGGTTGAGGTTGCTATGAAGAGAGCTAGATCAGGCATGGCTGACTCGGCGCATGGTGATGTTGTTCAAATGAATAAGGGTTTGAAACAATCATTTGATACTCAGATTAATTCATTGGCAGATGTTGTTAATGAATGTTTTCGTCTGATGGGAATTAAGATGGATGATCTTGGCAAGGATATTAAGAATTTGAAGGGAGAAAGAGCAAGGGATAGTGATGAGAAGAAGAAAAATTCTAGAGTTGAGAAGGGAAATGAGAAGAAAACATATGTTATTGGAGGGAAGGGAGATGAGAAGAAAGCTGCTAGTGGTGTGGTTGGTGATGTGAAGAATTCTCGAGGTGATAAAGATGATCAAGCTGTATATCTTGAGGATGAAGATGAAGTGATTGCTGTTGCTGGTGATGAAGAGGAAGAAAAAATGGAAAGGGCTCCACGAAAAGCGAAGGGTACCAAGAAAGTGGTACTGAAGATGAAGAAAGCGGATCATGTTGTTGATACAGAAGCTGAACCTACAGGGAGAGGGCAGGCAAAGGAAGTGGTGATTGCAGACAAACTTGTCGTGTCGTCTGAGGCCAACATACATAATGCGACTAATGATGGGGTTAGTCTCCAAAATCCTCATACTTTGAATGCAAATAAGGAAAATAAATATGAGCCTAAGAGAAGTACAATACTTAAAAAGAAATCCCTTAAGGAGAAGTATACATGTTAGAAGTATGAATATTGTTGTTTGTACAAACATGAACATAACCACATTTCTTTTTTTCCCCTTTTTCTTGTGTTTGCTCTGAACATGGATTTCTAGTATTAGTCTTATATTGCAGTCTGACGGTGGTGTGATTTTAAATCAGCTTTAAGATTATCTCAGAAATCCTTTCCAGTCTGATGGTGATGTATTTTAATTATTATACTTCTATTGCAGTCTGACACTGGTGTGAATTTTAAATCAGACTTCTATATTTAACACGGGTTGTCAAATTGTATATGCAGAGTAGTATCGGGGGGAAGAGATCCGAGTGTTTTAATCGTTGCAGCGGCTTTGGGCGTATACTTCGATGCACTAAGCAGACAGCAGCTGAAACGTATATTCATGCGAAGGCAAAATAGTTTAAGCAGAAGGAGAAGACTCCAGTTAAACATGTTGTCCAAGCACATATTATATAGAGATATGAGCCTTGTGCTGCTCTAACCAAGATCCAAGTGAAAGCACTTAATGATTATAATAAAAGACAGTTGTATCTCTTAACACTCTACCTAGAGTAAGCTGTATAATGTATTTTATCACTCGATGTCTAACAAGTGTATTCTTCTTTGTAGGGGTTATCCGAAGAGGATAGTGAACACATCACTCCAATCGTATTATGAACTGCGAATCCCCAAGGAATGACTGCATGATACGGTCAGTATATCATACTTCGTTTTCAGTCTGATTATGATAGAATTCTGGTATTAGACTTTTATTGCATTCTGACAGTGATGGTCTGACTTCTGTATAGGTTTGTTTTCAGATTTCCGTTACAGTCTGGTTGTGAATTCAGACTTCCGTTGCAGTCTGGTTGTGATTAATTTTTATAAATCTCCTAACAAATTCTTGGATGAATGCAGCAAATTGATGCCAGGATTGATCTGTTGAGGCTTCGACAACACAATCATCCGGAATGGTTGAAGAGCGAGAGGTTGTGCTTCATTGACACACTCATTGGTTCATTGTGGCGTCAACACTATCCAGTTTTTTTGAAGAGCAGTGCAGCGAAGAATAGTTCAGCCACAAGTAGAAGGTTTCCTCCTGGTGTTTGGGATTACCATATTGGTTATCTATCCTTATTTTGCAAATCAATGAAGCCTCGGGGCTGGAAATTGATCATATCTACACTGCATTGCACATCGGCGGATGTCATTGGGTAGCACTTATGTTTTCTATACTGGATATGCACATAACATGTTGGGACAGCATCCTTGTGCCGAGAATTGATGAGTTCGTAGGAGCAGCACTGGTCTGTGAGATGTTTCTTTATCTGTTGCACATATTGGCCCAACTGATGATAGGTGGTATTATCCCTTAGATCTATACACCAACATGATTGTTAAGAACGAAGATTTTTCCCAAAACAAGGAATCAAGTGAGTATGGAGTGTACTGCTTGAAGTTCATCGAGTTCCATTCACTTTGGAATGGTGTTTCCAAAGTATTTTTGTGATAAGAATATCAAGCAAATCAGGGACATGTTGGTTTATGATATATTGATTGAACTAGGGCGAACAAGTGAAGAGAAACGTAACGAGTATGAGCTGCTAGACATCTACGATGGGAAATAGAGTTTCACGATATCTTTTGGATTCACGAAACAATGGATTGCTTGCATATATTTATCTTTTGTAAATGTCATAAAAAATCATGCATCTTTTGATTATCTTTTGCGGGAATGTTTTGTGCCATAGAAATTTTAGGATGTTGGACATATATAAAATATTTTAATAAATGAAAAAAAAAGATGGAACACTTTTATGGTTGACTTCAATTTAAAGGACATTTTTGCAATCAATGATATATGTGAATCAACTTGGTTGTCACATGTCAGAGCTGGCATGGATATGTCATGGCTTCGGAAAATCTTTTCCTAATCCATCCCTGAGAATGTTTGCTTAATTCTATTAAAATTTAAATATACTCATCGTCGGATGATAGTTACGTTATCCTATTGTAAGTGTTTTGATTTATAACGTTTATATGCAATACAGTAAGTGTTTTGACAAAAAATAAATAGGCAATACAAAAAAGAGTTCTTTAAAAAAAAGAGTTCTTTAAAAAAAAAAAAAGCAATACAAAAAAGAGTTGACCAAAGCAGTTCAAAAAGTTTATATTCGCATTCTTAGTTGATAAATTTAGAAGATTGACTAAAATGTGGTCTTTTTGAATATATCATTTTCGGATAATTACAAGACAGTAGATCTTATTTTGATACCCATTAAGTAAATGTAATACCATTGAGTCTTTGACCAAACCATCAAAGCGTTATCAAAACAAAACACAAATCAAAGACGTTACCAAAAAATCACATCAAATTGGCAAATATATAGTTAAGGTTTTGGTCCATAATCTGAAACTGAGATGAAAGTTTCTTACGTGTTTCTTTATACTTCTGTGTGGAAAGCTTGTGGTTGAATCATAATGCATTTATCGTTTTAACGTATGTCCAATTTTCTCTAATTAAGTATACTCACGCCACTAACATAAACGAATGGAGGTAATATAGTGCACACTTCAAAACGCAAAAATAAAATAATAAATATACTAATAAAAAGCTTGCTTTGTAGTGGTTTTATTAGTTTAATGTTCTTTATCATCTGCTCGAAAGCGAATCATCAATCAACTTAATCTAGCCGACAAGAAAAAAGGAATTAAATATGCATTTTACATTCTTGTGTTTGTCAAAAATGATGAAATCTAACCATTTTTTGGGGACAAATAACCATTTTTATTTTGCTTCGAAAATTGACCATTTACTTCGAGAAAAAAAAAACAATTAGATATGACTGAAGTGATTTTCCACAACACGCTAATCTATTAATTAAGCTGTCTGTTTTGAATTTCAGAAGTTTGTTTTATCCATTAGTAGCTACAGTGGCATGCAACATATAAGATATATATAGTTCCTTAAACCATAATAAAATATATTTACATTTTTTTTATCAACAAGGACGTTAGTACTCGTCAATATAGTCTATGAACTATGATGTTTTTTTTGGACAAAGTTTTGAACTATGAACTATGATGTTACTAGTATAATAACCCATATTTTTATCTAATAATATTTTTTATTAAAATAAGAGTTCCAAAAGGAAGTTGGAACATGTTCATATTGTAGTTTGTTTAACGACATTTTTCGGGCAAGTTTAAGTTTTTGTGTACGACGAATAAAAACTTGCCATTATTAGTTCATGATATACATTCCCGTTAATGCGGTGTCAAAGGAGTGTCGTTCTTTTCTTATCTTGATAAGTGATAAACTGATTATTGTAATTTACCTTTTTGAGCTTTTTATAATTGACTTTTATTGTTATTTCACTAGAATACTTAAAAGTAATAACGAACAATTCAGAGCGAGTATGAAAAGGTATAACTATTGGTAAGGCTTCATCCGGGCGGCAGAACCAATGGGTTCGTTTATTATAAATATTTATCATATCCTATTTCTTTTCGAGGCATGCCTATGGTGAAAGAAGGTCGGTTGACACAGAACCTCATGCATCACGAGATGTACCGTATCCTTTATGTGGTTTCAACGTATTATTATTATTATTATTATTATTTGAATATGTGAAAGTTCAAGAAAAAGAATAAATTTTTATTTGGTAGTTTATCATACATGTCAATAATCCAGAAACTATACCCCCAAAAATAACATACATGTCAATAAAGTCTTATGAATCTATTTGTTTAACTCTTTCTTGGCATTTGGCAAAATAGTTTCTGATTAGTACTTACTAAAAATTACTCTAAACTACCGGTAGTCTCATGCGTTGCGTAAATTTGATTTTTATATATAATAAATTCCATTTTTCATAAGTAACACATATATGTTAGGTTTTCCACAACCATAAAATTTGAGAAATTTTTTTTTTGGTATCAATGTTAAAATTTCATACCTTTTTGAGTTTTACATTGTTGCAAAGCAACTTATTTGCGAGAGTACAACGAGAAAAAGAAACGAAAAACAATCCAACTAGAAGAAGGCTCAAGGTGGCCTTATACAAGCAAAGTAGAATTCCAAGATAGAAGGGTGGCCTGGTCTTGATTGAGGAAAGGAGAGAAGCCTGTCACACATCAGTCGATCCACGGAGGCTCTCAGTCCAGCCGAAGAAGTGACTTTACCGTAGAAGATCCTAGCATTCCGCTCACGCCATAATAAGTAGATTGAAGTCTGGAACAATAACCTGATCACGCAGGCAGCCTGAGACGATGAGCCAGCATGAGAGACAGAGATCCAAGCTGCAGTCGAATGCAAGTCAAATGGCGGATTAGGCCAGACTTTTGCAGCATAGAATAACCAGATGGAGAATGAGTATTCACATTCAAAGAAGAGGTGATGGTGGTTTTCAATCGCCGAGGAACATAAAACACAGGTCTCAGCCACATTAATGCCCCATCTCCTCAGCCTATCCTTAGTTGGTAAACGCCGGAGCATAGCCAACCAAGAGATAAATGAGTTCCGCGGTATATATTCCTTAAACCAGATTATCTTGTGCCAAGAGATAACCGGAGAAGCAGTACGGTAATATTCCCAGGTCACCCTAGAAGAGAACTTTGGTCCAAATGTACCATTCGCTTGCCTCCAAGTGAAAACATCCGAAGCTTCCATGCTTGAAGGAGGTGAGATGGTTGTTAGAGAGATAAGCAGAGTTTCACTAGCTTCACATCTCGCAGCAGGGAGGTTCCAGATACCATTACTAGTAGCTTCAAAGACCGTGGCGTCACACCTTATTCTCAATTGCCTGGGGCCGTGGCTTCCAACAAAGGGAAGAAGCTGTCCTAGATCAGACCATACATCATGCCAAAACAGAGCTGTCCTGCCGTCTCTTAGCTCACAACGCAAATATTCAGGAAGGCTAGGCTTCAGCTTGATCATACTCCTAACAACACGAGATAAAGAAGGGTTATCTTCCATCAACCAAAAGTGTTTCCTTCTGAAAACATGGCTTTTCAACCACGCCACCCAAATAGAATCAGAATTTGTAAAATAATTCCAGACATGCTTTAATCTGAAAACCATTTCAAAGTCTTCAAGCCTTCTAATACCCAAACCTCCCTCCTCCTTTGGTCTACAAACATCGGCCCAGGAGACTCTAGCACCCGCTGCCGGGGCAGCCTTATTACTCCACAAGAAACCCGAGCATAAGGAGTCTATTTTAGCATAGAAGGTCTTTGGTAGTACGAAGACAGCACTCCAAAAATTCACCATTCCATAGATAACCGAAGCAATAAGTCGTATCTTACCCGCAAAGGAAAGGAACTTAGTGGTCCAAGAATGAAGCTTATTTGTTACCTTTTCAAGGAAAGGTTGCAGAGTTTCCATGGTGATTCTCGCTGGACTTAGAGGTAGGCCCAAGTATCTTGTCGGGAAGGTTCCAATTCTTATTCCCACTGCAGCACTTAAGTCCGAGATTTCTGCATCCAAGAGGCCTCCAAAGAAAAGCTCAGATTTCAGGGGGTTCATGTCAAGTCCACTTAACCGTTTGAACTCAGATAATGTATCGAGAATGGCAAGGAGGGACTGGTGGGATCCGTCAGAGAAGACCAGGAGGTCGTCGGCGAACAAAAGATGAGTAATGCGTGGGTGATCACATTTTGGGTGCAGTCCGAGACTTCCCTCTTCTGCTTTCTTCTCAAGCATCCTTGATAAAACCTTCATAACCATGATAAATAGGTATGGTGAAATGGAATCTCCTTGCCGGAGTCCTTTCTTGCCAGGGAAGAATCCGGAGAGCTCTCCGTTCACAGAGATGGAAAACCGCGGAGAAGATATACACTCTTGTATCCAGCATCTAAACATAGGCGGGAAACCTTGTGCCTCTAGGACTTTAAGGACGAAATCCCAACAAACAGTGTCAAAGGCCTTGCGGATATCCACTTTAAGCATAGAACTTCTTGGACATGATCGTTTTTGGTAGTTACGAATCAGTTCTGAAGCTAGCAGCACATTCTCTCCCAAACTTCTCCCTTTCAAGAAAGCTGCCTGGTTAAGGCTGATGCATTGAGACAGTACCGGCTTCATACGGTTTGCTATGATCTTAGTAATGACCTTGTAAATGATATTACAACAGCTTATAGGTCTGTAGTCACCCAACTTACATGCTTCTGGGGACTTCAGAATCAGAGCAATCGCCGTGTTTTTTAGGTCCTTGAGAAGTCTTCCATTTCTGAAAAATTCCTTGACAGCAGCCAACACGTCATCTCCAACAACTGACCAAGAGGCGTGCAGGAACTCAAAAGTGAAGCCGTCCGGACCAGGACTTTTGTCCTCTGGCATTGCAAAAATTGTTCTCCTAATTTCCTCATCCAAAACCGGCTTTTGAAGATCAGACATCTGAGTCTCAGAACATCTAAAAGGCAGATATCTTTGGAGCTCATCGATCAAAGTTGGAGAGTCCGCCATCTCAGTCTGTCCAAGGATATCTGAAAAATAATCCACCGTATGAGCCTTAATCCCTTCAGCAGTAGAGATCATCATGTCATCTACATCTCGAAGAAAATTGATATGGTTACGGGTAGCGTGCTGATCCACCATCTTGTGGAAAAATGGTGTGTTCTTGTCACCCACATTACACCATTGCACCCGCGACCTCTGGTGATAAAACTTTTCCTCCGCATTGGCTAGAACTTGCCATTTAGACCTTTCTCTATGCTCAAGAGATGCTGTTTCAGAATCAGGGTTGGTCAGTAACAACCGTTGAAGGTTTTCCACCTTATCTGCTTGCTCCTTCACACGTTGGGATATACCACTGTAATGACGAGAGTTTATTTTCCTTAGGACCGGCTTCATTAACTTCAGCGCTCGCACCAATATTTTTCTTTCTCCACACTACAAGAAAACACGCACTTACCGACGAAGGAAACGACGGGTATCCATCGGTTTTATTTCGTCAGAAAAATATATCCGTCGTACCAATGGAAAACCGACGGACTTCCTACGTTTTACCGATGAAAATTACCGACGGTTTACCGAGGACCTATTACCGATGGGTTTCCGACGGCGGTAAACCGACGGGAAACCGAGGGAAGTAAACCGACAGTTTCACAAGGGTTATTGATCGACGAAATTTGTAGGGAGTATACCAACGGATTCCCGACAGTTGTAAACCGACGGTTCCCGAGGATGGTTAACCGATGGGTTATCGACGGAATTTAACCAAGGGTTTCCCGATGGTAAAAACTGACGAGTTTTCAGACTGTTCCCCGAGGATATTATATCGAGGGATTTCCGACGGATTACCGAGGATTAGAAAAAAAAATTATTTAAATTAATATTATTTTCCAAATTATATATAATTACTTTATTAATATTATAATAAAATAAAAATTGAAAATTGATTAAAAATTTAAATTTTATTTAAATATTTTAAATTATTCAATGAAAAAAGTTTTAAATTACATTTGACGGGGCTGCGGTTCGGGTCCCGATCCCGATACTGATCATGTCCCAGTCTCCGTACCCGTACCCATACCCGTTCCCACCCCCGGTACCGCTTCCACTCCATTCGGAAGATGGTCGTGCTGGATAAAGTACCTTAACCGATCGTTCATCTGCTTCATCTGCCTCTCTGTTTTTGCCCTTTCCTCTGCCATCCGGGCTTCAATACACGCCTGTCTGGCCTTCGACGCTTTGATCTCTTCATCTTTCTCCCTTAATACTTCATCGAAGTTCTCTTTTTCTGGACGGAAGTGGGAATGCGGTGTCGAGACTTACTTCGCTAAGTTTCCCAAACCAAAAACCCGGCCTCTTCTCCTCTCCGTTTCCTGCAAAGTTTTTAATGGAACTAGTTAGAAATCAAATAATTTAAGACTTGTATAAAACTTTAGTTAAACTTAAAATCTTACCTCAAGAAAGATTTCGTTAATATTTTCCGCCGGTATCTCTTCCGTTGAGCCGACTTCCTCGGATTGGGAAACCACCTCATCCATCCGCCTCTTCGCCGACTTAACAATTCTCCGAGCGATCAGATTTTGGATCTCGCCCGTTGTCTTGTTTTTATGGCCTCCCTCGACGAGCTCTATATGTGTCGGATCTCGTCCTTCACGCCGTTTCTGCTCAAAAAAAAAATCTTGAATAGGAAAAAATACTAAATTAAGGAAAGAGTATAAGTAAGGAAACTTACAAATGCAATATTCCGTTGTGCGGTGCTCTGTGCTCCCGCATTACGGGTCGCTATCCCGACACCGTTTCTTTCACTCCTGCGGTTTTGGGAGTTCGTCAAAGAGATTGCTGCTGTTGCAGGCTTCGACCAATGACGGACCAGCCCCTTACACACGTCATCGTTCACTCCTTTTTGGACCTCATTCACCACCCACTTCTGATTCCATTCGTTGATCACATTCGAATAATGTGACGCTGCCTTGATGTGGAAATCATTTTCCACAAGATCAATATACTTCTTGTCCCAAGTATACTCTTGCTTCAAAAAAATAAACACTTGTTGTTAATAACAATTAATAAAAAAATAATATGAAATAGATAACAAAGTTAACGAAGGATACGTACCGCAAACTGGCGAAACCAATTATGCCTATTGGATAAAGACATTTCCATGTATGTCGGATAACCGAATTTGAGCATGATGTACATCATTCCCAAAATGCTCTTTGTGATCTTCGATTCGGTCAATGGAAACCTGATAAATCCAATAAATTAAATGTTAGAATATGTGTATTAAATAAGTTCATTTTGAAAATCTTAAAATTAAAAGCCTTACCAGTAAGTTTCTGGGGTGGTCTCGTAGTAGGGATCAAGTCGTTTGAGCAACTCTCGTCCCGGTTGGTCGACTAACGCCGATATCTCCCCGGCAATAGACGGTGGGACATACGGTGTCTCTTCCACCTGAGACACCGAATGGCTTCCACTAGGAGCCTCCCGCCGAGTTTGAGACTGGTTCTGCTGGGGCGGTCCCGGCTATGGACGGTCATGCTCAGACGTTTCCAGGAGTGTGCGTCTCAGGTGAGTCGAGCGAGACCGTCATGGTCGTCTCAGTGGTGGTTGTTGAGCCGGCTCTTCTATATGATCCGGTGGAGTGCCCATGAGTTCCTCAAAGTCTAAAAAATTGTCCTTATAAACAATAAACGAAAATAAAAGTCAACAATTCTAAATTAAAACAATAAAATTTTAAATACCTACAAAAAAATTTGAAAAAAAGAATTAAAGTTTGTAATGATTTTATAAAATGTTCTATATTTGGATAACAAAATTTTTAAAACCTTCATAAAATTTATAAAAACGTTTGAAAAACTGATTTCTTTCATAAAATCTATATATTATTAACTTAAAAATTAAAAAATTTAATTTCAGAAACGTATGAAAATTACGAAAACAAATAAAATCATAGAAAAACCAAAAATAAAATAAGGAAAAAAATTTATAGAAACATTTTAAAAATGGTTTATTAATGTAAAACGTTTTATAAACTCGAAACAAATTTTAAAAATATTTTTAAAAACATTTTAAAGGGGAAAATGTATTAAAAACGTTTTTAAAGAGTTGCAAAAAAATGTTTTAAAACGTTTCAAGCCTCAAAAAATTAAAAACGTTTTTGAAAAATTCACATTTCATAGAAAAATCTAGCTAACATCCTAAAACACTAAATTCGACCCTAATCTACCTAAAATTACCTTCCAAACTACACATGCATGGATTTCCAAGATTCTAAGCACCTAAAGAAACGTTTAAAACGAAATCCAATCGGTTAGAAGAGAAACTTACATGATGAAAAGGGTTGGGAGTTGGGACGGTTGGAATTTGCGTTCTATGGTCAAAATTCGGGAAGAACCGTAGAGAGAAGGCAGAGACGAGCGCAAAGAGAGAGAGCAGTTGCAGAGAAATGAGGAAGATGAAGATGATTCGATTCCATATTTCGCGATTTGCGACGGAAAACTGACGGTTATTCATTTACCGTCGGTTTTGTGTCGCAACATTTGGCGGTCCAATCATTTCGCCAAAAAATTGGCAGTTTTTCCAAATTTTTTGGTAAAATTGGCGGTATAAAAACCGAAGGAAAAACCGATAGTAAATGAATAACCGTCGGTTTTAAAAATGAAAAAGGTCGACCCTGGTCTTTGTAGAGCGCATATCCCCGAAACCATTTTGCTATGATTTATTCGTCTGTAGACTGATCCAAGTAAATATATTTGTATGTTAATGTTGGATAAAAAAAATGGACTAAAACCGTAGAAGGTGTGACTCAAACCTGAGACCAATGCGAGTTAGTCTGGAGTCATAAACCATTGTGCTATGTTGTGATATTTGTTTATATTCTTGAAGCAAATGTTTATATCTTTAGGTTATTCAATGTTAATTTTTTTTTTAAAGCCATGCTCATTAAATTATTGAAAATTAAAACATAACATAAATTAAAAATTAAAATGACATAATTTTTAAATTTTAATTATTATAATTCGGGAATTGGTTCCCGAACCAATCCCGACGTCCATCTCCCTCCACTGGTCGACCATGACGTTCCAAGACCTCGCTGGAATCCAAGTTGGTCTTCCTTCTTCTTTTTCTCAGCGCAGCTTCATCCGCCTCAACTTCGTCTGGAAAACACGCCTTGCCGTCCTATGGAATTCTCGCCAAATAGTAAAGACATTGATCGGGGAAAAATTAAAGTATGTATGCTTGTAATTTAAGAAATATGTATTAGTTAAAAAAATTTAAGAAATGTTATAGAAATTTAAAAAAATTTAACTTAGGAGAAAATCATTGAACCATGCCTCCTTAAGGTGCGTCGGCATGTTATAGTACGTAAGATAAGTGCCGGACCAGCGAGTCTCAATGATATTGCTGATGACGGACGGAATAACTACATTGTATCCGAACCAAACGGCCCGATGGGTTTGGCGGGATGGGTCGAGAGTGGGAAGATGTTCTCGACCCGGCTGTGCGATTTCTCGCAAGGCGGAAGTGCGGGCTTCGGGAGAGAAATAGACGTATTCCTCTCTTTTTGGAAGTTATTGTGTTTATGTTTTGAAGTTGAAAAAACTTGTGAAATCTATAGTCTATATATACAAAAAAACGATGGTTAAACCGACGGACATCCATCGGAAAATGGATTTATTTCCGAAAAGACACTTACCAATACGTCGCATAGGGAAGAGACGAGTGTAACTGCACCTTTTGACCGTTTACTAACATTTACCGAAGGATTTCCGACGGAGTCGGATATACCGTCAGAAATCCGTCGGTAATAAAATTATCCCAAAACCCAGGTTCAACGTGACTCGAACCTGGGTCCTTTGTATACAAGTTATGCTCGGTAGCTTGTGTGCTGTGTGTGAAAGTTGTTAATTGCTTACACACATTTATATATATTGTTTCCCTCTGAAATACATCTACCATCGGAAATCCGTCGCATATTCCCGACGGAAATCTGAGGGACTAGGTTTAGGGTTTCATTTAGGGTTTGGACTTTGGCCTCTTACAATATCCACATTTATATGAAACATTAACATTGAAATTATAGATTCTTCTCCGCTTGATTAGAGAAAATTTGAGAATATTTACTCAAACAACGTTTCAGTTTAACCTCGTCTTAGCCGTAATTGCATACTACGATGTGTTTTAGTCCGACATCTTTTATTTTCTTTCAACCGTACAAAACATGTCATTTGAATCAGTAATGGCTGATATCTTATACAAAATATCCTTATATTACTTCTTGTGATGTTTGTCGATGATCCGTTTGCATTTTTGAAACCCTAAACCCTATTTCATCGGTATTCTGTCTGAATTTCTTGACGGAATACCGATGGATTTAAAAGAACCGTCGGTATTCCGTCGGAGTGATAATCGTCAAAATTACCATCGGAGTTTAGAGAACCATCAGAATTACCTTCGGTAATTTAAATATGTTTTAAAAAAATTTCAACCCCCCAGGGGAATCGAACGCGGGTCGGAGGTATACTTGGACATGTGCCAAACCAATTGTGATAAGTGGTACGTTACTATTTTTCATAAAATTATTTGTAGATATTATGTAGTATACACAAATTCTTTTTTTTTTTTTTTAAAGGTTTTGGAAGAACTCAAATAACTTGTTACAAAATTTGTACATAAATGAAAATATACAATTTTATATCTCCTCTCCATCGCCTTCTAAGTCGTAGTCCATTGAAACAGAATCGGTGTCGTCGTCGAATTCTCCTCTTTCTTCTTCTGAATCTGAGTGAAGAACAAAATTTCCGAAATGACTAAAATCAACGACTAGATTAACTTCAAGGGATTCTTCTACATGAGCTATATAACCACTTCCGCTTCTTGCAATGGCTCTTGTTCTTCTTCTTCAAATCCATAGACCCTTCCTCGCGGATTTATTTTCGTAACTGTGATCCATGGATCATTCTTGTATGTTGTCCGAGGGTAGGAAGTGTAACACACCTGCATAAAGTAGATGATATCAGGAAAAAACCTTATGTCGACATCAAATAATAAGGACATAAAGTCGATGACTAACCTGATCTGCTTGGGAAGCAGTAATGACAAGATCATATTTTCTAAGCTTCATTCCCGAATGGATAGACGTCACACCAAACTCATTGATGGTTACACCTTTCCATAGGATCGGGTTATACCAATCACATAGAAAAACCACACATCTCTTGCCAAGCTTCCCTATGTACTTTACTTCTAGTATTTCTTTGAGAACCCCATAGTACACAACTTCTCCAGATGACTATGAAACACTGTGTTCGGCGGTTATCCTTGGAGAGCCTTCTACATGCACCTTAAATGCGTACCCCCTAGTGCAATATCTTGGATAAGCCTTTACGGTGTAATGGAGGCCTTCAACTATGTCTATTAACCAATCATCGGGGTGCGTCCGCTTTTGCGTTCCCTGTCAACCTAAAAATATAACACGATATAGTTAAAAAATTTACCCAATTTCGCAGGGTTTTGTAAGATTTGAAAAAAAAAATTCTTACATAAAAATTTAAATAAATGCTGAAGTCTCTTTGTTTCCGAGCCTCACGTTGGGCCTCTGTCAATTTTGGATGATGATGTTGGAGAGCTTCCATATATAACCTACAAAATATGAAAAATATATTTTAGTAAAACAATTGTTATGATACTTTACTACCAAGTGCAATAGCAAACAAACATTAAACTGTATACCTCTCATATTGAAAAACTTCCTCACAGTTGGTCAGTATATACTTGTCCAGATGCGTATGCTCCTGGGTTGTTAGTTGTTGTTTTCCTGATTTTCCATTAACCGCCCACTTGTTGAAAAATGCTAGGAACCGATGACGGATAAATTTGCCTATCTCCCCTATCATCGTTTCTAGCTGGGCGCCGGCTCCTTGTGCGTACTTGCGAAGGGAAGTACTAGCTAGAAAAGGTCGCATTTTCTTCGTTGTTATATTGAGCGACAACAGAACCCTCCACTTTAGCAGGGTTCTTCACCTTCTTTTTAAGGTGGAACATATAGCGCTCGAAATGATACATCCACCGATATTGTACCGGACCACCAAGTCTAGCTTCACCAGGAAGATGAATAGGCAAATGCTCCATAACATCAAAGAAAGGTGGTGGAAATTGTTGGGAATGTCCTGAAATCTACCGTACTATCTCTAGAAAGTATGATAAGTGTCGAGATCAGACATAAGTAATAAATACTGGGTGATCATGATGGCTTGCTAGAGTCCGCTCTTGATCTATAAGTTTAGGACTTATTACCAGTATTGTATGATCCCAAAGGGTCACACACCATAGCTAACGGGAAAGTTAAGATGGAATTAATACGGTAAGATGCAGTGGCATTTACTGTATTTGTACAGAGAGTTGGGCAGACAACAAATGGGCTTTTGTCTTATTTGTGTCTTGGGCCCAAAAGTCTAATGGACCATTAGTTTAATTAATTAAACTTGGGCCCATTAGTGAGTTAATATGATTGCAACAAGGGTTTTAGAAACCCTAAGCCATTTTTGGCGATTTGTGGATGTGGCCGCAGGGCCTCTCCCTCTCCAATCTCTCTCTCTGTTGATCATCCATCCGGTCTAGCAGCCATCCGTGCTTGTAAGCGTGTGGATACCGAGGAGGAACAGGTATTCATCTGTTCGTTGATCTCGACATTACAATCATTCCGCTGCAAAAGGTAATGTCCAGGTTTGTGTTTATGATTCAGTTACAAGAACCTAGATCCAATTGTGATTATGTGTTAGGTTGTAATTTGCAATTAAACCTTGAAAAACACCTCTAATCCTTCAGTGGTATCAGAGCTTAGGTCATTAGATTCTTGTAATTTGGATCATATGAATGTCTAGAATCGATTTGTTTGATAATTATATTAAGAATCGATTATTGAATCGCATGTTATTTCGCTTGTTGACTTAAGATTAAACAATCGCTTGTTGTCTTGGTTCATAATTAATACGATTTGCTTGATGGAAAAGTCAGAATCCATTATTGAATTATGTAATCATGTGATCGTGGTTGTGTATGTATACGAATCAATCATAAGCAATTGTTCTTTGTCCTTTTGTGAACAAGTTATTGTTCGAATTGAAAAAGTCCAAGTTGATGATCGAATTATTGTGAACCTGAGCGATTATTGTATTGGGTATCGTGAATCGATGATGATCGTGATAATTAATCACTTATTGAATTAATTATCAAATAATCATAAGGTCAAGGTTGTTCAATTTGAAAAAAAGTAATTGTTCAATTTAAAAAAAAAAAAAGGTCACGAGGTTGGCGATCAATTTTTTTTTTTTTAAGCTAAAGACAAAAACAATTCAAAGCCTTGATAATTGTGGTTCGTTTTTCCTAACCCGCGACGATGAACCAATCAAACCGATTGTGGTTTATTGTCAGCTTTAGCTTAAACCGCAAGTTAGGTCAAAATTGGCTAAAACACAAGGTGTTTATTCCCGGTTTTGGACTTAACCGAACCGATCCAATTTAATTGGTGGTTCAAGCGGTTAACCCAAATCGCGGTTTGCTGGAAATTATTTAATACAATTGGTATTATTTAATTTCTGGTTAAACCGGATTGAAATTAAAAAATTGAATTTTAACCTAAACCGAAGGCTGGTCTAAGTTTGATTTGGTTGGACCAAATAATTTAGAGCTGGTCTGGTTTAGTAAATAACCGATGGTTTTGATAATTAATTTGGTCTTGGACCAGAATTAATAAACCGGATCGGTTATGTCAAATTATTGGGCCAGCTGGAATTCTATGGTCTTGGGCCAAGAATTGGGCCTATAATTTGTGACCCAACCCAAAAATATTTATAAAATATTAAATTAGAAATTTCTATTTTTAGTATGTTACTAAATTTAGAAAGTTTCTAAAACAAGTAAGTTTCCCAAAATAGTAATCTTCTATTTTTGGAAATAAAACTTAAAATCCTCAAAACCAATATCAAGCTTGGATGTCTTTCCAATCTTGTCAGCTACTTAACGCTTATTCGACTACAGATATGGCTTACAGTGTGAGGTGTCTGTTCTCGCGTAAGTAAAGTAGTATATAGTCACTAATTTCATTGGGAGTCCCAGACTTTAGTGATTATTTGGCTGTAAGAGATTGGTTTCCTTGACTGGGCCATCGGGAGTCCCGGGCCTTGAGACATCTGGTGTTTTGGGCCTTGGGCCCAATTCACAACCGAGAGTTATATGAGATATAACTAGCTGTGTGTATGCTTACCAAGTAAAGCTAATTCCGGGTGACGGCCAGTGGCCCACTTTGGATTTAGCTGAACATGGGTCTCGGAATCATTGCATTCTTATGAGGTTAAACAAAGAAATTTTGAATGCAATGCGAGTTTTCTTATAAGTTATTAAGATTACTCTTTTATGAACTAAATAACTAAAACTCTATTTATCTCTAAATTTCAAGCTATGACTAGCACAAACAATCAAAACACTTTCTCGATCCGGTCTGTCCTTGAGATGGACAAACTGAACGGATCAAATTTCTTGACTTGGTCGCGGAACCTGAGGCTAGTCCTCAGGCAGGAGAGAAAGGACTATGTCCTTGAAAGAGCTCTCCCCGAGAGGATCGGGTCCAATGTCTCTCATGCAGTATATGATGCTTGGAATAAGCATTATATTGATGCGGTAGATGTGCGTGGTCTGATATTGGCTACCATGGACTCAGATTTGCTGAAGCAATATGAGAACATGGAGTCGCCAATAGAGATGATCAGCAGCCTGAAATTGAAATTTCAGGAGCAGGTAAGAGTGGAGAGATACCAGTTGGTTAAATCTCTCACTAGCTGCAAGCTACCAAATGATCATCCAGTAAGTCCTCATGTCAGTAAAATGATGGGTTACATTGATAACCTGAGGAAACTGGATTACCCAGTTAGCCAAGAATTGGCAACTGAGATCATTCTGCAGTCACTGCCGTCAAGCTATGATAAGTTCAAAAGGAACTATATCAAGAAAGGCTTAACGAAGACGCTGACTGAACTGCATGATATGCTCAAGACAGTTGAGCCAAACGTGAAGAGTACCCTGTATAATCTCATGAAGGAGAAGGGTAGGTTTACTAAACCTAATGCTGACAAGGGTGAAGACAAAGTTGTCCAGATTTTGAATCATGGCAAGCCTGTGTCTTCTGAGTCCGAGTCAGATACATCTTACGTTGGTAAGTGCTGCTACTGTAAAGAGACTGGGCATTGGAAGAGAGATTGCATTAAATTCATGGAAGATTATGAGGAGTTGAAGTTGATGTATGAGACTACTTCCTCAGGTATTCATGTTGTTACTTCAAGTTCTACCTTATAGGTATTGAATACTGGTTGCGGCACTGATATTTGTTATAATATGCAGAGCCTGAGCAACAGTAGAACGTTGAAGGAAGGGCAAGTGGAACTGTGTGTCTGGAAGGAGCTTGGGATGCTGCCTCAGCCGTAGGGTTTTCACTTGTAGATGCCTTTGAGGCTTGGTTTTGTATTAAGTAATTGCTACAATGTACCTGCTTTAAGCAGAGTTGTCTTTCATTTTCTTGTAAGAATTTGAATGTTTTTCATTTTGATAAAAGACAAGTTTTGTTCTTTTGATCTCAATGAAATATTAATTGTAGCACCCTATTCAAGGAATGGGTTTTATATCTTAAACCAAAGAGTGCCTAAATGTAAAATAAATACCAAATTGGTTTAAATCTGATGAATTAAACCTGATTTTTCTTGGCATAAATGTTTTGGTCAAATAGAGTAAGTCAGATTCAGAAACCCCATAGTTATGGACTTTTGGGCTCATTTGAATGGATATCTTATGAGACTTGAATTCTGCTTACTGGACCAAAACACCAAGGGCCCATCTTAGCCGAGCTAGAGAAAGGCCCAAAGGCTTATTGGGGATTGAACATACTCATGTATGTGGTCCGATGAGCAGTAATGCCAGAGAAAATTTCCTGTACTTCATTGTCTCTACTGATTACTTCAGTGAGTTAGACTGTGTTCATTTGATGAGACACAAGTCGGAATTCTTTGACATGGTCGAAAGAGTTCCAGAATGAGGTATAGAATCTGAGTGACAGAAGTATTAAGACTCTGGATTAGATCACGAGTGAGAATACTTGAGTCATTAATGGTGTGATCATCTGAATGAGTGCGAAGTCGTTTCACAGCTCAATTCTCCTGAAAACCTTGAGGTATTTCTGTGAGAAAGAATCGGATCTTATTAGAAATGATTAAAGATGAGTCACACGAATCTTCCATGATATTCTTTAAGAATAACGCTCTAAAATATCTAAGTTTACGCTGAAATAGTTCCACCAATATCAGTTGAAAGACACCACGTAAATGTGGATTGGAATCGATCCAAATTCGTCTTTACTGAGTATTTGTAGTTGTGCTACTTCACTGGTTGTCCTAGGGAAACCAAGGCTTGTTACTTTTACGTCCATTCTGTTTTCTAAGAAGGGAAGTTACTTTCCAAGAAGAACAGTGGGAGTAAAAGTATAACTCGAAGAAATTCGAGAAATACAGGAGGCTGCTCAACCTGTTGAGGGAGAGCAACGGATGGATTTACAGATTTCTGTAGAATCTACACCTGTAGAGCCTGAAGTTCGCAGACATGAATGAATCAGTCAACTAATCCGAGAGTGATTTCTCGTCATTAGTTGAACCTGATGATCATTGAAAGTTCGCATGATCTGATGATCATTGAAAGCGACGAATCTGCGAAATTCAAAGAAGCGAAAGTGAGCCCGGACTCCGAAAAATTACATTTTGTGTAAGTTAGCTTCATCGATCCATTCATGGATGGAAGCAAACATATCGGAGTTGGAATCTTCGTTCTGTTAAAGTAGTCAAGGTTTTGACTTGAACAGGAACGAAATGGAACTGTGCGTTTACTAATAGATAAGTGGGAGCGATGTTGCATTTCTCATATTGTATGTCGATGACATACTGATTCTCGGAAATAACGTCCCAATGCTGCAGTCGGTAAAGGACTGGCTTGGGAGTTGGTTTTATGATTGACATGGGTAAAGCCACGTAGTTCTTGGATTTTGGATCTAAAGATAGAGATCCAAAAGAGCTGGTAGGACAAAGTCAGGACTCTTACATTGACAAAGACCTACACGTTTTGAGCAATCCAAGAAGGGTTTTATGCCAATGTCACATGGCATTAAGTTAAGCAAGATACAGTATCCTACGATAACTGCTGAGCTTGAATGCATGGATGAGATTCCATATGCGTAGGCAATTGGATGTATCATGTATGCCATGACACGCACTTGTTTTGATGTTGCTTTAATGTTAAGCAAGACAAGTATAGACCAGTCAAATCCAGCAAAGAATCACTGGATTGCCGTAAAGAATATCCTAAAGTATTTGAGAAATACTAAGGATAAATTCTTGGTTTACGGAGAAAGTGAGGTGCTACAAGTCGATAGAGTCTGAAAGGCAAGTTTCCAATAGACAAAGATAATTCCCGGTCACAGTCCGGCTATATCTTGTGTCTGTATGGCGGTGCAAGGCACTGTTGCTGACTCCATGGCTTAAGCTGAATATTTCGCAGCTTGAGATGCGGCGAAAGAGGTTGTTTGGATAGAAGAGTTCATCACTGAACTTGATGTGATTCACAGCATAGATGAGACTAGCTGCACATCAGAGATCCAAACACCTTGAGGATAGGTATAACCTATTCCGTGAGATAAATGACAGAGATGTTAAGTAGATAAGCAAGTTTCATCGAATGAGAACGTTGCTAATCTATTAACGAAGCCACTCCTTAGGCCTAAGCACGAGTCGCGGACTGTAGCTGTAGGATGAGTGAAATTAAGATGTAGTCTTAATTTCAATGGGAGTTTGTAAAGGGCTTTACTTAGTTGTTTTGAAAGGTTCATGTAAACATAATATTTTATGTTTATGAAATCTATGATTTCTGGATTATTTTAACTGTGATATAAATAATCGTTCCAAAATGATTCATGTCATTATATATGGGCCATCGAAGTACATGAGTAGACTTGATCCTGAAACCCCATATTTAATGAAATGACATAAATCATAGTGTCCATAGTCGAAGGTTGTTGAATTGGAACACCAACAACCACTTGAGACTAGATTGTGTTGAGACTTATGACCAAGTTTCGAGGGGTCATAGATGCGCGGCATCAAAGTCGACACATAGGTATATGTAGGGGAGCATATGACCGGACATGGCCCGCTGATGAGAACTCTACAAGATATTAATATCTGTGTCATAAGAGGTTCTCATATACGACTATAGAGTATAGTCCTTAGACCTGAGTTCGCATGCATGTGGCTGCACATGGAGTGATGCGCTTTGATCATTGTCTAACGCTGTTTCATAACTTGGAGCTATAAGGACCTTGGTTGGGTGTATTATAAAGTGTGTAGTTCATAGTGATGGAACAAGATGGGATTTGTCCCTGCCGTATAACGGAGGTAATATCTCTAGGCCAATCGGAGACTTGATAGCTGGTAAGAGAGTGGCCACTCCCAAACGGACTTGCCCAAGTCGTTTGCATTGTCAGTATCAAATCTGGTCCGATTAAAATGGTCTGGCTATATAAGGATGACACGCATCTTGCCTTATGCCAGATCGAGATATTGAGACAAAAGGATTAGGGAATGTAGGATTCCAGTACAATCGGGAGATTGTTGGGAATGTCCTGTGTAGAATTCCAGTACAAGTGGGAGATTGTTGGGAATGTCCTGAAATCTACCGTACTATCTCTAGAAAGTATGATAAGTGTCGAGATCAGACATAAGTAATAAATACTGGGTGATCATGATGGCTTGCTAGAGTCCGCTCTTGATCTATAAGTTTAGGACTTATTACCAGTATTGTATGATCCCAAAGGGTCACACACCATAGCTAACGGGAAAGTTAAGATGGAATTAATACGGTAAGATGCAGTGGCATTTACTGTATTTGTACAGAGAGTTGGGCAGACAACAAATGGGCTTTTGTCTTATTTGTGTCTTGGGCCCAAAAGTCTAATGGACCATTAGTTTAATTAATTAAACTTGGGCCCATTAGTGAGTTAATATGATTGCAACAAGGGTTTTAGAAACCCTAAGCCATTTTTGGCGATTTGTGGATGTGGCCGCAGGGCCTCTCCCTCTCCAATCTCTCTCTCTGTTGATCATCCATCCGGTCTAGCAGCCATCCGTGCTTGTAAGCGTGTGGATACCGAGGAGGAACAGGTATTCATCTGTTCGTTGATCTCGACATTACAATCATTCCGCTGCAAAAGGTAATGTCCAGGTTTGTGTTTATGATTCAGTTACAAGAACCTAGATCCAATTGTGATTATGTGTTAGGTTGTAATTTGCAATTAAACCTTGAAAAACACCTCTAATCCTTCAGAAATATCGTCTCTATATTGCATAGGATCTTAGGAATGTTTACCTCCAGATTTCTGATGCCATCAACAGTAAGTGACCTCGTGGATATATCCCTGAAAAAAGCTCCGACCGCTGCGATTGTTTTGTGGACGCCTTGAGGGAGGAGATGAGCAAATGCAAATGGTAGGAGTCGTTGCATCATCACATGACAATCATGACTCTTCAGTGCGATAAAATTTCCTCCATCGGTGTCCAGACAATTACGCAAGTTTGATGCGTAACCGTCAGGAAATTTTACTCGTCGCATAATCCACTCAAAGAATTCTTCCTTCGACTTTGGGTCTATCCAATACGCTGGAATTGGAGGTTTTCCATTCTTCTGTAGATGAAGTTCAGGCGGAGCACAAATTTCCGGCAAATCAAGCCTAGACTTCACATTATCTTTCGTCTTCCCTTGCACGTTGAGAACAGTGTTCATGATGTTATCGAAGAAGTTTTCTCAATGTGCATTACATCAAGATTATGCCTTAGTAGTTGGTTCTTCCAATATGGTAAATCCCATAAGTTTCTAAGCTTGTGCCAATTTTGGACTACACCAGCTCCATATACATTCTCATGCACGTTCCCACCACATTCACGAGTTCTTAGTGCACCAAATCCTTCTAAGAGCCCCAAAGTAGCCGAACCGTTGTCTTGGAGGATAGGATCATCATACACTTTCTTGTTCTTCGTAAAAAGTTTAGTTTTTCCTCTGATATGGATGATCATGTGGTAGAAATCTTCTATGACAGTCAAACCAACATGATTTGTGTTCATTCTTCAATTGGAATGCATCAGTCTTTTCCTGACAATACGAACATGCTAACCTCCCATGCGTTGTCCATCCGGATAACATACCATAAGCCGGAAAATCACTAATGGTCCACATTAGTGCAGCCCTCATCAGAAATGTTTTTTTGCAAAAGACATCATATGCTACAACACCGGGCACCCATAACATTTGCAACTCATATAGCAATGGCTGAAAGAATACGTCAAGTGATCTTCTTGGATGCTCTGGACCGGGAATGAGTACAGAGAGGAAAAGAAACTCTCGACGCATGCACATGGACGGCGGTAGGTTATAAGGAGTTAAAATCACTGGCCACAACGAATATTGTCTCCCATGCCTCCTGAATGGGTTGAAACCATCAATGCATAATCCAATGTATACATTACATGGCTCGTACGCAAAATCTGGATATACTCTCTGAAAATGTCGCCACGCTTCAACATCTGAAGTATCTGCAATCTCTTCTCCTCTTTTATGCTCAACATGCCATCTAATTTCCCCCGCAGTTCATTCCAATTAGTATAAGAGCCTCAGACTATCAGTTAACGGCAGATACCACATTCGTTTGAACGGAACCTTAGCTCTTCCCCTTGTATCCTGATAGCGCGGCTTCTTACAGAATTTACAATCCAAACGGTATTCATCTTCTTGCCAATATATCATACAGTTATCGATGCACACAACTATCATCTGGTACGGTAATCCAAGCCCTTTAACAAGTTTCTCGACCTCGTTGTATGAACCTGGCGCAAGATTGTCTTCAGGAAGAATATCTCTCATAAAATCGCAAATCGCATCCACATATTCCTCCGCTAGATTGTAGTCCGTCTTTATGCCCATTAATCTAGTAGCAGATGATAATGGCGAATGACCCTCTTTGCAACCATCATAAAGCGCCCGCTTCGCTATATCTAACGTATCAAAAAAATCTTCTAGATTCTACATTAAGTTCCTCATCTACCCTAGGAATTTGATATTCACCTACTTCCTTAATATTTTCTCGATATGCATCATTAACCATCATAATGGTACCTACACCAAAATCTACATCCGCACTATAAGGTTTGCTAGAACTAACATTAGGTTCCCTACTACTAGTACTACCATAAGGTTCTCTACTACTACTTGCATAATCCGATGTTTCCCCATGAAGATACCAAATCTTATAAACTGCCATAAACCCAACTGAATACAAATGATGCCATACTTCGTCAATAGTAAGATTTCTAACATTTTGGCACGAAGAACATGGACATCTTAACTTACCGGTTTTTTGCGTATGTGGTTGATTGCAAGCTAACGACATGAATTCTATAATACCGAGTGCATATTGGGTGTGCACTAGGGTCGTCGCCTCATCAACCCTAACTCTATCCATCCACGATCTATAAGAATTAAAAGAGGACATTTTTTCCCGGTAATCAACAGTATTAGAGAGAAAGAGAGAGAGAGAGAGAGAGAGAGAGAGAGAGAGAGAGAGAGAGAGAGAGAGAGAGAGAGAGAGAGAGAGAGAGAGAGAGAGAGAGAGAGAGAGAGAGAGAGAGAGAGAGAGAGAGTTATAGAGTGATAGGTGTGGAGGGGAAGAGAGGAACTGTGAGCTATTTGTAGGGACATAAGCGATGGAAAACCGACTGAAAACCGACAGATATATCCGTTAACCGTCGAAAATCCACCGCTTTTATATCGGTCCAACGGATACATTAACGGCCACATTAACGTATATATTAACGGTTACATTGAACCAACGGTGTACAGAGAGAATACCGACGGATTTGCGACGGTAACTGTATCCATTGAAAATCCATCGGTATATTCCCGACGGATAGTCAAACCGTCTGGAATTACCGACGACAATACGACGATAGCCTTCCCGTCGAGAATCCATCGTATTATCGTCGGAAATACACGACGGAATTTCGACCATCGGTAAATCACATGTTTTCTTGTAGTGCCATTTTATTGTTTATTATTTATTTTTCTCCCACTATTTTATTATTCATGATTTATAACTTGTGTGTTTGCAGTTTATCTAAAAAAGCAATTCTAATATTTTTGAAGTTTAAAAGTTTTCCTAAATATAATTTTAAAAATGATTTCATGTGTCCTACATACACATAATCGTTTCTACATCGAAAATGTGTTAAATTCCCCAAGGCACTTGGTGCTAAGGATAATTTCTACATCGAAAATGTGTCATACGCCTTAAGCACCGGACACCCAACTAAAGCAATGTATTTAGCCTAATTAAATTCATAACCAAAAATGATATCAAATATGTAAGTTAAACACAAAGATTTATTATATAACATTAAAAATGTTAACATTCTATTTCAAATATTACCATCAAATAACAATAGTATTAAATATTTATATAAACTTCCACCCCACAGAGTGCAGAATTAGTTACATTAAGTAACCATCCATTAATTTGTTCGAGACAAAAACAGAATCTACTCGAGTATACATGATACAATGCCTTAACATATTTTTGAAATTAAATTTCCTATCCAAAATACTTGTTAATATTTTAAAATCTGTACTACATTAAAAATTAGTTACATAAAAAGAAAACGATGATTGTTAAATATGTATGTACATTCTAAAATGATCATATAAAGTAATATGTTAATTTTCATTCACGAGTTTTATCACTAATATATTAGAAATTAGTTCAAAATAATAATAACAAATTAATGAAAGTTTTTCGCGGTATTGATTGTCGGCTGAGCTGTTCATGTTTTGTAGTGTGGGGTTTTCCTTCTTTTCTTTTGGATCGGAGTAGGTGGTGGTTGCAGTGTCTTTGGTAGCTGCCGCAGTGGCTCGAATCAAGTAGTCTTGATGGTTTGCGGCACCCATGGTGGTTGTGCTCCCATGTGGAGTTTATACTTATTTCGTTTCATTTCTCTGGCAAGATGGTGTTGTGTGTCACCTACTTCAATTCAGATCCGTCGTTTTCTCGTTCACGAGGTGTTGCTTTGGTGTGTGTGGTTTTAGTTGTTATATGATGTGGCATGTACATTAGTGGTTCTTATGGGGTTCTTAGCAAAAGTTCTTAAATAAAAAATAATTAAATATTATGGGTCCCACCAAAAATTTTTAGCAAAAGTTCTTAGAGCAGGTACATCGCAGGGATTTAAAGGAGGGGTTCTTAACAAAAATAATAAAATATTGTGGGCCCCATCACAATATTTAAGAACCTGGTTCTAAAAATTCCTAATTAAGAACCGGTCCTTACACTGTTACGGCCACGTGGCGCATTCCTATTCGTTCTTTTTTTTTCGCTTTTTGTTTTTTGTTTTTTTTTTTACTTTCCAAAAAAAAAAAATTAAATTTTTTTTAAGGATCACCCTATGGGGTACACGAATGTATGTGCTCTTAGTTAAGAGCTTTTAAGAGCTGAGTTCTTAACTGTTCACGCCACGTGGCGACATATGATTGGTTCTTTTATTTTTTATTTTTAATTTTTTTTTCTATTTATAAAAAAAAAATAAAAAAAAAATATTATTAAAAACAGTTAAAAACCTCTAAGGAGGGTTCACGCTTTCAATTTCCTTCCTCAACGCCCTCCGTTTTAAGGTTCGGGTTTCTATGTTGAGTCCATGACATTTTAATGCAGCAGTTTCCTCACGTCACTTCTATTGGTAAGCTTTCATCTGTGGAGGTTTACTCTCCATGGGTATCTATTGGTATTGTATTATGCTAGCAATACCTACTCTTATTTTGCTTTCTTTTTTAATTTTGTTATGCTCCACCTCATTGTTTGTTATGCTCCATGGGTATCTGTACCAAACTCTATTGTTTGTTCCACCTAATTTGAGGTTTCATGAATAAATAACCCATCATTTAAAAAAAAGTAAAAATTAGTTACATTACAACACAAGTAATTATTATTATAAAAAACTATTTTGGTATTTTAAATAACTTTCTATGGATAAAAGAATATTTTATTTTGTAAAAAAACAATTGATTATTTATTTTAAATTTTAATATTAAAAACAAAAAGGTCATTTCTCGGTATTTAAAATTATTCAAGAGTAAAAGTAAACTCTTGAAAACATATTTTTAAACGTTTTTGAAATAAATGAACTAATTGAAGCAAACTATTATATTTTGACTAGTTATTTTTATTAATGGTAAAACTAAAGTGTAAACATTTTGTTTATTAGTGGTAAAAGAATATATTCGTATTTTTCAAAAATAATAAGAAAATATTTAAATGCATGATGTCTTCACATAAATGCATGAGGTTCTACAAAAGACTTGAAAATGTCTGCAAGGTTTGTCATTTCTGATATAGGTCTCCACATAAATGCATGAGTTTTTAGCACCACATCCACAAATACTTTAATTGCATTAGGACCGAGAAAAAGTCCATTAACCAAAGATTTTGGTTGTCGAAACACATGGTGAAAGATGAATGTTATTTCTAGACCAATATGAATCCTATAGAGCTGAAAATAAATTATTACCTTAGGCATAATGTCTTGTACGTGGATCTCATGCTCTGAAACTACACATTTATCTGTAGGCCATGTAATAATTTCTCAACAGCTTTCTTAACAATAAATATGTTATGTCCATGTCTCCAAAGAAATGCATCCGGTTTCGTTGTAGTTTCAACCAACCCTTTTACTTGGTTAGGCCCTAAGAGAATTTCATTGATAAAGTCCTTAGGATCTGAGAGAGAATGGGTTATTAAGCGACGATGGCATCAGTACCACACCAGTCAATCAACATACATTTAGCTTGTAATTTTATTTCACGCTCTTCAACAAAAATTTAACAAACATGTCATATTTTTATAAAAAAATAATGAACAAGTCATAAACAAATGGGATTTGATCTTAAATTACTTAATCGGATTGCTGAGTTTCCACCAACCTCGGATTCTTGTCTCTTCTACATTTACGTAAAACAAAAATTAAAATCTAAGTTTATCAGTAAATGAATCATCATCATCTTTTAATAACTCAACAGCTTATATAATATAGTTAACCTCATTATTCATTTTAGCAATCACATCTTCTAATTCCTTAACATTTTCCTTGCAAATGAACTTTGTTTTCTTGCATATGAGTAATCACTAGTTCTTCACATGGAAACAAACCAATTTGGACATAATCATATCTTACCCTTTCCCTCAGCGCACCAGACATATCATGACCTAAAATTTTGGACAAGTATCTTCTTTTGGATTTGTTGTCAATGACTGAAGAGGGTCTGTTGAAAACTCAGTTGCTTTTCTCTTTATTGTTATAAATCTAAATTCAAAAGTACTTCAACATAGAAATCCACATTAATAATTAAATATAGCTAAACTTCCCAACTTACAATTTCCAGCCGCATTTGTATTCACTGGTGTACCAACATTTTTTGATACGCGACTTGACCCAAAATTTTAGCCTAGTTATCTTAGATGGCTCCGAGCTATTATTTTTCTACACTAGTAAAAAACCATTAAGACTAAGACTTTAAATGGTAAAAGTATAAATGTTTCAGACTTACCATATCTTCTGCCAATCTAACCATTCCTTTTCGGCTACAGGTGTGAGGAATCTGATTGTGCATTCCTTGGTCATCGTCATTGACGTAAAGAACGAATTTTTAGGACATTATTAGGAAGGTAATTCATTACGATTTTCGTAAGAAAATATGGAAATAGGCAAAGGAGAATTTTAACAAATAATATTGTATAGTATTGAGATCGATATCCTTTAGAATGTAACCGCATAAGTTTATTTATAGAGAGGATGCAACCTTTGGGTTTTCCATAAATTTAAATAATATTTATGTTATTGTTAGTTATTAGTTAATATGCATCTGTTAGCGTGCATCTTCGACTTGAGTAAGTATATGTACATGATGAATCTATTTCGCTAGGTAATGATATATAATGCTAAATCATTATTTATTGCAGTTCAGAATTTCTAAATAAAGGCGATGTTACTTACATCGATTGTTGAAAAATAAATTAGGTATATGTCCTCTCTGTTTAATCATCTCGCATATTTTCAAAATGTTGACACTAATTGAAAAGAAGTAATAAGATGGCAATATGGTCCAATGTACCCTGAGATGATGCACATGTATACTCATTCTGTTTAAAATTTGCACATAAATTAAGAAATCATATAATACTTCTAGTAATTTAATACAATCTAACCAACACTAAACAATATTTAGAATATGAAGGATATTCAAGAACCTACACAGGGCGAAATTCTGTAATTATTCATGATGAGTCTGAAGTAAAATAGTGACTATATAGTCCAAAAGCATATATCGCACATGTTTGAACCCTTAAAACCAAAGTCCCACCAACCGTAACAAGTTATTATCGGAGCACACATGCAGCTATAAAGCCCGTTGATATCTACACTTGCTTCCTTCTCAAAGAACATAGCATACGGCTTTTTTTGGCCATACACGCATATCCCTCCAAGTTATCTTCATATGTATTTGAGTGGAAAGTTCACGGTCAATGAAATATCCACGTTTCAACACTTCTCCATCTCCATAAGAAAACACGCAAGAGCATGGAGTACGCGTATATCCCTGTATCCCATCAGCTATCTGTTGATATCTTGATCTTTGCCTCTTCTTCAACCATTCGGTCGTTGTAGATAAAACAACACATACCTCGAAGGAGAAGAGCTGAAGGGTTTTCGGATTGTAGACATCTGTCGACGAAATCTTGTTTATAATGAGGTAGGCAAACAAGAGTTAATTGCACCCAATGTATCTTTTTTAAAAAGTAATAGCAATCTTATATCTTTACAATTCTGCTTGCATTTATGTATCTTTTCTAGTTAATTTTGGGTGTGCTATTACCATTTTGACCCTAGTTAGAAAGCCACCTAAATTGATTGTCCAGCTTATAAACTAGTTAGTTTTAAAGATTGTTTTTGAATTGCACTAGTTAGTTAGAGTCAAGTTAGATGGCTAACTCCATTTAATTTGCATCCTCTCCCACTAAAGCAAGATTGCTAGCTATGGTAAATTTGGATTCCGCCGATGAAGTAATCCCCTTTCGTCTGAGATTTGGCCACCTGGAAGCTCTTCCGCAGATGAAGATCTTAGAGATCTAGTGCTGGGAAATGCTTTGAAAAGGGCTGGAGTTTGCTCTTCTTATTATGAGTGAGTCATGGGTTAATATCGCAATGTCGATTCAACTGCAGATCGCTCTTTTTCTCTGTGTTTATTGATTTGTGGTTCATTCGAGCTCTTTTCTAAGATTTTCTATTGAACTCGAGAAAGTTTTTATTTTGTGGTTCTCGTGTTTGCTTATATCTCATGTCGAATTTGTTTTCTAAGATCTAGAATCCAATTTCAACTATGCATCCGTTTGTGTTTTCTCGATTTATTTATAACTATCCGCGAGCCTGTACATAATTAATGTATTTTTCACCTTTTAACTATCCATCGTTTTAGGCATATGAACCGTTGCGTCCTAAAATCATCTATAAATATAAGTGATGCCAACCTTATATCCCTAACTAGGCATGAATATAGAAGATAACAATAATTTCGCCCCTTCTCCTCCCAGCTTCCTCGATCTTCCTGATGAAATTCGGAGATCGATTTTGGTCAGAAACGCTAGCGAAGTCGTTCGCGAGTACTACGTAATTAAGTCAGTGTGCAAAACCCTCCGAGATGATTCCGACCACGTGGATACCTTGTCCCAGATTGATCTTATACGAACGAGTCACAACTTTCTTGGTTTTCATCGCTTGCAACATGCTTGTCTACTTGCCAACAATCCATCAGCGGTCTTTCAAAAATCCATATCGGATTTTATGAACACAGAAGGAGTGGCCGCAGAAGAGCGAGCTGACGCGCTTGTCCGCCTCAAAAACTGCGCTGTTGCTGGAATCAACGTATTGCTACGAAGTCATCCGGCGTTCCATCTGCCCCCACTTGGTTTCTGATATAACGTTCCCTCAACTGTCTCGCACTGCTATTCGAGCCCTTAGGAGGCATGTCAAAGCGTTTCAGGGAGTAAGTTATCCTCACTATACACCTCAATATATCAGAACCATCCGTGACTCTGTCGACATTGAACGAATTTCCACATGCCCTTGCGCTGTCCATCGTTACTGGCTTGATTTGACGAACCAAAATGTAAAAGGTCTAGGCATGTGCGATCTCTGTTTTTGGTCTCTCGAGACTTATGTCTTCTTCGATATGATCCCTAGGACTTTTTCTAGATGGGTTGATTTTTAATTCGACGTCAATGCCTCAGAAGGTCTTATACTCTTGCCCAATTTAGATGGATTGTCAATTTCTAACCCATATGGATTGCGATTTTGTATCTATAAGTATTGCAATTATAAGTTTGTCACTATCCTATGTACGAATATATTGTTCTTTTTCATAGCATAGCATCCACTTTAGATCCAATTATCAATCTCTTATTGTCTTTCTATCCACTTTGTGGATATTTCTATTACTCTTCTCT
Organism: Orychophragmus violaceus; assembly: GCA_030180135.1. Classification (NCBI taxonomy): domain Eukaryota; kingdom Viridiplantae; phylum Streptophyta; class Magnoliopsida; order Brassicales; family Brassicaceae; genus Orychophragmus; species Orychophragmus violaceus. The sequence continues at coordinate 65,189,212 of CM058235.1, read as the reverse complement.
ATCTCCATCTCTGTTAATTTTTTTTTATTGCTATCTGTTTTACATGGTCACATCTATTTTTTTACTTCTGGGTTTTATATGTCATCAAAACTACTCTTGCCCAATTTAGATGGATTGTCAATTTCTAAGGTGCAAGTGGATAGCGATTTTGTATCTATAAGTATTGCAATTATAAGTTTGTCAACCATAGCATCCACTTTTGATCCAACCTTTGCCCATGTTGTTCATTTGGTCCTGCATTCCTATCCATAATACGTTTAGATTTGTAAGGTTCATTTATCCATATTACCTTCCCATTACTCCGTATATTTAGTAAATTAAAACAGTCTTTTCAACCAGTTTAGTAAAGAAACCTATCTTGTCAACACTTTTAAACATTCATATCTTATATATACGTATGCTATAGGTTCATCTAACCTTTAATATGGATAAAACAAATTGTCCACCCTGTTCTCCAAAATTTTTTTCCCAATAATGAGCTTGACGTCTACTTTAACTGCCTCTCCTTCTGAAGAACCATTACCTTCTAGGTGTATAGGCGTCGCAGCACCAACCATGTGCTGGTGTGGCGAAGACATCGAAGTAAGATATGGTACAACTCCTTCCAATCTTAATCGCAGGTGGTTCAAATGTCCCGAAGCTATCCGGGTTAGTTTAAATCCGGATTCCTTTGTTTTTTCTAGATTTACTTTATATTTCAGTTTGTATTTTTTTAACTCCTAGTTTCTAAACAGCACCCAGATGAAGGTCACTTAAGCGAGTGGGTGGACGACTCTATTATGAAAGAGGTTGATAAGCTTGCCCAAGATCTCAAGAAAATTCTAGAGGACATCAAAGTTCTACAAAATTGGTCGACTTCTGTTGGTGAGGAAATGGAAATCAAGATAACAAGAAAAATCGAAGTTGATGTTGCAAGAAATAATAAGGCTTCTTGCGCCACGCGCCATACACCCACCCGGATGAACATGATGCAGATTATCTGGATCGTCTTTATCTCTCTTTTCTCAATCGGTTGGACATTGAGCCATTTTAAGTTTCATTTTCATGGTTGAATGCTCGTTTATTGTACTTACTTCATCAATGTCTAGTATGGACGGATATCAACTTACTCATATTGTAGATCTCTATCCACCGTTTAGTATCTGTACTCTTTCTATCCACCTTAGCCCATATCCTTTCAAACAAAACTTTAGCTTACAGTTTAGTTTTTCTATTCCATTTACCTTTCCAATAAATAACATAACCACGTCTCAAATCTGTACCTCGTAGGGGTATATTGTCAAATCATAGATTCTAGTTTCGAAGCGATATATTATTATTAAGACCCAGTGTTTTTTCTTCTGTTTTTATTCGCCAATATTTTATTTTATTCAATCATATGACTGTCAAATCATACCATATTACAAGCAGTTCTTCTTTATATCGTGTATCTATAGATTCATTTCACTCGTTTTATTTACTCCATTTAATCCACGCCAGACAGATTTGACTCTACTTAATGATGCTCTTCGGAAAAAACAAAACTTTTTAGGAAATTGTCTAATCATAGATTACTAAGGCTACTCTGTTGCCTACGATTTATTCGATCGATACGTGACACTCTATAAGCAAGTTGGTAAATCTAAATTTTGTATCCATATATCCCATTATTTTGCCTATCCATTTTAAGTCTTTAAGAAGTTTTGCCTATCCATTTTTACAACAAAATAAAACCATCCATCTCATCCAACCCTTTTTAAATATATCTTCTCAACTCCTTCTCTTCCTTAGTTATGTGTGCAGTTTCCATTCGCTTGTATAAATAATTGTCCATTGACCCCAACTATCCGTCGACAGTCTCAATACATTCCACACAAACAATGAGAGGAACAATCCCCCGCGTTGCTGAATCTTCTAGCTCTCCACGGCCAGTTCTCAACTTTCTAGATCTGCCTCCTAAGCTTAGGAGATTTATCCTTGCCAAAAATGCAAGCGACCACCTTCTGGAACATTTCAGGGTTCGCACTGTCTGCCGGACCCTTCGAGACGACGCGGATCACGTGAATACTCTCCGTCAGATTAATCTTATCCAGACTGCTCCATTGGACCCACTCCCCCAATGCGTAATAAGGTTGTACCACACCTGTCTAGCCGCAAACAACATAACCGCTATTTTCTCAAAGGGATCTTCGACTTTATGTACACAGATGAAGGCAGACCGGAAGGTTTTAAAAATATTAAACGATGTGCAATCGCTGGTTTGAAACCTGCTGTGTATTGCTATGAAGTCATCCGTCGTTCTATTACCCCCGCCTTGGATTCAGGTTCCGACATCCCTTTCCTCTCTCGATTTGTTATACGTTCTTTGAGAAGGCACGTCAGAGAGTTTGAGCGAAACCTCTGGCCTATTGGAATCTCCATGTATTTGGCGGATGTGGTCAGGGATGAGATTGACGGAACAAGGATACAAAGATGCCGCTGCTCTATTTTCCGATATTGGCTAGACTTTTTGCACGAAGAGGTCAAGGCTTATGGTATGTGTGATGAATGTTTTTGGGCTATTGAGGCTTTATCCTTCTTCCAAATCATTCCCCAGACATTCCTAGAGTGGCCTGACATCTACGAACCAGATTCGGTTAACGAAGGCGGTTGGCACTACGCCTGAATCCAGATCGTCGGCGGTCGTTCGGGTTTAGGAGTAGCTCAAAGCGCTGCCGTTTTGTGTGTTGTAATGTAAAATCCTAATAAATTGTACCGAATATATATTTCTATTTAATAGCCATTTTTAAATTAAGTTCAGATCATCGTCGGTATCCACCAATATTAATTCTATCTCAACTATCCATCTCATTTTAATAATGTCACGGTTTCCAAAACTAAAATCTTTAACATCGCTTTTTCTTAATGTCTTACTCTCGTACCCATATTTTTTCAGGGTATGTATCTATAATACACTATCCATTAAAATTTCCTTCATGATTTATCCCAATTAAAAAAAATATAAATTACTAAATAATTTGACTATCCATTATTTTATCACGCTATACTACTATCCATTATAGCATATACGCTCACTATATACATACGTCACCCTCTAACATATTTATTACCAGCCTCCATAATTATAATTCTTTTCACCATCCATCCATTCTTAAGTTTCTTTCTTCAGACTACTATCCAACTAGGAGTCGTTTGAAGTCCTTTTTAATATTTCTCTTTGTCTATTTCTATAACATAAAGCCATCAAACCGAAACATTGCGACGACACCGAAACGTCGCGTTCTTTCGCATCTATAAATAGTACATGTCTACATTGCTTCCTGTCCACGCTCTCAAAACAAACCTCTCAATATGAAAAGGCTAACCCCCTCTGTTGGTGAATCATCCAGGCCTAACCGGTTGGTTCCCAATCGTGAAGATCTTCCGCTTAATATGAGGAGTTCAATCCTTACCAGGAATCCTCGTAATCATCTTCGAACTAACGCGTCTCATTTGGACACTCTTCTTCAGATCAATCTTATTCAGGCACCCTCTCCTGATGACAACCGCGAATGTGTCACGTTATTGTTCAACGCCTGTTTGGCCTCCAATAACATTACTGCTCTGTTTCTGAAATCAATTTCCGATTTTATGTACACAGAATACAGATATGGAGGTCCAGAAGCCTTCCATCAGATCAAACGCTGCGCAGTTGCTGGATGAAAACCGGCTATCTATTGCTACGAAGTCATCCGTCGATCTATTTATCCTGCTTTGGATACAGGTTCCTCAATTCCTTTCCTTTCTTGTACTACTATTCGTTCTCTGAGGAGGCATGTGAGGCAGTTTGAGCGTACTACCTGCCCGATCGCCTGTATGTCCCTCGACCTGTCTGTCATCAAGGATGCAGTTGACGAAGACAGAATACAGAGATGCCGTTTCTCCGTATTTCGCAATTGGCTAGATATCATGCACGAAGATGTCAAAGCTCACTCTATGTATGATGAATGTTTCTGGGTCATTGAGACTTTGTGTTTCTTCCAAATAATTCCCCAGACATTCCTCGAGTGGCCTGAGATCCCTGAAAATCCAGTAAACGCCGGCTCGATTGATTACACAGGCAGTTGGCACGAAGCGGCTATGCAAAACGGTTCCGGTTTGGGCGACGGCGGAGCATAAAACGGCGTTGTTTTGGATTATTAATTTAGACTACATATTTTATTATAATGTTCGTACTTTTGTTTACTTATCCAAATGCTCGAACGTCTAACGTATGATGCAAGTACTCTGTTTGTATTACTTGTTGTTTTTTTTTGCTTATCCAAACGCTTTAGTTTTTTCCGCCTTATCGCTTTTGTTTAATTTTTGGTATCCATCATTTTTGCTTTCTAAATCCAGCTACACACAACCCTCTATTCATTCTCTTAGCACGTATCCACCACAAATTATTGTAAAAGTACTTTAGTTTGTATATATGATAGTAATAAACCATCATTAACCTTGCTTACTATATTTTTAACTCATTATTATACGGATTCTCCTCTCGCTACTTGTTCATTACGAATAGGTATAAATTAAATTCATTTAATATTTTTGTTTAACCCACCATCTACTCTGTTGCACTTTCTTCGATGCAATCTTCCTCTCGATACTCAATGTCTCGTTTAATTAAACAATAAGAACATTAACTCACAATCACCTGTCAATTCCTTTTTAAAATACAATACCCTAACCACCTACTTAACTTAAGTGTCAGACTTAGTATTGTTCAAGGCTGCTTTATATGCAGTTGTACAATCATTCACTTAACATGCAAATATGTCATGTCTCACATATCCATTTACCCCAGAAAAACCTTTCCCAATTTTGATATCTCCATACTCTAGGTTTCATTGCATTTGTATTATTTAGTTCCTCGCTATAGCTACAGCGCATCCATTGTCTGACTATCCACCAATATAGCTACATTTTTAAATGGATTAGATAAGACATATTTATATTCATCACTGCATCATCACTACCTACACTACGGCGACAGCCACAATTCATTATCGTTTTCCCAACTAAATTATATTACAATACCCAAACGAGTTATCAATAATCAACAAAGATCTGAATAAGTAGAGAGGTCCTTAATTTCGTACAAATGGACACAACAAACTTACAAACAAAGCAACCAAATCTACAACTCGCTCAATCATCATAGTTTTCCCATCCGCCGTTGCCCCATCCTCCATTGTATCCATTGTTTATTTCAACCTCGCCCCAATTTCCTTCGTTTTGCATAAGTCCGTCGTCCCAAACATCGTCAACTCCCTCTTGCGCTGCCTCAATTATCTCAGACCACTCAAAAAAAGTACGCGGAATGATCTCGAAAAAGACTAAACTTTCAATTGTCCAAAAACAAACATCACACATACCATGCCCTTTCACTCTCTCGCTAAGATAGTTTAACCAATATCGATGAACCGCGCACGGGCAAGTCCTTAATACATCCCCATCAAATTCATTCCTTATCTTCCCAAGCTCCTCCGATATTGGGACATCCCATGGGTGCTTCTCAAAAGTCCTAACGTGCCTCCTCAGAGCACGTACACTATCCCGCTTAAGCAAAGGAGCAGTAGAATCCGTTTCGTAATTGGGGGAGATAGACCGACGAATTACTTCGTAGCAATATACGGCCGGTTTGTAGCCCTTGGCGGCGCATTCCTTGAATCTTTTAAAACCCTCTTCTCGTCCCTGTGTATACATGAAATCTCCTATTCCTCTAAAAAAACAGCAGAAGTGTTGTTCGCAGCCAAGCACAAGTTGTATAGATTTGTCACCTCATCACGTGCTTCCTGTTGGGGGACTTCCTGGACAAGTTCAATATTCGAGATAGTATCCACGTGGTTAGCGTCGTCCCGAAGAGTCCTGCATACTGCACGAACCCTAAAGTATTCCCTGATATTCTCACTAGCATTCTTCGTGATGATCATCCTTCTTATTTCTGCTGGCAGATCCAGAAGATTTAAACTGCTCATTTTTTACCCATTTTAGATTATATGTTATTATCTGGACATCGTGTATGTCGTCTACATTATATTTATACATCTTGGATAGGGCGCGACGCTTCGTTATTCCGCTATTGCACGTTATCAATAACTATCCACCTATTTGTTTATTTCAACACACAAAGTCATATATTTTTATATTGTAAATTACTTATACTATCCACGAACCCCCCAAATCCTATAATTACTAACTTAAAATTTAAAACCTCACCATTGATGTTCTGTCGTCTCACAATAAATTCATCGGTCACATCTTCTATAATTGGCCAATAAATTTAATTCACAAAATTATATTTTCTTTATTCATGCAAAGCTCCTCGCCATTACTTCATAGTCAAATCAATTATTTTTACCAGTTTTACAGTCCCAACGCAAGCGGCGCATGCCTTCTGTTACACAATCAAAACTAGTTTTAAATTTTCTTTAATTTCATCCTACTTAAGAAAATTATTTATTTATTACTCTCGTTTAAATTATACTCGGATCACAAACTGTCCACATCAGGTCTTCTTTGTTAAACATATAACGTTCATTCTAAAAACAAATTACACAGTTCGTTATGATGTTCCATTAGATATTCATTGCCATTTAACTCCTTCTCTATCATAATTATCCATTAAGACTTCTTATAATGGATCCGGACAATTTCATCTACATATGTAAATAAAACCAGTGCTAAATATTATTAATATACATGCGACCTAACAATATATTACTGTCACTCTATACATGACCATGAAAGCCGATTGTGGTACAAAAAATCAATACGTTTCTATCCATACACATAGAATGTGGTAACCATAATCCATACATTTCTATCCATACTATTACATTACTCTCACTCTAATATACACATGGATTGTTGTAAAATTAATACATACGTAAGTATCCACACACATTTCCCCGAAAGTACAACGTATCCATGTATCAATAATCCATAACTCAATGTCGCAATTTCTTTATATGTTTATCCAATCCCGTGATTGTAACAGGTATCTTCAATCATCTACATCATTCTAATACCTGCAAGCCGGATCCACAAAACAACCTGTTGAGTTTGCGGACTAACGACCACGGAAACAGAAGCTATAAAACAACCTTCTTCTTTTCAAGGCACACCCAATCGATTATTCGTTCCAACAAAAACAGTTTGGTTGTTTCGCCGTTGATCCCGAGATGGCTAACAATTTACACCCATCTTTGACTCAGCCCAACAATTCTATTATCCTCATCGACGACCGTCTCACCTTAAACGATTCGCGGCCGAAGTGAATCGAATACACAAAGTAGAAAAACAGGAAGAAAGCTCTAAAATAATCAGAACCAAATTAATATAACAGTTAAAGCCAGTGTTGAGTTCATTTAGTTTTGATTCAACCATCACAAGTTAAATTGTACATCTAGTTGGATGACATAGTTTGATTGACCGGGGATATTTTTGTCTTTTCACATGCCCAAATCACTTAAAAAGATACAACAATGTAAACTCTTTTAAGAACATATCAGATTGCAATGAAAAGTTAATAAAGATATAGTAGATGCAATTCACCCAGGCAAACAAAGAGATTTAAGTTAATAAACTCGTAGTATAAACCGATTGACTTGTAGAAATCTTGACTTTGTCCGACGCTTTGCAGTGCCTTGCATGTTGTCTTCGCCCTTATAAAATAGCGTAAACCTTGTTAACCGTCAAATCACGTCAAGAAGAATTTTGAAAGAACATCACTAGGAAGGTAATCCATTACGAATTTGGTAATGAAGATATGCTAATTAAATAGGCAAGAAGAATTTTAACAAATAATATATATTATCCAATATTGTAGAGTTTGATACAACCACGAGAGTTTATTTATAGAGACAATGCAACTTTTGGGTTGTCTTTGGCTGTAGTAATTATGTATATGTCCTATCACTAAGTCCCAACTAACAACATTCATCATGCTCATGGTGTTAATGGATAAAATTATGTAATTTTTCCTTAGCATTTTAGTTTTTTTTTGGTATTTGAGATTTATCTTTGTTGTTAATGGCTTAAACTATGTTATTTAGTAGTTCAAATTAGTCATCTATATATACACTAATTATACTTACATATGTTTTAGAAATAGGGGAGAAATGACAGTTTTCAGATGGAATGATGCTTACAATTCTCAACTGATATTATTCAATTTCCTAAACATTATTAGTACATATAAACGCAATACACAAATTAGATTACGATTAAATATTTAATTTTTTATACCATCATAAAACTGGTAATAATATTCCACACCAACCAATTCATCTCATTTATGTTCTATTTGTATCGTGCAACTCATTGATAAGCAAAAAACACATACACAAAATATAAAAATCCAAACACAACAGATGGAAATTTTATCTTTGCTTAACAATTTTTCTCCACATGGTCTTCAATGTCATGTTGTCTTCGATGATGAACAAGTATGCTTGATTAGAAATATAAAATATGGAAGTATATTCAAAACTTCGTTGTGATTTATAATCTTGTTTAATTGTTATACAGATCTTATGAACTATTATGAATTCGGGCGCTCTATTGGAGTTTTGAGGTTTTGACATGTGAATAATAACCTAAGTAAGTATATAGGTGTACTCCGTTCTCACTAACGTCATTTTAATTTAAAATCATGGTTATTTACAATTTGATGACGTTACGACTGACTACTAGTGGGAAAAATTTCAAAAAAATTTGCGTAATTAATCCGGGAAACCAAACCTAATTTTTTCTCAAAACATTTCAATTATCCGCCTTAACCCAACAAATTTCGACTAAGTGTCGAGAAATCCTGATTTACCACAAATATAAACCCTGATTTTATTTTGTTCTTCCCCTTCTCCAAAATCTCCTTCGAATCATCTCGCATATTTTTCTCCAAATCCTCCTCTCTGTCGACCCATCTCTAACTGACATTTCTTATTTGAATCACTTATTCGAGGCTCTCAATGTCATGTTTTCCTCGATGATGAACAAGTATGCTTGATAAGAAATGTAAAATATGGAAGTATATTCAAAACTTTGTTGTGATTTATAATCTTGTTTAATTGTTATACGGATCTTATGAAGTTTTATGAATTCGGGCACTCTATTGGAGTTTTGAGGTTTTTACAACTAAAATTAGTCAACAAATGTGTTTTCGTGATACTTCCAAATATGATCAATCAATGCATTTCGAAGTGAGAAATGTGCTTCTTTATTTTTTTAGCTTAAGATTAATAAATATATATATATACACTATATATACTATATATATAGTATCTAAGTTAAAAATTGTTTAATGGTCAAAACTAATGAAATATTTAATTAGAGAGACTAAATTATGATTCAGCGAATCTTTCTAGATATATGTGATTTGTTTTTTGAGTATACGAACTTATCATGTTAAGAAAATTTAATAATATCGGTTGAGAGGAACAATGAATATTGTTCTTGTCTCTCATTTAATGTGTAAGCAATAAGCACAACCCTACCAAATGAAACGTCCAAAATAAGATTGGAGGGTGGCTGCAGCATAAACGTCCGCCGAGACAGAGGAACTCTGCAAAAGCCTGCAAGAGAACAAAAGACAAAAACCAGCGCACGGTTCTATGTCTCTGAGGTGACACCAAAGCAAACAACAAAACCAGTATACGGTTCAAGGGCTCAGGGGCTACACCAGAACAAAAGACAAAACCAGTGTACAGTTTGTATAACTTTTAACCATGATATAGCCAGGAATATCTAACTAGGATATTTAACCATGATTAATTGATTTGATTGGGGTCGCGAAGATACACACTCCACGTAACCGTACGTCTCTCTCTCTCTCTCTCTCTCTCTCTCTCTCTCTCTCTCTCTCTCTCTCTCTCTCTCTCTCTCTCTCTCTCTGTTTTGAAGCGGCGCTCGAGGCATATTATTAAAACCCTCAATTCTTATATCCTTCTTTAATTCAAGTCATTTTTTGGTGAGGGGATGTTATTTCGTCCTAATAATCATCTTCCGGATTAAACTTTCTCCCACTATCCTTTTCTCTGAAACAGAACCAAAGCACAAAGGTACATTACAACTACATAGCAGAAACACAACCTAACAGAGCCGAAACCGGTTGGCGCTTCAGAGTTAAGATTTTCCGCGTCTACCCATACTATGTGTTTGAAAATGGACCACATTGGAGTTTCATCTTGGCCGACCAGAGAGTAAGTGAAAATTATTTGACTGATTTTTCGGCATGCAAGACTGCACTGGTTCTGACTCTTTGATCTTTATGCATTCACTCATGTGCAGGGAGCCAAGATCGAAATGGTCATTTATCCAGGCGAAGTAAATAACTTCTCTGGACTTGAGAAAAACGAAGGCAAGTGGATTGAGATATCTGGAGTTAGGGTAGTGCAAGCGGATCCAGGTTTCTGTCCAACAAAGTCTCGCCACCGACTTGAAGTTATGGAAGACACTGAGATTGAACTTATTGACCCTTTGGACAGCAAGCACTACATGGAATTTGTTAGTTTCCTCCATATCCGTGACATAAAAACAGACAGAGACAATCCTATAGGTAAAAGGTATCGAACGTTTCCTTCGATCATATACCCCCTTGAAGTCGATCCTGATAAACCAACAAGGAAAAGGAAAATGTTCCACCTCAGAGACGCCCAGTAAGTGCATGTTTTTGGTAGTGTAGGAGTAAACACAATGACCAAAACAATTGATAAAAGTGTAAACGGTTTGATAATAAGAAAAATTGATCAGGATAGTTCTAATTTGCTTCTCTTATTCGTAATAGGATGAATAAGTTAAAGTGTGTGGCTTATGGCAAATACGCGGTTGACTTATGGCCTGAATACTTGAAGACTAAGGGTCCAAAAAAGATCGTGGTGCTCAAGATGTGGAGGAGTGTTCAGATTGGAAGTAACTGTTTTAACATTTTCCTTTGTTTATATATAATAATTTAGGATAGTTCGTTAAAGTTCTTGTTTTATATAGGTGAACTTGATGAGACATGGGTTGAGAACGTGGAAGGCTTATCGGACTACAGGTTCAATCCACGAATTCATGAGGTTCAAGATCTCAGGTTCCAGCTAGAGGCCGCTGACACCGATGCTGCCGGAAGCAATGATGTTGTCCCTATCTAAATATAATTTAGTGTCTGTTACTTGAAAACTTTAACATTTTATTATTCTTTCGGTTTTAATATGCTTATCGAACCGCATTAATTATGCTTTCATGTTTAATATTTCAATTTAATAACGGTAATTGATAGCCATATTTTAGTAAGAATTGATTAATATATAGTAAGAATTTTTCGGTGACTTTTAAGATGCCTCTCCAAGTCAATAACTTTCTTTGACTAAGATTAAGAAATCGACTACTTTTTGTAATGTTAATAAATGAGAATTAATATTAATACAATTGGAAATTAAAATTTTGATTCATAAAAATGATTAATATTTGACAGAGGTCGTAATTAAATACATATACAAGCAATAATTATTGCATTTTTGAAAAGGTAAAAATTAACAGCAGTAGATAAACAAGAGTAACATTTTTGGACTTATTTTTGGTCTTCATATTTGTATATTATGAATTTTTTGGTGACATTTAAGACGCCTTTTCTTCCACCAATGAATGTGCTCGGCGTGACTGGAAGTTCGTGTTGCTTTAAATCAAGATTGGTTCGATAACCGTTCTTTCTTCCACTGAGTAAATATATAGCCACTATTTTTATAATTCTTCCCCATCCTCACTTCTTTCCTCTCCTTCGCTTCTAAGTCCTAACAGAGCCTCGCTTCATCTTCTATCTTTTATCTTAAGTTCTTCCTTAAATATGCTGACATGTTCTTCTGATTTCCTTTTGTTCGGTTCTGTGTTGACCTCAGGAGTCATGCATGAACAACACCGGAACTAGTATTCTCCTCAAAATAAAGTCACCAACGAGTCTTGCAAGGTCAAACGACCAAATGGTCTTTCGCCGTCAAACACTCGGCGGCGAGATGATTGTTTGAGATTGATTCCTTTGGGTTACTTAATTTTGAGGAGAATATTAGTTCAGGTGTTTATTTCATAACAGTTTCTATCTCATCCATGGCCTTTCTAGGAGAAGACAACTCAATCGGCAGTCGAGATAGCGGTTCGGTTTCTGGCGGAAACAAACCGATATCACAACTCAAGCTTCGGTTTTGCAAGAACTTGTCTTTTAAGAAATTCGTTTAGCTCTAATTATTTTTCTTAGTTCGAGTTATAATATCATTATTTGAGGTATTCCACTAAATTCCTATATTATCATTCTGTTTGATAGAATTATTGTCTTTCATTTTTGTAATTTATAGTGGAAACTTGTGGGACCGACAAATTGAGAGTAATATTAATTTAATAACCACTCTAGTGAAAAAAAATATTAATCTATAAGACCCGCCAAAACAAGAAACATTATCGCGCCTAAACCAAGTTATTTATCTAAACATGCATATTTCAAGGGCTCTTCATCATGCTCTTCATAGTCATCTTCATCCTCATCATCAGAAGATGATAATTACAACGGAATTCATCTTCTGGTTCCGTATCCCCGACCTCGTAATCAAGATCTATTGTGTTTCCTCCTTTTTTCAAGTTCTCAATAACGAAATCTTCGATTCTAGTCATCATCACTGGATCATCATTTTATTGTTGCAAAATAATCGATTCCATGTCACCATAATCTCCTGAAATATTTCCCCTCGGGTTGACTTGTACAACACTTACCCACTCCCTTTTTGGTTTCTTCGTGTATGGATACGGGATATAACAAACTTGATATGCATGTGAGGTTGTGTAATTTGTATGTACTGAATGAAGTTATATACGTACATTTAGTTAAAGGCATAAAGATTTACAGGTATGGAACTAACGTACCTAGAACAAATGGTTCGTCTTTACTGAAAGAACGTCTACAACGCCAACATTACTCTTCCGAGTGCCTCTACCGTTCATAGGGTCGTACCAGTTACATTTAAATAGTGTAATTCTCAAATTCACAATTCTCTCATACTCGAGCTGTATGATATAAATTAAAATCCCATGGAAATAAGCCTCATCAGATACATCAGCATAATTCTCTCCTTTAACACGTACACCATAGTTACATGTCTTCCGTCTCACGCCGTGATTCTCTGTATGAAACAAATATCATCTTGTAAAATAAATGGGCCAGGTTTTAGCTTTATGCACGGGTCCATGCACTATCTCTAGCACCCAATTAAGAAATTTATGTGTGTTTTTCCAATAAGTAACCTACAGTACATAGAAAGAAAATATCAAATTTAGAGTTTGGCGAAGATAAATTCAAATAAAAATATAGGTAAGAAAGAATTTTATACATACATAAGTTTCCACCCAGCTTCGATATTCTTCGGGTCTTTTTGCGGAGAGCTCTTCTTCGGAGAGTTCGGGATATTTTATGGACAGATAATCTTCGAACATACTTTAATTTGAACCAAAACTTATATGAGAAATCATAGTATAGTTGAATATATTAAACCGAAAGATAAGACAGGCCAATATATATATATATATACCTTTCTAGTGGCTCAAAATATCCACAGTTTCGCAGAACATAAACATGTGCACGTCTATAGTCTTTCTCTGAAAGCCAGATTTCTTGCATTCTTCCACTTGGATGACCCACTTGAGTAAATATATCACGAACATCGACATGATACGGGGATTTCACCTTCAGTGAATCTGGTTGACCTGACCAAATTATTTGGTTTAGAAAAATTATAATTAATTAATATACTACCATGTGTGTGTCTTACAAATGGCAAAGTGAACATGTGATAGCGCATTTACCTTGATTTTGTTTTTATATTCGCAGCAAAGTAATGCTCTGAGAAATAAGCTATCTCCTCATTGATATACGATTTAACAATCGATCCTGCAGCATATCTTTTGTTCTTTTCTTTCCCTTTCAACTTTTTGAAATACCTTTCAATTGGTTACATCCACCTATATTGCACCGAACCTCCTAATTCAGCTTCGTAGGGGAGATGTATAGGTAAATGCTCCATCACGTTGAAAAATGATGGTGGAAAAATCGTTTCCAAGTTGCATATGATTAAAACTTTGTTTTCTTTGAGAATTTGGAGACGACTTTTTGTATAGTTCTCGAGCATAAGTCACGGAAAAAACTTCCAACCCCTATAATATATATTTTTTGAAACTGTTGGTAAATATACAATACTATACTCATATTTAATTATCAAAATATTAAGTAAAATAAAATAGAAAAACCTACTAACACAAGGTGGACGTTCCGGTTTAAGAGTTCGGCAAAGATAAATGGAAGTAGCCGCTCCATAAAAACGTGGCAGTCATGACTCTTCATCCCTGAAAACTTATCGTTATACATATCAACACAAGTAGCTAAGTTGGCCGCATAGCCATCTGGGAATTTTACTGCATGTTTCACACATTCTAGTAATTTTTTTTCTGGCATCGTTTGTCAATCTGTACGTGGGGAAAGGAGCTTTACCCTCACCATCAATATGTAGGTATGGCGAGAACAGAATCGTTCTATATCAATACTTGACATGATGGTGTCTTTGGATTTACCCTTCACACTCAAAAGAGTATTCATGACGTTGTCAAAAAAAATTCTTCTCTACATGCATCAAATCAAGATTATGTCAGAGAGTGAGGTCCCTCCAATACGGAAGCTCCCAGAATATACTTTCCTTATGCCAGTTATGCAACTTCCCATAGCGAGGCTCCTTATTTTCGTGACCGTCTCCACCGACGTCCTTTATTTTCGGTGGATTTACACCTTGCAGTCGCTCACTATAAACTTGCTCACCACTCAATACCTCAGCTGGATGCTCTTTCGAGGCGTCTTTTCCCTTCAAGAAGTCTTTTTTATTCTTCCTCAATGGATGACCAAATGGCAGAAATCTCCTGTGACAATCAAACCAACACATCTTCCTTCCCTCAGGCAAATAAAAAGATTTTGTATCTTCCATGCAAATAGGACAAGACAATCCACCATGGGTCGTCCATCCTTATATCATCCCATATGCCGGGAAGTCGCTTATCGTCCACAGCAGCACTGCTTTTAGTTTAAATTTTTCATTCAATGACACATCGTATGCATCGACTCCAGAAGATCACAATTCTTTTAAGTCCTCAATAAGAGGCTGGAGAAAGATATCGAGACTAGCGCGCGGATGATTTGCCCCATAATTCAGAATTGTAAGAAACAAGTATTATGTATTCATGCACATATCACGAGGTAAATTATATGGAGTCAAGATCACATGCCACGACGAATGATTACGAGACATGCCAAATGGATTGAACCCATCTGTACATAATCCAAGATAAACGTTACAGGGTTCTTGGGCAAACAAAAGATGTTGAGCTTGAAATGATTTCCACTCCACCGCATCAGACGGATGACACATTTCTCCCTCCTTCGTTAGGTGCTCCGCATACCATCTCATTGCCGCTGCAGTATTCTCGCTTTGATACATTCTCTTCAGTCTGTCAGCGATTGGTAGATACCACATAAGACTATAAGCTACTCTGGTTCTACTATGTCTCTCATTTGGCTTCCATCTTGGTTTAGCACAAAACCGACACTTTCTTCCTTTTCATCTTCTTTCCAGAATATCATACAATTGTTCATGCAAACATCAATTGTACGATAGGGGAGGCCTAAATTGCGCATCAGTTTCTCTGTCTCGTAGTGTGAACCTGTTGCCTGGTTTCCTTCTGGTAAATACTCTGTCATCATTTCACATATCGAATCCACTAACCTTTCACTCATATTATATTATGCCTTATTATGCGAGACCCGACCAGCCAAGGATAACTGGGAATGACCTTCATGACAACTATCATATAAAGGATTCATGGCTCCTTATAATAGGTCATAAAACGTTTTTGAATGATTACGTACAGGTTCGTCACTATTACTCGCGTAACCACGAAATGCATCATTCACCATATCCACATACTTATCTTATACATTATTATGACCATTCGGATCAACATAACTCGTTCCTATATCCAAACCTATTTCTTCTCCATGCCTATACCAAACACAATAATCAGACATAAATCCATAACTAAACAGATGAATCCAAATTCCTGGTTCCGTTGTTTCCGTTTTTTCATTCTTGCAGAAACGACAAGGGCAGAGAAACTTACTGCCATTTCTTAAAGCTAAAGGCTGGTTTTTGGCAAGTTCCATAAATTGTGCCACCCTCGTTATGAAGGCTGTTGAGAAATTGTATGTGGCATCATTGAACCTATTATACATCCACTCCCGATGGTTGCTATAATTATTGTAGCTTCCCGCCATGTAACTAGATTTTCAAATTCTTTGTGTTTCTACAAATGAAAACGGAAAATGGCTAAATTTTGACTATGTAGACATAATTGGCAACACCCATTAATTGTCGTAAATGCATGCGCATGAAACGGGTACACCTACCACAAACATGTACAATATAACCAAACTCTCATATTATTATTACTAAATCCAAAATACTATATTAAGCATGAAAAGAGTATGTCTGCCGAATTATAAAATTTTTATATTTTGGAAATTCCGTGCACCGGCGCGGTACCTAAACCAAATGTCACGGTAAATTATCAATAACCGGTCGAAATTCCCTAACCATCATAGCCTCTCTGAAATTCAGACAGTCTCTCCCTTTCCGCCGTCGAATACCCTAACCATCATAACCTCGGAATTTTGGCTCTCCTATTGTAGAGAAAACATAGACGACAAGAGAAATGGACAAGGCCCCTTTGCTCCCTTCATCGTTTCTGATTTTGATTCTTCTCTTATCTATTGAATCATTTTCTATCGTTTATCTGCTCGTGCCATCGATTATGAAGCATGAGATACTCTAGGTTCGAACTTCGATATTGATGTTTAAATCTTATTTAAATTACAATAAGTATGTTTTCAGAACTATTATACCATTGAGTTTGATGGAGCTTCAAAAGGAAACCTTGGAAGAGCTGGTTCAGGAGCTTTTCTGCGTGATTCAGATGTAACTGTCATCTCCTCCTACCGTGAAGGATTAGGCAATACAACAAACAACGTTGCCGAATTCAGAGATTTTATTCGTGGTTTGAGGTCTGCTTTAGAAAAAGGTTATACACACGTGAGGGCCTATGGAGACTCTCAACTTGTTGTTAAACAGGTCAGTTGCTTTACAGCTAATACCTATTTTCTCTCTTGAATCTTTATCTTTAGACTTTCTACTAACTATCATTAAACAAGTGCGGGGTGAATGACAAATCACAAGCCTGAAAATGAGCTGCATAATCAGGAAAAAGAGTTTACCAGCCAATTCAAGTAATTCGATATCGAGCATATTCCCCGGGTATTGCACATATCCTTTTGTGTTTTTAACATTCGATTTGTAGATGCTTAAGATTTTCAGAGTTTGTCTAATTTCCATTTGCAGGAATACAACTTTGAAGCTGATAGCCATGCAAACTACGGGACCCATCTCCAAGGTGAGAAATGAATTTGCAATAATGAATTCAATTATATTTTCCCGGAAAATTAGTCAAAGTTCGATGTTGTTTTCGATCTTCTATGATGCGTATTCAGATGGCCAGACACAAGTGATTGCAGGCAGGAAGTACTACTTAAGTAGATATATTCGTGTTCTTCATGCTTAGAAGTTAGAAGAACATGCCTCTACGCTTTTTTCTTCTGTTTTTTTCTTTTCTCATCAGAACATGTTCCCTTCTGAAGAACAAATCAATATATTTCGTTAAGCAGGGAGGATTATGAACAATCAGTTTCTTATGGTTAATTTAACGAATAACAATTAGAGATTATGAAAGAAAAGCATACATGGGTCATTCTCATTTAATAATGATTACAATATATATATATATATATATATGTATATACTAACTTTGATAATTAGAAAGACTATTAGCACGTATAAACAACGATCTCATATTATTATTACCAAATCCAAATATACTATATGATACGACCCTTACCCGGCTACTTTGCGACACGAATAATGAGTTGAATATTAGTCATATCAATAGCGACAAATAAACGACTTGGTTACTACTATAACCGAAGTAGAAAATTAGTCGCACATGTACTGACCAATTCGCGATTGTTCTATGACTCTACACATCAGACGCAAAAATAGTCGACATATCACCGACTAGCCTGTGACTATTGATTCTGGTCTCGACAGTGGCGTTAATCAGTCGTAAATCGACGACTACTAAATTGGCGACAATCATTTTTGGTCGTATATAAGGGACTAATACACGTCCATATATCCATTGTCGCAAAATAGTAGCTATATTGTCCCCTAATAGTGGCCAAATGTTACGACTACAAGTATAGTCGCAAGGTCCAGTCGCAAAACGTTGTTTTCTTGTAGTGGTATATGTGAAGGGTATAAGAGATAAAATTGTACCGTGAACTCGAGGAAGTATCTTTATGCTTTATCACGATGAACACGTTACCAGCTATAGTAGGGTTTATCGAATTTGTTTGTAAAGATTTTAGTAATATTCCGAACCAATTTCAATCCTCTGTCACGAGTAAACCTGAAAAATAGCATCAACAGAAGAATGATACTTTGTCTCAAACAATACAAACACAGTCTTGAAAACGCTCAGCCACCCGAACTTTGCAAAACACATAAAGTAGTTAAACTGAGACATTTAAACTCAATTGCTTGATAACTATAAGATTAACATCATAACCATCAGAGAGTCGAACTCATCAAGCCATCATAACTCATAAGCATACCAACAATAAGATTCAAAAGCAAACTATACGAATTTAAAACACACCATTACAATACCCATAACACTAGAACAAAAAACCAATACAGAGAATAACAAGTCCAAACAAAATTTATATCAACAACTGAAGAAACAGTATATGACAATATGCATACCAAGTCGAGTTTGGCGTCGGTGTGGGAGAGAGGACGGTGGAAAATATTTCCCTGTCTCGCACCCGAAGCAGAGCATTCAGAGCCCGCAGCGTGTCCTCCTGGAGATCTGGAAAAACAAGAAGAGTTTCGTCAAGGAAGTTGTGACCTTCAGAAGATGGATGACTTTGATCCTGAGATTGGTTAACGGGCGAAGGTGGGGCGTCCTGAACAGGATTCTGGTTGTTCTGGAGTTCTTCAGACAACAGCGACACATCGAATTCAGGTTGATTAGTATTCGATTTATGGAGTTGTTTTATTGGCGGTGGATAGTTACATACATGGGGTGCTGCCGTTGACGTTTGGGGGATAATTGAGTCTTTTTCTTGACGTTGAGTCGACGGAGTCGGAGGAACTATGGCCCCCGGCGTGAAGGTATATTGTCTCGGTAGAGGGCTCGGTGTTTTTCTCGAAATAATGGGGCCGATGATCCCAACTGCTCTCTCAGTGACCTTTGGAGTGGTTGTTTGTCTCTTACGTCCTCCTCCTTTCTTAGGTTGAGGCATCATATCACGGAGAGTTTCAAAGAAGAAATTGAGAGGGTCGATAGGGCTTCTGCAAAAACTAGCGATGAAATTGAGAGCCTCGAATAAGAGATTCAAATAAGAAATGTCAATTATAGATGGTTCGGCAGAGAGGAGGATTTGGAGAAAAATATGCGTGATGATTCGAAGGAGATTTTGAAAAAGGGGAAGAACAAAATATAATCAGGGTATATATTTGTGGTAAATCAGGATTTCTCGACACTTAGTCAAAATTTGTTGGGTTAAGGCGGATAATTGAAATGTTTTGAGAAAAAAATTAGGTTTGGTTTCCGGGATTAATTACGCAAATTTTTTAAAATTTTTTCCCACGAGTAGTCACTCGTAACTTAGTCATCAAATTGCAAATAACCATGATTTTAAATGAAAATGATGTTAGTGAGAAACGGAGTACACCTATATACTTACTTAGGTTATTATTCACATGTCAAAATTAAGTGTAATTTGTTTGTTTCCCAAACTTCAAATTTGAGGTTTCAATATTCAAAACCTAAAAATTTGAGGTTTTACGGGTGGGTTGGAGATGCCCTACAATGAAACCGGATAATAAGGCTTTACAGTTCCTATTTAGGGTATAGGGTTTTGTTCACTCCAAAAGAAACCCTAAAACCTAAACCCTTAAAATATAAAGTTTCGTCTATGCTTTAACATTCTAGTCTGAAATCTATTTCTTAAATCTTGCTGTGTACTATTTTTAATTTGTGTGTTCTTCCCCTTTTCAAATATCTTCTTCGAATCATTTCTCTAATCTCTCCACGAATCCTCTTCTACGCCCACCCATCTCAAACTGATATCTCTTCTTCGAATCTCTTATTCAAAGCTTTCCATTTAATAGCTAACTTTGGCCGAAACCCCATCAACTCTCTCAAATTCTTCCTTGAATATCTCAATCACGAAACGCTCCGTGAATCGATGCCTACGGGTACATGTAGCTATACTGTTAGTTTGCTTTTGCTTTGCTTTGCTTTTGAAACGAGACAGGCTCTGAATCTGATTATTTGTTTACAATTAATTTTGTTTCTAGAGGTGGTAAACGACTCATGTATTCCACAGTCTTGGTAAGTTGGATGTTTTTTAATGAGTGTTTGAGGAGTTAGAGTATGATGGTTAGTATGTTAATCTTATAGTTAGCACGAAATTGAAGACACCGATCTCTGCTTAACTCATTAATGTGTTCTGCTAAGTTCGAGTGTCTGAGTGCTTACATGATAGTTTTTGTATAATTTTAGGCGTTCCCAAACCTCACATAACTTTCTTCTAATTTTTTTTTTGAGGAGATCTATCAACGACGTATGAAAGACATGGTTAGCATCACAAAGGACTGCAGAAGCACTGCAAAGAATTGCGACCTTGTGAGATATCAACAGTTGAATATAACCACATCTTTCCTCAAGTAGAGTAAAATTTTCAACAATCCATGTTTACAAAGTCATCTCACGATCTTTAAAGATGGTGTTTTTCTCTTACTGTCTTTAATTGGCACAGGCCACTGAGAAGGATGAACGAGTAAATCCTCATGGAGTCGAAAGCCTAACAGCTAATTTTTTAATGCGCAAGCACAAGCAGCCCAAACACTTTTCAGCGTTGTCGCCCACCAAGAGCAACTGAAGGAAGCCCAAAGTAAGACAACAACACCATCTAATTCGTAGGTTACTTTATCAATGTCTCTTGCACTTGTTAATTTATTGGTATATGATTTAACAAGTGTTTGTTACGTTTGTTGTACCATTCAAATTACAGTATCACTGATTACCAAATCGAAAATGAAATTAATCCAAAATCTTAATTTTACGAATAAAAGCCACTAAACAGTCATCAATAATTAGCACTACACACAGAAATTGGTCGCTAAATATTTACCATCAGCGAATCTAGATTTTCTGAATAGTCGCTTAATAATCGTTATTTAGTCATTACACCGTCGCCAAGCGGCACCATTTCTTATGACTATTTTGTGACTGTATTAGACAGTCATATAGTAGTCGGCCAGACTATACCACAATCGTATCTGGATGTTTCGTTTAGACGCTGCATAGTTGTTTAACAGTCGACAGTTAATAGCAAGATGGTTACCATAATCATATTTGGATTCTCCATTTAGTTGTCTTATAATCGGTAAATTAGTCAACAAACAGTCGCGAAAACGTCACCATGGTCTACGACTAAGTCATGACTATACTACTCAGTCACATAACAGTCGCCACATAGTGGCGAGATCATTACCATAATCGTATATGAATGTTCAGATTAGTCGCGGGATAGTAGTTAAAAGTGGTCGTTACCCACTCATTACATAGTGGCTAAAATTTACGACTACTTTCTGACTATACTATACATTCACATGTTAATCGCCCAGTCGTCAGTTTGTTTAACGACTATTTGATAACAACATTTTTCCGACGTCATCTAGACTCCCTCTATAGTCGCACAAAAGTCTCCGTAGTAGTTGCATATTAGTCCTTATATCTACCGACAACGCTACGTCTATTTTACGATTACCTATGTTAGTCGTATTAATAGTCGTAACTCACCGACTAATAATACGATTGTACGATTTAGCGACTAGGGATTGACGACTACCATTATTAGTTGTATGTTTGTCGTAAAACCCCGATTAACGACTATTATGCGATTATAAGTGCATTCGTATAAACGATGTTTTCTTGTAGTGTACCTTGTGTGTTTTGTTTTCACTAATGCTATGCTTATTCTATTTGTATTCTAGAAAACCCACCATTGTGATCCCTTGATAATAGGGACAGTTCAATAGTATTTCGAGGAGATCTATCAACAATGGTTGAAAGACATGGTTAGCAACGTGAGGACTTTTGGAAAGCGACCTAAGTTGATCGGCGAGACTCTGTGGAAACGATGACCGACTATGGGAAACTCAAGAAGCAAAGGATAGGAGTGAGAGCTATTCCAGTTGTCGTATGTCTGACCGTGAAGGTCTCGGTCATCACATCCACTTTTCAGGGCCCAAGTCGTACTTACAAATCCAGCAAGAAATGACAAGTAACTTTTATTATATACCTGTGATTTATGTTTGTTACAGCATTGCAATTTGAAATTTCTGTAATAATCCTTGTTTGTTTTATATCACTGCATGAAGAGCAAATAGGAAGACCGGTGAATATTGGTGAGGTATTCATCAAGACACATACAAAGCCAGATGGTACGTATGTTGATCGGAAGGCGGAGAAAATCGCAACAACTTTTAAGAAGAGTGTGCAAGAGAAGTTGACAGAGCTCGATGTAGAGACTTCAGAAGTTTCGAACGGTGCTGCTTCGCGACCTCGGGACCTCTCAATAGATGAATATAACAACATCTTTCTTAAGGTAAAGTAATATTTTTCACAATTCACATTTATAAAGTCATGTGATGTTCTTTATTTAATTTTTTTTCTCTGACTGTCTTTAATTATAGCAGGCCACTGAGACGGATGGACGAGGAAATCCTTATGGAGTTGGAAGCCTCAAAGAGTCTCTTTGGAGGGGCAAGCGCAAGCAGCCGGGAGACTCTTCAGGGTTTGTGACCCTGCAAGAGCAACTAAAGGAAGCTCAACGTAAAATCGAAGAGCAGGCAGCCCGTGAAGCATATCACGCCCGAGTTGCGAATAAGCAGAAGGAAAAGATCGAGCACCTTTCCTTGATGGAAGAGTATATGCGGCTAAATGATCCACAGTATAAGGACTTCCTACAAACTCATAAGGCTGCAGCAAACACAGATCGTCGTCCCCCAACAGGTACAACTTAACTCTATCTGCTTCGTAGGTTACTTGTCACTGTCCCTACCGAACTATTTTTTTGTATGATTTTGAAACTCCTTAATAATCGAGCTTGCATATGTAGATAATCGTTTTTGTATATATGCTACACAGAACTATATAAGTTACCTATGTTATCTTGAAGCAAATTTTTTTTACATTTCTTGTATCATTCAAACTGCAGTATCGCCAATTACCAAATCGTAAATTTAACAAATATCCCAAAGTAGTGGCATATTCAATTCCATAATCGTATCTGGATGCCTGCGTAGTCGCTACATAGTCATTAGATTAGTCATTAAACAGTCGTTATATAATCATTAACTAATTGATTAAACTTGTTTTGGTAGTCGATTCATAGTCGTTAAATTTGCCACTAAATAGTCGCCAAATAGTCACCATAGCTAACGACTAAATTGTGGATATACTAGCCAGTCACATAACAGTCGCCACATAGTGGCGACATCATTACCATAATCATATATGGATGTTCCGATTAGTCGCTGGATAGTAGTTAAAATGGTCGTTGCCCAGTCGCTAAATAGTTTCCAATTGTTACAACTAATATGTGACTATATCATACAGTCACATATTAGTCCCCCATTGGTCACCTAGTTTAACGACTAATTGATGACTACATTTCTCCGACTGCATCTTGACTCCCTCTTTAGTCGCACAATTGTCACCAACATTGTCGCAAATTAGTCCTTATATTTTGCGACTATGCTACATATACGGTAAGACTACCTTTGTTAGTCGTAAATGTAGTCGTAACTTTCCGACAATTTTTACGACTATGCAATTTAGCGACTATGGATTTACAATTACCATATTTAGTCGTAATTTAATCGTAAAATGCGTTTAACGACTATTATGCGACCAAAAGTGCAGTTGCAAAAACGTTGTTTTCTTGTAGTGTAATATGTACGGATCCCTGGAGAAGGAAACTTGAATTTTATTTAGGTTTACAAGTGTGAAGCCATTTTTTTCCTTTAATCCATTACATATGACTGCCCATTAACACTGAAATTTTGGGACATAAAAATATTATAATCCAGCAATATAATGTCTACTACTCTCTCATAGTAATAGTATGATAACACATCAACCACTTGTGAAGTGTCTCTTGCACTAGCTCTACACATATATGTTACCTCATTATGAAACCTATTGTTCGAACTTTGCCTATATATGACCCATCACTACTACGTGGACCATGTGCCAACCACTTTTGTGTATCTTCATGTCCATCTGAATCAATGAGTATCTAATAAGTATAAATAGGAAGTAAAAATTTGTTTAAACCCATCTTATAAACTTATAACCTAAAACCTAAAAATAGACATAATTTAGAACTTGCATGTGCTTTTAACTAAGATGTAAAATTATGAGAATGCATAGTCCACAATATTGATGCATCACAGCTACATATTGCATTAGTCTTAGTCTTATACATATTGCAGTTGCATGATTATAAAAGGGGGGGGGGGGGAAATGATGAATTAGTGAACTGGTTTTTGTAAAGTACGTGTTAAATGAGATATAAAATGGCATCAAATTACTCGACAAAAGAATCCACCACAGCCGTATTTTGAATGATAGCAATATGTGCTTTTCTCTTCTCTGTTTCAGTAAGTTGTACTGTAGTGGCTGCATAAATCTGATGACCCTCTAGTATGGAACTGATCTCATATTCAGTGGTTATAACATATTTATCTTCTACATTTGTGGATATTTAAAAAAATTCATTGCAAAATTGCATGCATTTTTCTGCGAGATACAACTCATCTATACAACCCTATGGTCATGCATGGTTGTGTACAAAGTCCTTAAGAGCTTTCAGATACCTGCTGCAAACATTACTGCATGGTTGTGTTCAAAAAACATTTCAAACATGCATAGAGATTCCACAATCTCAGTTTTAACTACTGAAATCTGCTTTCTATCTACATAGGTGATTGAAGAAGGAGCACATGCGTAAAATTGCATTCCTATAACCTTTAGGTAATAAATCTCTAAGTTTAACCGGAAGAAGTTGTTGCATCAACACATGATAATTGTGTAATTAGAGTCATGCTATTGTACACTCTTCTAATGATACAACCCTTGATATATTTGAGCAGTATTTATCCGGAACTTTGTAGTCAAACAACCTCTTACAATAAAAAAAAAAATATTTCTTTGACTTGGACAAAGACCAAGGTGATGTAGGAAGATAGGTTATTTTTCCTTATTTTTAAGGTGAAAATACATCTTAATAGCAAGAACTTGTAGATCTTTCTGAGCGTTAAGATCATCCTTTTATTTTCCACGATGCAACATAGTAGAGAAGATGCTCGCAGTAACATTTATCTCCACGTGCATAACATCTAAATTATGCCTAACCGACAGTTCCTGAACAATAAAAAGTTAGTAAATACAAATCTAAGTTGGTTAATTAATAGAAAGGAACATGTATGCCAAACAAAACATACCCCCCCTCCAATACGGCATCTTGAAAAATATTGAGCTTTTTCCAATTTGAAAACTCCTCATCTACTTCTCTTAAGCGTGAAAATGGTTTTTCTGAAGGCGTCATATATTAACTCTTAATTTGTCCACAAATGGATTAGATCTTCTATAAGGGATTCTATGTAGATATCAATACTATTTTTGGGTTGCACTGGGCCAGGAATAAGCAAGGTGAGTCAAAGACAAATTATTCTTCATGTTATAGTTCACTAACAAAATAGGCCAACAACTATACCTAGTATTCTTCATGTTGAACGGACCTGGAAAATTCCAAGACAAATTATTCTTGCTTAGCGGCAAAAGGAGGGTATTTATCATTCATTTGATCCCACATCACCAAATCTACGAGGATGTCTGATTTTTCCATAAATTTTTTTGTTCCTAAAATTCCACCTTAAGTCCTTGACCATTTTCTCAGCACTAAACATTCTCTTCAGATGTAGGATTATCTAAAGTACCGTAAAACTTTTCATGAAGACCTTTCTTTGCTTAAATAGTGTGCATGTTAATCTTTCGTCATGAAGCTTTGCAATTTGGACAGTTGTTGAGTGTCTTGTACTTCTATCTGAATAGGCAGTAGTCATTTATATACGCATAAATATTTTGATAACCCATTTCAAAAGATTTCAAAAACTTCTTAACTTCTGCCAATGATGTGTGAAGTGCATTAACCTCTAGTAACATTTGTGACAATGTCTCCAACAAATTGTTGAAACTGTTGTTGGACCAGCCATTATGTGTCTTAATTCCAAATAGAGACAAAATAGCTGAAAACTTTATGTTTTTACACTGCTAGGATATAATGGGGTTTCAGCATTCACTATCTTTGCAAGGAACTCATCTTATATCTTGTCCTCACACTCAACAACCTCAACTTTAAAGTCTAAAAAATATATAAAACTTTTGAAATCTCTAATCTCCCAACAAAGCATTATATATAATTAAAGTATATACATTTGAAGATGCATCCATGACTTTTCCATCATTATAATTTTAAAACTTTTTAAACCCATAAACATAACAATTCAAACACATGAGAATGATTAATTTTAAACATGAATGCATAAGCATGTCTTAATCAGTAAAACTATCGATTGATACCTAGATCAAGAGAGTTTGGGTTTTTTTTTGTAGCGTATATGAGAGAAATATATTTGGTAACAAAGGCGTTTATAGTTTTCCTACAAGATGGCGCTAAGTGTTGGTTCTCTCATTTATTTTCTAAGTATGGGCAGTCTTATGTCAATATTGTTCCCACCTAATACATTTTTAAGGGAAAATATTTATCAAAGGCTATGATATAGTAAATAAAAACTCGACAACACTTTGAATAGTAGTTACGGAAATTACGCTATTATAATATGCTATGAATGCCCATATATGTTGCATTGGTGGAAAGTAAACAAAGAATATTAAGAGTAGTATTGAATGAAACCAAACGCCCCTTAAAGCCGTAGTAAGTTTTGCAAAGTAGCAACACCGAGGTTGTTTAAGGTCATAAATTCAGTCCCTAAAATGCCTGAGTTTATGCCTTTAATGGAGGCTTATTGGGGAGATGATATATCATGGTTTTTCTAGGTTTTCAACCATGATATAGTTGTGTATATTGAGTCTTTAACCTGTTTTTTTGAGTCTATTGAGTCTTCTACAGGTAGGCTTGCGTTTGGAGCAAATAGTGGGATTATAGGACGTTTATGGTGATTTGTGCAAGGAGCTGAAGTTGGTGTCTCGGCCACGACTGGATGTCGACCGACACTGACCTTGGTGTCGGTCGACACTGAGCGCGACAGAGTCATATGTGCGAGTTGAAGATAACTTTCGAAGAATTTCAAAAAGACCCAGAAGTTTCCCTAATTGAAATCTAGCCCCAAAACGTGTTTAGGAATTTTAATTAGGTTTTCAGACTCATTATCTTCTATCTTGTTCTTACTTTGGTTTTTGCTTTTGGAGATTGAGAGATTTTGCTAAGGAGGTGATTCTTTCTACTTGTAACCTTTGAGAGAAGGATTTCGAACCCCTTTACCTTATCTATTCAGTCTTTCGGTTTTCTATTCATGATGTGTTGTTTATCTGATAATATGTCTGAGTAGTAACCTAGTTAGATTTAGGAATTCTCATAAGGGTTTTATGCATGTTTAGACTACTGATTAATTAGGATTCTAAATTTATTCGTTCATCACCTAAGTTGCGTTTAATACAAAATTCTGGACTGATCATCTAGGGTTAGATCTAAGATAAATAACTTAGAACGAGAGTGTGAGTTATAATCTGAATAAACTTAGTGTGAGCAATTTGACTAGATACAAAGAGATTTGGTTTAGGAGAATTGTGAACCGATAGAACCTGTTCTTAATGCTTGTTTAGAACTCTAGGGTCACAAAGAGATTTGGATCGCTAGGTTGCTAGATATAGAAACAACCTCAGCGAGAGTTGGATTGTTTAGCATTGTGTTTCTAGTTCTTGAATTTGTGTTTAATTTGAATCCGGTTAGTTAAGTATCTGACATTCCATAATTCCCGAGAACTTCCTAAGTATGACGCCTTTCTCCTATTGAAAATACTTCCTTGTTTACTTGCTTTCATTTACTGCTTTCTTCTGATTGATTTAACTTAATTTGAGAACATATAATCTATCGTGTGAGTCGTGAGTCCTTGTGGATACGATACCCTGAGTACTACAATAGCATAACTGTGCACTTGCAGTAGAATAGGGATAAATCTTGACCTATCAAGTTTTTGGCGCCGTTGCCGGGGAAATCAACTGAGTTCGTCGATAGATTTTGTTTTAAAGTTTAGTCTAAGTCGTTTTTCTTTCTTTGTTACTGATTTTTCTCGGTTTGGCTTGTTTTATTGCTGCATGAATCGATATCCGCATTCGACGTCGACCGACACCCATCTTGTGTCGCCCGACATCGACCTCGAGACTAGTGTTTTGAGTTCAGTGTATGCCTAATCGACACACCCGAAGCAACCAGAGCGAAGAACTTTTGAACCTCAGACTTGAGGAGCTTGCTAAACTTGAGAGAACGAACAGAAAGGGTCAAAGAACAAGAATGATGAAAAATCATTTGATTTTGAGACCAGATGCTGAGGGAGTTCTGAGAGACCCACAGAACAACCCATACAATGATCAGGGGCAAAGGATTGATGCCCAAGGACGGGTGATCCCTGAACCTGAGTAGCCTCAAGGTGAGGGGCAGATGGTCAATGCTGGAGGTAATGGACAACAACCTAATCCTGATGCTGCTGAGAGGACTCTTGATGACTACAACCGACCCGATGAGTTTTATGCTAACCGGTCAGCAATTGTACCTCCTCCTTTTGAAAGGAATGAGTTTGAGCTCAAGACTGTCTACTATACGCTTCTCAGGCAGCATCCTTTCCATGGTCTTCCACATGAACAACCCATGGACCACATTGAGGATTTTGAAGCCTTCGTCACTGGGATGAAGCACAATGGAGTGGATTATGACTTCCTTTTCCTCAAGCTTTTTCCATACTCTCTTGCTGGAGAAGCTGCAGCTTGGCTTAAGCAACTTCCACCTAGGAAGTTAACTACTTGTGATGCGGTGAAGAGAGAGTTCCTGCGACACTTCTATGATGATGCTCGCTCAGATCAGCTCAGATAGGATCTTCTGACATTCACTCAGGGACCTACAGAGCCACTTAAGTCAGCTTGGGTAAGGTTAAAGATGTACCAACGAGACTGTCCTCATCATGAATTCTCTGAAGTTCAGCTGCTGGGCATTTTCTTCAGAGGTGTGGATCTCTGGTACCAGTCTGCGTTAGTTTCTGCCAGCAATGGCAACTTCAACACAAAGACTCCTGAACGAGCTAGTGTGTTGATTGAAAACTTGGTGAGTAGTGATAGCACCAAGACTGCAGATCAGAGAAGGAAGGAATCTGGAGGAAAAGTTGATCATCTGCAGATAGTTGGAAGAACAAGTTGGATTCTGTTCACAGCTTGTTGACTAGTAAGAAGCATGTCCACTTTGCTCAGGATGTTGAAGAGTTTGGACCTGAAGAAGGCTGCACAGAGGAAGATGTGAACTACATTAATGGTTCTGGATTTCAAGGAAACAGGTTTGGAAATCAGCAGAACAACAAGTTCTTTAATGGTGGACAGAAGAGTGCTTTCACAAGCAATCAAAACTCTTATGGATATGGTCAGAATGCTGGTTACCAGAAGGCTTTTCAACAGAACAACTCCTATCAGAGGACATATGTATCATCTTCAAATCAGACACCTCCTGCTACCAATGCTCATGAGAGTAAGCTGGAAGCTATGATGGAGCAGTTGCTGGAGGGTCAGACGAAGACTGTTGTGGAATTCAACAAGAAGTTAGATGTTGTCTACACTGAGCTGAATGGAAAGTTTGAGACTTTGAGCACACACATGAAGCAACTGGACACACAAATGAATCAGATTTCAAGCTCAGTTAAGGTAAAAGGTGTTCAGAATACCCACATCAACGCTTGGACAATCCAGATTGAGGATGGGATAGATCAAGGAGAAGGGTTTGAGGTTAAGACAGCTGAAATTGTGAAAACAACCAAAAACTCGAGACAAAAATCCCAGTGTCGACCGACACTGACTGTGACGTCGGTCGACACTCCGGTCTTTCAAGCAACATCTCACCAATGCTTCATGATGTTACTAAAGAAAGGGTCTACAAACCTCCAATACCCTTTCCCAGGGTTGCTATGACGTCTAAGCAAGAGCTTGATGAAGTTAACCACTTCGAAGAGATGGATAGGAAACTGAATGAGGACCCAAAGGCTGATGCTTTGCCAATTCACCCATGCTTACAGAGATATGTGGAGAAGATGATCCCTATGAATGAGGATTTAAGAGATTGGGTAGTAGTGCTTCCTAAGTAATTCAGTGATGTGCTGCATAATAAGATTCCAGAGAAGCTATATGATCCTGGTGTCTTCGTGTTAGATTACTCAATCTTCAAGGATAGCTTCAAGCATTCCTTATGTGATTTGGGAGCTGCTGGAAATCACATGACATACTCTGTGGCTGAGAGGGATGAACTTCAAGCATACTAGGATCTCTCTAATCCTAGCTGATCATTCAAAGAGGGTTCCTGAAGGAATCCTAGAGGATATCCCGGTCAGAGTTGGAGACCATTTGATTCCAACTGACTTTGTGGTGATGAAGTATGATAGTGAACCAGATGATCCTCTGATACTAGGATGAACCTTCTTAGCTACTGCTGGAGCGAGGATTGATGTGCAGCACAGTCTGATCGATCTCCACCTGGGAGATGAGCCCTTACACTTCAAGATGGATATGCTGCGAAGGTCCAAGATTGACGGTCAAACCTTTAGCATTGTGATGGAGCAAGAAGTTCAAACTAGTGAGGTTTCAGTTTCTGATACTGGAGAAGAGAAGATGGTGGTTTCGCAAAATTCCACTCTGACATCTTCGGAGCCTGCAACTGCTCATAAGCAGAAAGCTCCACACATCAGAGCTTCACCCAAGCAAAGGTATGCATCTCCTAAGCTCAAACCTGCTAAACTTATGGCTATGACCGCAGGTAAACGCTCGAATGCACCTAAGTTTCAGTCTCACTCTGGAGCTATTCCTTCGTTCCTTGGACGATCTCACGCTGACACTGCTTACTCTCCGCCATGGATGAGGAGACTTTCGCAGAGGCACTCACAGCCTCTGTCGAAACCACCGGGAGTCTAATCTCCCATCAAAGTCAAGCTAACGACTTAAAACAAGCGCTGAGTGGGAGGCAATCCACTGGTAAGTTGTATATATTAGGATTTTAGGTTTTGCATTTTTATTTCTTTCGTTTTTGGAGTTTTTGTGTCAAGTTATGCAGAATCCGTAGAACTGTGTTGTTAGTGTCGGTCGACATCCATCTTGATGTCGGTCGACATTAGACTCGAGGAAGTTTCAAGCACGAACGAAAATCGACCTCGGTCGATTTTGAGGTCGATTTTGAGGTCGATTTTGGTAGTGTCAGCCGACATCGAAGGTTGATGTCGCCCGACATCGAAGGTTGATGTCGCCCGACATCGATGAAATCGAGGTAAGTCTTCTGAAAAACCCGAGACCAGACTCGTCTTCCTCATTTCTCTTCTTGCCGAGATTTCTCCAAAAATCTCCACCTCTCTCGTTTCTTGACCGATTTCGACGATTCAAAGCTCCACTCCACTTGCTTTTCCGTGCTCTATCCGTTTCTAGTATACATTTAATCGATTTGCAAAGGTATGGCTCTGAATCTCCATTTTTCAGTTCGTGTTCAAAGGAAGAAAGGTTCGATTTTTGATCGGTCTGTTGATATCTAGGACGTATTGGTTGTGGAATATGGTTGATTTGAGTACTGTGGATGATTGTCTATGCTCAATTGAACGATATTTTGACTTTGAAATTTTGATGTGTTTGAGCCTCATTCTTTTCGACTGCTCGTTTGCTGTCTTGCAGATGGAGCCTTGTCTGAACCCCGGAAAACGCCCACGACGAGCCGCTGCAGCCGATGTTTCTGGTTCCTCGTCGCAGCAACGCGATGCTCAGAACCAAGCACCTTGGCCTAGAATGGAAGAGAAGAAGTTCAAGGTCACTTGCTTCACTGACGAACCTTCGATAGAGGTGAAGAAGCGAGAGTCCATCTACAAGGAAATCTCAGAGCAGTGGGACGATTATGATAGCTTGTTTTACAACGCTTGGTGTGGCAAGATCGAGCCCACACGGCTTCCTTGCATGACCACTGTGAAAAAGCTGAAGATACGATCATATGTGGTGCGAGTCATACGAAAGATCGGCTTGGGTACTATCTATACCAAGTACTACGACTTATATCCAGAGCTGGTCAGACAGTTTATGGCCACAGTCCATGTGTACTACACCAATGATGTGGTGAGGAAGGCCTCTGAGGGGACGTTGACATTCATGGCCAAGGGCAGGAGGTACATGCTCAGCCTTCAGGAGCTGTGTGACATTTATGAGTTTGACAGGACGAGAGAGAGAGAGTTAGTTTGCCTGAGCACTGGCCAGATGTGCAGCTCTTTTGGCAACACTTTGGCACCCCAGTGTACGATTCTCAGACCACCAGGCAGACCGCTGTGTGACATCCGGTTCTTCGCTATCTTATCCGAGTGTTTGCTAACACTATCTTGTGTAAGATAGAGCCTGGGATGATGAGGATTGTTGAGCTTTTGTTGCTCTATCTTGGGATAGGTGGCAGTGTTGATGTCAGTGAGTTTGAGGACGCTCATTTGGTAGCAGACGCCAACATGGGAGCTATTTTTGCTCATCATTTGGAGACCTTGAAGGCGACAAATCCTTTCACTGGGAAGGCGACGAAGACAGAGATGATCGGGAGTCTTTTAACTCCCATCTTTGACCACTTTGTGCTTGACATGAGTCAGATGAGCATTTGCACCAAGAAGTCCGTGATGGACTTTACACACCTGAAGAACAGTCAGTGGATCAAGGGAGATACCACTGGGAGACAGCTCTGGTGGCGTTTCCACGACATATCTGGCTTTGAGCGCCTCTTTCCCCTTCCAGCGACCGAGCTTACAGGCATCACAAATGAGCCTCTCTCACTCACTTTTCAGCCCAATGTGGAGCTTTGTCGAGGCATCCCGCGTCGCTCTACTGTGCTTAGAGGCGCATATTTGGGAGCTGCGCCTCTGCTGCTGAGCATGAGGCTTTCCCTGCTGATACAGACGAAACGTATGGGTTTCCCGAGCTTCCAGGACCAGCAGAAGACATGCCACCAGGGCAGTTTCAGAAGTGGGCAGCATCTGTTCTCAAGGGCATTTGGAAGAAGGTTCACAGGATGTCCTGCCAGCGCTCACAGCGTGTTCACCACCCGCAGCCAAGACGTCGCGCACCAACGCAAGCACCTGTCCATGTGAGCTCAGAGGATGAGGAGATAGAGGAGGCTGTTGACTCGGAGGAGACGGATGATGGAGACTCTCCAGTCTTTTAGACACTTGCTGCTGGTTCTGCGTTTGTTTTTCTTTTTCCTTTTCTTGAGTCATTTTGATGTTTCTTTTGAGTCAGTCTGTCAGTCTTATTTGCTTGGAACTTTGACTATTTGAGTTTATGCATCTCTGCTGTTGTTTTTGATGTGATCTTGAGTGATTTAACGAAGCTAACAGGTGAGGAATTGAGTGCTAACTCATGAACTTAACCACGACTGATTTGATCATCCTGCGTATACTCACACGAGCTCGATGTCGGGCGACACTAAGCTTAGTGTCGGTCGACATCGGCTGTGTTCAGGTTCGGATTTTCAGCTCAATAACTCTTTGGTTCCAGATTGATTTATCCCGAACTCATACTACGATTGCACTGGGAAAAGTGTAGTCTAAGTGTGGGGGAGGTGGCTACTGACATTGTGTTTTGTTTTCTTAGAGTCAGTCCCTTGTTTTCACTTGTTTTCAAATTGTTTGATTGAGTCAAAAAGTGTATGAAACTATGATTTTTCGAGGAAATTTTTCGCTGGAACAGGAACTAAGTGACCACTGGACAGACTTGCAATAATTATATGACTATTATAAACCCCAAACGGATCAACTAACCAAGGACACCCATATCTAACCAGGTATTCAGAGGATCCATCACTAACTTCACCAATAAACCTGACTTTATTTTCTTACTTAGGGGCTTGAGATCTCTGGATCGGATTTCTCTGATGTACTTGACACAGCCTGTGATCCTGTTCGGTTATGGTTCCTGATTTTCCCCTCCTTTGAAAGTAAAAAAAAAAAAGAGATTAAAACCGAGGATAAGCTAGTAGCTTCGAAGTGGTCGCGGGAGTGGTAGAGACCCCTATTACCTCATGTGTATCCATGGAAAGATCCAAAGTTAAACCCCAAGTGGAAAGGGAAGAGCACTGATAGAAAAAATAAAATGATACCCAGTGGGGAAAAACCAGTGCTAAGGGAGAAAGGGAAAAGAAAGGAACCAAAAACCGACAGTTTGGTGGTCAGTACTGACTGAGTTGAGTCCATGTGTTCTCTAATCAATACTCCCTCTATACGACCGCACCTAATTGTATACAGAGGTTAGTGTGGTGAACTTGAATATGCTAATCTGATTGTGGAGTTTACTTCGGACAGTTGCTAAGTGTGGGGGAAATATATTGTGGTCTTGACATCTGCAGGAAAGTTTTCAGTGGTTTACTAAGTGAATGTGAATGCGAAAGTTCCTAGGACGAAATGAGTTTCTAAGTTTTCAAACCTCTTTCTTATGCCTTAGTTCTTTTACTTGCTTGAGGGCAAGCAAGAGCTAAGTGTGGGGGAGTTGATATATCATGGTTTTTCTAGGTTTTCAACCATGATATAGTTGTGTATATTGAGTCTTTAACCCGGTTTTTCGAGTCTATTGAGTCTTCTACAGGTAGGCTTGCGTTTGGAGCAAAGAGTGGGATTATAGGACGTTTCTGGTGATTTGTGCAAGGAGCTGAAGTTGGTGTCTCGGCCACGACTGGATGTCGACCGACACTGACCTTGGTGTCGGTCGACACTGAGCGCGACAGAGTCATATGCGCGAGTTGAAGACAACTTACGAAGAATTGCAAAAAGACACAGAAGTTTGCCTAATTCTAATTTAGCCCCAAAACGTGTTTAGGAATTTTAATTAGGTTTTCAGACTCATTATCTGCTATCTTGTTCTTACTTTGGTTTTTGCTTTTGGGGATTGAGAGATTTTTCTAAGGGGCTGATTCTTGCTACTTGTAACCTTTGAGAGAAGGATTTCGAACCCCTTTACCTTATCTATTCAGTCTTTCGGTTTTCTATTCATGATGTTTATCTGATAATATGTCTGAGTAGTAACCTAGTTAGATTTAGGAATTCTCATAAGGGTTTTATGCATGTTTAAACTACTGATTGATTAGTATTCTAAATTTATTCGTTCATTACCTAAGTTGCGTTTAATACTAAATTCTGGACTGATCATATAGGAATTAGATCTGAGATAATTAACTTAGCACGAGAGTGTGAGTTATAATCTGAATAAACTTAGTGTGAGCAATTTGACTAGATACAAAGAGATTTGGTTTATGAGAATAGTGAACCGATAGAACCTGTTCTTAATGCTTGTTTAGAACTCTAGGATCACAAAGAGATTTGGATCGCTAGGTTGCTAGATATAGAAACAATCTCAGCGAGAGTTGGATTGTTTAGCATTGTGTTTCTAGTTCTGTGTTTAATCTGAATCCGCTTAGTTAAGTATCTGACATTGCATAATTCCCGAGAACTTCCTAAGTATGACGCCTTTCTCCTATTGAAAACACTTCCTTTTTTACTTGCTTTCGTTTACTGCTTTCTTCTGATTGATTTAGCTTAATTTGAGAACATATAATCTATCGTGTGAGTCGTGAGTCCTTGTGGATACGATACCCTGAGTACTATAATAGCATAACTGTGCACTTGCAGTAGAATAGGGATAAATCTTGACCTCTCAAGAGATACGACATAACTTTTTCATTCGACATCAGCTCTATTTCGTCTCTCGAAGAAGCTCAAGATGCTAAAACATTATATTAGAAAACTGAGTAAGGGCAAGCTGGGAGATTTGTCGAAAAGAACAAATTAGGCTTATGAGCATCTTCGTATGAAGCAACAGGAAACTCTGATGAACCCATCACCTGCCGTAATTAAGAATGAAGCTGCGGCATGGAAGCTCTGGGATCTACTAGCTAACTTGGAGTAAGAATTTTTTAAATAAAGATCAAAGCTTCATTGGCTGCAAGTGGGAGACAAGAACAATAAAGCTTTCTACAATTCTTTAAAGGCGAGATACACAACAAAACAATTAGGGAAATTCTGCTCCCGAATGGAGATGTCGTATCAACGGATGAAGAGATGAATAAGGAGGCTTAAAGGCACTTCAAGGATTTTCTCATGCACATTCCACATGATTATGAGAAAATTTCACTGCAGAACCTACAAGAACTTCTTTGTATTAATTGTAGCGAGGAGGATAGAAGTATAATGGAAAGAGAAGTAACAATGGAGGAGATCAGAAGTGTTTTATTCAAAAAGCATGGGAATAAATCACCGGGACAATATGGCTACACTATAGAGTTCTTTAAAGAGTCATGGCACATTGTGGGAAAGGATGTAACGACTGCAATACAATCTTTCTTCCTAAAAGGTTTCCTATCGAAAGGGCTTAGTACAATAACTCTAGCTTTAATTCCCAAGAAGGAAGGCGCTCGTGAAATGAAAAATTATCGGTTAATCTCTTGTTGCAATGTACTTTACAATATAATCTCGAAGATCATAGAAAATTGTCTCAAGGTGGTTCTTCGGAAATTCATAGCTCCAAATCAATCGACTTTCATTAAGGACAGAGTTCTTATGGAGAATCTTCTACTAGCAACAGAGCTTGTTAAGGACTATCAGAAGGATTCGATATCATCTAGATTTGTGATGAAGATCAATATATCGAAAGCTTTTGATTCAATATATCGAAAGCTTTTGATTCATACAATGGATTCATTACAGTGACCACTGCATCTTTTTCAGTTCAGGTGGATGGAGAGTTAGCTGGTTTTTCCGGAGTAAACGAGGATTAAGGCAAGGATGCTCGCTTTCGCCTTATCTCTTTGTGATATGTATAAATGTGCTATCTAAGATGCTGCATGAAGCTGCTCTAAAGAGGAATATTGGGTACCATCCGAGGTGCAAATTGATAAACCTAACATACCTATGTTTTGCTGATGATCTCATGGTATTTACTAATGGTACAAAGAAGACTATCGAAGGTATTCTTGCGGTTTTTGACAGCTTTGCAACAATCTCTGGTCTGAAGATAAGTGTGGAGAAATCTACCTTATTCATGGCAGGAGTATCAGCTGATAATCAGGCGAATATCTGTTGGAATTATGTCTAGTAATCTCTGTACTGTCTCTAGAAAGTAAGAGTATGTCAATGATCAGACATAAGTCATATAATACTGGGGGTCATGATGGCTTGCTAGAGTCCGCTCATGATCTATAAGTCTTGGACTTATTGCCTTTATTACATGATCCCATATGGGTCACACGCCTAAGCTAACGGGAAAATACGAAGGAACGGTTTAGCAGAAGTACGGTAAAAGTGCTAGGCATTTACTGTGTTTAGAGAGACTAAAGGGCCTGATTAAATCCAAGGGATTTAATCAGAACTGAGAATTGGGCCCAAAAGCCCATGAGAACTAGAAGGGATTTTAATGAATAAAATCAGACCTAGCTCTCTAATTTCTCAGAAAATCTGCGCCTCCCTCCTCTCTCTCTGCGCCTCCTCTCTCAGCTGGTCTAGCAGCCAATTTCCCGAGTGTGCGTGTGTGAGCCTTTGGAGGATCCATCTCTTGGTGGTTCTGCTGATCTCTGACCCGTACCTTCCATTCCGCTGCATAAACAAGGTAACAGGTGAGATCTATTATGTTTCTAATAAAGAGAACCTAGATCTGCATGTTTAGTAGGATGAATCAATCTGAGAATTGAATCAGGAGACACTAAACGGTCCAACAGTGGTATCAGAGCCATTGGTTCTGTGGTTTTTTTCTTGTTTAGAATCATGTTTAGGATTGTTTAAGAAGTGTTTGAATCAATTTACTGATATGGAAAAACACTTAAGAAACAAAGAATTAAAACCTAAACAAACAAGAAATCGCATGATCCAATCTATATGAATTGGTATGCGTCGGATCGTCCGGATCGAGACAGACGCACGAATCGATCGACGAGGATCGTGTTGCGTGGTCGCGTCCCGATCGAAGGATGGATCGCGTCCCGATCGCGTGGATGGACCGAGCTGATCGCATGGATCGGAAGCTGCGATCGTCCCGCTATCGACCTGCAATCGTCCCGTCCAGCAGCCTGTCCCGAGCGTCCCGATCGTGAGCGAGAGATGGACCGATCGACCGCGATCACGTCCTACATCTCTCGGCATCGTCCCGTCCCGATCATGCACGGCATGTTGCGTACGGCTGGACGATCGTGTCTTGATCGCGAAGCTAGGTCACGACCGTGATCGGTTCGTGACCAATCGGTTCGGTTCGGTTAATGGTTCAGTTTAATTTTATTAAAAAATTAATCGTCTTGGTTTAATAAACAGACTTAATAAATTTGTTAAGTTCTGGTTAAACCGGGATAAGAAATCCAAAGTCGAAAAAATTGGATTTAGTGCCTAAACCAGTGGTTTTCTAATTTGATTTGGTTGGACCAAATAAATTGAGAAAATCCGGTTTAGTAAATAACCGGTTGACAATTGTGGTCATCGTAGTAATTAATTTTGGTTAAGACCAATTTTAATGAACCAGACCGGTTATGTCATTTAATTGGGCAATTGGGTTATGTCTTGGACATGAACAAATTCTTGGGCCTCGGGCCAAGAAGTTAAAACAATTGGGCCAATTATTTGAGTCTTTTCTTCAGAATTAATTTAAAATTTATTTTTATAAAATTATAAAATCGATTTTAAATTAATAAGTTTCCAAAATTTTGAAATTAGAAAGTTTCTTAAATTAGAAGTTTCTAGATTTGCATGTTTTGGATTTTATGAAGTTTCCAATTTTAGAAAGTTTCCAAAATTAGTAGGTTTCTCAAAAGGAAAGTTTCCCAAAATAGTAATCTTCTATTTTGGGATGAAATTTTAATAAACCTACAAACCTCAAATAATATCAAGCGTTGGATGTCTTGTCCAGTCTATGTCAGCTGTCGAAGCCCATTCAATTGTACTCATGGCCTTACAGTGTGAGGGTGTCTACTTTTGCGTGGGTAAGACGGTTTGTGATTCATAAATGTCATTGGGAGTCCCAGACATTAATGATTACATGACTGTATAGTCTGGTTTTCTTGACTAGGCCATCGGGAGTCCCGGGCCTTGAGACATCAGAGTGGATTGGGCCTCGGGCCCAGATTCACAACCAAGAGTTATATCACGGATATAATTAGCCGAGATAGGGCTTACCGATATAAGCTAAGGTTGGGTGACGGCCAGTGGCCCACTTTGATTTTAGTTATATGTGGATCTTGGAATCATTATATTCTATTGAGGGTAACTGATGTTATTGAATATAATGCGAGATTAATCATATTGAACATATTAACTAAAATCCTTTTATCTTAATTTTCAGTTATGACTAGCACAAAAAATCAAAACACTTTCTCAATCCGGTCTGTCCTTGAGATGGACAAGCTGAACGGATCAAATTTCTTGACTTGGTCGCGGAACCTGAGGCTAGTCCTCAGACAGGAGAGAAAGGACTATGTCCTTGAGAGAGCTCTCCCCGTGAGGATCGGGTCCAATGCTTCTCATGCAGTATATGATGCTTGGAATAAGCATTATAATGATGCGGTAGATGTGCGTGGTCTGATATTGGCTACCATGGACTCAGACTTGCGGAAGCAATATGAGAACATGGAGTCTCCAATAGAGATGATCAGCAGCCTGAAATTGAAGTTTCAGGAGCAGATAAGAGTGGAGAGATACCAGTTGGTTAAGTCTCTCACGAGCTGCAAGCTACCAAATGATCATCCAGTGAGTCCTCATGTCAGTAAAATGATGGGTTACATTGATAACCTGAGGAAACTGGATCATCCAGTAAGCCAAGAATTGGCAACTGAGATCATTCTGCAGTCACTGCCGTCAAGCTATGATAAGTTCAGAAGGAACTATATCAAGAAAGGCTTAACGAAGACGCTGACTGAACTGCATGATATGCTCAAGACAGTTGAGCCAAACGTGAAGAGTACCCAGTATAATCTCATAATGGAGAAGGGTGGGTTTATTAAACCTAGTGCTGACAAGGGTGAAGACAAAGTTGTCCAGATTTTGAATCATGGCAAGCGTGTGTCTTCTGAGCCCAAGTCAGATACCTCTTACGTTGGTAAGTGCTGCTACTGTAAAGAGACAGGTCATTGGAAGAGAGATTGCATTAAATTCATGGAAGATGATGAGGAGTTAAAGTTGATGTATGAGACTACTTCCTCAGGTATTCATGTTATTACTTCAAGTTCTACCTTAAAGGTATTGGATACTGGTTGTGGCACTGATATTTGTAGTAATATGCAGAGCCTAAGCAACAGTAGAATGTTGAAGGAAGGACAAGTGGATCTACATGTCTGGAAGGAGCTATGGACGCTGCCTCAGTCGTAGGGTTTTCACTTGTAGATGCCTTCGAGGCTTGGTTTTGTATTAAGTAATTGCTACAATGTACCTGCTTTAAGCAGAGTTGTTTTTCATTTTCT
Organism: Orychophragmus violaceus; assembly: GCA_030180135.1. Taxonomy (NCBI): domain Eukaryota; kingdom Viridiplantae; phylum Streptophyta; class Magnoliopsida; order Brassicales; family Brassicaceae; genus Orychophragmus; species Orychophragmus violaceus. Next base: position 65,148,204 of record CM058235.1, on the reverse strand, counting down.
TGTAAGAATTTGAATGTTTTTCATTTTGATAAAAGACAAGGTTTTGTTCTTTTGATCTTAATGAAATATTAATTGTAGCACCCTATTCAAGGAATGGGTTTTATATCTTAAACCAAAGAGTGCCTAAATGTAACATAAATACCGAATTGGTTTAAATCTGATGAATTAAACCTGATTTTTCTTGGCATAAATGTTTTGGTCAAAGAGTAAGTCGGATTCAGAAACCCCATAGTTATGGACTTTTGGGCTCATTTGAATGGATATCTTATGAGACTTGAATTCTGCTTACTAGACCAAAAGACAAAGGGCCCATCTTAGCCGAGCTAGAGAAAGGCCCAAACGCTTATTGGAGATTGAATATACTCATGTATGTGGTCCGATGAGCAGTAATGCCAGAGAAAATTTCCTGTACTTCATTGTCTCTGCTGATTACTTCAGTGAGTAAGACTGTGTTCATTTGATGAGACACAAGTCAGAATTCTTTGACATGGTCGAAAGAGTTCCAGAATGAGGTATAGAATCTGAGTGACTGAAGTATTGAGACTCTGGATTAGATCACGAGTGAGAATACTTAAGTCATTGATGGTGTGATCATCTAAATGAGTGTGAAGTCGTTTCACAGCTCATTTCTCCTGAAAACCTGGAGGTGTTTCTGTGAGAAAGAATCAGATCTTATTAGAAATGATTAAAGATGAGTCACACGAATCTTCCATGATATTCTTTAAGAATAACGCTCTAGAAATATCTAAGTTTACGCTGAAATAGTTCCACCAATATCAGTTGAAAGACACCACGTAAATGTGGATTGGAATCGATCCAAATTCGTCTTTACTGAGTATTTGTAGTTGAGCTACTTCGCTGGTTGTCCTAGGGAAACCAAGGCTTGTTATCTTTTACGTCCATTCTGTTTTCAAGAAGGGAAGTTACTTTCCAAGAAGAACAGTGGGAGTAAAAGCATGACTCGAAGAAATTCGACAAATACAGGTGGCTGCTCAACCTGTTGAGGGAGAGCAGCGGAAGGATTTACAGATTTCTGTAGAATCTACACCTGTGGAGCCTGAAGTTCGCAGATATGAAAGAATCAGTCACTAATCCGAGAGTGAATTCTCATCATTAGTTGAACCTGATGATCATTGAAAGTTCGCATGATCTGATGATCATTGAAAGCGACGAATCTGCGAAACTCAAAGAAGCGAAAGTGAGCCCGGACTCCGGAAAATTTACATTTTGTGTAAGTTAGCTTCATCGATCCATTCATGGATGGAAGCAAACATATCGGAGTTGGAATCTTCGTTCTGTTGAAGTAGTCAAGGTTTTGACTTAAACAGGAACGAAATGGAACTGTGCGTTTACTAAAAGATAAGTGGGAGCAATATTGCATTTCTCATAGTGTATGTCGATGACATACTGATTCTCGGATATAACGTCCCAATGCTGCAGTCAGTAAAGGACTGGCTTGGGAGTTGGTTTTATGATTGACATGGGTAAAGCCACGTATGTTCTTGGATTTTGGATCTAAAGATAGAGATCCAAAAGAGCTGGTAGGACAATGTCAGGATTCTCAAATTGACAAAGTCCTACACGTTTTCAGCAATCCAAGAAGGGTTTTATGCCAATGTCACATGGCTTACGTTAAGCAAGAAACAGTATCCTACGATATCTGCTGAGCTTGAATGCATGGATGAGATTCCATATGCGTCGGCAATTGGATCTATCATATATGCCATGACACGTACTTGTTTTGATGTTGCTTTAATGTTAAGCAAGACAAGTAAAAGACCAGTCAAATCCAGCAAAGAATCACTGGATTGCCGTAAAGAATATCCTAAAGTATTTGAGGAATACTAAGGATAAGTTCTTGATTTACGGAGAAAGTGAGGTGCTACGAGTCGGTAGAGTCTGAAAGGCATGCTTCCAACGGACAAAGATGATTTCCGGTCACAGTCCGGTTATATCTTGTGTCTATCTGGCGGTGCAAGGCACTGTTGCTGACTCCATGACTTAAGCTGAACATTTCGCAGCTTGAGAAGCGGCGAAAGAGGTTGTTTGGAAAGAAGAGTTCGTCACTGAACTTGATGTGATTCCCAGCATAGATGAGACTAGCTGCACATCAGAGGTCCAAACACCTTGAGGATAGGTATAACCTATTCCGTGAGATAAATGACAGAGATGTTAAGTAGATCAGCAAGTTTCAACGAATGAGAACGTTGCTAATCTATTAACGAAGCCACTCCTTAGGCCTAAGCACGAGTCGCGGACTGTTGCTGTAGGATAAGTGAAATTAAGATGTAGTCTTAATTTCAGTGGGAGTTAATAAAGGGCTTTATTTAGTTATTGATATGTTCTTGTAAAACATTTTATGATGTTTAATGAAATTATTATTTCAAGATTATTTTAACTGTGATGAAATAATCGTTCCAAAATGATATGAACCATTTTATAGGTCATCGAAGTAAGTGACTTGATCTTGAGTCATCAAAGTCATTTAGCTTGATCATGAGACCCTATATTTGATAGATGGCTTGTATCATCATGTCCCTAGTCGAAGGTTGTTGAAATTGGAACACCAACAACCGTGTGAGACTGGATTGGTATGTGACTTATGACAAAGTCTTAGTGTGTCATAGATGCACGGCATCAAAGTCAGTACATAGGTGTATGTAGGGTACATACGACCGGACAAGACCCGATTATAAGAACTCTTCAGGATATTTATATCTGTGTCATAAGAGATTCTTACTACGACTATAGAGTATAGTCCTTAGACCTGAGTTCGCATGCATGTGACTGCACATGAACTAATGCGCTTTGATCATTGTCTAATGCTGTCGTTAAGCGATAGTTATAAGGACCTTGTTTGGGTGTATCATGAAATGAGTAGTTTACAGTGATGGAACAAGACGGGATTTGTTCCTCCAATATAAATGGAGTGAATATCTCTAGGCCAATCGGAGATTTGAATACTGGAAAATGCATGGCCATGCTCAAACGGACTTTCCCGAGTCGTTTGGATTGTCAGTATCAAATCAGAGTCCGATGAACAAGATTAGACTTTATAAGGATGACACTCATCTTGCCTTATGACTAATCGAGATATTGTGACAAAAGGATTATGAATACAGAGATTCCAGTTCAAGTGGGAGATTGTTGGAATTATGTCTAGTAATCTCTGTACTGTCTCTAGAAAGTAAGAGTATGTCAATGATCAGACATAAGTCATATAATACTGGATGGCTTGCTAGAGTCCGCTCATGATCTATAAGTCTTGGACTTATTGCCTTTATTACATGATCCCATATGGGTCACACGCCTAAGCTAACGGGAAAATACGAAGGAACGGTTTAGCAGAAGTACGGTAAAAGTGCTAGGCATTTACTGTGTTTAGAGAGACTAAAGGGCCTGATTAAATCCAAGGGATTTAATCAGAACTGAGAATTGGGCCCAAAAGCCCATGAGAACTAGAAGGGATTTTAATGAATAAAATCAGACCTAGCTCTCTAATTTCTCAGAAAATCTGCGCCTCCCTCCTCTCTCTCTGCGCCTCCTCTCTCAGCTGGTCTAGCAGCCAATTTCCCGAGTGTGCGTGTGTGAGCCTTTGGAGGATCCATCTCTTGGTGGTTCTGCTGATCTCTGACCCGTACCTTCCATTCCGCTGCATAAACAAGGTAACAGGTGAGATCTATTATGTTTCTAATCAAGAGAACCTAGATCTGCATGTTTAGTAGGATGAATCAATCTGAGAATTGAATCAGGAGACACTAAACGGTCCAACAGTATCATCTCCTCTTTTCCATTTGGGGTTGGAAAATTACCAGTGAAATACCTTGGCCTCCCACTTCTGACAAAGAGGATGACAGCCACTGACTTTTTACCGTTAGTAGAAAATAAATAGGACGTGCATCAGATCTTCGACTAGTTGGTACTTGTCATATTCCGGAAGACTGCAACTAATAAGCCTCATTATCATGAGTTTGTCAAATTTTTGGCTGCATGCTTTTGAGCTCCCGGGTTCATACTTAAAGGATATAGAAATACTTTTATCTGCTTTCTTATGGGCTGGACCATCCCTTAATTCTAGGAAGATAAAAATCTCATGGAAAGAAATGTGTAAGACAAAGAAGGAGGGTGGACTTGACTTACGATCCCTTAAGGAAGCTAATTTAGTTTGGGGGTCAAATTGATATGGAGAATTCTGTCTTCGCCTTCATCTCTTTAGGTCAACTGGCTGAAAACATACCTCATCAGGAAACGGTCATTCTGGTCTAAAAAATATAATACAACATCAGGCTCATGAATGTGGGCTAAGATTCTCAAACACCGCGACCTCACCAAGCTTTTATACCTGGTGTAAATAGGCAATGGTAAGTCCACATCTTTTTGGCATGATCCATGGAGTTCACAAGGATGTCTTTTTGATTTGCTTGGTGCTCGTGGATACATTGATCTGGGTATAAGAGAAAAGACAACGGTTGAAGATGCCATGTAGAATCATCGGAGACGGTGGCATCGAAATCCAACTCTGATAGCTATTGAAGATGAGATTGTGAGGGTCAAAAGCTCAGTAACTGAAGCAAATGACATGCCTCTTTGGAAGCAAAGTGGCGACCGTTTTAGGCCAATGTTCCCAACAAAAGAAACTTGGATCCAAGTACAACAACCTTCACAATTATGCAGCTAGAATAATTTGGTTTGGTTCCAACATGCTACACCAAAGATCTCTTTTGTGGTCTGGATGGCAATGCAAAATAAGTTCACAACAGGAGATAAAATGATCAACCGTAAAAGGAATATCAATATAGAATGTGTCCTTTCCAATCACCCGATGGAATCGAGATACCATCTGTTCTTCCACTGCGACTTCTCCTCTCAGGTTTGGAAATCGTTAACCATTGGAATCTTGAAAGATAAGTACAAAATTCTTGGGCAGAAGCAATAGCTTTGATGGCGCACAAGAAGCAGAGTAGGGTGGAAAAACTGGGCTTGTGTTATGTGTTCCAAGCTTCGGTGCCTAGTATTTGGCGGGGCGGGAACGAAACGCGAGATGTCATGGTGAGAAACTTCTCAACTAGTGCGACTCATTAAACTACTTGACAAAATGGTGAGAAACAGACTACTCTCCATTAAGCTGTAGCAGGATAAGAAATATGTAGACCCTTGATCTATTGGTTCTCCACAAGCGATTAGAGGCATACAACTTAGACCACAATTGTATACAACTTTTGGTGTTTGGTGTTTTCGGTTTGTTAAAACTTTGTTAGAGGCATACAACTTTGTTAAAAAAAGTTAGTGAGGATTAGAGGCATACAACTTTGTTAAAAAAAACATTTGGTGTTTTCGGTTTCTCTATTTATCTTAGCTGCACAGTGATGTAAAGAAGTTTTTTTTATTGAATACAATAAACACACTATTCTAATTCTTATGATCATTCTCAACCTTAGAGTTCTCTGTGTCATTCAAAATCCTATCTACATCAAGCATATTTATTAGGTAAGATTTTTTTAAGAAGAGATCTAGATTCCTCTAACATTAATGATTTAACCTCGAGATCATGATCATTATAATCATAGAGGTAACAAATGTCAAAAATTACTTGATGATAATCTTTAGTAAACTTTTATACTCTGTTGGGGTCATAATCCCCCTCGACGAAAACAATAGCCGAAAGCATAATCGAGCAATCGAATATGGTCATTATCCACATTTCCTATAAACGGCACTTCGTATGAATGACGTTTTATACGAAACGCTTCGTATGAACAATGTTTCATATAAACAGCACTCCGTATAAATAAACACTTTGTATGAATAAATGTTTCGTATGGATAATGTTTCGTATGAATAAACATTACGTATGAACAACGTTTCGTATGGATAACGTTTTATACGAAATGTAAAAAACAATTTGGCCGAACGTCCAGATGGGTTAATCAGCCGAACACATCACGCGACAGAATCTACGAACAAGCTACTCAGAAATTCTGAGCTGACTGGGCTGCTCGGAAATTCCAAGCTAACCTGCGTGGAATTACAAGCAAATCAGCTCGGAAATTCCAAGCTGACCAGCACGGAAATTCCAAGCTGGTCAATCTACTCGGAAATCCCGAGCTGACCAATCTGCTAGGAAATTTCAAGCTTATCCCATCTTGTTTTCCGAGCATGACACACTCCCTCAGAAGTTCCAAGCATAACACACTCCTTAAGAACTTCCGAGCAGAACGTATTCTTTGAACCTTCCAAACGGACATCTTTCTTAGACCAGATGTTCGGACATTTACTAATATCTCTCTCTGGATGCGCGACTATCCACAACCCATCTTCGAAACAATAACTCATACGCTCCTAGCTGTTAACGAGATTGCCGAATAAGTAATACAAAATATGAACTTGGACCTAACCCACAAGATTCGTATTTCCTGGACTTCGGGCCGAATCAAGAAACTTATGCTCAAACGGACTCGGATCGTCCCTTTTCAGCCCATTTGACAGAACAAGTTAAACCGCGGCAGGATAATTATAAAAATGGAAAGATAAACTCAAAGAAGAAAAGGAGAAGATAATTCTGAGCAGAAAAGGAAAATCCGAGCAAAAAAGTAAATCCCAACGGAAATGGAATATACGGTAACATGAAGATTTCTGGAAATCTTGCAGGCGAATATCCTCGAAGTCGACTCTCCGCGACTCTATAAGAAGAAGGACTCCCTGCGATCAATCCATCTAAAAAAAACCCTAGCATCTTGACTTAGAATTCTCTTAAGATTTTTGCTCTTTGTACTTTGTTTCCGATTCAACTTATCAATAAAATATACTCCGGGTCTCTTGTCGTGTTGTTTATCATTGAAATTTTTGTTCCCTAAAAGTTTAGCTCTACAAATATCGATAGTGTGAGTTTCGACTCTCATAATTTGGCGCCGTCTGTGGGGAATAGAAGTTTCTTAAACTTAAAAACCACCGATTAACAGATCCGAAGATACGGCCACCGACGGAGACAGAGACTGAGACATGACAGAACACCAACAGGCGATCGGCGAAACAAGAAAAAACACCGCATCGGACAACACCACAACGAGCAACGTCACAACAGGCAATAGTGCAACATACAACGTTGCAACAAACGCAACCGCAGAAGACACAACGACAACCTCGACGCTGACCGAGTTAAAGGAGACGATAACAATACTGATGCAAAAAACTCAGTATCTGAAGAAGGCAAATAGCACCCTCACCGAGCAAGTGAGAGGCTTGGAACAAAAAACCAAGGAGCACTTGGGCAGTGAACTTCGGACCAACTGAGCGTAGGCGACTCTATTCTCAATGCCTCGCGACTCAACGAGAAACCCTACGCTACGTCGACCACAGCTTGCAAACAAGCGAACCCCTCCTGCGGTCAGATCCAACACAACATATCTACCACCACTAATCCGACTAAGAAGGCTCGCGACGACTATTGACGTCAATGGAGAAGATTGCGTGAAGACAACCTCAAACAAGAAATCATAACAAGGATACCAAGATCGGATTGGGATTCAATAAAACCGAAAAGAACAGTTTGTAGTGTTTAAACATCCTCTTCGTCGTAACTCACTTTACGATATCTCCGATTGTCAAGATAAGTACCTAAATTTGTATTATCATCATCAATTAAATTACCTCGATTTATTCAGCTTCTTTGTGACTTATCGATTTTAGTTTTATCATAAGTTTTCCGCTTTCAATGCTTTACGATTATAAGAATTTCTCTAACTTGCGTGGAAATTAACATGATAAAATCTTGATCGGCATCATAAATAGATCGTCAAATATTTTTGTGCATTCAACGTACAGTCTAATGCTCTCTGATTTCATTTTACATGTCGAGCATCTTGGTTTGGAACTTTGCGGTTATACATCATGATCAGAGTCTAACTGATTTTCATCATCGAACAAGTCTTTGAATTTTCTTCGTTTGCAGATCTAGGCACGACGCCAAGTAGCCAAACAACCAGCAGTCATTCCGGAATCGAACGGTTCAGAAAATCTGTTTCAATACGCTGATATACCTTTGCACCGCAGCCGAGTCAAACTATCCCTAACCAATCGTCGTCGATCCCCCCGCCGTCAAGGCGACCAGTGTTCCAAGTCATTCTGATACCAAGCTTCTCAACCATCCACGTAAAAAAACCATTATCTATCTGCATACAGTAGGTTCAACGAGCAACAACGTGAAACCAAGTCGAAAAGCGATTCATAGATAAACCGTCAACGATCACCTTCTTACGATCTAGCATATTGCCTCATCGTAGCCAATCGTGCGGTTGATCAAGACGTCCAAGCAGTGCCGGTCGCAAAACTGCACATTTATATATCTCCTTCTCGCATGACTCAATTTCATACTCGGTTTGACATTTCCGCGGTCACTTCAGGTTCGCAATCAGATGTCTTGCTCGAACCACGAAACGTACCGCTTGGAGAACAACCTGCTCGACATAACTCTCACCCGCGAACACAATCAGAACACGACATGATGCATCTTGCCGATCATGTTTTATACGGAAAACTCACATGTTCAGCTAACCACGAATCCTTCTCAGTGATCGTGTTTATTTTAGCACGCAAGACTTCTCGGAAAATCCGAGCAGGTAAGCATTCGCAACATACTTGGCGACTGGCATCATGCTCGGCAACTCGCAGCATGCTCGGCAACTGGCAGCATGCTCAACAACTCGCAGCATGCTCGGCAACTCTTAGCTTGCCCGACATCCTAGCCGGACAGTCCGAGCAGATCATGCTCGGCAACGTCAGATCTACTTCGGATAAAACCTGCTCGGCAAGGTATGTTTGGTTCCCGGACTCGAACGAACAAAAAAAAAATCAGCTCGGGCAAAACTTGAGCAGCCAGCTCGGAAAACAGAAAAAGGGAAGCTGACGTTCAGCTCGGAAAAATCATGCTCACTTAATTAATTAAGGCTCGTGCATGATCCTCATTCGATAAACAAAAAAAAGGAGAACAAAAGTTTGTCTGAGAATCACCGAGAACAAGTCGACTCGACCATCATCTCGATAATCATTTCCCAGCAACGCGCTAGAAACCAAGAAAAATATGTCTGCGCAATCTCTGCTCGGCGTACTGACCTTCCCGCAGTAATGGACATATCGGAAAAATTCATTTCCGCGATCGTCTCACCACTCGCACAGAACTTGCTCGGATGCAGCATACCCATGGTCAGTGCGTGATCGCCTCATTCTGTGACGATCGCATCATCGAACTTGCGAACACAAAACGTTTTGCTCAGAAGATTTGATCATACGATGAAGTATAATCTCGGAACATTTTCTTCGTGCGATAATTAAACCAACGGTACGAACGACGCGATCATGCACTTGTCAGAATCCAAAACTACCAACAAGAAACTGCAAAATACTACAAATCAAATGTGCGCAGTCGGAGGTTCCTCGATAGCACCTAGTCCTACGAAAGGTGTTCCAGAAAATGGTTAAACGAAACACAGGAAAACTAGGAGCGAACTAGAAAAGATCATACGGAGTTAACAAAGTAGTTCGCCTGGGAGCATACGAACTCGTCAACATGGAAAACGTCAAAATTCCAAGAAGTGGAATGCAATGCATTTGAAGAAGTACTATCACTAAGACCAGACTTTCGAACGTCTCAAGAATCAACTTGAATTACGGGACGGCTTGATCCCTGAAAGGGGTACGTAGGTAGCCGGTATTTTTATCGGTTCAGCTGTCCCCCCATTTTCAAAAAAAGGTGGGAGAGTGGGTCCGTATATAACTATACTTCCACATCGGAAATTCGAAATTTTTCGAAAAAATTTTCGTATTCGAATGCAACCTGGTCAGATACAACTACTCAGACAAAATTGCTCGGAACATCCAGGCAAACAAAAATATCCAAACCAAGATGCTCAAAAATACAAACAGACAAGCTCGGAAATTCCAAACAGGTCAGCTCCGAAATTCCGAACAGATCAGCTCGGAAATTCTGAGCGAACCAGCTCGGAAATTCCGAGCTAACCAGTTCAAGTTTCCGAGAAACATTTCGTATGAAAACACTTCATATAAATAACGTTTCGTATGAATAAACATTTCGTACGAACACTTCATATGAATAACGTTTCATATGAATAAACACTTCGTATGAATAAACATTTTGTATGAACAACATTTCTTATAAATAACATTTTCACGAGAAAACCAGCTCAAAAATCCCGAGCAAACCAGCTCGGGTTTCCTAGCACACACGGTTGCTCGGAAAATCCGAGCATGCTACTTTCATCGACTAGTGGCAAAAACTTGTCCACTCGTGAACTCAACCAATTTTGAGACCCAATCGGACAGTGTCCGTCGGACATCCAAATCACGAAGCGCTTCACTCAATACTACTTCAAGAAACTCGATACACCAGATCGCGATCGCACAAGCTTGAAGTCTCCACAAAGGTTCAACTCCCCAATCATACGCTCGGAATTTTCTGGTAAACGATAAACAACATTCTTGTTACTTTCATTTACTTGTCTTAGAGTCAAACTTAGGATTTGAACTTCATAATTTGATAAACTAGTACAATTCATTAACTGTCGTAACATCCCGAATTAAGTCAAGTACATTTGCATTCTCTATCTCATTTGTTGCTGGCCACAACAGACAAACGAATACATCATTTACGGATCCCGACCAACACATCCTATATGGATTAAGATCCTATACATCGAACAAAATGCATCATTTACGGATCCTAACCAACATATCCTGTGCAGATTGAGGTTCTACACACCGAACAAATGCATCCTTTACGGATCTTAACCAACTTGTCCTATACGGACTAAGGTTCTATACATCCAACAAACGGATAAAAGCGCGCTATAAAAATTATTAATACGTGCTAGGTATGTTTACTATCGATGAAGGAAACATAAGTCGAGGATGTCCCGCACCAGCACTGAATTCGAGTAGACGCTACTTAGCACACTGGTCCACGCGTCACGGCCAAGTAAACCTTGGTTTGGTATCCGCGAGGTAAATCCTACATGATATCAACTTACTGTGACAACGGGAATATAAGTCGAAATGCCTCGCACGAGTATTATCGAGTCTTTTAGTGTATTTTGGAGTCCTTTCATGTGTTTTATAGGTTTATGTACGTTTGGAGCATATTTGGACATTATGGCGCATTCTGCAGCCATTTGGAGCATTCGTGCGAAAGAGAAGAAATCATAGGCGAAACAGAACTCAGTGTCGATCAACACTGATGTGCATCGATCGACATACAGATCGTGGTCAGATGATTCTCGCCGAATTAATAAAGACTTTGGATATTTACAGCTTGGCCCAGAAGTTTCTCCTAATTACAAAGAACCCTAAAACGTGTATAGACTATTATATTAGGGTTTTTAAACCATTGTTTAGGCTACGCTTTACTTATCCGAGATTGAGAGATTTTTGGGCTGGTCTTGTACTCGACAGAGAAGATATTTTGAACTCCAGTTTTTCTATCCCTTTATGTTATTTGGTTTTCTATTCATCATGTCTATTGTTATAATTGCCATGTCTGAGTAGTTCTTCCGTTAGATTTAGGGATTCTCATTAGGGATTTCATAGAATATTAGGTTAATCAATCTGTAGGGATTCATAACTTCTAGTTCTTCATATAGGGGTTGATTCTAATGCTTTATCTAAATTAGCTACCCAGATTAATGATGTTAGGTTGTTTTCGCAACGATAGTTGGTTAATTGGCTAGAAAGAACCTAGATGAGCAATTTGTCTGTTCGCAAAGAAATTTGGCTTAGGGAAATTATGAACAAACGAACCTGAAATTAATGCATCTTTAGGATCTCTAGAATTCGCAACGAAAGTTGGTTTGCTAGGTTGCTAGACATAGATAATACACGCAACAAAAGTTGGTTTCTTACGCTTCTGTAATTCTAGTTCTAGAACAGTTCTTAATTTGATCCCGATTGATTGGTTATCCTATATTCCTGATTTCCTGAGAACTCCCTTAATTTGACGCCTTGCTTGATTGATTTACACCATTTTGATTTACTTTATGCTTCTGATTTTATTGCTTTCATAACTGCTTTGCTTAGCTTAATTCGACATTCTATAATATATCGTAAGATTCTTGAGTCTCTGTGGATTCGACCCCTATATACTACTAGTCACGTCTGTGCACTTGCAGTGTAGCTCTAGGGATTAAACTCGAGCATATCAAGTTTTTGGCGTCGTTCCCGGGGACTTTTTTGAGTCTTCGATAGATTTGAGTTTAGAATTTAGACTAGGCTCTTCGTTTTTATTTTACTTATTTTTCTTCTGTTTTGTTTCTATTCTTGCGTGCAGGTTCGACGAAGAACATCGGCGTCGATCAACACCCACTTGGCATCGATCGACACACTCGCGATCAGCATCGATCGATGCTCTGTTAGCGTCGGTCGACACACTCTGCGTGAACCAGACAGTGCATGCCTGATCGCACACTAAGGAGTAACCCAGATAAGGAACTCGTGAATCTAGGACTTGAGGAACTTGCAAGGTTAGAAAGGAAAAACAGGAAAGCTCAGAAACCGGTTAAGATGGCAAATCTGAATGTTGTGATCCTAATTTAAGATGAACATGGTGTTCTGAGAGATAGAGAGAACCCTATCTGCAATGAGCTTGGTCAGAGACTTGATGGTGATGGGAATGTGATCGTTCAGGAGATCATTCAGCAGCCACAGAATGAAGAGGCTCAAGGTGGACAGGAAAATCCACGAGCTGAAGATCCACCTAGAGCACCTAATCCACCTAATAAGAGGACACTTGCAGATTAAAACATGCATGATTTGTTCTATACTAATAGGTCTGCGATTGTACCTCCTCCCTTTGCACATAATTACTTTGAGCTGAAGACTTCTTACTATACGCTTGTGGGTCAGCAGCTCTTTCATGGACTCCTACATGAGTATCCTATGGATCACATAAAGAATTTTAAGTTTTTAGTTACTGGAATAAAGCATAATGGAGTGAGCTATGACTTCCTGTACTGCAAGCTTTTCCCTCACTCTCTTGGAGGAGAAGCTGCGAATTGACTGAAGCAGATTCCACATGGGACTCTGACTACTTGGGATGCAGTGAAGAGGAAGTTTATGAGACACTTTTATGATGATGCTGGATCAGATCAGCTGAGAGAGGATCTTCTACAGTTTAAGCAGGGACCCACAAAACCTTTTAAGTGTGCATGGGTGAGGTTTAAGATGTACCAGAGAGATTGCCCTCATCATGGTTTCTAGGAAGTTCAATTGTCAGGCATTTTCGTTAGAGGAGTTGATTTGTGGTACCAAATAGCTTTAGATGCTGCCAGCAATGGGAATTTCAATACCAAATCTCCAGAGCAAGCTAAGGAGTTGATTGAGAAATTGGTATGTTGCAACAGCACTAAGAATGCTGATCTGGAGAGGAAGAAATCTGGTGGAAAGGTTGATAGTTCACAAATGGCAGAGATGAAGAATAAGATTGACTATGTCCATAACATCTTACTTGGGACGAAGAAAGTCCATTTTGCTGCAGATGTTGATGAGTCTGAGAATGTCAATTTCATAACTCGAGCTGGTTATCAGGGTCAGAAATATGGAAATCAGCAGGGACAGACTTCTGGTTACACACCAAAGTCTGCATTTCCGAGACCCTTTCAGCAGAACAACTCATTCTCCAGAGACTATGGTTCTTCTTCATATCAGACTACTCCTCCACAAAATGAGCAGTCTGATAGGATGATGGGTCTGTTGGAACAACTCTTGGAAGGTCAGCAGAAGAGTACAATGGAAAGATAGATTCTCTATACCTGGATTTGAATGGGAAGATTGAGTCTCTGAAAACTCATGTGAAGAAGCTAGATGTTCAGGTTCAACAAACTGTTGGAGCAGCACAAAGGCAAAATGGAGCTAGAAGAACTGAGAAAAAGCAGTACGTCAATGTTGTTCTGGTAGATGATGAAGTTGATCTGATGCATGAGGAAGAAGACATCATCGCTGCGTTTCTGGATGAATTTTCTCTGTCCGCCAGCAGTGTCGATCGACACGCCCTTGATGTCGATCGACACACACCCGACACGAAGAATGAACACGTTTTTGAACGACAAGCATCGATCGACACTCCTACTGAATCGATCGACACTGATCGCAGATGAGTCCAGAAACCTGCAATAGTCTGTGAGCGAGTCTATAAGCCTCATTTTCCCTATCCTAAGGCTCCTAAGAGGTCCAAACAGGAGATAGATGAAGCCAATTGCATGATAGTGATGGATAAGAAGCTTGTTAAGATCTCACTGGTTGATGCTCTGAAGAAACACCCTTCTCTGGAGAGATATGCGAAGAAGATGATCTATACAGATGGAGATTTGAAAGAAGAGGTAATGATGCTATCTAAGCAGGTCAGTGCAGTATTACGGAACCATATCCTAGAGAAGCTTCCAGACCCAGGAGTCTTTGTGCTAGACTGTTCCATCTTTAAGGACAACTTCAAGCGTTCTCTCTGTGAATTAGGATCTGGTGTGAATCTCATGCCATACTGTGTGGCTGTGAAATTGAGACAGATGGATTTCCAATCTACTAGGATCTCTCTTATCCTAGATGATCGATCGAAGAGGAATCCAGAAGGAGTCTTAGAGGACATTCCTATCAGAGTTGGAAACAACTTGATTCCGACAGACTTTGTGGTGCTGAAGTATGAGGTTGAATTGGATAATCCTCTGCTGCTTGGTAGATCCTTCTTAGCTACTGACTGGGCAGTGATTGATGTGAGACATGGTCTGATTGATCTCCACCTGGGAGATAAGCCCTTGCAGTTCATGATGGATAAGCTGCAGAGATCCACCATTGATGGACAGAGCTTCAGTGTTGAATTGGAGCCTAAGATTCAGATTAGAGAAGAGAAGATGGTGATTCATCCTGAACCTTCTCTAACATCTTCAGAACCTGCAACTGTTTCTAAGCAGAAAGCTCCAGACATCTCTCCTCCACCCAAGCAAAGGTATGATTCCTCTAAACTTACACCTCATAATCCATTGGCTGTGAATACAGGAAAATTCAGTACCCCACCCACGCTTCGCTCCCACCCTAGTTTTATTTCCTCCTTCCTTGGGAAATCTCATGATCCCACTGCTTATACACCACATTGGATGAGGAGACATTCACAGAGACACCATTGTCTCTGCTGAATTCACCATGAGTCTGATCTCTTTCCCATAGTCAAGCTAATGACTTAAAACAAGCGCTGAGTGGGAGGCAACCCACTAGTGAGTCTGTTCTTACTTTATTTTTAATTTTGGTTTTGGTTACTTTGATTTTTTCTTGTTTTGGTGTGTTCGGGCGTGAGAACAGGTCATAATCGCCCTGCGTCGACCGACACGGTCCTGTGTGTCGGTCGACGCAGAGGTCACTCGCGGGTCACTATAGATTTTTACCGTGTCAATTGCGGTTTAGCCAGCAGTTACTCTTAAAACCGCGAGGAACAAGTAGCGTCGATTGATGCGGTCCTGAGCATCGATCGACACACTCCCGCGACAGGTAAATTTTCTGAGTTTTTCAATCTGTTTAATTTGATTCTTGTTATCTCGAGCCCAAGCTTCTATAACAATGGGGACAGTGTTGTTTAAGTTTGGGGGAGGTAGCTACTGACGCACCGTTTTCTATTTTCTTAGAGTCAGTTGAGTCGTTTTATTGAATCAAAATTGAGTAGGAAACAAGGACTTTTTGAGGAGGTCACAGGAACCTAAGTGACGATTGGATGAGTTTGCAAATGATCTTTGACTATTAGAAAACACCACACAGATCAGCCTACTGAGGACATCCACATCACTTCAGGTATTCAAAGAATCAATTACTAACTTCACCTTTAACTTGACTTAATTTTCTCACCTAGGGGCTTGGTATACTTTGGATCGGATTCCTCTGCGGATAAGCTAGTAGCTTCGAAGTGATCACGGAAGTGGTAGAGACCCCTATTACCTCATGTGCATTCATGGAATGTGTCTAAAGTACACCCCAATGCGGGAAGAGCACTGATAAAAAAAATAAAATGATATCCAAATGGGAAAAATCAGTTGCTAAGGAAGAAAAAGGAGAAGAAAAGAACCAGAAAATGATAGTATGGTGGTCAGATGCTAACAGAGTAAGAATCCATGTGTTCTTTGATCGATACTCCCTAGGTGAGACCGCACTTATTAGCTTATAGAAGTCAGTATAGTGAATTTTAATGCTCTGAATGTGATTGTGGAGTTTACTTAAGACAGTTGCTAAGTGTGGGGGAAGTACATGTTGGTCTTGATGTCTGCAGGTTCATTTTTCTTGTGGCTTACTAAGGGGAATCTGAGTGTGATGCTCCTACGATGAAATGAGTTTCTGAAGTTTTCAAACTTCTTCTCCTGATCTTGGTTTTCTGTTTGCTTGGGGGCAAGCAAAACCTAAGTGCTGAGGAGTTGATATATCATGGTTTTTTTGGGTTTTTGACCATAATATAAGTCTTTCTTATCGAGTCTTTTAGTGTATTTTGGAGTCCTTTCATGTGTTTTACAGGTTTAGGTACGTTTGGAGCATATTTGGACATTATGGTGCATTCTGAAGCTATTTGGAGCATTCGTGCGAGAGAGAGAATAAATTATAGGCGAAACAGAGCTCAGTGTCGATCGACACTGCTGTGCATTGATCGACACACAGATCGTGGTCAGATGATTCTCGCCGAATTAATAAAGACTTTGGATAATTGCAGCTTGGCCCAGAAGTTTCTCATAAATACAAAGAACCCTAAAAGGTGTATAGACTATTTTATTAGGGTTTTTAAGCTATTGTTTAGGCTACGCTTTATTTATCAGAGATTGAGAGATTTTTCGGCTGGTCTTGTACACGACAGAGAAGAGATTTCGAAACCATGTTTTCTATCCCTTTATGTTATTTGGTTTTCTATTCATCATGTGTATTGTTATGATTGCCATGTCTGAGTAGTTCTTCCGTTAGATTTAGGGATTTCATGGAATATTAGGTTAATCAATCTGTAGGGATTCATAACTTCTAGTTCTTCATCTAGGGTTGATATTAATGTTAATCTGAATTAGCTACCCAGATTAATGATGTTAGGTTGATTTTCGCAATGACAGTTGGTTAATGCATGTTTAGGATCTCTAGAACTCGCAACGAAAGTTGGTTTTTTAGGTTGCTAGACATAGATAATACTTGCAACGAAAGTTGGTTTCTTATGCTTCTGTGATTCTAGTTCTAGAACATTTCTTAATTTGATCCCGATTGATTGGTTATTCTATATTCCTGATTTCCTGAGAATTTTCTTGACCTGACGCTTCGCTTGATTGATTTACACCGTTTGATTTACTTTTCTGCTTCTGATTTTATTGCTTTCATAACTGCCTCGCTTAGCTTAATTCGACATTCTATAATATATCGTAAGATTCTTGAGTCTCTATGGATTTGAACCCTATATACTACTAGTCACGTCTGTGCACTTGCAGTGTAGCTCTAGGGATTAAACTCGAGCATATCACAGTACCGAACTCAAAGTAAGCATCGAAACCCATTAAACATTCCTTAGCACACTGGTCTAAACGATATCCCGGCAGTGTACTCCTCAGTCCGACATCCGCTGACATTAATTTGCTGTCGACAGCGGGAATATAAGTCAAAATACTTCTTACCAGTACTGAACTCGAAGTAAATTACGAAACCCAGTTTGACGCTTCCAAGCACACTGGTCTTAGTCATCACATGTTCATAAGTAGAGTATATCTCGCCAACCTTCGAACTTAACTCGAAATCCAGATAGACGCTTCCGAGCACACTCGTCTTAATCATCACAGGTTCGCAGCAGAATATATCTCGCTAACCTTCGAACTTAACTCAAAACCCACTTAGACGCTTCCGAGCACGCTGGTCTTAGTCATCACAGGTCAATAAATTGAGTATATCTCACCGACCTTCGAACTCAGAACTTGATCTAAAATACGGCGGAACGCTTCTATGCACGCCAAATTCAAACGCTAAATCACACCCTCCTCCAGGAGCTATGCAAAGTTTTTCAAAAAGCCTTCAAGCTATATGAAACCAACTCAGACGGTTTATACGAAACCAAGAAAAAAAAGAGGGAGATTTTTTCTTCCGACAAAATCTGCTCTACTTTTCCTTATTAATCGACATAACGTCAACACGACAGCTCGGCTGCTCGGAAGGACAGACCATCCAAGCAAGCTCGACCAACTAACCTGGAACTAAATCCCGCTCAAAAATCCGAGCCGACTTGCGCAGAAAATCCGAGGAGACTTTCTCAGAAATTCCGAGCAGACATGCTCGGACAGCCCAACGCAGTTTCTCTCTCAAATTGTTTTGCTTGTTCGAATACGGAAGCAGCGACGAAAGGCCAACAATGGATTTCCAAACATCAAAGGACAAGACTTAAAACTTTTAAAAAAAAATTCGTTTGAAGTAACGAAGCATCCAGGTCATACACCGGAACGACAAACCGTTTCGAAGAAAAGTTCAACAACATACTAAATTACTCGGAATACCATCCTTTGGAGACTCCACGTGTGAGATTTTCTCGGATGATCCAAGCTGTCCGGCTGCTCGGACGGTCCGAGAAAACCCGCTCGTCACTTCTGCGTAAACCTTGCTCGATGAACTTATCTGCTCAGAAATGTTTTACTGAGTAACCTCTTGCTCGGAATTTCCGGTCAGTCCATGATGCTCGGCATTTCTGATCAGTCCATCCTGCTCGACGCTAAGAAGTGATGGCCTAATTGGAAAAAATTCTCGCTCGGCTTGGCGACATCTACTCGGCGTCCGTGTGTTGATCGGCTCGGACAGACTACTCGGACATACTGCTCGGATGGTCTGCTCGGTTTATTCCCGATTAGACACGCTAGGCGTCGAATCTGTCAACACAGAGCAACAAAAAACATTTTGACAACTTCCGACGAATACTTCTCGACAAAATTTTGTCAAAACAGCTCGAAAACAAGAACTCATTTGACAAGGAGAAACTAGCTTGACTACTCTCCGAGAGGAAACCAGATTAACATCACATCAACAAAAACCTACTCCAAAGCAATTCAGCGACTTACGACAGATAAGACTAAGTATATATCAGCCTCGCAACCATTCATTTTCTTTCGTGGAAAAGGCCGAGCACCACACCTCGCACGATTTCTAAAACTCTGTCACAAGTCTCTCTGCATCTCGGCATCTCACACTCAGCAACTTTTCAAGAAAAACGCCTAAACAGCTTCTCGAAGCTAAACGGCTCGACAACGACGATAACCTTACCTAAACAGCTTCTTACAACTACATGGAACTAGAACTTCATCGAGAATGCCAAAACAACCTTTCACGGCTAAAACGATTCGCCGATATCGCAAGAAATGATCGTCAATTTTCCATGGGAGATTTCCTCTCAGAAAAACAAACTCATAATGTTAAGACAATCATTCCGTCGCAGCTAGGCAATTAGACTTTTGCACAAAACGCAAAAATCTATCTTTAAATGTTCAGAGAATCTCACAATATGCACAAAAAGCATTGGTATAGTAGCTTTTCGAGAACGCTTCTAAACAAATTAGACACTAATCCAATCGGATATAAATCTAAGCAGAGTGCACGATCATCCCGCAAACTGATATTTGTGGCGTACGCCCCGCCAGCGCGTATGTTCTGCCCGGATGACCTAAGCATTTTCTGTTCAGCTAGAAAGCTTCTACACACTTGATAATCGGCTTGATTCGTTATGTTCAGAAATCATGAAGAATCTGGCTCAGAACATTTTCATCTCTTGTCGGTTCATCTTGCTCACCATTCCCGCGATCGATCTTGCTCGGCATGCTGACCCTCCATGATCTACAACAAAGATATTCAGACAATCTTTTGTTACGACTAAAATGATCATCGAGAAGAATAATGGCCAAATCAAACTTTCGAACAATGGTTTTCGCCTCGGCTACCTAAAAATCTCGCAATCATTGTACTCGAGTCTGACGGGTTGGGGGCTAATTGTTGGGCTCAAAATCTCCTTCGACGAAAACAATAGTCGAAAGCATAATCAAGCAATCGAATATGGTCGTTCTCCACACTTCGTATAAACGTCATGTCGTATGAATGACGTTTTACACGAAACACTTCGTATGAATGACGTTTTATACGAAACGGTTCGTATAAACAATGTTTCGTATAAAATCACTTCGTATGAATAAATGTTTCGTATGGATAATGTTTTGTATGAATAAACATTTCATATGAAAACCGTTTCGTATGGATAACAATTTATATGAAATGTACGAAACCATTTTGCCGACGTCCAGATGGGTTAATCAGCCGAACACATCAATCGACGGAAACTACGAACAAGCTACTCGGAAATTCAGAGCTGACTGGGCTGCTCGGAAATTCCAAGCTAACCTGCATGGAATTTCGAGCAAATCAGCTCGGAATTCTGAGAAAATCAGCTCGGAAATTCCAAGCTGACCAGCACGGAAATTCCGAGATGGCCAATATACTCGGCAATCCCGAGCTGACCAATTTGCTTGGAAATTCCGAGCACATCCCATCTTGTTTTCCGAGCATGACACACTCCCTCGGAAGTTCCGAGCATAACACACTCCTTAAGAACTTCCGAGCAGAACGCATTCTTTGAACATTCCAAACAGACATCTTGCTTAGACCAGATGCTCGGACATTTACCAATATCTCTCTCCGAATGTGCGACTAGTTGCAACCCATCTTCAAAACAATAAGTCATGCGCTCCGAGCCGTTAACAAGATTGCCGAATAAGTTATACGAAATATGAACTTGGACCTAACCCACAAGATTTGTATTTCTTGGACTCTGGGCCGAATCAAGAAACTTACGCTCAAACGGACTCAAATCGTCCCTTTTCGGCAGAACAAGTTAAACCGCGGAAGGATAGTTATAAAAATGGAAAGATAAACTCGAAGAAGAAAAGGATAAGATAATTCCGAGCATAAGAGGAAAATTCGAGCAGAAAAGGAAATCCCAAAGGAAATGGAATATACGATAACATGAACATTTCCAGAAATATTACAGGCGAATATCCTCGAAGCCGACACGCCGCGACTATATAAGAAGAAAGACTTCTTGCGATCAATCCATCTCGAGAAACCCTAGCATCTAGACTTAGAATTTTCTTAAGCTTTTTGCTCTTTGTACTTTGTTTTCGATTCAACTTATCAATAAAATATCCTCCGGGTCTTTTGTGGTGTTGTTTATCATTGAAATTTTTGTTCACTAAAAGTTTAGATCTACAAATATCGACAATGTGAGTTTCGACTCTCACATCCTCTTAAGGTATATAAAATTGGAGTCGCACATATTAAATCATAACTTTAATAATGAGCGTGGAGGAATGTAGTAACATCTTCAATAAAAGGCATGTGACTATCCTCATTCCTAAATTTCATGTTACTATCTTTCAGTGCTTGAGGTACAATTATCTCATGATATGTGCACTCCCCTCCTTCAAGTGTTTCTTGATGTGATATGAGGTTAAACCGGATAAAAATTCTTAGGCCACCCCTTGTCAACACTGGGTTCTTTTGTAAAGTTTATCCAATTCCTCTTTATGTTCTGGTGTTAGCAAGCTCTCATCAAGTGGTGGTTCCTCATCTGGCTCATCTTTAACGTATTTTTCAGATGAGTCTTCCTCTTCTTTTGTCCAAACATTGTAATTCATGGCCATCAACTATAAGAAACGGAAAAGATGTTAGTGAAATTATTGTCTTAGACTAAACTCTAGTCCTAAATTGTAGGTAACGCTATTGGTCCAAAAAACGGCGCCAAAAATTTGATAGTACAAGTTCTATCTCTATAAATCTATTGCAAGTGCACAACAAACAAAATAGTATTCTATGGGTCGAATCTACAGAGACCAAAGTTATGTAACAAACATGTAATAGTAATGTAGAGCTATGCCAACCTAGTTAGGACAATATATGTTTGTGTAGTCTATCAATGTTAATCCAAAATTATTTTTAGGGATGTAAAATTTTGTTTTTTCGTCAACATTAGTAGATACCTAAAAAGGTTCAAAAATATAAATCAAAAGTACAGAGGTTACATATAAAATATTAAAATGTTTTTTTTTTGATAAATAAAATATTAAAATGTTGAATATGAGTACTCAATGATAACATATAAAGCATTTTTGTGTTGTTTGTGTGTGATGAGTGAGATAAGAAAAAAAACACCTATTTTTTGTTCGCAATTTTCTTAAAATATATTAAGAATGCATGGCATTCCTCCGGTCTAGATACCTATTTCAAAAGCTCAGAATATTATGTTTGAAATTTTTATCACTGAATATTAATTTGAAATTTGTTTACAAAGCAATTGTTATTCATTTTCTATATATATGAATATTTCTTCATTAATTTACTTACAATTTTCTATAAGTGAATTAAAAATTCTCATAAAAATATATTTACATCAATCTTATGTATCAAATTGTTTTACAATACAAATACATATTGTACTACTATACATGATGGTGCAGCCCAAATCATAAGCTATAGAAACCTCTGATTAGGACATCCAATATGAAATTGTGTTTTCTATTAAAATACATTTATTCTTTTAGATTTTTATTAGTGTTTATATATAAACAAAGTTTGTAAATTTTTTAATAATAGTAATACTTGTATGGATTTTTTTCATTGTTAAAAAGCTTTTATAAACAAAGCTGTTGATTAAGTAAATTGTCACATAATTATTATTTTTAATAGTAAAATTATGTTTAGCAAATAATTAAAGAATGAATTTAACAATAACAATTGACAATTATGTTTTAGGCATATACCAAATATAATTTATAAATTAGGTGGGATAGAAGAGAATAAATAATCAAATCAAAATGTCCTTTCGTTTTTAAATAATTGCAAAAATGTCATTGATGTCAGAATCCATTTCCGGCATAACTGTTCATCCCTCTACATCTTACACCGTTCATTTACTGTCCAATGATATTGTTCATCCGAAAACAATAACCATTGGGCATCGTTTTATACTAAATATTTCAGTAGATAAATATTTAATTAAAACGATAACTATATATTTATCATGTTAACTCAGTTAACATTTCATACAAAAATAAAAATTTGAATTGAAAAATTCTTTCACAAAATTAACATTATAATATTTTTATTAACATGCTATGTGCTAACAATAATATTATGCTAACTCATTAGTATACCTTTGCAAGATACATTTTAAATCAGTTATCAAATAAAAAATTTGAAATATTATCATGTTAACCCACTTATCATATAAAAAAAAACTTATATAACTATGTTATATAAGTTATCATATAATAAGATTATCGTTTACACTCGGGTAAAATACAAAATATAAACATATACAAATTATCGTGTTAACTGAGTCATCATATCATAGAAAATGTGTATTGTTGCATAATTAACTTTTTAACGTAACAAGTTACACAAAATTATATTGATAACCTATAAACTAACATCATTATATATACATGAGTGATAATTGTGTTACTCAATATTGTTCTTTTTCTTTAGAGACATTGTTCATCCCGGAATTATTGTTCATATCGCACATTCACCATCCTCCATTCTTCTCATTCTCATTATTCTCTCTTTCTCTTTCTTCTTCTTCTCCTCTTTTTCTTTCTCCTTCTCCTTCTTTCTTCTTATTTTCTTTATTTTTCCACTTCTTCTTCCGTGAAACATGTTTACGATGAGAGAGAAATATACAAAATGTAATTAACATACAAAAAGAAGGTAAAATGGGTTTTTATGAATAATAGTTCTAAATAGTAACATAGAAGAGAGAACTAATTATGCTATTATTGATTGCTATATATTGCAAATACTCATGATTAAAAGCCTAAATAAAGAAGAAGACTATCCAGTTTCTCCACGTGCGTTTTGCAGTTATGTTAGTTTGATTCTTTTTGCTCGCTTATAATCTTTGTCCAAGAATCAATACCAAATGAATTTTGAAAGTTTATAGAAGTACTTGATTTTTTGAAAAATGGAGGATTGTCATCAAACACATAGATAATTTATTGTAAATTTTAACCGTTCTGATATTAGTTGCCACAATTAAAACATGTTTCCGAAGTTGAAGCTGGTAAAGAATTATTTGACGCCTATTATGTCACAGCAGAAATTAAATAGACTGTCTTTATTATCAACTGAGACATCAATGGTTGAAAAACTCAGTTACTTCAATTTATTTGAATGATTTTGTTGGCCAAAATGCAAAGAGATTCATATTTCAACTGTAGAATTTAAATTTTACAAAAAAAAATTCTTATTCTTATAAATTTTAATGGAATTGATTATTTTATGAAGTTTTAATATATATTTTACTCTATTAGTATTATATATGATATTGGAAAAATATATGAAAATGATATATTTTTTAAATTGGGGTAGAACATTCAAAATCTTTAATTGGACCGGCACTTTAAGAAGATGATAAACTGCATGATGTTAAAAATAAATAAATAAATAGATGACCAAATAACTCTTGGTTTAGTGGCTTGTAGTTTTGTAGTGAAGCTTGTCATTTTCTAAAGATGTGAGAAGTTTGGCCCTCTTATATTTAAATATTTTTTAATACCGTGGAAGTTATGAGCCTTATTTACATAATTTCCCACGTGTCCGGATTCAGCCTTTAGATATTTCGATATTAAATAATACTCTTCCGTAATGAAGAGAGTTTGAACCCAGGACACAAATGAACCAACCTCCTTGTATTACAACTAGGCACCACACATTTGGTTTCCAAATGAAAACACCGTGAACAGCAGGATTCGAAAGGGGATTTAAACCATTAGCCCTAACCCAAAAAGATGTATGAGTCTTCGAATTTGAAACTTCTTGAATAGTACATGTTGGTGGTTGGCTAAGCACCCCCTTAATCATCGACCCAATAAATAGGGTTAGAAAAGCAGCTCGTTAACACTATTTTATCTCACGGCCCACTATGTTGCTCCAATAAGATTATAGGAAATAGGTCACGTGTTCTAAGGACAAGGGTAGGAACGGCGCAATCATTACCTACCACTGACCTATCTCACCTAGACCCATATAAGCTATGTCATGATATCCACCGTAAGCTAATAGGATCAGGAGACTAGCTGACACCCCAAGAAGATCTATGAATACCTGAAATTGAGGAAGAAAAACACTCTAAATACATGAGACTTTGCATTAAGAAAGCCATTCAATTCTGGAAGAGAAAATATATATTTTTAGAAAGATATATTTGTATTAAAGGCTCCGAGCTACGCTCAGATGTTCTTTCGACCTCTGTTGACATTTCCTTTAATTCTCTTTTGTAATCTTATTGATTTCTCTCATGAATTCATCATATTTGTAACTCTTTCACTGAGATTAATAACCATCGGCAGGTGCAGCTGTAACTACAATTAACAACAAAAGGTTTGACCTACTTAACACCCACCTCATGGACAGAGGTGTGGTCCCACACGTTTCCCACTAATGCAGCGGTGAAATAATATGCACCCTCCAAACATAGTCAAAACCACTCGGATTGAAAGGGGAAAATTCGGGTCCGTCCCGTATCTGCGTTCCCATGGATGCAGTAGTGAAATAATCCACACCCTGGACCTGGTTCAAAAAACTTGGATCCATGGAGAAAAAAGTCGGGGCCAGTCCCACATCCCCGTAGAACGAATGGACAAAAATAGAATAGCCCATTCTGCAAGTCCTTTACGAATCACGGGAAAATTGATATGCTAAAAGTTTCAATATCCCTAGAGCTACACTGCAAGTGCAAAAATGCAATCGTAGTATATAGGGGTGGAATCCACAGAGACTCAAGACTCTCACGATCGATTTTCAGTATTGAATACAGCTAAGCGGGAATGAATTAAATGTAAACAGCAATGAAAAAATAAATAAATTGAGTTTGTTTTCTAGATTGGGAAAGTGCCAGGTTTCGAGAATTTCTCAGGAAATCAAGCAATGCAGATCAATTTTCATTCATGATCAAATGAACCACGGTTATAGAACTCAAATCACAGAGATGAAATAAATCAACTTTCGTTGCGAGAATTTACTAATTTTATATCCTAAAAACCAAATGTCTTTGCGATTTCTAGAGATCAAACTAGCATTAAGCACATGTTTGATTAGTTCAAAAATTATCTAATCAAATTTATTTGCAATTATCTAATTTGATCACCTAGTTCTGTCAGGTTATAAATACACTTTCGTGTCAACATAGCCCTGTGATCTAGATTTAGGTGATCAATCTAGAACTATCCTTATGAATAACTTTAGGTGAAGAACAAATCAGGTTATGAATCTTAAAAGATAAATCAATCTAGCATTCCATGAAATCCCTAACAAGAATCCCTAAACCTAACTAGATATCTACTCAGAAATATCAGATGAAACAAAAGACATGGATGAAATAAATATCATATAAATCAGAAGAGAAATAAGAAAAGAGGTTCAAAATCTTCTCTCAAAAGTAGTACATAGTATCGGATCAACCTCAAGTTCTAATCTCTCCCAAAAACACAAAGTATGAAAGTCTCCATGATAAAAACTTTAAGAACCTAATTAAAAGGCTAATATACTTTTTGGGTTTCTTCTGTAAATAATAAAAGTTATCGGCCAACTTGTAATTCTTTAAAATTATTCATGACTTGGTGATGGATTTGTTGTTGTGGTCATGTATCGACTGACACGGCTGCATCGCTCGACGCATAGCTCCTTAGTCGATGGTGAATTTTATCATTTTGGTCTTCAACTCCAGAGTGTCCCAAAAAGCTCCAATATCTCCAGAATATCTCCAAACATGTGCAAACTTGTAAAGGACTCAAAAGACTAGATAGACACTTAAAACAACTCGATTATGTAGATATTTCTTGGCTTAAAACCCATAAAACTATGATATATCAACTCCCCCACACTTAGCCTTTGCTTGCCCTCAAGCAAACAGAAAACCAATAACAAGAAAGAAGTTTGAAACACTCAGAAACTCATTTCGTCGTCGGAGCACCACACTCACATTCCCCTTGGTAAGCCACATGAATGAACCTGCAAAAATCGAGACCACAATGTACTTCCTCCACACTTAGAAACAGTCCCAAGTAAACTCCACAATCAAATCAAGACATCCAAACTCATCATACTGACCACTATAAACAATTAGGTGCGGTCTCACCGAGGGATTATCGATCAGAGGACACATGGACTCTTACTCAGTCAGTACTTGATCACACAGACTATCATACTTCTAGTTCCTTTCCTCTCTCTTTTCTCACTTCAGCAGCTAATTTCCCCCCACTGGTTATCATTTTATTTTTTTTATCAGGTGCTCTTTCCTTTTTATTTGGGGTGTTACTTTGTACATGTTTCCAAGAAACACAAAAGGTAATAGGGGTCTATACCACTTTCGTGTTCACTTCGAAGATACTAGCTTATCCGAAAATTTATTCCTTTTTAGCATGAAGGGAAGGGTGAGGGGAGCCGTACTCACATAGACAAGTCTTTCATGACTGAAAGAGGAGTTCGATCCAATGTATACCAATCCCATGAGTGATAAAAATCAAGTCTGGTTAGGGGCGAAAACCGTAAGGGATCCTCTGAACACCTGAGGTGATATGGGTGTCCTTGGTAGGTTGATCGGTTTGGGGTTAACTAACAGTCATAGATCGCTACAGATTCGTCCAATGGTCACTTAGGTTCCTGCAAATGTGGTGGTTTCCTCAAAAAATTCCTAGTTTCCTACACAAGGGTTTGACTCGATAAAATGACTCAAATAGCTCTAAGAAAAGAAAAGATGTATTCAGTAACCACCTCCCCCACACTTGAAACACAATGTACCCAGTGGAATCAAAGATTGGGCTCGAAGAAAAGTGATTAGGAACGAAGTGAACATGTGAAATCGTGAATTACCTAACCCGGCAACCTGCATCGACGGACACAAAACATAATGTCTATCGGCATCCTGTTTTGATCAATGCAGAATTGTTTTTCGAAGGCTGCATCAACCGACACACTAAGAGAAACGATCGACACAGAGTGTGGTCGTTGTTGGTACTAGATTTCCCTCTAGGAAATCCGGCCCGTTAACAAATAAAACAAAGGCCCATATTTATGAGCCCGTTCCAGAATCAAAGATAAAGAGACGAACCGATTCATTTGTTGGGCCCAAACGAATGACACTTTGACAAGGCCCAAGGGATGCCGAAGTAAGAGGCGATCGAGCTCGAGCTCGGCAGCAGACGACGTGGAGATAGAGCAACTCGGTCTTCGTCTGTTTAATCGATCCATGTAAATCTCGGAGATCATTATGAAGGCGAGGCCGAAATATCGGAACAAGAAGGTCAAAGTCGAGACTATTTAAAGAAGAAGTGGCGATTCACTCAAGACATTCCAACCCTAACCTAGAACACTTCGACTAGATAGCTCGATCATCATACTTTGTACTTTCTTTTCGATTGTGTTTGTTCTATCTCGACGATCAATCTCAATAAAGTCTTTGATTCATAGGAAACTATACCATTTCTGTATCCTAAAGTCCAAATCCACGAATACAAATTCTTAGTGTGAATCCCGGATCTCACATTTGGCGCCGACTGTGGGGACTATCTATAGTTTTCCTGTCTTAAGAATCAGATACTAGATCCGATAGATCGAGATGAATCCCGACCAATCTGGCTCTCCCAGCGCCACACCACCAGTCGACCAGCCTCAGACGGTTGACAACGTTCCTCAGAACACCACCGGGGTAAGAATCATGGGTCAGACCGACGGCGTGTTGACGAGCTCTGCCTCAGTCTCCACGACTTCGGCACCAGCCGGCTCAGTCGCCCAAACGATTGCGAAGAGCCAGACTCCGAAAAATGTTTTGTCAGGAACTAACGATCCGAGCAGAAACTGGGTGTGGATGAGAAACGATTCGATTCCCACACCTGGAGGTGGATCTGGAATAACCAGACCTAACTCACCACTGCCTTCTGCTCCGCAGCGACAAGTCCCAGATGACCTCGCCGAAATCCGTTCGATGTTAAGCCTGCTGGTAAACCGAACGAGGAACAACGAGGCAAGTGCACGGGCCCAAGAGATCGTGAACCGCTCTCTGGCCGCGCAGCTCGATGAACAGGAAAGGCGCATTACCGCCCGTCTCGAAGAGCTCGCCAGCCAAAACCAGGGGGTAGGTCAGCACATGATCCACGAACCCCCATAAGTCCTCCACCGTGTACACGCTTTGCCTTCTCCCAGGTAGTAACTCCCCCGGGAGCGTCGGGAAGTTTCGCTAATACGTCTAGTAGCGGCCTCCGCCCTATAATGACCCCTATCGCGATACCGACGCCATTCACTTCGAGTTCAATGGTCACAGATCCAACCGCATCAGGGAACCGACCATTACCTGGGCCACCACTTTTCCCGAATAACTCCAACATCCGGCTGAGGCAACTAGGAGGCTCTGCTTTTGCCTCGAGCTCGGGACCCGTTAACGGGTCAAATACGGTACAGTTCCGAACGCCGCAGGTCGACCAGACGAGATCGATTCAAACAATCGATCTCCTGACCCCGTTTTCCCGGAACAAGCGTCAAACCAGGCACAAGCCCAGTTCACGCCTACGGTAGGCGATGAACACGATATGCTTAGACAGTACATCGAACAGGCTAAAGCCCAATTCAACAGTCTAAGCTCGAAAGTTCACATGGCAATGAGCGCGGCGCCCGACATCGATCGAGTGATCGAAGAAACGCGACAAACGCCGTTCACAGACCGGATCGCCTTCGCAAGGATCCGAGAAATAAAAAAAACTAAATTTCCGGAATTCTCTGGGAAGTCGGACCCGAAAGCCCATATCAGGGCATTCCAACTAGCAATGGCAAGGGTATACCTTACCGACGAGGAGAGAGATCCGGATTTCTGCAGGCTCTTCGCCGAAAACCTATCGGGCTCTGCCCTAGAATGGTTTGCCGGACTGGAAGAAAGGTCAATCGACAACTTCACCCAGTTCATGACGGCTTTCCTCAAACAATACTCCGTCTTTATCGAGGAAAAGACTACTGAGGCAGCTCTATTTGGCGTCTCTCAAAAACCCGACGAATCGCTTCGCTCGTACATCGACCGATTTAAGGAAATAAAATCCAAAATCGCAAACCCACGAGACAAAGTAGCTATATAGAAGCATTGTGACGTGGACTATGGTATTCAACCAGATTCCGCGAGGAAATAACAGTCCGCGAACCTCAAACACTCGATGACGCCATTCATCGCGCATCGGCCTTCGCTCGCCTCGAGGACGAAACCACGGCCCTCAGAGAAAAGCATTGAAAAGAAAAGAACCCGTCGGGCTCGCAGAACTCGAACTCAAAAAAGGATTCCCGTAAATCAGGAAACGTTAATGCGGTCGAGAGCCCGAAGAGCTCGAAGAAATTCGAGTTCGACAAGGAAAAATTCTTTGAATTTCACAACAAAAGAGGACACTCGACTAAAGATTGCTATACTCGAGCTAAAGCTGAGGCTCAAAAATGAGAGTCCGAAAGCAAACAAGACTCCGAAGTCGAGGAGGAAACTCCATCCGACAAAAAGGAAAGTAAACAGACCAAAGAGTCGAACACCAAGAGGCCTTCTCAGAATAAACGAGAACGGACAAAGGAGCCGGAATCTCCCGAAACACTCCCTCAGGGGTCGCGGAAGCGAGTTGAGTTTATTCTCGGCGAGCTCAGCCTGAGCGGCACCCCGGAAGGTTCGGCGTTATCTCCACCTCCGGCTCCGGTTAAGAGTTTACGCTCACGAATCAAACTCCCTCGTCTCTGCAGGGGGGGGGGGGTGTACGGGCTATACCCCCTAAACGAATCGACTTCTTCGGTGGCTCCAAGCTTTGCCGAGACTCGGTCAAGTCAATCAAATCTCTTCAAAGAAGAGTCGAGACTGACAAAGGAGGGAAAATCCCAATGATAGGTCCAGACCACGAGATCACTTTCCACGAGAGCGAGACAAGCAATCTCGACAAACCACATGACGACGCTCTCCTCGTTTGTCTAGTAGTGGGAGATGTCGAACTCTCAATAATAATGATCGACACAGGAAGTTTGGTGGATGTACTCTTTTACGACGCGTTCAAAAAGATGGACTTCAACGACTCCGAGATCGTGGAAGAAATGACACCACTAGTAGGGTTCGCTGGCGAAACAACGTACTCGATGGGCTCTGTCTTCGCCCCAGTGATAGCTGGAGGAGTCCGAAGAATGACAGAGTTCGTCATAGTGGATCGGCCAGCTCCCTATAACGCAATTTTGGGTCGACCATGGATATACGACATGAAAGCGGTACCATCGACCTACCATCAATGCGTAAAATTCCCAACTCCCAAAGGAGTAAAAACTGTGTACGGAAGTCAAAAGATTTCCCACCATTGCTACATGAACGGATACAAGCAGATTGAGAAATCCCCTGCGTAGCAATTACAGAAAGAGGACGAGCTCGCCACCATGCAGACCAAAAGGTCGAATGACCCGAGTCAAATAGGACCTCCAAAGGACCTCACGACCCAAGTTTGCATAGACGATGCTCATCCCGAAAGACTCGTTGGCATCGGAATCGACCTATCAGAGCCAGTTAAAAACGAACTGGTCTCTTTCCTTAAATATAACGTCGACTCCTTTGCCTGGTCTTCAGCAGACATGAAAGGGATCAACATCGACGTCACCAGCAACGAGCTGAATGTCGACCCAACCTACAAACCAGTAAGACAAAAACGTCGAAAACTAGGTCCGGAACGAGCTCAAGCCGTCAATGACGAGGTCGATCGATTATTAAAAATCGGATCGATCAGAGAGGTCAAGTACCCCGACTGGCTTGCGAACCCCGTAGTGGTTAAGAAAAAGAACGGGAAGTGGAGAGTCTGTGTAGATTTCACGGATCTCAACAAAGCATGTCCGAAGGACAGCTTCCCACTCCCACACATCGACCGGCTGGTCGAAGCCACCGCCGGACATCAACTACTGTCCTTCATGGACGCTTTCTCGGGGTACAATCAAATATTAATGAACCCCGAGGATCAAGAAAAGACTTCGTTCATAACTGATCGAGGCACGTACTGCTACAAATTCATGCCCTTCGGACTAAAAAATGCAGGAGCAACTTACCAACGCCTCGTCAACAAGATGTTTTCAGGACTCCTAGGCAAAACTATGGAAGTCTACATCGACGATATGTTGGTCAAATCTTCCAGGTATGAGGACTACATCCCACAACTAAAAGAATGTTTTATCATTCTCAATAAATACGGGATGAAACTCAACCCAGCAAAGTGTACCTTCGGGGTCCCTTCAGGAGAATTCCTAGGTTACCTAGTGACCGAAAGAGGGATCGAAGCAAACCCCAAACAGATCGCAACGTTCATAGAGATGAAATCTCCCAGAACAACGCGAGAAGTCCAGCGCCTGACTGGCAAAATAGCTGCTCTGAACCGTTTCATCTCGAGGTCGACTGATAAATGTCTGCCCTTCTATCACTTGCTCAAAGCGAACAAGAAGTTCCTCTGGGATGAAAAGTGCGAAGAAGCGTTCACCCAGCTTAAAGCTTACCTAAGCGAACCACCTATACTGGCGAAACCAGTAGAAGGGGAACCCCTCTACCTCTACCTAGCTGTTTCCATGGCAGCAGTAAGTGGAGTCCTGGTTCGCGAAGAACAAAACGAACAACGGCCGGTGTATTACATCAGTAAGACCTTGATCGACGCTGAAACCTGATACCCCGCCATGGAAAAACTCGCCTTGGCGCTGGTGACATCAGCTCGGAAATTCCGACCATACTTTCAATCGCATTCGATCATAGTGATGACCTCTCAGCCACTGAGAACCATCCTTCACAGTCCAAGTCAGCCAGGTCGACTGGTCAAATGGGCTATCGAACTTAGCGAGTACGACATAGAATACAAAGCTCGGACCTGCCTAAAAGCGCAAGTGCTGGCAGATTTCATAATCGAGCTCCCTCCAACCATCGAACTCGACCCGACCTCTGCCAAGAAATGGAAACTCTACGTTGATGGAGCTTCTTCGAGGCAAGGATCCGGAGTCGGGGTGAAACTGGTCTCCCCGACGGGCGAAGTACTGGAACAGTCGTTCAGACTGGGCTTCGCCGCATCAAATAATGAAGCAGAATACGAAGCGCTAATAGCCGGCCTCAGACTAGCAATAGCGATAGGAGCCCGGGAAGTAGACGCCTTCAGCGATTCCCAATTAGTCAGGAGCCAATATCATGGCGACTACGAGGCCAAAGACGAACGAATGGAAGCATACCTACGGGTAGTCCACACGCTCGCCGAACAGATCGAATTCTTTGATCTAACATGGATCCCGCGAGGGGAAAACACCGCAGCCGATGCCCTTTCCGCATTAGCATCGACCTCAGATCCTAACCTCAAAAGGATCATACCTTTCCGCATTAGCATCTATCCTTGAAAGAGGACGAGCCTACTGCAAAGGACGATGTTGAACACAAGGAATGTCCCAAGGACATCAGTCGCGATATCATCGAGATTGATGACGATCTCGATCCAAGAAACTCCGTGTACGTCGCGAACGTCCCCGACGGACCAATCCAAGCCGCATCCGCTAGTCAAGGACCCGAGCCTGACAATGACGAAGACTGGAGAACTCCAATCATTCGATACATTACAAATGGCGAAGTTCCCGACAACAAATGGGAGGCACGGAAACTCAAGACACAAAGTGCAAGGTACTTCTTCACACAAGGAGAGCTCTTTAAAAGGAGTCTCTCCGGACCTTACCTCAAATGCCTCAATAAAAAGCAAGTCCTAGCCGTGATCACACAGGCCCATGATGGATCCTGCGGAAGCCATTCCGGAGGACGAGCCTTGGCCGTGCGAATCAAAAGGCAAGGCTACTTTTGGCCAACAATGGCCACCGAATGTGAATCCTTCTCCAACAAATGCGACAAATGCCAAAAGCATGCCCCGATTATCCACCAGGCATCGGAGAAACTCTCCTCTATCTCGTCGCCATACCCATTCATGCGATGGGGAATGGACATCGTGGGACCCTTAGTCGCGTCCGGCAGAAAGAAAGCCACACACCTATTGGTAATGACGGACTACTTCACCAAATGGATTGAAGCAGAGTCGTACCAAAAAGTCAAAGACGTTCATGTTAAGGAGTTCGTCTGGCGAAACATCGTTTGCTGACATGGAATACCCCCTGAGATCGTCACCGATAACGGTCCCCAGTTCATATCAAACGCCTTCAAGGAGTTCTGCAGAACATGGAACACAAAGCTGACTTACTCAACGCCACGCTATCCCCAAGGGAATGGGCTGGCGGAAGCGGCTAACAAGGCAATCATGAACAACCTCAAGAAAAGACTCAATGAGTGCAAAACGAGCTGGAGCGACGAGCTCCCAGCCGTACTCTGGGCCTACCGGACTACCCCCCGCAAATCCACCGGCGAGACTCCCTTCTCGCTGGCTTACGGGATCGAGGCGGTAGTACCAGCCGAAATCCTCGTGTCAAGCATCCGCAAAGAAGAATGCCCACGACAAGAGGAACTTAACAACAAGATGATAACGGACGAGCTCGATCTCGTTGACGAAAGGAGGAACCTCGCACTGGCTCGAATCCAGAACTACCAACAAGCTGCAGCTCGTTACTACGATTCCAAGATCAAAACTCGAAGGTTTCAAGTAGCAGATCTCGTCTTACGGAAAGTGTTAGACCATAAAAAGGAAGAACACGCTGTAAAGTTAGGAGCAAAGTGGGAAGGTCCTTACCAGGTCACCGACGTTGTGAAGGACGGGGTATACCGACTCAGGTCGGTGGAAACCCAGAAACCTTAACTACGACCTTGGAACATCATCAACTTCAAAAAGTACTTCCACTAAGAGTACAACAACATAATCGAACTACGAAATGGCTTGATCCCATTAAAAGGGTACGTAGGCAGCTCGATTTCGAGCACAGCCACCCCCCAAACACAAGGCTCTTACCGAGCTCAACAACTTCAAACGAAGTCTTACTAACTTATCTTTGTGAAATCAAAATAAGTCTCCCGATCAATGTGTCCTTCTGTCTTAAAAGTCAAGAGTCATCGCGAAATACTTCGCCGTTACAAGGCGATATGAAATTATCCCTTCGAAAGCTAGAGTGATATGAAATTATCTCTTCAAGAACAAAGTGATATGAAATTATCTCTT
The DNA here is from genome assembly GCA_030180135.1 of Orychophragmus violaceus. Taxonomy (NCBI): domain Eukaryota; kingdom Viridiplantae; phylum Streptophyta; class Magnoliopsida; order Brassicales; family Brassicaceae; genus Orychophragmus; species Orychophragmus violaceus. The sequence goes on along the minus strand of CM058235.1, from coordinate 65,112,982 downwards.
CAAGAATAAAGCGATATGAAATTATCTCCTCAAAAGCTAAAGTGATATGAAATTGTCTCTTCAGAAACAAGCGATATGAAATTATCTCTTCGAAATTAAGCGGTCCGAAACGACCTCTCGCAAACCTAAAATTCTCCCAACCTTATACAGCTCAGAAGAATTAGGGGGCCACCCTCTCCCTTTAAGCGAAAATGGCGACGTCAAGGCAACCGATCACACGGAAAGACCTCCGCGCACATTCAAAACGGATCTTTGTAAGTCTACCCCGATTTATCGTTCCCATTAAACATCAAACTCGTACTGCACATTACGAAAGAGCTCGAACTCGAGTACGAACGACTATGCTAAAACAGTAAAGTCTATGCTAAGGCATGAAAGACTCAAAAAGAAATTCATTGAAAAGAGGACACAATGTCCTCGAGTTCGAACAAAAAGAAAAAAATCAAAAGCCCCTTCGGGCAACGACAGAACAATAAAAATTGCCGCGATCGCGAGGAAGCCTCGTCTCCATCCTCCGCCTGATCACCGGTAGATGCAACCCCAGTCGGAAGATTCGATCCGTACTGATCAGGATGGGAAGCAGCCGGCGGCGGAGCATGCGCCAAAATAACCGAGTCGCTCGACACAGTTGGCAAGTTTAACTTGCCAACACTGAAATCGGAGACCGCTGCGGCATTCATCTCTTCCATGGCCGCCCTCTTTTTGTCAGCCAACCTCAGCACTTCCTGAGTCAGGTCAAGCTCGCCGGAAGCAAACTCCGCGATGATTTCGATATTGGCTAGGGTTTCTTGGAGGCGAATCTCAGCGTTGGTCTCGAGCTTTCATTTTCGCTTTTCTCCTTGATCTCTTTAAGGATTTCCAAGTACTCCCTGCTCATCTTCTTCCTCGCCTCGTGAGCCGCGACCTTCATGTTGAAGTCTCTCCCCACGAGGACCTCCTCCAGGTCAGTTCGATCTTAAGCAGCTCGCGCAGTTGCAACCCGACTCGCTTCTTCAGCGGCCAGTGTGCGACCTTCAGCCGCCTGAAGCTTCTGAGAAAGATCTTCCTCGCGATTCTCGAGGACCAATAACCGAGCTTCTATTCCCTCGTATCTAGCCAGTTTCCTTTCAAGCTCCTCCTCTCGAGCCAAAGAATCCTGCAGCTCTGCGGTCAAAATTCCCACCAACCTTTTGGCGGCCTCAAGCTCGCCTACTTTTAACCTCCCGCAAAGCTCACGCTCGGACTGGGCCACGAGCCCGTTCGTAGCCTCCAGGAACTACGCAAGCACGCGAATGATAATTCTCTCATACAGAAAAAACAGCAAAAACAAAGCAGTACAACTGTTACCTTCCCAGCGGCTGTCGCCATCTCGGTGTACATATCACCAAGGACCATGTCCCCGACGGTCGGAAGCCGAACACCCATAGGCCTAAAGCGCCTTAATAAACGGGCTGCGCTCCCCGGCGCCCCAACATCCTCGCTCGATCTACTCGAGCTCACCTCCGTATCGGTCCTCTAACGCTTTGGTGCAGGGGAAAGGTTTCCACCCCCACGCTGGCCATTCGGCCTTCTCGAATCATTCAGGCAAGGGCCGCGCAAAGCCGGCTCCCTGAACGAGACCGGAGCCGCGTCCCCAACAATCGGAGAGGAAGGAATTTCCCTCGTCCCTACGGCCGCGTCGAGAGCCTCGGACCTCGGAAAAATAACTGGGGAAGGGAGAGGAGAATCACACATGGCAAAAATGATTGCGTTGCTCAGACTCCCATCCCTCACCCTCTTCGCCAACTCCATAGGGTCCTTCCCGTTTCGGCGACTCCTCGATCTCCGAGATAATTTCTCATGTGACGGAGTGCTAGCGTCCGAACCCTCGCTCAAAGAAGGACGACCTGTAGAATCATCAAAAAGAAGGGTTTAGGCCTTTCCAAATAATGACGAACAAAACGTCACGAACAGGCAAACTCACTTTCTCCTGCCCGCTCGATAATACGAAGCGGAGGTCGAACAGCTCGAAACGGGTAAGCTCGGGGAGGTGCAGGAGGAAGCGGTAAGTCACGGGAAATCCGAAATCGATCCCGCGGAACCCCTCCCAGATCGATCCTCAGAGCAGCCTGCACGCGCTCCATTGTAAAACTATCCCAGTTGATGGTACCCCTCCTCAGTCGAGTTATTAAGGCCTCCGTAATAGGGTTGAGGTCAAGCGATTCGGGGAACTCTGTGATACAGACTAAAACCAATCAATAATCGGACTGACAAAAAAAAAAGGATCGAGTAGTAAAACCAAGAGTCTTACCAACGTTGGAAGCCCACCGTGAAGGGACGACCGAGCAATCGAACTCTCCGACCGAATGATGGGTAATCCTAAAGAAAAAATATCGGCCCATCCATTCATCCCTCGATGGAAGACCGTCGAGGATCCTCCCAAACCGAGGAGAAAGACGATACGTCCCCGTAAAGCGAGGATCCTGCTTCACCGAGCAAACCCGCATGAGCTCCTCGGGGCCAAACTCAGTCCCCTCCTCCGCGGCCCTAACTCCAAGTCTGATAACATATCGAACAAAATTTAGCGTCATTTGATGAAACGCCAACTGGAGCTGGGCCAACACTAAGAAAACGAGGCTGGGAATGGGGAAGAAGAGCCCACATTTTTCGAAATAAGTGTAGGAGACGCAGTAGTAGCCTTCTACGACCGTTTCAGGGGATACCGCCGGAGAAGGGATGACGATCTCGACATCCGGCGGAATCCGGAAAAGCTCCCTCAACTGCTGAATGTGGTTTACGGTTAACAAAGACGGCGGGTGCGGACCGAACGATCCCGCCGCCGCACTCGTACTCGCTCCCGTCGGGTCTCTCAAAGCCATGAGGAAAAATGTATCGGAGTAAAGAAAAACAGAGAATCTCCGGAAAGAACTTTTTCCGATTGCAGAAGAGATATGAAGGAAAACCTTAAGCGAGAAAGAAATAGGGTAAAAAGGAGAAGACAAAGGGTAACCTTCGACAATATGTATGATTATCTATAGTGGGAATCATGCAAGATATCGTCCGTACAACTCCCAAGTTCGTATTAATTACTGAGAAAATCGAGACGATTTGGACTCCTCGCTTTCTCTTTATCCCAACCGTTGATTTAAGATCGACGGTTACGAATGCGAGGCAATTAGGTCACATCAGCAAAAGAACGAGCCTGAAAAGACTCTTCTCGTCCCTCGAATATCAGCCGTCGATGATCGACCAGATCCATGGTAGGAGATGAAATTCTCAAACAAATACACGCCGCGGCTGCCGACGCGCTAAAAAGTAGCTCGGCTCGTCCCACGCGCTCATTCTTGGCCGTTAGATCAAAGTAAGATCTACGGATATGGCGAAAGCAATCATTAGGTTTTCGCTACCCGAGACACGCGCACGTCTTCCCGAGAACGTCCACCGCCCATTAACCTCGACTTGTCGAAATTAATGGCCTGGGGGGATATTGTTGGTACTGGATTTCCCTCTAGGAAATCCGGCCCGTTAACAAATAAAACAAAGGCCCATATTTATGAGCCCGTTCCAGAATCAAAGATAAAGAGACGAGCCGATTCATTTGTTGGGCCCAAACGAATGACACTTTGACAAGGCCCAAGCTATGCCGAAGTAAGAGGCGATCGAGCTCGAGCTCGGCAGCAGACGACGTGGAGATAGAGCAACTCGGTCTTCGTCGGTTCAACCGATCCACGTAAATCTCGGAGATCGTTATGAAGGCGAGGCCGAAATGTCGGAATAAGAAGGTCAAAGTCGAGACTATTTAAAGAAGAAGTGGCGATTCACTCAAGATATTCCAACCCTAACCTAGAACACTTCGACTAGATAGCTCGATCATCATACTTTGTACTCTCTTTTCGATTGTGTTTGTTCTATCTCGACAATCAATCTCAATAAAGTCTTTGATTCATAGGAAACTATACCATTTCTGTATCCTAAAGTCCAAATCCACGAATATAAATTCTTAGTGTGAATCCCGAATCTCACAGTCGTGAATACTGGTATTCGCAGACACTGTTAGTTCGTGTTTTCACACAAAATTCCTACCTATAAGCTATTAAGATCACACAAAACACACATCAAAATTCAAAGGCCTTAACATAATCATAAGGTTCACAATTTCCATAGATAATGGACTTACAGACGACTCAGGAAAAATATGAAAAATGACTCCAGTAGAAAGAAAATAAGAGAAAACAAAACAAAATATAGAACCGGATATTCGAGGTACAACAAACTAGAACTCCGCAGAGCTCTGATCATCAATCCCGGCCATGTAATCAGTGGATCCAGAATCCTCAGCATCAGCAGCAGCGTCAATGTTAGGCGTAGAAGAGCAACTACGGCGAGGATCAGGTCGTGGGACGCTAACTCGTGGAGTGCATCAGCAAGAACAGCCAGCAACCATGTTCCACATATGTCGCAATGTGTCGTTGATGGACGTTTGGAATGCAAGAGGAGCCATCTCAGCAGGTAGTATAGGAGGTTCTAGATACGCAAGAGGTATGAAGTCTTCATCTGGGGGAGTAGGTGCAGCTGGAGAAGAATCTCCCTTTCAGAGCTTAGCTCGTGATACGGGCTTCACAGGTGCTCTGGAGGCTGAAAACTCATATTCAGAACATCATCAGTGATCTTTTTGAGCTCTGGTAACGGGAGCTTAATACTCCACTCTCGATCCAGTGCATTTGTGAAAATCCAATTACGACCTGGTTGCATCCAAGTCGCGCTCTTCATGTGATCCTCGTCCATCCACATGTGTTTCGTGATAATCGTGTAGCTACTCATGTTGATGCCAAATTCCTGAAGATCAGAGTCAATAGGCTACCAACTGTCTCCAGATCATTCCCACTAAAAGCCTTAACCTTCAGGGTGTAGAGATGGTCTGCAAAGACCGCACCCATGTTCAGGTTGGGATAAGGCTCAAGCTTTGTCCATATTTCATCAGGGAAGATATGACCGATCCCTGTATGTAGCAACAGAAGCTTTGGCTTCCTCATCTTGCTCGGGTCCGCCTTGCACAAAATCGTGTTCCCCAAGACACGTAAGACATACCTCATAACCGGATGCCTCACTGCCGTATGTGTCGTGGTGCGGGAGTTATAGATCCATTTCCAAAGTGTGCCAGAAAGTCTGCACATCCTCATATGGTCACTCGGAAGATAGAACACAGCAAAGGGACTCTTTCTGAACCCGTAGATGCCGCAGAGATCAGTGATGGAGATGGGGTACTTCACTCCCTTGCACGTGAAGGTCATGAACCCTTCTTGTTCTCTCTTCATCCGCTCATTCGTGTAGTAGACACGACAAGTAGCCAGGAACTGTCAAACGAGATCGGGGAAAAGATCATACTGCTTCATAGGCATGGTGCCTAAACCAATCGTCTTCAAGATCTTCTCCACTTCCTCTCTGATACACATGTTCTGAACCTTCCAATAATCAATCAGTTGTGTGGGCTTGATCTCCACGTCCCGCCACACATTGTAAAACAGTGTGTCATACTCGTCCCACTCCTCATATATCGGTATGTATGTGTGTGCACGCCCTTTTCTCTGTCTGAGTCTTGGGATCCTGCTCCCAATTACGACACACCATGATCTTATTTTACTCAATCTTAGGCCAAGGAGGCCTAATCTGCCTAACAGGCATCGATGACAGAGGAGGAGGGGATAATTCTGGTGAACCAAATTCTGGAGGCGGATTAGGGCTCGACGCCTCTACTGTCTACTTCTTCGATCTCTTAGCGGGAGGAGCCATCTGCGATCAAAGACTCAAGAACGAGGATTGTCGCAAATTAAGCCAAAGCGTAAAAAATGGTAACAATTCATGCTAATCAACGCAAGAAACAATCTACAGCACCAAAATAATCAACAGTCCATCTCAATTTTGTCCTAATTCCAACAGAATCGCAAATCGTAAGGTTTTGTCGTTAAATCAGAGACTTTCGGAAAACTTGCGATATTGCTCATGAAAACACATGGAAAATATGAAATCACTACCACAAACCCTAACAAGGCATGATTCCAGCAATAAACCATCAAGAACAGGGTGAATTTCGAGTTTTTATACCTTAGGGCTGAAATTAAAAAAAGTGGAGATTCGAAGCACATACCTTTGAGATCGAGTGAATGGTTGATAGAAATGGAATGAGGGTGAAAATCCAAGTGATATGGGCTTTTGAATCACAAAAAACGGTGAAGAAACAAGGATTGTGGAGATTTTGGGGAGAGGTTTTCTGATTTTTGCGATAGATAAAAGTGAGAAGGAAGAAGAAGAAGAAGAAAGAAATTTTAAGGGACTTACCTTGCGTCGACCTGCATCGATCAACGCAGGCAAGGAAAATGTGCATCGACCTTAATGCGTCGAGATAGGTCGATATCCTTTCTTCTTTTCTCCATCTCGGCGTACCCTGTTCAAGCATTGAGTCGACTGATGCACCAGATCGCGTCGGTCGACGCTGAATGTTGTGCTCGACATCTTCGAATCTGTACAAGACTAAAACAAACCGAAAACCAAAAACAAAAGAAAACACACACAAAAAAAATTGTATTTACATACTTACCAGTGGGTTGCCTCCCCCCAAGCGCTCGTTTAAGGTCATTAGCTTGGTTGTAATGTGATCATGCAGTGGGTGTATCATCCAAAGGCACAATGTGACCTCCCAAAATCTCGGTCTTAGCCCAGTAATGTTTCACCCTTTGTCCATTGACGGTGAAGTCCTTGCTTTCAGAGCTCAACATGACCATATCACCATACGGTCGCATCTCTTTGATCGTGAAAGGACCTGACCATCGAGAGCGCAATTTCCTTGGAAAAATTTGCAACCGAGAGTTATACAAAAGTATTTTGTCGTTCGGCTCAAAGTGTCTGGAGACTATCTTCTTGTTATGGTATGCCTTAGTCCTCTCTTTTTACAGCTTTGAATTCTCATAGGTGTGATGTCTAATCTCATCTAGCTCGTTTAGGCTGCACCAATCTCTTCTCTGCAGCAGACTTCAAGTTAAAATTCATCTGCTTTACATCCCATGTTGCCTTATGCTCGAGCTCTACTGGAAGGTGGAAGGCATTCCCATAGAGTAGATGAAATGGTCTAGTCCCTAGTGGCATCTTAAACGCAGTCATGTAGGCCCATAGCGTATCGTCTAGATTTGTAGACCAATCCTTCCTTATCTTTCCAACTGTCTTTTCCATGATCTCCCTAATATGCCTGTTGGAGACTTCGACATGTCCACTTTTCTGGGAAAATGATGTTGAGAAACAGCTCAAGAACCACTTAAGCATCATTGGTTGGACTAGCCACTGCTTCAACCCACTTAGTCACATAGTCTATAGCAACCAACATGTACTTGTTCTTAAAAGATGAAGGGAAGTGACCCATAAAATTGATACCCAGCAGTTAAACACCTCAACTTCTAGGATGAAGTTCTGTGGCATCTCATGCTTCTTGCTGGTTTTCCCTCTTCTCAGACAAGTGTCGCACCGAGACACAAAAAACTGAGCATCTCTGAACATGGTAGGCCACCAGAAGCCTGCTTGAAGAACCATAGATATTGTCATGAAGGTCGCGAAATGTCTAGGATACTCTGATCCATGATAGTTGAAAGCACATTCGAGACCTCAGACTCAGAAATGCATCTCTTGTATATCCTATCTGAGCAGTGCTTGTACAAATATAGTTCGTCCCAGTAGAACCTCATTAGCTCTCACAAGAATTTTTTCTTAGCATATACCTTGAAGTCATATGGCTAAGTCTCTGCAGCAAGGTAATTTGCAATGTCTGCGTACCATGGTCGATCGAAAGTTGTCATGACGCATATTTCCAAGTTGTAGTGACCAATTTAAACCGTAATAGGTTTCGGGTTCGTAGACGCTCTGCGTCGACCAACATCAAGAGATGTGTCGATCGACACAGGACCTTAACCTTGCACTGACTTCCTTGAATCGACTCAATCCTCATCCTTTCGATCCTTGCATCGACCGACACAAGGGGTACGTCGATCGACGCAAGCCCCGCAACTCGACAGTTCTGCAAAAAAATTCCCAAGTATGCATCCAACATTGATTCAATCATATAGACATTCTATTCGAGTAAGAAATCGTAAATTGGAACGTCTTCCTCAACCATGATCCTAGAAAGGTTATCAGCAACACCATTCTCAACTCCCTTCTTGTCTTTGACCTCAATGTCAAATTCTTGGAGAAGAAAAATCCATCTCATTAACCTCGGTTTCACATCCTTCTTCTGCATCAAGTACTTCAAAGCTGAGTGGTTTGTATGTACTATCACCTTCGATCCAACTAAGTATGATAGAAATTTCTCAAATTCGAAGACCACAACCAACCATTCCTTATATGTAGTGGCATAATTCTTCTACGCTTCATCTAGTGTTCTGTTGGCATAATAAATGGGAAGAAGCTTCATATCCTTCTTCTGCTCCAGAACAGCTCCAACTGCAAAATCACTGGCATCACACATCACCTCGAAAGGCAAATCCCAGTCTGGTGGTTGCGCAATAGGAGCACTCACTAACACTTTCTTGATATGTTCAAATGCAGCTTGGCAATCTGCAATGAACTCAAATTTCACATTCTTACACAGCAAAGCAGTTAGTGGTTTAGCAATCTTACTGAAATCTTTGATGAATCTCTTGTAGAAACCAGCTTGTCCCAGAAAACTCCTCACAAACTTCACATAATATGGCGTCTTAAGACTGGTCATGACCTCGATCTTCGCGTGATCTACCTCGATCCATGATTCTGAAACTCTGTGCCCAAGAACAACACCATCTCTGACCATAAAGTGGTATTTCTCCCAATTCAGAACCAAGTGCTTCTCTTCACATCTAGCAAGCACTTTGCACAGATTATCCAAACACTCATGGTATGATGGTCCATAGATAGAGAAGTCATCCATGAACACCTCCATGGAATCCTCAATCATGTCTTTGAATATGGACATCATACATCTCTGGAATGTGGGAGGAGCATTACAGAGTCCAAATGATATTTTGAGATATGCAAACGTACCATAGGGACAAGTAAATGTGGTCTTCTCCTAATCATCGGGATGGATGGAAATCTGAAAGAATCTCGAGTATCCATCTAGAAAGCAGTAGTAGGGGTGATTAGCCAACCTCTCAAGCATCTGATCAGTGAATGACAACGGGAAGTAGTCTTTCCATGTCGTTGCATTCAGCTTCCTGAAGTCAATACACATCATATTTCCAGTCACAGTCCATGTAGGAATCAGCTCACTTCTCTTTATTTACCACTGTGACACCTCCCTTATTAGGCACCACATGCACTGGACTGACCCAATCACTGTCAAAGATATGAAAATGATCCTAGCTTCCAGGAGTTTCAGAATCTCCTTTTTGACAACCTCCTTCAGATTCGGATTCAGCCTCCTCTGATGCTTAACTGATGACTTAGTCTCATCCTCAAGATGGATCCTATGCATGCACAAGTCCGGAGAGATACTTGCAATATCATCAAGAGAATAGCCAAGAGCTTTGCGATACTTTCGCAGCTTGCTCAGCAGTAAAGTGGTCTCTGCGTTGTTCAAGTAAGCATTAATATAAACAGGATATGTGGAATTCGGTCCAAGAAATGTGTACCTTAGCCCTGCAGGGAGCTGTTTAATCTCGACTTTTGGAGCCTTTTCCTCTCTTCAGTCACTGAATTTTTCAGCCTACTTAGAGGAACCAACGAGCTCCTCTTGCGCCATCACATGCTCACAAGCATCTAGCATCTTTACATATCCAACAGCAGTGTCATCTAGATGCTCCATCTCCTGCGTAGAAATGATCAAAGCTCTCTCCAAAGGATCCGCAGCATGTGTCATGTGCAAGAATTCTTCTGCTAAATCGCTCAAGTGTCCACATAGAAGGTCTGTCCGTCGATGGTAGGCCGCTTAATTAGGTTGTCTATGTCGAAACTCATCTTCACATCACCCACATTCAGAGCTATCGTTCCCCTCTTACAATCGATCATCGCTCCAGCAGTAGTCAAGAAGGGTCTACCCAAGATAAGTGGATCCCTTGGCTCTTCTCCATACTATAGAACGACAAAGTCTATCGGGATCATGCAGTTGCCAATTTTGATTGGCACATCCTCCAAAACACCATCTTGAATCTTGACACTCCGATGAGCTAGAATCAATGAGATCCTAGTAGGCAAGAAATCTGTCATCTCGAGCTTCTAAGCAACTGAAAAATGCATGAGTTCACTTTCGAACCAAGATCGCACAATGACCCTCAAATTTGTCTCTGTAGATTGAACAATCCAAAACAAAACTCCCTGGATCCTTAAGTTTCTCATGAATATTTCCTTGAATCACAATACTGCATACCTCAGAGATCATCATGACACCATGTTCTTATTCATGTTTATCGAAAGCATGTCCTTTAAACATCGTTTCATCAATGGAGTAGTCATTATGGCATCGATCGGAGGAACCTCGATAAGTACCTAGTTCATCATAGTCTTACACTTATCCATCTGAAGCTCGTACTTTGACTTCTTGGGGTTCTTTGGAAAAGGAACCTTTGGTTTATAGATCCGATCATCTGCACTTTTAGGCTTCTGAGAGTCTGGTATATGCGTCTGACCCTTGTCTCCATCGACATTGGGTGTGCACCGATCGACATGGGGTCCAAGAGTTGGCTCCTTCGTCGGCTTAACAGATGTGTCGGCCTTCTTTGCGTCGACCAAGGTGGATAGCGGATCCTTCTGCGCTCCATCAAAACTCAAAGAATCCTAAACATCCCTTTGAAACGATCGATGCTAAGGTGTGTCGGTCGACATGGGGTCATAATCCGGAATTTTTTCTTCGATTTCCTCCAGCTCTACAAGTTCATCAACACTCAAACCCTTTTTCAGCACAGGAATGACCCCCTTACCACTTCTCAGCGTGTTGGCATTGCACTGATACTTCAGATTAACATTTGTCCTTCATGGAAGGGTTCCATCTTGCCTCTTCACAGACCCAGCAGTATGTGCAACTTGAATGTCCAGCTGTTTGACATGGGTGTTCAGAGCCTCGAACTTCCCATTCAAATAAAGGTATAGAGCATCGATATTCCCATTAACGTCCATAAAAATCTTCTGCTGACCCTCTAGAATATGATCCAGCATTGATTTCATCTCATTCTGCGCATTCGCTAGAGGAGGCATATGGTAGGATGAAGAACCATAGTTCGTGCTGAAACAGTTGTTGCCCAAGGTGTTGTTGTTGTTGTTTCTCTGGAAAGGCTTCTGGTACTGAGGCTTGGAGACGTAGCTAGACGAATTTTGGTTACATGTGAAGGTACTCCTTTGACCAGTCCCGTTGCAGCCAGCTCAGCCTTGTTTATTTCCAAACCTTTGACCCTGAAAACCAGTCCCACCAATAAAATTCACATCCTCTTCATCGCACTATTCTTCATGCTCAAACCTCTCAACCTCTACAGAAAATTGTACTTTCTTCTTGTTCACTAAGATGTTATGAACTGAGTCCAGCTTTTTGCGTAGCTTAGCAATCTTCTTTCCATATGCACTCCCAGCTTGTCTCATCCTCTCAAAGTCTGCATTCTTGGTGCTATTGCTAGACGCCAAGTTCTCAATCAGCATGTAAGCTTCCTCGGGAGACCTTGTGTTGAAGTTTCCATTGCTCGCAGCATCGAGAGTCATCTGATACTTCTAGTCTAGACCTCAGAAGAAAGTACCCAGCAAATGAACCTCTGAGAACCCATGATGTAGACAATCCCTCTGGTACGCCCTGAAACGCACCCAAGCAGCCTTGAATGCCTCAGTAGGTCCTTGAGTGAACTGAGAAATGCTGTTTTTCAACTCTTCTGACATCCCATCATTGTAAAAGTTCCACAGGAAAGCCTTTTTGATAGCATCCCAAGTATTCAGTGAACTTGGTGGTAACTGCTTCAGCCAGCAAGCTGCTTCCCCGGCTAAAGAGTGAGGGAAGAGTTTGCAGAACATGAAGTCATAATTAACTCCATTGTACTTCATGCACGTCACCAGATCCTCGAATCGCTCATTGTGATCCATGGGATGCTTGTGGGACAATCCACATAAAGGATGTTGTCCCACCAAAGTGTAGTAAGAGGTTTTTATCACAAAATCATTCCTCTGAAAGGGAGAGGTCTGATCTCAGACTTGTTCGCATAGAACTCATCACGTATGTTGTAATCACCGAGTGTCCTTCTTATCACGACCTGCGCTTTCCCTTGCGCTTGTGCAACAACTGCGCCATCAGCATGTGCAACAACACTAGCATGTGCAACAATACTAGCTTGTTCTGCGCCCGCAGCAACAAATGGCACGATGGGACGTCCTTCCCCATCTAGTTTCTGACCCTGATCATTGGAAGAATGGCCCTCAAGGTCTCTTAGAATACCAGCCTCATCCCGTTCCAATACCACGATGTTAGGATTCAACATCTCAGCTGGTTTCTTTGCTTTTATGTTCGTTCGTTCCAACTTTGCAAGCTCCTTGTTTCGAAGAACAAAAGCTCTCTGTCCGGATTTCTTTTGGTTGCACGATAAGGCATGCACTGTCTGATTCCAAAATCTGTGTCGACCGATGCAGAGTTTTTTTTGATCGATGCAGATGTTCTTCAAGCAACCCGAAACACACAAAACGGCAAAGCATGGAACTGTGTGAGTAAAACTTGAAAATAGACGCTCAATATAAAGTCTAAACTTAAATCTATCGAAGACTCAAAATAGTCTCCAGAAACGGTGCCACAACTCTATATGTTCAAGGTTTCAATATCCCTAGAGATACACTTAAAGTTCACAGATTGCAATCGTAGTATACAGGGGTCGAATGCACAGAGACTCAAGACTCTCACGATAGACTTTCAGTATCGAATAAATCTAAGAATGAATGAATTAAATGTAAACAACCATGCAAAATCAAATAAGTTCGGTTTGTTTTTAAGAATAGGAAAGCGTCATATTTCGGGAATTTCCAGAAAATCAAGCAATGCAGATCAATTATCAGTCATGATCAAATTATGCACGATTCTAGAACTCAGATCACAGAGTTGAAATAAACCAACTTTCAATGCAATAATTTACTAAGTCTATATCCTAAAAATCCAAATGTCGTTGCCATTTCTAGAGATAGCAATAAGCACAAGTTTGATTTGTTCACAAATTATCTAATCCAAATTTCTTTGAAATTATCTAATTTGCTCACCCTAAGTTCTGTCAGGTTATAAGTTACACTTACGTGTCAACTTAGCAACCTATGATCTAGATTCTAGATGATCAATCTAGAACTAGCCTTACGAATAACTTTTGGTGAAGATCTAATCAGGTTATGAATCTTAACATATAAATCAATCTAGCATTCCATGAAATCCCTAAACGAGAATCCATAAACCTAGCTAGAGATCTTCTTGAACATATCAGATGAAACAAAAGACATGGATGAAAGAGATATCATATAAATTAGGAGGGAAATAATAAATGAGGTTCAGAATCTTCTCTCAAAAGTAGTACAAAGTATCGGATCAGCCCCAAGCTCTAATCTCTCCCAAAAAAGACAAAGTATGAAAGTCTCCATGATAAAAAACTCTAAAAACCTAATTAAAACGCTAATACACGTTTTGGGTTTCTTCTGTAGATAATGAAACTTCTGGGCCAACTTGTAATTCTTCAAAAGTCTTCATGATTTAGCGGTGGATTTGTTGTTGTGATCCCGTGTCGACCGACGCAAGGGCTGCATCGCTCGACACACGGCTCCTTATTCAATGGTGACTTTGATTATTTCGGTCTTCAACTCCAGTGTCCCAAAAAGCTCCAATATCTTCAGAATATTTCCAAACGTGTGCAAACCTGTAAAGGACTAAAAAAGACTCGATAGACACCTTAAACGACTTGATTATGTACATATATCATGGCTTAAAACCCATAAAATAATGATATATCAAAAATAAGCCAACCACATCTTGCAAACACAAAATTAATCGGACGCAATAATAACATGATTAAACAAGTACATAAATAACATCATTAATTGTACCAGGTCCAAAAAGCATACAAGGGAATCAAAGAAGAAAGAAAACAGAAACTACTACTATTCGGACTAGCGTCGATCTAAATCACATTATCCCCAGTCAAAGGACTCCCTGGCTGAAAACGAGGCCGATCGGCCCCAACAACGGTGACACCTCCGACGAGAAGAACGGATGAAGAAGGACGAGGTTGCGACAAAAGAGAAATAATGAGATCGTCCTTGCCGATCGTAACCGTTCTCCTCGCCTCAGATCGAGCCCTCCAGTCCTCAAGCTCAGTCTTACTCTGGCAAAGTTTCTCATGGGAATCAAAATACATGCACTCGCACAGAATTTTAAGAAGTGAATGATGCCTTGCAGCTGATTCTCCTTCACTGCCATCTCTTGCACCTTGGTTTGCTCAGATAAGTATATTCGGCAGTTATCTCATAAACCGCCTTCTCACGCTCCCGAAAATTATCTTCCTTATGCGACAACAGTAGTTCTCTTTTTCGACCTCTTCAAAAATACGGCCCTTCTCCACGCTAGCTGCAGCCTCCGCAGCCACAAGATCGCCTTTCAACTTAGTCATATCATAACAAAGTTCAATCCTCTTCCCTCATAGCTTCTCTACCTTCCATGTCAACCTCTTCACTTGTTCTCTCTCGGCATCCAGGTCGGACCGAAGCTTAAGGTACTCTGCTTTAGGCGCCTTTAGCTTTTTATCATATTGCCCGATTATGTGGTTTTCTAACCGCCCATCTACAAAATTACGAGGGTTAGGAAAGAGCGATGAGCACCAGAAAATTGAGAAAGGGATAAAACATAACAACAACAGAATTTGAGTCAACTCCTTATACGCTGAAACCTCCTCGAACTCTTCGACATGAGGAAATGAACATGGAAGGCGCACAAAACGACTATAGAGGTCAACACACAGGCACTAGCACCAGCATCTACTGAAGTCAAATTCTCAAAGAGGAAGGATGAACCTGGAAATTCTCATGGCGCTTAAATAAGGGGGTAAGTCAGATCCTTTCGCCTCTTCGCTCTCTTGTTATCCTCAGAAAGAGTATCAGACGAGCGTTTATTAGTCGAAAGAACCCTGAGCGCAGCAGGGACCGGCGTAACAGTGTCGCTTGTTGAGGCCAAAGAAACTGAGGAACCTATAAGTTCAGAACTTGCTCAAGTAGGTCTTCTCTCTTCCTCAGCATCAGTCACATCAACCTGAGAAGCTTTCGGCTTTGTAATCTCTCCTCTTCTAGAACCAGCTGGAAAACGTAAAGAGCGGATAGTAGCATCAACATGGGATTTGTTGGGAACAATCGAGCAATCATCAACTAAATGAACTACAACTCCCGCCTAATCATGAGAAGCTTCAACCGACACCAGAAAAATTGATGGATCAAGAAGTTTCCCCCTCGAGGTCGGTCGAAGGAGCATCCGAGGAGATAGTGGTCGCCTCAATAAGACATTTCATTGAAATAACCAGGCTATCACCGACCAAGCGAAGTGTTTCCTCAATCAAGTTCTAGGCAGAACCTGAACTAACCAAAGGATATTTTGATTGACCTTCCCCAGAATATCGGAAACGCGAGCGAAGTATATCAGCGTAACTAATGTTGATGTTCCTTCTCACCTTCCCCATATTTTGTAGATAATATGGCTAAGAAACAATGTGCTAAGGAAGCAAATGAACGGGAGGGGATGTATCATTTCGAACAAAACCTAAAGCAAAACAATGTCAAAAACCGCGGTTCAAAGAATCCGCCAAAACGCGGGGAAGGAAAATACTCTTAGAGGCTCACTCGGATTAACTATAACTTCGCTCTGACGAATCCTCTCAAGATCTAAATCGGTCAACCTAAGGCATCCCAACGTGTGAATCTTGTCTATACCAGCTCGAAAATAGGGAGGAGGAGGAAGTGATATCGAATGACAAACTAAAAAACAATAAAGAAAAGGGGGAAGTTAGGAAAAAGCAGAAAATAACGGTCAAACAAAGTACTGAAAGACCTACGCGGGTTAAAATTCCATTGAGATCGTAAAACCTTGTTCGGGTCGAAAACAGAAGAACCAATGACCCTCGCATAAAAGAATTTGTGCTGCCAATCGGAAATCATGCGAGAATACCTCTGAAGAATTCCATATTTGGAACGAATTTTAACATAATAAGTATTTCAGGTCTCAAAACAAACGAAAATGTCGATATCTCCTCAAAGAATCGTAGAGAAACGTCAACTCCAACTTCACTTCCTATGAAAAGGGAGGCAAATATATTCCGAACAGAAACATGAGTAAGCTGAGTAAAAATATATGTCGTGCATCACAGTACGCCACCAAAGGATCATCAAAGGGAACCACAAATTCACATAAGAGAAGAACGCCTAGTAAAGACATATCCAACAGGCAGGTAGGGCCCATGGTCTTTCGCCAGGTTGGGGGGACTGTATCTCCAGACCAGGCGACAGTTGATACAAACCGACAAATTAGAGTTTTCCCTGACGCAATCACGGAATATAGCCCAACAGCTGGCCTAACTACCTCCCTCGGAATCTCCTCCCCACTTCTGCCCCGCGAAGAAATCACGCTGATAAGAGAGACTCTTCCGGAATTTAGGCGATTCAAAGGGACAAGGGTGCGATTCGCCGAAGTTTCACATGAAAAATCCCGGTCGAAAGATGATCCGGAAAAGGACCTGAAAGTCAAGGTGGGAGAATCCGATGCCTTGTCATCCTCACCCGACGAAGACACACTGGACTCAACGTGAATACCATCTATAACAAAGGTACGATTTTTGAATGGCACAACAACTTTGAGGAGACAGAACGGAACGAGAGCATAACAATGGGAAAATAAAGAAAAACAAAAGTAAAAAAAGTAGGAGAAAAATAAGCAAAGAAAGAGTTCTTTGATAAACAACGACGAAGAGATGGAGGTGAAAGAATACAATAAGTGCATTTATGAGGAACCGCTGCTGTAATCACACACACGCGATGCTTACGCCTCGACAAACGCACAAACTCTCCACCAATCAAAGGAGAACACGTGTACTTGTTGAATGAAATCAATTGCCCGAAGAAACCGAATCGACAAACCAATATGGCTAAAGGATTTAATTGAAATTTTCCTCAATCGAAAACTCAATGAACCACAAAATGGGGGGGAGGCAATAAGGTTTGGAAAGCAGGCATGTTAACATTATTTTATCTCACACTCCACTATGCTTCTCCAATAAAATTATATGAAATAGATAAAGGACAAGGGTAGGAATGGCACAATCATTACCTACCACCGACCTATCTTGCCTAGACAGACCCACATAAGATATGTCATGATATCTGCCGCAAGCTAGAAGGAGTGGATGACTAGCAGACATTCCAAGCTAAGCTACGAATCCCTGAAATTGAGGAAGAAAAACACTATAAATACACGGTACCTTGCATCTATTCAATTCTAGAGAGAGAAAAGACATTTTAGAGAGAGATATATTCGTATTAAAGGCTCCGAGCTACGCTCAGTTGTTCTTCCGACCTCTGTCAACATCTCCTTTAAGTCCCTTTGTAATCTTATCGCTTTCTCTCATGAATTCATCATATTTGTAATCATTTCACTTGGACTAAAACATATATGTTCTTTCGACCTACTATTTCCGAACTACTGCTTTATTAGACAGAGGATCTCTGGATATCTCATCGTACGTCACTCAACCACTCACTCGTATTTACATATTTACCATTGTGTGAAATTCTCCTTCATCAACGGTACCCAAAAAAATTGTAAATCATCAAATGGATTGTAAAAAAAGTGATATTATTTACAAGAAATAAAGGTAGACGCTCTATGTCTCCGCGTGGGGGACCCTGCCTGCTTAAGATATGCTTTACGGTACTCTTACCCTCTATCTCCTCCAAACTCGAGCTTTACCACACGCGACACTTATAGATTTGGCATCTTTCAATTCGATTTTTATTTGAACACAAATTTGTTTACGTCTCTCTTGGCTTCGTATATTGTGGTGTTGTTCTTTTGTGAGTTAAGAAACTGCATCTGGCTGCAAAAACAAGATGTTGTTCTTCTAGTGGTACTTAAAAAGTGTATCCACATGCAAAAATTAGATAATGCATCCAAAATAGTTGAAAATTCTGGATGCATTTGAAACTTGAGTTGAGACGCGCTTTGGTGCGTCTGGATTACCAAAAATCTAAAATACTCTCATTTTTTTTTAAAATAGCATTTTTCGTTAAAACCGTAAAATAGCGATTTCCCGCCAAAACAAATAAATTGTGTTTTTCCACAAAAACCGCAAAAACGTATTTTCACCTAAAACCGCAAAATTGTGATTTTCTGCTAAAACCGCAAAAGTGTGTTTTTCGCCAAAACCGCAAAATCGCGTTTTTCGCCAAAACCGCAAAATCGTGTTTTTCGCCAAAACCGCAAAATCGCGTTTTCCCTCCAAAACCGCAAAATCGCGTTTTCCCTCCAAAACCGCAAAATCGCGTTTTCCCGCCAAAACCGCAAAATCGCGTTTTCCCGCCAAAACCGCAAAATCGCGTTTTCCTGCCAAAACCGCAAAATCGCGTTTTTCCGCCAAAACCCTAAAATCGCGTTTTTCCGCCAAAACCGCAAAATCGCTTTTTCCCGCCAAAATCCCAAAATCGCGTTTTCCCGCCAAAACAGCAAATTGTGTTTTTCCGCCAAAACCGCAAAATCATGTTTTCCCGTCGAAACCGCAAAATCGCGTTTTTCCGCCGAAACCGCAAAATCGTGTTTTCCCGCCAAAACCGCAAATTGCGTTTTCCCGCCTAAACCGTAAAATCGCGTTTTTCCGCCAAAACTACAAAATCTTTTTTTTTCCTCCAAAAACGTAAAATCGTGTTTTCCGCTAAAACCGCAAAATCTTGTTTTCCCGCTAAAGCGCAAAATAATGCATTCAACTACAATACACAAACACACAAAGAAACATAACTGCATCCAAACGCAGTTTTCAAACACAATTTCTAAATGCACAAAAGAACTACATCTAAAAACTGCATCTGGCTACAGACTACAGTTTCTAGACGCAGTTTTCAGGTGAGGAAAAGAAGAGGGCATGTGTATTATATTTATATATGTATATATATATATGTGAGTAATGCTGCGTGTGGCTACAGACTACAGTTTTTTTTTTTTCAACACACTACAGTTGACCGTTTGATCCAAACAAAGACGGTAAGAACATGTGATTGCTGTTCATACTCCATTTTAATTGGATACATATATACTTATTTTGCATACAAATGGACATATAACTTTTCCAATTTATGAGCTACAAAACATGTGTCATTAAACCAACAGACGTAGCTCACTAGCTCTTCTTGTGGATATTCCTTTGAGAGAATGCTGATGAGTCTGTTCCGATATATAAACTGTTTAATATGGATAATTTACGTCTTACCATTTATTATCAAAGACTGGTTTCGGGTTAAAAGGGATTGTAGGTAAAATATTCGGAACTTGTTCTGTTAAGACTTACGGATAGTTTTCCATTTTTGTCGGCAAGAAAATATAACTTTGTTTGTAATTATTAACATAATAAAAAATAATGCACTTTCAACAAAACATTGGTTTTAAATGTACGTATTATACTTCGATTTTTAGTTATAAAAATTCAGCCTATCTTTGTATTTTCGAAATTGCTTCAGTGCTTCACCAGTGAATTTTGAGAGTATGATTGACAGCATAGCGTTTCAAAAAAAAACTAATAAACGATTCACGTGTAAATAAAAACAAAAGGTGGACGTCCAAAATATATAATACAAATTGTCTTTTCTTTCGTCATAATTAAAAAGCCAATGAAATTCAATCTTTTATAGATGGCCAATGAAACTCAATGAATTTTTTTCAGAAATCCAATGGAATTCAATAGGCTTTACTTCATTTAATTTCTTATAATATCTGCCGAAAATAAATATCAAAGGTAGTTTATATGGTCGACACGTAAACGCATTATCAATTCCACTCAGTTTTATTTTATTTACTTGTCATATTAATGTTTTATTCTTTGGCCACATTGCTGTGAGCCTGTGAAGTTCGTATAAATCCATGTTCTGGACCCAGCAAAAAAAGATGTATATAAAAGAAAAAAAGTGGATATTTTGTGTCAAAAAAAGATGTATATAAAAGAAAAAAAGTGGATATTTTGTGTCAAGAAAAAAAAAAGATGCTTCTCTCTGCTCAACGGAAGCAAACAAAATCAAATAAATGTGAACTCGATTAAAATTTAAACGTATCGAATCTCAAGGGGGTTGGACAAAGAATATGATAGAGTTTAAAGGGAATTATTTTCCATTTTTGGTTGCGAATATATTTCCTTTTATGGAACATAGAACAACCAAAAAAGCTCTAAAATAAAGATTCATCTTGCCTGTCCTTAAGAAAAGAATTGATTGTTAAATCAGCAAAGTTTCCACAATATAGGAATAAACAAAATTTGGCAAAAAGAGTAATTTTTTTTTTTTGAAAATATTCTAGATTTTTACTTTATCCGAAGTTATTCCCGATTGTTTTTCGCTAATAGTTTTGATCGATACCAATATATACTAGTGTTGTCTTCCTCTATTCAATGGCCTAGTCTTGAGGCTGTAGTGGAGTTCAGTTTTATTTCTGCATTTTAATTGATTCTTAGCTTAACAAAATTTATTTCTGCATTTTAATTTTAATTGATTCTTAGCTTAGTTTTATCAAAGCTAATTAAACCCGAGTTAGTTATTACAAAAGGAAACACATACAGTACAAACTGCTTAAGTCAAAGCTAGAACCTATTACATGCATACAACCATAGATAACACAAACACACATATATCCGAAAAATAAATAAAGTCGTTCTTAAATCAAAGTAAAAATTAAGGAGTTATAATATAAACTCCAGAAAATGATGTTTTAACAAGAACATATGTACGTCAACGTTGAAGGCGAATGACTCCAAAGAATAGCTATCAATCTAAGCCAACATGGTTCTCATCATATCATCTGTACCGGGTGCAGACCGGCTCTTTGTCCTGGCTATTGGTAGGAGTGGAGGAGTCTCTCCTGGAGTTTTTGACGTCAGTTCTTCAGCTCTCTCTGCTTGGACTGCCCAATCTGTTCTCAAAAGTGCAAACAACATGAGAGAAGCACATGTCGCTTGAGCCGCAAGCAAGCCAAACCAGAGACCTGGAAACCCTAGTTTGAAAATGAACCCTAAGAGAATAGCCACCGGCATGCCCACAAAGTAAAAAGAACCCAAGTTTATGTTGGCACCAAGTTTTGGTCTTGCACAGCCTCTCAAAACTCCACAACCGGTCGTTTGAGGACAGTTCCCGAGTTCACATAGACCCACGATGGGCAATGCAATTGAAGTAAGCTCAAGAATCTCTGCATCCGTGGTAAACAAGCGCCCCCATCGGTGCCTAACCAGCACAGTGAACACCATTGCCATTAGGCCTAAGGCAGCCGCGCAGAAGAGGGAGATGATCATGGATACACGAGCTTTCGCCGGGCGTTTAGCCCCCAGCTCGTTGCTAATTCTTGTGGAGACGCCAAGGCTGAGAGAGGATGGGAAGACGTAGACTAAAGCTGTTGTTTGGATCAATATTCCCATGGAAGCAACGGTGGCTCTTGGGTTAACCAAAAGTCCACACAAAATGATCATGAACTCGTACCACCACCACTCCAAACAAACAGATACACAAGTGGGTATTGCAAGCGAGAGCAAAGACGACCAACCTTTAAGAGAGTCAACAGTAATTGGGACCCATGTATCACTATGCACGCTCGTGAAATACACAAAAGAAGATAAGAGGACTACGAGGTTGAGATTGGTTAAGACCATAGATATAGCGACTCCAGCGACTCCCATCTCGAGCTTCACAACAAGGAGAAAGTTCAAGGGAACGTGAAGGAGAACGGACACGGCCGTGGAATAAGTCACGGGCAATGTAATGTTTTGTGTTCGGAGGTAAACACGAAGAGGGTGAAGCAGAGAGAGGAGGAAGAGGTCAGGGATGGCAAAAAGAAGAAACTTTTGTGCAACGGAAGATATCTCTTCATCTTGGCCGCACCACAAGAGGATTCGCCTCATGTTGAGCCAAGAGACGGAGATCGGGACCGAACATGAGAGGAGGAGGAGGACGGTTCTTTGAAGGGTTAGTCCTAAAAGCTTCATTTGTTTAGCACCGTAAGCTTGGCCACAGATTGGTTCCATCCCCATGGACAAGCCGGAAATAACGGAGTAGCCGGTGATATTAGCAAAGCCGATGGAGAGAGATCCTCCGGCTAATTCAAGCTCCCCGAGGTAGCCGAGGAACAACATCGATATCATTGCTCTTGAGTACATAAGAAGTCCGGTCATTGCCGTCGGCACAGAGATTCTTCCGATCGCCTTCACTTCCTCCAAGCCCTGCCGCCAAAATATAAAGAGAAAAAGCAAGTCAAGAACAAGAACCGTCCACGTCTATAGATATTTTTAATTAACCCGAACTTTTGTCTTTTTGGGTTAATAGTTAATGATATCACTCAAATTAATACCTTTACCCAAAAAAAAACTATTAAAAGAAATATATCTCAAACCGCGAATAAAGTATTGAGAAACAAAAAAAAATATATTAAATACCTCGAGAAAAGTTGGCCATCTATTAGGGTCTAGAGAATCGTTATCGGCGAATTCGGAATAATGGGGATTGTTTGAATCACAGATTTCGAGTTTTGAGAAATGGGTTTTGTCTTTAGAAGATAGTAGCAAGGAAGACGAAGAAGATGGTGTTAAATTACACATGGTTCTCGAGACGAATAAAACGGTTTTGAGCAGAGTAGAGATAAAGAGACAGAGAGACAGAGCCCAGAGCTTTTAAGTCTTTTGGAGGCAAAATGATTTATGCAAATGAAAAGAAACAGAGGAACTAAATTTTTTAATGTGGTTTTGGTTGGTCCTTTTGGAGGATAGAGCTCTGTATTTATACTTACAACGAATTACTATCCTCTTGACATGTGGCTCTTCATTAGTTTTTGTTTTTTTTTAACATGAAATCATCTTCTTTTCTTAACTCTATGAAAGTGGGATACTTTTGACTTAAAAAAATCGTGGTACAGCAAATGAAAATGACACTAGGAATTCCATTAGATGAAAACCGTATATAATGGAACTATATATTTAATATCATTCCAAAAACAAAATTTGAACTCTAATCCTTTAATCCTACGATAAGTATTTTAACCACTTGATCAATAATGAATTAGTTTAACCTGCGAAAACAATGCCAAAAATAAAATGGTTCGGTTTTTGACCCAAAAAAAAAATGGTTCGGTTATGTTGGCTGTCCAAACCAATTTTTACCAATTTAACCAACTCTTTAGTACTAACTGTTATTATAATATGAACATATTGTTACCTCTTATGATGAGATGAGTTTCCCAAACTTCAATATATTTTTTTATGGGCATGTGTTTCCACTCATTTAACATGTGTTTTTTATAATGAGTTTCATCTATAAATTTTTAATCAATACTAGATAATTTTTTTGTGGAAGCTCCTTTGATTTAGTGATTAACCAATGGTTATATGCAAAAAAAAAAAAAAAAATCGCAAATGCTCATTTCTTCTCGTTCTCAAAAAAGGAGATCCCCCCCCCCCCCCCCCCCCCCCCCCCCAACAATTTTAACTTTAAAAAGTAATAAAACATGAAAATATATTATATAATTAGTTTCGTTTGTCAAATACTCTAGCATAGTTTAACTTTAATATTTTTGTTAACATTTAGCATAATTTTAGTAAATATCATATTTTGATTTTTGAACATATATATAAGTAAACAAGGGCTTGATTGCTTAAATGCAATAGTACGAGTGTGAGATTTACGCAAGCGCACAACTATAATTTTAAGTATTATTGGATGATTTATGCGATTAGTATAAAAGATTAAAACTAATACATAATATTTCTTATGGGTTGAAAGCAACGGTTGAATTACTGGTTTAACATAAAACTTATCAAGATACATATACTAGAGCGGTTGAGGTAGTCCAAGTGGTAGAAGGGTCTGAGGTGGCAACCACCACCCGGGTTCGTAACGCGGGCACTGTGCCTAAGGCTCAGGGAAAACCTTCCCAGGTGAAGCTGGCCTGCGGCCTGACTGGGCCCAGGGAGATTAGTCTGGACCACGGTCTGGGATCCTCCCTGGATTATCAAAAAAAAAAAAAGATACATATACTATATGATTTTTGTGAGAATATTAAAGCGCATACTGTTCTAATAAAAAAAAATTAAAATTCTATGTTTCAATTTATCATAAATAGTTAGCTAAAAAATATTAGTTAATATAATATGAATATATATATATATATATATATAATATTTTATAATTAAACATATATTAATTTTAATATATACATATATATATATAATTATATCATAATATAATATGATAATACTTAATAGAGGAAAATAATATCTTTTGCTTTTGCTTTATTTTTCTTTTTATTTTAATAAAATATGTAATTCTGTGATTTTAATCAAATATGATATTTAATTTAGCAAAATATTTTTAATTTATTATTATTTAAAATATTACTGAAATAAAATTACTTTAGTCCTTTGCTACTATGAACGCTGGTGGAAAAAAGGTTTTTGGTTTTTAGCGATTTTAAGCAGTAAAGAAACGATATGAAGTAAAACAATTTATGCAACTGAAACCTATTAGGATATACATGATATCTGAAGAGGTATTTGATTTGTTCGTCACGGCGTAGTACAAGTGGTAATACAAGACGTGACTCAGGACGTGATTATGTTCGATTGATGAGATATGAACGAATCTTTATGATGTGATTCGGTTTATGGGTTGTGTGCTGAACTGGATGAAGATCTTGGAGTGAAGATTACAGCTTGGAGTTGTTTACTTATTCTTTGAATAAGTTTCAAGAAAAAAGGAAAAGTTCCAAAAAGGTGGAATAGAAAATATCAAAACAAAAAGGATATTTGCTATATCTATATTTAGGTAAACTTGAGGAGCAATGGTTGTTGCATGAGCCGTAGAGATTCTCCACCTGGGAGATAAACCTTTGCAGTTCAAGATGGATGGGTTGCAGAGATCCACTATTGATGGACAAAGCTTCAGTGCTGAGATAGAACCAGAGATGGAAATTGGAGAAGAGAAGATGGTGGTTCATACTGAACCTGCTCTAACATCTTCAAAGCCTATACCTGATCTTAAGCAGAAAGCTCCAAACATCACACCTAAGCCACTTCAGGTCAAGCCAAGGTACGCATCTTCTGACCTTAAGTATGCAAACTCTGATGCTTATTTTGCAGGGTACAGAGTCAGGAAACGAAATGTTCTACCTGGCCTTGTTGTGATTCCCAAGCTCCTCGGTAAGTCTCACGCACACGATGCATATACGCCACCATGGATGAGAAGAATTTCGCAAAGGCATACTCTGCCTTTAGCGAATCCGCCTGACATCTGACCACGTGCCACAGTCAAGCTAATGATTTAAAACAAGCGTTGAGTGGGAGGCAACCCACTGGTGAGTCTATGCATATGAGTTTTAGGACTAATTTTTCATTTTTGTTTTTCTTGAGTCTTTACATGGAAATCTAGCGACAGGAATGCATTGTGTCGATCGACACAGATTTCATGTCGATCGACACGAAGGAAAAAAGGATCGATCCATCACTTTGGGTCGATCGATCCACTTTTTCGCGAAATCGAGGTTTGACCTCGGTTAGACCGCTCTGACCGATTCGAATTTTAAAACACGTGTCGATCGACACAATTAATCCGGATCGATTGACACAAAGCGAACCAAGGTAAGTACTTCTTTCTCTTTCGCGTCTGTTCTTATTCACACCCGAAACCTCGATAGCCGAGAGCTCTCTCAAAAACTCGTTTCTTCACCGAATCCATCGATTCAAAATCCTATCTTGGGCGAAATCTTGCTCTCTATCCATATCTCTACTCCATTTGTGTCGAAAACAAGATGCCTCGTAAGAAGAAGAGCCGGACAGACGGGGCAAGTTCGTCTGGGTCAACACCAGCAGAGCCACCTCCTCCAATGACTCCTCTGTCTCCTCCGGGTTCTCCACAGTTACCTGCAGAGTTCCCGACACATCCATGGCCCAAAGGAGAAAAGGAGAAGATACTTACAGAGAAGGAGTGGGGTATGCCAGCCAGACAGGTTGTGATCAGTAATGATTTTATGCACAGAGAGGTGTTGGACACCTGGGATGAGTATGACACCCTGTTGTACAATGGGTAGTGTGATGTTGAGATAACCTACGAAGCTGGTAAGCCCTAACTTTCTGAGGATGACTGGTATGCGAGACCAGGTTGTGCTGTGTTTGAGGATGATGGGTTTGGGTACCATGCCTTATGTCCGGTATGCTCTGTATCCGGAGTTGGTACGTCAGTTTATGGCTACAGTGCGAATCACGTATAGGGACTGGAAGGTCATTTGTGTTTCATGGTACATGGTAGGAGATACAGACTGCCAATGCGAGACCTCTGTGCTATCTATGGGTTCAAGAAGGGCTACACACGAGCTACGCTCCCAGAGGGCTTTCCTGACCTTGAGACGTTTTGGGGTAACTTCGGTTCTACGCCTTATTTCGCCAAGGATACGAAGATGAAGGATCTATGACATCCGGTTCTGAGATACGTCGTACGCGTTCTGGTCACTACTCTCTTGTGCAAGATGGAGCCAAAGAAGATGAGGATGCATGAGCTGGTACTACTTCATCCAGCAGTGGCACATCTGTGTTCCCATGAGTATGAGCATGATGGTCCCTACGAGAGGACCATCCTAGGTGCGGTCTTTGCAGAGCATTTGGTCACGCTACATGTGATAGGCTCAGAGTTTTAATCCTATTCTACTGCAAGTGCACAGTTATGCTATTGTAGTATTTAGGGTATCGAATCCACAAGGACTCACGGACACACGATAGATTATGAGCAATCGAATTAAGCTAAGCTAAGCAGATTGTAAAACAGTAAACAAAACAGCAAGAAAACGAATGAAGTGAGGTGAATGTAAGCAATTAACGAAGGCGTCAGGTTTCAGAAAGTTCTCAGGATATCAGGAAATCAGATAACAGATAATCAGATTTAATCTATTAGTGTTCTTGAACTAGAATCACAGAAGTAAAACTATCCAGCTCTCGCTGCGATAATTATCTTTGTCTAACAACCTAGTAGGCCAACTCTCGTTGCGAATCCTAGAGTTATAAACATGCATTAATTCCAAGTTCGTTCGTTCACAACTTCTCTAGACCAAATCTCTTTGCGAATAGATAAGTTGCTCACCTAAATCCTTTCTAGCTAATTAACCAACTCTCGTTGTGTAAATCAACCTAATATCAATAATCTAAGTGGCTAGTTCAGATTAAGCGTTAAGAACGATTTAGATGAAGAACTAGATGATGAATCCAAATTAATCAGTTAGTCTAGCATTCCTTCAAATCCCTAATGAGAATTCCCTAACCTAACAAGAGATCTACTCAGGCATAGCAATTATAACAGAAAACATAGTCAAAATAGATATCATAGATGAATCAAAAAGAGTAAGAACAGGGGTTCGAAATCAGGTTTCTCTCGAGAACCAAAACAGCCCCCAAATCTCCTAATCTCTCAGAACAAAACTCAGAATAAAACTTCAGAAAAAGATTAGCCTAACAAGTGGCTGAAAAATCTAATTAAAAGCTAAAACACGATTTGGGTCACTTTGTAATTATTAGAAACTTCTGGGCTTAATTGCAGATCTTCAAAATCTTCATTAATCGGCTAAATCTTCTGACTCGCGAACCGTGTCGACCGACACCTAAGTGGTGTCGATCGACATCAACATCTGATATCGGCAGTGACTTCTCCTTCTCGGAAAAATGCTCCAAATAGCTCAAGAATGCGCCATAATGTCCTAGTAAGCTCCAAACGTGCTAAAACCTGTAAAGTACCTAAAAGGACTCGAAAGACTCTATAGGAGACTCGATTATGTACATATATCATGGCTCAAAACACCTAAAAACCATGATATATCAACTCCCCCACACTTAGCTCTTGCTTGCCCTCATGAAAGTAATATAATAAAGCATAAGAAAAGAGGTTTGAAAACTCTGAAACTCATTTCGTCCTAGAAACCTTCGCATTCTCATTCACTTAGTAAACCACTGAAAACTTTCCTGCCGAGCTCAAAACCACAATGTACTTCCTCCACACTTAGCAACTGTCCCAAGTAAACTCCACAATCAGATTAGGATATTCAAGTTCACCACACTAGCCTCTGTATACAATTTAGTGCGGTCTCACAGAGGGAGTATCGAATCAAAGGACACATGGACTCAACCTATTCAGTATCTGACCACCAAACTGTCGGTTTCTGGTTTCTTTCTTTTCTATTTCTCCCTTATCACTGATTTTTCCCCACTGGGTATCATTTTATTTTTTCTATCAGTGCTCTTCCCTTTTTATTGGGGTTTAACTTTGGATCTTTCCATGGATACACAGGAGGTAATAGGGGTCTCTACCACTCCCGTGACCACTTCGAAGCTACTAGCTTATCCTCGGTTTTTATCTCCCTTTTTTTTTTACTTTCAAGGAGGGGAAAATCAGAAACCATACTTTAGAACAAGATCACAGGCTGTGTCAAACACATCAAAGGAATCCGACCCAAAGATTACCAAGCCCCTAAGTGAGAATTTAAAGTTAAGATTAAGTGTGAGACTAGTGATGGATCCTCTGAATACCTGGTTAGATATGTGTGTCCTTGGTAAGTTGATCCGTTTGGGGTTTTCTAAAAGTCATAGAGGTCCTGCAGTCTGTCCAATGGTTACTTAGCTCCTGTTCCAGCGAAAAATTTCCTCGAAAAATCATAGTTTCATACACACTTTGACTCAATAAAACAGTTTTGAAAAATAAGGACTGACTCTAAGAAAACAGAAAACGATGTCAGTAACCACATCCCCCACACTTGAATAACACTGTCCCCAGTGTTACCGAGTATAGAGGAAGCGAAATATGGGTGAAAACAATGTGGAAACTGGGAAAAACTGTGTTCTTACCTTCCGTTGCTAATTGTGTCGACCGACACACAGCTTGAATCGATCGATTCAAAGCTTAGTTCGACCCATATTTTGGCGTGTACCAGATCGATCGCCACAGTATTCCTTTCATGTCGACCGACACACATTCTGAATCGGTCGACACACTGCGCGTTTTTCAGTACTAACGCCACAGACTTGAACATGATCCAAATTAGTTGTGTTTAGTCACACAATTTCCTCAATGTCAGCACTGTCAGGTCACTCAGAAATAAGTCAAAAGCAACAAGATGAATATAAAAGAGTTCCACAAAGTTCAAATCAAAAGAAACATGACAAACTGACTCAAACAAAATCAAAGCTGACTCAAGAAAAATGAAAAGGAAAAGAAAAGCAAACTCAGGGAAATGCTAGGATCACGGAAGAACTAAGAATCAGAATCATCGTCGTGTCCCTCCGGTGGTGTAGGTGATCTCTGACGTCTGCGACCGTGAGAAGGACAAGCGCAGGTGCAGCTGAAAGCTCTAGCAATACCCCCCCAGAGTGATTGAACTGTGTCTGTCAGAAACTTCATGTGTGGATCCGCATCATAACCAGGAAGTGGTTGAGGGGCATCCAGTGGAAGAACCCAATGTGGATGTGGGTGTGGACCCCCAGCAGGGTCAGGGACATGCTCGTTCTCAGCAGGAGTAGGAGCAGCCTGGGAAGAAGCTCCTCTGCAGGAACGAGCAGCAGGTGCCCGCCTCTCAATCCTCGGATCAGGTCTGAAACGTAAGTCATCCTGCGTGTCTATCGATAGCGGTGCATGTCGTATGTCAACTGTGAGCTCCTGCATACCATCTCTGTAGCACCAAACCAAATTTGGCTTCAGCCAGCCTGCGCTCAGCAAATGTGACTCATCGATCTCAGCGAAAGACTGCTCGCATGTATACTCGTGCAGCGGTATCCTGAAATGCTGGAATATAGGTGTCAGAAGACTGCCCACTGACTCTGTCTTGAGCTTCCCAGAACCTATGAATGGCTTCGCCTGTAGTGTGACCAAATGCTCTGCAAACACCCCACCCAGGTTGGTCTTCTCGTAGGGACCCTCGTGCTCATACTCATGGGAACACAGATGTCCCACTGCTGGATGAAGTAGTACCAGCTCCTGCATCCTCATCTTGTTCGGCTCCATATTGCACAGGAGAGTGTTAGCCAACACACGTACGACATATTGCAGGACCGGATGTCATAAATCCTTCATCTTCGTATCACTGGCGAAATACGGTGTAGAACCGAAGTTACCCCAAAACTTCTCAAGGTCAGGAAAGCCTTCTGGAAGTGTAGCTCGTGTGTAGCCTTTCTTGAACCCATAAATAGCACAGAGGTCTCGCATTGGCAGTCTGTATCTCCTGCCATGTACCATGAAGCACAAATGACCTTCCTGCGCATTCTTGGCGTTCCAATCCCTGTACGTGACTTGCACTGTAGCCATAAACTGACGTACCAACTCCGGATACAGAGCATACCGGACATAAGGCATGGTACCTAAACCCATCATCCTCAAGCATAGCACAACTTGCTCTCGCATACCAGTCATCCTCAAAAAGTCAGGGCTTACCAGCTTCGTAGGCTCGATCTCAATATCGCACCACCCATTATACAACAGGGTGTCATACTCGTCCCAGGTGTCCAATACCTCTCTGTGCAAACAATCATTACTGATCACGACCAGCCTGGCTGGCTTGTCCCACACCTTCTCTGTCAATATCTTCACTCTTTCATCCCTGGGCCATGGGTGTGTAGGAAACTCTGCTGGTAGCTGTGGAGAACCCGGAGGAGACTGAGGAGTCATAGGTGGAGGTGGCTCTGCTGGTGTTGACCCATATGAACTCGCCCCATTTTTCCGGTTCTTCTTCCTTGGAGGCATCTGTGAGCAAAAATCAGAACAAAAACTGATATTAGTTGAAAAATCAGAAACAAACCCATCAAAACCTCAACAACAGCATATGCAGCATCAAACAGAGCGGTAGAAACAGTTCATTCACGTTTTTATTTTTGCATTTTCGCACAAAATCACAATTTTCATCACAAAACCAAAAAATTTCAGAAACTTGCAAAATCAATCATGAAAACTACCTAGGTATCACCATTCCACTACCAAACAACCTAAATCAGTGCTATTTCACCACGGGATTAAGAAATGAGAGCCAAAATCGAATTTTTACCTTTGGAACCGAATCTGAAAATTGGGGTTTTAGAGAGAATACCTTGGAATCGACACAAATGGATTATATATATGGATATAGGGCAAAAATCCGCTCAGGTTAGGCTTTTGAATCGTCGGATTTGGTTGAGAAACGAGGGAGATCGAGTTTTTGAGAGAGCTCTCGGCTATGGAGGTTTCTACAGAAATGAAGAACAGTCGCGAGAAAGAAAAGAAATACTTACCTCGAGACGCTTCGTGTCGATCAATCCAACCTATTTGTGTTGATCGACACGATGTTTGAAATTTGAACCGGTCAGGGTGGTCTAACCGAGGTCAAACCTCGATTCTGCGAAAAAGTGGATCGATCGACCCAAAGTTCTGGATCGACCCTTTTGCCTCCATGTCGATCGATTCATAGTTTGTGTCGATCAACACAATACATTCCTGTCACTTCTTTTCCTGTAAAGACTCAAAAGAACAAAAACGAAAATTTTAAACGAAAACTCATATGTACAGATTCACCAGTGGGTTGCCTCCCACTCTACGCTTGTTTTAAGCCATTAGCTTGATTGTGGCACGTGGTCAGATGTCAGGTGGTTTTGCCAAAGGCAGAGCATGCCTTTGCGAAATTCTCTTCATCCATGGTGGCGTATATGCATTGTGTGCATGAGACTGACCGAGAAATTTGGGAATGACAGCAAGGTCAGGTGGAACATTTCGTTTCCTGACTCTATTCCCTGCAAAATCAGCATCATAGTTAGCATACTTAAAGTAAGAGAATGCATACCTTGGCTTGATCAGATGTGGCTTAGATGTGATGTTTGGAGCATTCTGCTTGAGAGCAGGTATAGGCTTTGAAGATGTTAGAGCAGGCTCAGTATGAACTGCCATCTTCTCCTCTCCAATCGCAGTCTCTGGTTCTATCTCAACACTGAAACTCTGTCCATCAATAGTAGATCTCTGCAACCCATCCATCTTGAACTGCAAAGGTTTATCTCCCCGGTGGAGATCAATCAGACTATGTCGCACATCAATTACGGCTCCAGAAGTGACTAAAAAGGATCTACCAAGTAGTAGAGGATCATCAGGCTCAATCTCATACTTCAGTACCACAAAGTCCGTTGGAATAAAGTAGTTTACGACTCTGAGAGGGATGTTCTCAAGAACTCCTTCTGGATACCTCTTCGATCGATCAGCTAGGAGAAGAGAGATCCTAGTGGGCTGGAAGTTCAACAGTCCCAATCTCGTAGCCACAAAATATGGTATGAGATTTACACTTGAGCCAAGATCACACAATGACCTCTTAAATCTGTCTATGTATATAGAACATTCTATAATGAAACTCCATGGATCCTTTAGCTTCTCAGGAATCCTGCCATGAATAACGGCATCGCACACTTCAGAGGTCATCAAGACACCTTCTTCGTCAGTCATATTACTAGAAAGTATGTCTGTAAAACATCTCTTCACCAAAGGAATGGTCTTTGTAGTACCTATCAATGGGACTTCAGTTAGCTTATCTCTCATAATCTTCTTGTACTTTTCCGACTGAATTTCTTGCTTCGACATCCTTGGGAAAGGAATCTTCGGTTTGTAGACCTTTTCCTCAACCATATCCGGCTTCTCTGTACAAAGTGGCTGCTCACGTCCATGATGTCGATTGATAGGGTCAAGAATTAATCCTATTCTACTGCAAGTGCACAGTTAAGTGATTGTAGTATATAGGGTATCGAATCCACAGAGACTCTGGTCTCAATAGATTAGAACTGTAGAGATTTACACTAAGAAGAAAGCAATTTGTAGTAAACTAAATAGCAAAGCGAGAAAGTAAACAAGTAGCAGATTATCGGTGGTGAAAGCAGTCAATTAAAGGCGCTAAGTCTAGGGCGTTCTCAGGAAATCAGATAAGCAGACAAATCAATCAGTCAGGATCTAATTAAGCACAGTTCTAGAACTCAAATCACGGATATAGAATTAACCAAATTCCTTTGCGAGAATTCTCTAAGTCTAAGTGCAGCAATCCAAATTCCTTTGCAATTACTAACAGATTAAACCAGCATTAATTTCAAGTTCGATATGTTCACAATTAAACTAAACCAAATTCCTTTGCAAGAAGTTCAATTGCTCAACCTAAATAGTTCAGATTCTAAACCACACTTTCGTGTCGTATTTAGCAACCTAAGATCTAGATTCTAATTGATCAGGTTAGAACTAGCATTAAACTCAATTTAGATCGAAGAACGTTCTATTCATGTGAATCCTTAACTGATTAAAACAAGTCTAGCAAGTCATGAAATCCTTAATGAGAAACACTAAACCTAACTATTAATCTACTCAGACATGATTAATGAAACATAAATCATAGAATTAATAGATTGTATATAAGAAATTAAATAGATAAATGGGTTCGAAATCTTCTCCAAAATAGATGAAGTACAGGATCAGATCAGCCCCAAAAGCTCTAAAAATCCTTAGCTCGAAGTATGAAAGCGTATGAAAAGCGTCTCTAAATAAAACACCAAAATCCTAACTATATAGGCTAAATCTCGGCTGGGGCTTCTTTGTAAATACTGGAAACTTCTGGGCCAAAGTGTAATATCTTCATTCTTCATTAAACCGCCGAGTCTGGCCCATCTCGCTTGTGTGTCGACCGATGCACAATGTGTGTCGGTCGATGCAATCCTGTTTTCTGGACAGTGAGCTCAAGCTCTCGGCCAAACACTCCAAAAATCTCCAAAAAGCTCCAATATCTCCAATTCTGCTCCAAACCTGATTATACCTGTAATAGACTCTAAAAGAACACAAAAAGACTCTAAAACATACTTATATCATGGTCTAAAACTAGTAAAAACCATGATATATCAACTCCCCCACACTTAGCCTTTGCTTGCCCTCAAGCAAAACAGATAACTAAGACATGGTGAAGAGGTTTGAAAACTTTCAGAAACTCTTTTTGTCCTAGAAGCAACAACACTCAGATTCCCCTTAGTAAACCACTGAAAGAATCAATCACAAGACATCAAGACCAATATATACTTCCCCCACACTTAACAATTGTGGTAAGTAAACTCCACAATCACATTCACGCATTCAAATTCTCCCTACTGACTTCTGCAAGTATTTAAGTGCGGTCTCACCTAAGGATTATCGATCAAAGGCACATGGACTCTTACCTTATCAGCTCTAGACCACCATACTATCTTTCTCTAGTCCCTTTCTTCTCTTTTCCCTTCCTTAGCATTCTGATTTTTCCCCATTGGGTATCATTTTTTTTTTTTTATCAGTGCTCTTCCCGTTAAGGGGTGTACTTTGGACACATTCCATGGATGCACAGGATATGAAAGTTGTAGCTACCATTCCCATGACCACTTCGGAGTTACTAACTCATCCTCAGTTTATTATCTTTTTTTTTTTTATGGAAGGGGAGAAGGGAACTAAATAGGACAGGTTTACAGGCTGTGTCAGAACTAACAAGGGAATCCGACACAAAGTATACCAAGCCCTTAGGTGAGAAATCTAAGTCAGTATTAAGTTGAAGTCAGTAAAAGGATCCTCTGATACCTGAAGCGATGTGGGTGTTCTCAGTAGGTTGATCCATGTCTGGGTTTTCTAATAGTCAGGGATAATCTGCAGCTTCATCCCAATGGTTACTTAAGTTCCTGCAAGTGCTGCTAATCTTCTCAAAAAATCATTGTTTCTTACTTAAAAGTTTTTACTCAATAAAACAAATTTTGAAAAATTTAACTGACTCTAAGAAAACAAAAAGAAAGAAGTTAGTAGAACCTCCCCCACACTTAAGACACACTGTCCCCAGTAGTGTCAAGCGAAGGATTGGCAAAAAGAAAAATTTGTTTAAGGAATGGTTGAGTTCTGTCGGATTTTTACCTCTGTCGCTCAGGCATCGATCGTTGCACTAGGTGCATCGACCGTTGCTGTGCGATTTTTCGTGTATGATCGATCGTTGCTCAGGACCGAAACGATCGCTGCAATGCGATTTCGATCGTGTTGTGACGATCGACACAGTGGTGTGTCGATCGACGCACTGCGTATTTCGGATCAGTCAGCAAGTTAGCAGGTTAGTCCGTTGGATATTGTCAGATTTCGTATCCTGCAAGCTGAAAACACTGAAAACATAGTAAAATCAAAGCAACTGATGTATCAAATCAAGCACAACCATCCAAACATAATAGCATCCTAAAAATCAAAAGGAAAAAGTGCAAAGAAAAAGAAAAGATAACAGAATACAGAACCGAATGTCTGAAAATGGAGACTACGCACTCTCGCTCTCATCATCATCTATCCCACCATAGCGCTCAGTGTCACTGGCGGCCGCAGGAGAATGCTGTCTACGACGTCTATCAGGGACGGGCTGATGAACCTGTGGTTGTCTCCTGCAAGTGCAGCCACGCATCCACTCCCAAATGGTCTTCAGTATCCGCAGGAGAATGCTGTCTACGACGTCTATCAGGGACGGGCTGATGAACCTGTGGCTGTCTCCACTCAGCCTCAGACATCTCTCCCAAAGGAACTGCAGAGACAGGAAAAGGGCCAATGTCGTCAACAGGGGTAGCAGCAGGCGCAGGGGCAGAGGAAGATGAAGCTCGTGTGGAAGGCTCTCCCAGCGGATGAGCCATAGAAAGGACTTTGCGCTGCTCAGTCTCAGGAGGCTGGAATCTCAGGGCCTCCAGCGTATCAATCTGTGT
Organism: Orychophragmus violaceus; assembly: GCA_030180135.1. Lineage (NCBI taxonomy): Eukaryota > Viridiplantae > Streptophyta > Magnoliopsida > Brassicales > Brassicaceae > Orychophragmus > Orychophragmus violaceus. The sequence goes on along the minus strand of CM058235.1, from coordinate 65,077,058 downwards.
CAATCCAGGAGCAGGAAGATCCAAACCACACTTCTCAGAGCTCTGATCATAGTAAACCCAAATGCGTCCCTCCTTGAGCCAGGTGGCGCTCTGCAAGTGGCTGAAATCAAGGAACTCCTTGGCTGTGTTACACTCTGTGCCCTCTAGGGGAATCCCCCAGTGCAAGAATATGGGAGTAAGCACGCTCCCCACTGTCTCAGTAAGAACACCATCAAATGGCTTCAGCTGCATGTCGCATAAGTGCTGAGTAAAAACAGCTCCCAAGTTGAGACCCTTAGTGGGATCTCTAACGCCAGAACCCTCAAACTGGTCCCTCAGCCCGATGAACAACATCTCCATCTCATACTTGCGCATCTTGTTGGCCTCATACTTGCACAACAAACTCCAACACAAGATACGCAAGACATATCTCAGTACAGGATGCTTAACCTGCTTCACCGGTGTAGTCCTCGAGTTGTATCGGCCACTGCCAATACACTCCCAGAATGACCGAGCCTCCTCTGGATCCCACTCAAGTGGCATGCCAATGCGTCTCGGCTCAGTGCTGAAACCATAGATCCTGCAGTTATCTAGTAAAGGAACCCGATACCTGACTCCTAAACTCATGAAGGTAAAGATACCTCCTGTAGCACTCCTGCTGTCTGGATCCGGGTAAACCACTCTGCAAGTGGCTAGCAGCTGTCTGACCAGCTCTGGGTACAAATCATAAGGACGCATAGGCATTGTCCCTAGACCAATGCCCTTACATACTGCAAGAACATGCTCATCTATCCCCAGACTCTTACAGGTAGAGTAGTCTGCAAACTTGGTTGGTTTAATATTCATCCCACACCAACCGTTGTATAGCAGCGTGTCAAAATCATCCCACTGGTTAAGCAGTGGCCTCTCTGTAAACTCAGCATTCTTAAGGAACTCAGCAACGTTTCGTGGCCAGTCTCTAGCTGTCGGGATCGGTGTCTCATCTGCTCGGGGCCAAGGCAGTGCTACTGCTGGACCAACTCTCACATAAGGCTCAGGTGGCTGTGATTCTCTATGGAACCACCCTGGTGGTGGAATGTACTGTCGTGTGGCTGTTGCTGCTGTGGCTCTGCGCTTGCGGGGTTGTCTGCGAGATACCATCTGCATTCAAGAAATTAAAACAATTAGTCTCGGCAATCTCTCTGTGAAATCGCGAAGCATCGACCGTTGCACCTAAGGCATCGATCGTTGCAAGACAATTTCGCATTATCGAACAAAATCCCCAAAATCGCAAAGCAACGACCGTTGCATAAATGCAACGACCGTTTCAAGGCGATTTCAGCCGCAATCAAAATCCCTAAAATCGTTCTAAATTCGTTCCACATTAGCACTAATCAGCCTAAAATCATCACCCACCATGCAAATTTTAGTCTATTTAAGCATGCAATCATCAATTTCAATCCAAAATTCTCAAATTCTAAAACCCTAAAATTCAATCCGAAAATCATAAAAATAGTGGTACATTACCTTGGATTCATGATATATGGGTTATAGGAATGGATTAAGAGTGTAAAATCGAGAGAATAGCACTTGGAATTGAAGAAAATGATGAAGAAATGAGAGTTTTAGCGAATGAGATTTTTGGTTCGTACGGACGGCGAAAATGGAGAAGAAAAGAGAAGAGAAGGGTTTAAGGCACTTACCTCGGTCGTGGGTGCAACGACCGTTGCTAGAGAGCAACGATCGATGCTAGTTGAACCAAATCGATTCCGGTTTAGCGCATGTACCTTAATTTTGCAATTGAACCAATTGCAATGACCGTTGCACAGGACCGCAACGATCGTCACAATGCGATCATCTCTCCTCTTCGTAATCTCCTTGCAACGACCGGTGCATAAATGCATCGATCGTCACACATCTTCAGACTCGAGTTATGTATCCGAAACTTTAGCAAAAACAAACAAACACGTGAAATCCTAAGAAAAATACCAAAAATAAGAAAGAAAAACACTTAAACCTAACAGTGGGTTGCCTCCTACTCAGCGCTTGTTTAAGGTCATTAGCTTGACCGGACGAACAAGATCAGTTTGCTGGAGATCCTGACAGAGACTTTGGTTGCCTCTGTGCAAGCCTCCTCATCCATGGCGGAGAATAAGCTGTATCAGAATGATCCTGTCCAAGAAAAGAAGGAGTAAACTTCTCTCCAGGATCCAAAACCGTAGTGTGACTTGACTGCTCATCATCTCCATCCATAATGGTGAAGGTCTGCCCATTTATCAGTGGCTTGCGCAGCTTGTCCATCTCAAAGTGCAGCGGCTCATCTCCCAGGTGGAGATCTATCAGACTGTGTCTAACATCTATTACTGCTCCCGCTGTAGCCAAAAATGGTCTCCCAAGTATCAATGCATCATCAGGATCACTGTCATACTTCAGCACTAAGAAGTCTGTTGGAACTAAATAGTTTCCAACTCTCACCGGGATGTCCTCAAGGAGTCCTTCTGGAACTCGTATAGACTGATCAGATACGACAAGAGAGGTCCTAGTAGGCGAAAAATCCAGCATACCCAGCTTCTCTGCCACAGAATATGGCATAGACTTCGAGCAGCTCCCATATCACACAGAGAACGCCTAAAACCATCCTCAAAGATAGAACAGTTAAGCACAAAGACACCAGGGTCAGGCAGCTTCTTTGGGATCTTGGTTAACAGCACATCACTTATCTGTTGAGGGACTACAATCACCCAATCCTTCAGCTCTTCATCCAAAGGCAACATCTTATTTAAGTACCTCTGCACACATGGGTGATAAGGTGGATCATCAGATGATGGAATTTCTTCCAACTCTTCACCAATCTCTTCCAACTTCTTAAGCTCTTCAATCTCTTGCTTAATCACTTCAGACACTGAGGGATATAATCTAATGAATTGTGCATAAATCTCCTGTTGAGTAATCTCAGAAACTCTAGGGAATAAGCGATCAAGCTCCAAATCTGCATCAATGCCATCATCATTCGGCGAGTCTGTCTATTCACGACCTGCATCGACCGACACTAGTGGTGTGTCGATCGATGCAACACTGTTTTCACAGTTTCCACCCGAGAGATTTTCTCCAAAATCCGAAATTTCACCTTCTTCTACCAACTCAACTGTGCTTAGCTCAAATCCTTCACCTAGGTGAGATCCACCATCAATGTACACATACCAGGCTTTAATATGGGTGTCTGCCATTCCTTTTCCCTTCATAGAGCTGGAAATCTGATTCACCTGAGTGTCAACCTGCTTCATATGAGTGTTCAGAGACTCAAACTTTCCATTAAGATCCTCATAGACAGCATCCAGCTTCTTATTGCAGTCCACAGAAATCTTGGTCTGACTCTCCAGCAGCTGTTCCATCATTGCTTCCAACTTGCTCTCATGAGCAGTAGCTGCAGGAGGAGTCTGATAAGATGAAGATCCATAGGTTCTCTGAGTACCTTGTCCAAAAGGTTTCTGAAAACCACTAGTCTGTCCAAAACCAGCTGAGTTCTGATTGCCTGTGAAGGCGCTCTTCTGTCCTCCATTGAAGAACTTGTTTCCCTGCTGATTACCAAATCTGTTACCTTGGAAACCAGATCCTCCAATGTAATTCACATCTTCTTCCTGAGTGTCCTCCTCAGTCTGAATTACCTCTACATCTTGAGAAAAGTGGACAGCTTTCGTACCAGCTAGGAGATTACAAACTTTGTCCAACTTAGATCTAATATCAGCAATCTCCGAATTCTCTACACTTCCACCAGATTTCTTCCACCTCTCATCCATAGTCTTGCAACTGTTGCTGCTCACTAAGTTATCAATCAACTGCTTAGCTTGTGCAGGAGTCCTGGTGTTGAAATTTGCATTGCTGGAGTTATCCAGCGCAGATTGATATGGAAGATCTATGCCTCTGAAGAAGATACCTAGCAATGTGACCTCAGTGAATCCATGGTGTGGGCAGTCACGCTGGTACTTCTTGAATCTCATCCAGGCAGTCTTAAGAGGCTCAGTAGGACCTTGGGAAAATGTCAGAATATCCTGTCTGGACTGATCAGAACGAGCGTCATCATAGAACTGACGCAGGAACTCACTCTTCAGGGCTGCCCAAGTATCAAACTGCCCAGGTGGCAGTTGCTTCAGCCATGCAGCAGCGTCTCCAGCGAGACTGTATGGAAAGAGCTTGAGAAACAGATAATCCTGGCAAACTCCATCATACTTCATGCCAGTGATTATATCCTCAAACTGATCAATGTGATCCATAGGCTGCTCCGTGGGATGACCATGGAAGGCATTCTGTCTCATCAGTGAGTAGTATATGGTTTTGATCTCAAAATCATTCCTCTCAAAACCAGGCATCACCAGAGCTGACCGGTTTTCATGAAACTCATCCGGTCTGTTGTAGTCAGCTAAAGTCCTCTCATGGACTATCATCTGTCCATTTCGGTTCTGTCCTTGGCCTTGGTTCAGCGGCTGTGGCTCAGGTTCCTCAACCTCAGGGATCACACGTCCCTCAGCATCAATCCTATGCCCAGCAGCATTTTATGGATTTTTATCTCGGTCCCTCAGGGTACCTTGAGCATCAGGCATTATGATTACCTTCTGTACTACCATCCTTGATCTTCTTTCTCTTCTGTTAGTCCTCTCTAGTCGTCCAAGTTCGTCAAGTTCGAGATTAACGAGGTTCAAGTTCTGATTACTTCTAGTTTCACGCGTCTGCATAAACTGTCTGTAATCGTCAAGCAACGATCGATGCTATCAGTGCAACGATCTATTCAATCTCAGATTCGCCTAGTGACGATCGACACAAAGGTGCAACGATCGACGCAAAGCGAAATCGGTACCTGCGACAGAGAGAAAACACAGAAAAATTAGTAACTAAAAACAAAAATAAAAGCAAAACGAAACAAAAACAATAAAAATCCTAGTAAAAACCCTAAGTTCGATACTATCGAAGACTCTAAGAGTCCCCGGCAACGGCGCCAAAAACTTGATAGGGTCAAGAATTAATCTTATTCTACTGCAAGTGCACAGTTAAGTGATTGTAGTATATAGGGTATCGAATCCACAGAGACTCTGGTCTCGATAGATTAGAACTGTAGAGATTTAAACTAAGAAGAAAGCAATTTGTAGTAAACTAAATAGCAAAGCGAGAAAGTAAACAAGTAGCAGATTATCGGTGGTGAAAGCAGTCAATTAAAGGCGCTAAGTCTAGGGCGTTCTCAGGAAATCAGACAAGCAGACAAATTAATCAGTCAGGATCTAATTAAGCACAGTTCTAGAACTCAAATCACGGATATAGAATTAACCAAATTCCTTTGCGAGAATTCTCTAAGTCTAAGTGCAGCAATCCAAATTCCTTTGCAATTACTAACAAATTAAACCAGCATTAATTTCAAGTTCGATATGTTCACAATTAAACTAAACCAAATTCCTTTGCGAGAAGTTCAATTGCTCAACCTAAATAGTTCAGATTCTAAACCACACTTTCGTGTCGTATTTAGCAACCTAAGATCTAGATTATAATTGATCAGGTTAGAACTAGCATTAAACTCAATTTAGATCGAAGAACGTTCTATTCATGTGAATCCTTAACTGATTAAAACAAGTCTAGCAAGTCATGAAATCCTTAATGAGAAACCCTAAACCTTACTATGAATCTACTCAGACATGATTAATGAAACATAAATCATAGAATTAATAGATTGCATATAAGAAATTAAATAGATAAAGGGGTTCGAAATCTTCTCCAAAATAGATGAAGTACAGGATCAGATCAGCCCCAAAAGCTCTAAAAATCCCTTAGCTCTAAGTATGAAAGCGTATGAAAAGCGTCTCTAAATAAAACACCAAAATCTTAATTATATAGGCTAAATCTCGGCTGGGGTTTCTTTGTAAATACTGGAAACTTCTGGGCCAAAGTGTAATATCTTCATTCTTCATTAAACCGCCGAGTCTGGCCCATCTCGCTTGTGTGTCGACCGATGCACAATGTGTGTCGGTCGATGCAATCCTGTTTTCTGGACAGTGAGCTCAAGCTCTCGGCCAAACACTCCAAAAATCTCCAAAAAGCTCCAATATCTCCAATTCTGCTCCAAACCTGATTATACCTGTAATAGACTCTAAAACATACTTATATCATGGTCTAAAACTAGTAAAAACCATGATATATCATCGATCGACGTGAAAGTGGTGTCGATCGACATTAGCTCGATTCGAGTCGACCTTAATGTCGAGGTGGGTTGATTTCGGTTCGTCACAAAAATTCGAAACTCGTGTCGACCGAAACCTATGTGTGTCGATCGACACATGGTCTTTATTTCGAATTTCTCTCGGGTTTTGCAGCTCTGAACCCTTAATTTCATAATTCTGCTCAGCTTCATCCTCTACCGAACCTGCCTTAACATGTTCTTTCTGAGATCGAGTCATCTTTTCCTTAATACCGGCCTCTGCCTACGTTATTATAGTATCCAGATCATCAACTCTGCTTGTCAAAGCTTCCAATTTCTCACTTAGAACTTGATAAATGGAATCTAGCTTTCCATTCAGATCTCCTGTCACCTTATTCTGCCCAAGAAGCAACTGCTCAAGCATGGACTCAATCTTTGTCTGCTCATTAGTGAGAGGAGTTGGGTGAGATGAATAAACATAATCTCTCGATCTCGGAGCATAACTAGTACCTTGTCTCTGCTGATTTCCATATGTCTATCCATGATAATCAGCCCCAGCTATATAGTTCACCTCTGCAAACTCTTCAGTTTCTGCTTCAGATCGGACTTGCCTCTTTCTAAGTAGGATGTTGTGGACAGAATCAACCTTGTCCCTTATCTCGGCCATCTGTAAGTTATCATCTTTACCACCAGATCTCTGCCTCTCCTTGTCAGCATTCTTGACACAATTGTTAGTTATCAAGTTCTCAATAAGCTCTTTAGCTTCTTCTGGAGTCTTGGTATAGAAGTTTCCATTGCTTGCTGCGTCCATAGCTCTCTGATACCAAAAGTCCAAACCTCTGAAAAATGCGCTTAGCAGCTGAACCTCAGAGAAACCATGATGTGGACAATCTCTCTGGTACATTTTGAAACGCGCCCAAGCCGCTTTCAGGGCCTCTGTAGGTCCCTGCTCGAATGTCAAGAGGTCTTGTCTAAGCTGTTCGGATCTAGCATCATCATAAAAGTGTCTAAGGAACCCCTTCTTGACTGCATCCCAAGTGGTCAAAGATCCTGGTGGTAGCTCTTTTAACCAGTGAGCTGCTTCTCCATTAAGAGAGAATGGGAAGAGCTTACAGAAAAGATAATCAGAAGAAACTCCCTCAGCCTTAATACTGCTAGCCAATTCTTCAAATGTGTCTATGTGATCCATTGGATGTTCGCTAGAAAGACCATGGAACTGATGCTGCTCAACCAATGCGTAGTACTCTGGTTTCAGCCTGAACTCAGCTCTGGTAAACGCAGGTGGTCGAATCGCATACCGATTAGCGTAGAACTGATATGGTCAGTTATAGTCAGCAAGTGTCTTCTCGCGACCATCTTCCTCTCGTGGATGTTCTGCGCCCACGGCAACATCTGGTATGATGGGGTTTCCTTCCCCATCTAGTTTCTGACCCTTCGCGTTGCGTATATGACCCTCTTGGTCTCGTAAAATGCCGTCCTCACGGCGAATCAGTATCACAGGTTCCATAGAGAGAAACCTGCTAAGTGCTCAAGCTCTCGCTGTCTCTGGTCGCGGCTGGTGTCGATCGATTCACTATTAGTGTCGATCGACACTATGCGATTCCTGCGATACCAAATAAACAAGAACATGAGTAAACAGAAAATAAAAGAAAAATGCTTAGTCTAAATTCTAATACTGAATCTATCGGCGAACTCAAAGAGTCCCCGGCAATGGCGCCAAAAACTTGATAGGCTCAGAGTTTTAATCGTGTTCTACTGCAAGTGCACAGTTATGATATTGTAGTATTTAGGGTTTCGAATCCACAAGAACTCACGGTCACACGATAGATTATGAGCAATCGAATTAAGCTAAGCTAAGTAGATTGTAAAACAGTAAACAAAACAGCAAGTAAACGAATGAAGTGAGGTGAATGTAAGCAATTAACGAAGGCGTCAGGTTTCAGGAAGTTCTCAGGATATCAGGAAATCAGATAACATATAATCAGATTTAATCTATTAGTGTTCTTGAACTAGAATCACAGAAGTAAAACTATCCAGCTCTCGCTGCGATAATTATCTATGTCTAACAACCTAGTAGACCAACTCTCGTTGCGAGTCCTATAGTTCTAAACATGCATTAATTCCAAGTTCGTTCATTCACAACTTCTCTAGACCAAATCTCTTTGCGAATAGATAAGTTGCTCACCTAAATCCTTTCTAGCTAATTAACCAACTCTCGTTGTGTAAATCAACCTAAGATCAATAATCTAAGTGGCCAGTTCAGATTAAGCGTTAAGAACGATTTAGATGAAGAACTAGATGATGAATCCAAATTAATCAGTTAGTCTAGCATTCCTTCAAATCCCTAATGAGAATTCCCTAACCTAACAAGAGATCTACTCAGACATAGCAAACATAACAGAAAACATAGTACAAATAGATATCATAGATGAATCAAAAAGAGTAAGAACAGGGGTTCGAAATCAGGTCTCTCTCGAGAACCAAAACAGCCCCCAAATCTCCTAATCTCTCAGAACAAAACTCAGAATAAAACTTCAGAAAAAGCTTAGCCTAACAAGTGGCTGAAAAACCTAATTAAAAGCTAAAACACGATTTGGGTCACTTTGTAATTATCAAAAACTTCTGGGCTTAATTGCAGATCTTCAAAATCTTCATTAATCGGCTAAATCTTCTGACTCGTGAACCGTGTCGACCGACACCTAAGTGGTGTCGATCGACATCAACATCTGATATCGGCAGTGACTTCTCCTTCTCGGATAAATGCTCCAAATAGCTCCAGAATGCGCCATAATGTCCTAGTAAGCTCCAAACGTGCTAAAACCTGTAAAGTACCTGGAAGAACTCGAAAGACTCTATAGAAGACTCAATTATGTACATATATCATGGATCAAAACACCTAAAAACCATGATATATCAACTCCCCCACGCTTAGCTCTTGCTGGTCCTCAAGCAAGTAAAGAACTAAAGCATAAGAAAAGAGGTTTGAAAACTCAGAAACTCATTTCGTCCTAGAAACCTTCGCATTCTCATTCACTTATTAAACCACTGAAAACTTTCCTGCCGAGCTCAAAACCACAATGTACTTCCCCCACACTTAGCAACTGTCCCAAGTAAACTCCACAATCAGATTAGAACATTCAAGTTCACCACACTAGCCTCTGTATACAATTTAGTGCGGTCTCACAGAGGGAGTATCGAATCAAAGGACACATGGACTCAACCTATTCAGTATCTGACCACCAAACTGTCGGTTTCTGGTTTCTTTCTTTTCTCTTTCTCCCTTAGCACTGATTTTTTCCCACTGGGTATCATTTTATTTTGTCTATCAGTGCTCTTCCCTTTTTATTGGGGTTTAACTTTGGATCTTTCCATGGATACACAGGAGGTAATAGGGGTCTCTACCACTCCCGTGACCACTTCGAAGCTACTAGCTTATCCTCGGGTTTTATCTCCTTTTTTTTTTACTTTCAAGGAGGAGAAAATCAGAAACCATACTTTAGAACAGGATCATAGGTTTTGTCAAACACATCAAAGGAATCCGACCCAAAGAATACCAAGCCCCTAAGTGAGAATTTAAAGTTAAGATTAAGTGTGAGACTAGTGATGGATCCTCTGAATACCTGGTTAGATATGGGTGTCCTTGGTAAGTTGATCCGTTTGGGGTTTTCTAAAAGTCATAGAGGTCCTGCAAGTCTGTCCAATGGTCACTTAGCTCTTGTTCCAGCGAATAATTTCCTCGAAAATCATAGTTTATACACATTTTGACTCAATAAAACAGTTTTGAAAAATAAGGACTGACTCTAAGAAAACAGAAAACGATGTCAGTAACCACCTCCCCCACACTTGAATAACACTGTCCCCAGTGTTACTGAGTATAGTGGAAGCGAAATATGGGTGAAAACTGTGTGGAAACAGGGAAAAACTGTGTTCTTACCTTCCGTTGCTAATTGTGTCGACCGACACACAGCTTAAATCGATCGATTCAAAGCTTAGGTCGACCCATATTTTGGCGTATACCAGATCGATCGCCACATTATTCCTGTCATGTCGACCGACACACATTCTGCATCGGTCGACACACTGCGCATTTTTCAGTACCAACGCCACATACTTGAATAGGATCCGAATTAGTTGTGTTTAGTCACACAATTTCCTCAATGTCAGCACTGTCAGATCACTCAAAAACAAGTCAAAAGCAACAAGATGGATATAAAAGAGTTCCACAAAGTTCAAATCAAAAGAAACATGACAAACTGACTCAAACAAAATCAAAGCTGACTCAAGAAAAATGAAAAGGAAAAGAAAAGCAAACTCAGGGAAATGCTAGGATCACGGAAGAACTAAGAATCATCATCATCGTCGTGTCCCTCCGGCGGTGTAGGTGATCTCTGACGTCTGCGACCGTGAGAAGGACAAGCGCAGGTGCAGCTGAAAGCTCTAGCAATACCACCCCAAAGTGATCGACTTGTGTCTGTCAGGAACTTCATGTGTGGATCCGCATCATAATCAGGAAGTGGTGGAGGGGCATCCAGTGGAAGAACCCAATGTGGATGTGGGTGTGGACCCCCAACAGGGCCAGGGACAGGCTCGTTCTCAGCAGGAGTAGGAGCAGCCTGGGAAGAAGCTCCTCTGCGGGAACGAGCAGCATGTGCCCGCCTCTCAATCCTTGGATCAGGTCTGAAACGTAAGTCATCCTGCGTGTCTATCGATAGCGGTGCATGTTGACATACGAGAGTTGATAGGGGGCACCTCCTGCTCTTTCCTGCAGAGGAGCTTCTTCCCAGGCTGCTCCTACTCCTACTGAGAACGAGCCTGTTCCTAACCCTGCAGGGGGTCCACACCCACATCCGCATTGGGTTCTTCCACTGGATGTTCTTCCACCACTTTTTGGTTACTATGCGGATCCACACATGAAGTTTCTGACAGACACAGTTCAATCACTTTGGGGTGGTATTGCTAGAGCTTTCAGCCGCACCTGCACTTGTCCTTCTCACGGTCGCAGACGTCAGAGATCACCTACACCACCAGGGGGACACGACGATGATTTTGATTCTTAGTTCCTCCGTGATCCTAGCATTTCCCCGAGTTTGCTTTTCTTTTATTTTTCACTTTTCTTGAGTAAGCTTTGATTTTGTTTAAGTCAGTTTGTCATGTTTCTTTTGGGTTGAACTTTGTGGAACTCTTTTATATCTATCCTGTTGCTTTTGACTTGTTTCTGCGTGATCTGACAGCGTTGACATTGGAGATTTTGTGTGACTAACACAACTAATTCGGATCCTGTCCAAGTCTGCAGCAATGGTACTGAAATACGTGCAGCGTGTCGACCAATTTAGTCTTCGGATCGGTTGACACAGAACGAATATTGTGGCGATCGAAGGTAAGAACACTGTTTTCCTCAATTCTAACAAATTTTGGCCCAATTTCACTTACTCTAGACTCGGTAACACTGGGGACAGTGTTATTTAAGTGTGGGGGAGGTGGTTACTAACATCGTTTTCTCTTTTCTTAGAGCCAGTCCTTATTTTTCAAAACTGTTTTATTGAGTCAAAAAGTGTATGAAATTATGATTTTTCGAGGAATTTTTTCGCTGGAACAAGAACTAAGTGACCATTGGACAGACTTGCAGTAATTCTATGACTATGAAAACCCCAGACATATCAGCATACCAAGGACACCCATATCTAACCAGGTATTCAGAAGATTCATCACTAGCCTCATCTCTAATCTTGACTCTAATTTCTTACTTAGGGGCTTTAGATCTCTGGATCGGATTCCTCTGATGTGCTGACACAGCCTATGATCCTGTTTGAGTAAGATTCTTGATTTTCCCCTCCCCTGAAAGTAAAAAAAAAAAAAAAGAGATTAAAACCAAGGATAAGCTAGTAGCTTCGAAGTGGTCACGGGAGTGGTAGAGACCCCTATTACCTCCTGTGTATCCATGGAAAGATCCAAAGTTACACCCCGAATAAAAAGGGAAGAGCACTGATAAAAAAAAAATGATACCCAGTGGGGAAAAATCGGTTGCTAAGGGAGAAAGGGAAAAGAGAGAAACCAAAAACCGATAGTTTGGTGGTCAGTACTGATTGAGTTGAGTCCATGTGTTCTCTGATCAATACTCCCTCTGTAAGACCGCACTTAATTATATACAGAGGTTAGTGTGGTGAACTTGAATATCCTAACTTGATTGTGGAGTTTACTTGGGACAGTTGCTAAGTGTGGGGGAAGTATATTGTGGTCTTGACATCTGCAAGAAAGTTTTCAGTGGCTTACTAAGTGAATGTGAATGCAAAATTTCCTAGGACGAAATGAGTTTCTGAGTTTTCAAACCTCTTTCTTATTCTTTAGTTCTTTCACTTGCCTGAGGGCAAGCAAGAGCTAAGTGTGGGGGAGTTGATATATCATGGTTTTAGGTGTTTTGGGCCATGATATATGTACATAATCGAGTCTTCTATAGAGTCTTTCGAGTCCTTTCAGATACTTTACAAGTTTTATCACGTTTGGAGCGTACTTGGACATTATGGCGCATTCTGGAGCTTTATAGAGCATTCATGCGATTGCAGAAGAGTTGATATGATCGTCTGGCTTTGGTGTCGATCGACACCACTCAGGTGTCGGTCGCCACGGTTCGCGAACAGAAAGATTTGGCCGATTAATGAAGACTTTGAAGAATCTGCAAATTAGCCCAGAAGTTTCTCATAATTACAAAGTGACCCAAATCGTGTTTTAGCTTTTAATTAGGTTTTACAGCCATTGTTTAGGCTAAGCTTTCTTTACCAGAGATTAGGAGATTTGGTGCTGGTTTTGTTCTCGAGAGAGACTTGATTTTGAACCCCTGCTCTTGCTCTTTTGATTTATCTATGATATCTATTTTGACTATGTTTTCTGTTATGATTGCTATGTCTGAGTAGATCTCTTGTTAGGTTAGGGAATTCTCATTAGGGATTTGAAGGAATGCTAGATTAACTGATTAATTTGGATTCATCATCTAGTTCTTCATCTAAATCGTTCGTAACGCTTAATCTGAACTGACCATTTAGATTATTGATATTAGGTTGATTTACACAACGAGAGTTGGTTAATTAACTAGAAAGGATTTAGGTGAGCAACTTATCTATTCGCAAAGAGATTTGGCCTAGAGAAGTTGTGAACAAACGAACTTGGAATTAATGCATGTTTAGAACTCTAGGATTCGCAACGAGAGTTGGCTTGCTAGGTTGTTAGACATAGATAATTATCGCAGCGAGAGCTGGTTAGTTTTACTTCTGTGATTCTAGTTCAAGAACACCAATAGATTGAATCCTGATTGTCTGTTATCTGATTTCCTGATTTCCTGAGAACTTCCTGAAACCTGACGCCTTCGTTAATTGCCTACATTCACCTCACTTCATTCGTTTACTTGCTGTCTTGTTTACTGCTTTACAATCTGCTTCGCTTAGCTTAATTCGATTACTCATAATCTATCGTGTGAGCCGTGAGTCCTTGTGGATTCGATACCCTAAGTACTACATTGCATAACTGTGCACTTGCAGTAGAATAGGATTAAAACTCTGAGCCTATCACTAAGTCAAGGCGTAGATCACCATGTGCATCAACGAGATAGATCGTCTTCAGCTGACATGGAGTTGGAGAATCCGAAGTCTTAGGAAGCTTGTAGCTGACTAGGACGAGGCAAAAGGAAAGAAGCTGAGCTAGATGAGCATCTTGGAGACGATACACGCAAAGATCAAGAAGTTATTATACTTGGAGAAGATTTAGGAAATTGATATTTACATAAATGATTTGTGCTTATAAAAATGGAAAATATCTTGGGTAGTTAGGTGAGCCGTAAATGATCATATTGTGTATAAATAAGTTGGCTAGGGCTTTCTTAGAAGCTCACGCATTTAGAGAGATTGCATTTAGCAAAGGGGTTTGAATGTTCTTGTAAGGATATCAAACACAAGTGCTAAGGTAATTCTGAGTGGCTTTGAGATCACGTATAAATCGCAAACTAAGAGAGGTAAGGTTGTTAAGGTGAAACTTGTAAGTTTTCTTTGTAATAAAAAGTCGTTGAAGAAAACCTTGTATTACATTCTATTTCAAGTAGATCTCACACTGATTTTAGTATTGGGTCGATTTTAATATTATTAATAAATAAATAAAAACAACAACAAGTATTGTAAAATATAAACTTTTGTTTCTTGCATAGAGCTGATGATGCTAGACTGTAAGCTGTGATGATGAATGGTCATAATTAAAATTTACCGACCTCCCGAATGGATTGACCCCATATGTTCATAAACTGAGGTGAATATTCCTCCTCTTATATGAAAATCTCAGATTTAGAGACTAAAGTGTTTTCATACTTCTGTGTCCGAAGAATTGTAAAATTCCTCAATCGGCTGAATGCTATGTATATGATTTCATAAGCTTTGCAGGGCAGTATAATTAATATAAACTTTTGAGATTACATGATACTTGAGTAGTCTACATACATGGTATAGGATTAACACTACAAGAAAAACATTTGCTAACCGACGGAAAATTCCGTTGATTATTTGTCGGTAATGACCCTTACCAATGGATTACTGACATAATGGGTCTGTCGATTCTAACTCGGAGGTAACTGGAAATTCATCGGTTTCTGGTGGTAAATACCAACAGATTATCGACGAGCTTAAAAACTGATGGATTATTGACGAATTTTAGATCGGTATAACCGTCGGTTATTCGTCGATAAATGTGGTCGGTATTCTGTCGGAATATTACCGACGGATTACCGATGAACTATTACAGACAAACTATTACATATGGCTTACCGACAGACTTTTATCTATGGAAAACCGACATACATTTTACGAACGAAAAACCGACCGGTATCAAAATAATATAATTAATAAAATTTACTTCTATTTTAGGTAAAAGTAAAAGAAAAATTAAATTTAACTTCGATCCCGATCCCGATGCCGGCCTCGAGCCACATGTCTCAAGTTGATCTAACTTCGCTTGCATGTCTGCCAACATATTGGCGAATTGTTTTTGAATTTCTCTGGATTTGCCCGCAGAGTTGCAATTTCTTCATTCTTCTCTCTAAAGGTTGCGGCGATGTCGGAGGCATAGAGAGTGCTCTGATAGTGGAATGACGACTTCAACTTCCGACTGATATTTCCTACTCCAATGTATCATCCCTTACTCTTCGGAGTTTCTTTTATAAAAATATAAAAAACAAAAACAAATCAATTATATAAAAATAATTAAATAAAAAGTTAAAAAAATAAAATATAATAATTTCTTATATCAAGGACGATCTCGTTGATCGTTTCTACCGGTAAATCGGAGGACGTCGAACCTTCCCCAGACTTCTGGCTCATGAGCACCTCTGCCGCTCTCTTATTCGACAACTCGACTACCCTCTGTGCGGCCGGATCTTGAATTATGCCGTCTTTGTTGGTGGTCTCGATCATCGTCATAAAATCTGGCGGCTAACCTTCTGCTTCGATCTACAAAAAAATAACACATATATATTATAACATAAACTACAAAAATATAAAACATAAAAATATTACTTACAATATCATGCTCCCGTTGTAGGAAGCTTGTTGCTCCAGAGTTGTGGGAGGCAATCCCGGGACCACCTCTCTCACTCTTCCGATTCTTCGAATTGGTCGAAGATAGCAAGACCGTATCAGGTTTCTCCCAATGAACTATCAGGCCTTCCCAGACAGAGTCGATGGGCCCCTAGCTCTCTTGCCGCAAGCCCACCTCTGATTCCACATAAAGTCTTGCTGTAATTAAAAAACACAAAAGTTAGTACAATATCTTACAATTTAAAAACAAAAATTAAAGAACTAATGAATTAAAAAAAATTACCGCGAATTCCTGAAGCCAATTTTGTTTCTCGGCTAACGGCATTGCATAGTAAGTTGGGTACAACTTGGCGAGGAGGCCGTGCATCATACGCAAGATGGATTCGGAGATGTCGTTTGTCACAGTGGCCAACAAATACAATGATTTTTTTTTCAAAAAAAAAAAGATGGATTCGGAGATGCCTCCATTTGTTATTTAAAACCTAAAAAAATGATAAATTTTTTAGACAATAATACAAAAAATTATAAAATTATTTAAAACTTAAGATAACATACCAATAAACTTTGTGGCCGTGAATATCATGATCAAGTCTCGTAAGAAGCTCTCGTCTCGGATGTGAAATCAATTCCTCAGTCTTCGCGGAAGTAGAGATCTGAGAGTTCTGAGACTCGGACACATGAGTCATGTCGAGTGGTATAGTAGAAGTGGCATTGAGTTACGGTAGCTGAGAAGACCGGGAAGATTGACCGGCTCGGGAACGGTTGAATGAATCCCTTACGGAAAAATAAATATATTAGAAAATATTTATAAAAATGACAATAAAGTTACAAAATTTGAATTTTTTATCCTAATAATATAAAAATGATTAAATTTTAATTTTTTTTTTTTTTTTTTATAAAAAAGATTATTTAAGAAAAATAAATAATTAAAATGTAAAATACTTTGAAAACCATAATTTTAACAACATACTTAAAAAAATATAAACATCTTCAAATAAAATTTTTAGCAACATAATTTTTTTTAAATATATAAAAACGTTTTAAATCATTATTGAAACAATATATATATATATATATATATATATATATATATATATATATATATATATATATATACATGAAAGAGATCACGACAATTTGAATCGGAAGAAAGAAAGAGATGATGTATATGACATTAAAAATGAAAATCAAGAAATTAAATCAAATTACACATACGAACCGAATATTCGGTGAAAAGATATTATAAAAAGAAATACTCCAGGTTAGCACAAACGGTAGGTGATGTGATAAAAGTAGCAGGAAGGAGAAAAATTGACATATTTAGCATATTTTATATTGTAAGGATTTTTGTAGTCCTATATAATTTTTAAATAATATATATTAAAAATTGATTTTTTTCTCAAAATATTTTTTTTCAATTTTTTTCCAATTTTTTTTTTTCAAAAATTTTTGAATTTTTTTTTTAAATTTTATTTTCAGGAAGACATTCCTGAAACTGTATTATTGTTTCTAGAAAACGTTTAAAAATATTTATTATGTAAGTTTATAATATATTATACTTTCAAAGTAATTTTGTAGTTTATTGGCTATGCATCCCTAACTTGTATACCTTTGTAACTCTTACGTTCTATGTTCGATCCAAACTAAATGCAAAAAACTTTTTGTTTTTATTTTGGAAGGCCTTCCTAAAACTATAATATTGTTTCTTAAAAATGTTTAAAACTATGTATTATAAAATTTTGTAAGTTCTTATAATTTTCAAAGTAATATCTTAACTTAGTTGCTACACATCCCCAACATGGACATTGTTATAAACTCTATGTCTTAGGTTCGACTCCAGTGAAATGAATTTTTTTTGAAGCTCTTCCTGAATTGTATTATTGTTTCTTAAAAATATTTAAAGCTATTTATTATATAAGTGTGTAATCATATGTCATATGTTCGATTTTAATGAATGTGTATTTTTTGGAAGGCATTCCCGAAACTGTATTATTGTTTCTTGAAAATATTTATACAACTTTAGGAAAACAATTTTGGAAAAAACTATTGAAAAAATCGGACATTTTTTAACTAAATACTTATTTTTAAATAGAATATTATTTTATATTAAATAAAATTATGATTAATAAGATTAATTTAGTATTTATTTCTTTTATTGAATGCTTTTTAATCAATTTTGTTGTTGTTATTTTGGTCAAATATCCTGTGCCATTATAAATAATCGAGTATTATAAATCTGTAAACGATGCAAAAATGAAGAACAAGACGAAATAGAGGATGTGGCCGGTGAGTTGGCAAAAATGGAGAAACGGAAATTAAGTGTTAGTGGCATCCAATGATTTTTAGTTTTTTAATCAAATGAAATATAAAGTATATTTTAATAAGATATTATGCATGTTTTATGAGTATTATTTTAAAATTTGAAAATTTGTTTCTAAACAATTTTTTTTTTCAAATGAGTTGTTTTTTTGTTAATTAAAACTATTAATTTATTTATTAGAGTAATTCTAAATATCAAAATTGGATCATTTAGTTAATTTACTTAGATAAAAGTGTAGTTTTGAAAAAAAAATGTAAATAAAGGTGTAGTTTTCAAAATAAAATCTTATATTAAGGTATTTATCCAAATTTTATACAAAAACGTTTTAAAATATATTTAAATTTTTTAATTTAATCAATATAAATAAAACGTCTTGAAAACATTTTTTTAAAAATATATTATTAAAATAATTTTTTTAATTTAAAATTATGGGTTGTAAACATATAATTATTATTCCTAACACTATATACATAAAGAAAAAAAATGAAAATCGAAAAACTAATCTAACAAGATAATTAACAAAACAATCTTGTAAAACACAAATTTTTATAAACCACAACCTAAAAAACCATATCAAAATAATTTTACTAAAATTGTAAGTTTTTGAAAAACTTACATATTAAAAAGGAAGAGGGGGGAGATTCTTGGCCGGAAAGCGCCGGTAATGGCCGCAAAACGTGGTCAATCGCCGAGGTTTTGAAGACAAAACACTGAGAGAAAAATGGAAGAGAGAGAGGACTTTACGAAATGGGAAAGATGATGATTTGGTTTCACATATGTAAATATATACCGACGGAATATCTGTTGGTAGGCCGTTGATTAATCACTAATTGTCGGTTAACTGTCTTTTATTAATTTTTGCAAAAATTAATTTGCCGGTCAAAGCAAAAATTCCAGAATTTTGGCGGTTAAATAACCACATTAGTAAATCGCACATCTAATTGTTTTGCTGCAACGATACAGCATATGTTTCAACACCATGCTCCCATAACATTTGCAACTCATATATTATGGCTGCAAGAATACATTAAGTGATCTTCTTGGATGCTCTGGTCCAGGAACAAGTACGAAGAGGTAAAGAAACTCTCAAATGCATGCACATAGATGGAAATAAGTTATAAGGAGTCACAAATACTTTCTACAACGAATATTGTCTTCCATGCTTTCGAAATGAGTTGAAACCATCAATCCATAATCCAAGGTACACTATTGGCTCAAAACAAAACTCAGATATACTATATGAAAATATAACCACGCCTCGCATCTAAAGGATGTATAATCTCTCCACTGCTTATGTGCTCAACATTCCCTGCCTTGCATTCAGATTGGTATAACCGCTTCAATCTATCAGTTAACAGCAAATACAAAACCTGTTTGAATGGAACTTAAACTCTTTTTCTTGTGTCTTGATATCGCGGATTCTGAAAAAATTTACATTCTGGAAGGTTTTTGTCTTCTCACCAATATATCATACAATTGTTGATGCACACATCTATCATCTGATATGATAATCCAAGCCCATTAACAAGTTTCTAGACCTCGTAGTATGAAGCTGGCGCAAGATTATCTTTCCAAGAATATTTTTCACAAAATCAGCAATCACATCCACACAATTTGCCGCCAAATTGAAGTATGTCTTTATGGTTATTAATCTACTAGTAGATGACAACGACGAATGACCCTCTCTACAACCTTTGTACATTGGCCGCTTTGCTGCGTCTAACATATCAAACAACCTCATAGGTTCTAAATTAGGTTCTTCTACCCTAGGATTATGATATTGACCTACATCCTGCATATTTTCCTGACATGCATCATTAACCATCTAAACTGTACCTACACCGAAATCTACTTACGCTCGACTTTCTTTTAGTCCTTCAACATTATAAGATTCCCTAGTACTACCATACGGTTCCCTACAACTACTACCATAAGGTTCCGTACTAGTACTACCATAATCCAGTCTTTCTCCATAAAGATACCAAATCTTATAACCGGCATAAACCCATTCATATACAAGTGATTCCATACTATCTACATCTTAACATTCTTAGCATTCTGGAAAATTGAATATGAACCTTTTAACTTACGGGTTATTCTCGATGTTGATTGACTACATGCTAACTCCATGAATTCACCAACACCGGATGCATAATCTTTAACCAATAAGTTCGTCTTTGGATCCATCATCGGTCCGTCCATCCACGATCTAAGATAATTTGAAGAATAAATTTTTTCTTACTAAACGATTCTAGAGAGAGAGAAACAGATATTTTGTGAAGTGTGAAGAATGAGGAGGGATTTATTTATAGAGAAGAATACTGACGGATGTTCGACGGATATAGGTGTTGCGTCGATAATCCGTCGGTAATTTCAAATCATGCTACACCAACGTCTATATTAACACACACATATATTATATATAAATATATTAAGGTCTCCATGAACCGACCACTAACCGAAGGATAACCAACGAGTACCGATAGAATGCAATCCATCAATTTACGGTCGGTATTCCGTTGGTTTTTATCGACGAAATTTTGTCCGTCGGGAACTCTGTCGGTTTTCCCCGTGTTTTCTTGAAGTGTAAAGCTATCACAAGGGTTTCTATCCACTATATATGTGCTCCTCGATCTATCCATCTATCATCATCCCGCTACATAAGTTTTTGTTTATCCGATGTATTTGAATCAAGTGAGACTTTTGTAACATCTCAAATTCCGGTATATGCATAGAGACTTAAAATAAATAATTTGGCTACATATGGAACTAAAGTATACTTTTCTTTTATGTCACTTGTCTTGGGAGAACTCATGAGTTTAACGTGATAGAGGTAGAAAAGTCTTAGGATGGGTGATCTATCAGGAAGTCATTTCCGAGCGAGTGAGGAAAAACACAAGAAAATCATAGGGTGGTCGTAGGGTCAGTAAACAATTTTTTTGAGCCTCCTAGACTAACACACCAGCCGTCAGAAGAAGGTGGAGCCCATAGATAGGGAATGGGTGTAGAGGTCCAAAGACGGTGGCGGTCGAACTGTTACTAGTGGTATTAGAGTTGAATCCAAAAATTAGTGTGGAGTCATTTGAACTCACACTGTCAATGATAACAATCCTGGTGCACAACGAGGACGTTGCAATCTGTGAATGGGGTGACTGTCATCTTGATTTCTGTATATGCATAGAGATTTAAAAGAACTCATTTGACTACTTACGTCACCAAAGTGCACTTATCTTTTTGTAATTTATCTTGAGAGAGTTCTAGAGTTAAAGCGTGTTTGAGGTGAAAAAGTTTTATGAAGAGTGACTTATCAAAAGTAATTTAGGATACTGTAAAAGTGAGGATAAAATACAGAAAAGATCACATGGTGATCTCAAAATTAGTAAAAATATATTTCGAATCTCACAAAATAACGCACCGAGCATGACTCACAAAATATATTTTGGCGGGAAAATAGAATTTTAAATTTTTTAAAGAAAAATAAGATCATTGATGTAATTTAATAAATTGTTAATTATAAAAATTATGATCATTAATGTAATTTAAAAATCCATGGGTATCCAAAATCCAATTAAGTGAACCCATTGTGAACCCATAAACAATGGATATCTGCCCATTTTAAACCCTTTTCTTTTTTCTGTTAGAATAATAGGGTTTTGGGTTTGAATTTTTTCTTGGGTTTTGGGTACCCATTTGGGCAATTACCCACTTTAACATCCCTAAGCATGAGCATTGGACGAAAGTTAAACCTATGAACCGAGAGTGGGCGTGGCCCCTGAATGGAACTTTCCTTTGGTTCTTACACCAGGTTCGAATACCAATTTTTGTATGTCGTAATTAGAAGCAAGTATAGATTTGATTTTAAGATTTTTTTTTTTGAAAAATAAGCAATTGCATTTACATAATCAATTTTAAATCATCCTTTATCTATATGTTCATTTTCCTAGTTGCAGTCGATAAAGATAAATGACACTCTTTATAGCCATCATGATAAATCTCATTCTTTGAAACATATAGCCATCATGAACCGAGTAAGCCCAAGGAGATTATATCCGTTCGGCCACTAAGTGACATTCGAACCATTCAGTCCATTTTTACGGTCTTATCCTTATTCTTAGCCATTTTCAATACGTATATTCTGATATTCGTATGATAGAGTCAATATGCAATAAGACTTAGACAATAATCTAGATTTTCACTAATAAAACGGGTATCGATACAATCATTAAGTTTACTTTATAGGCTAGTAGAATTGTTCGCTCCTAACTATTCAGACTATTCCACCACCCATCCGCCTAGTCCTTGTCTCGCGCCTAAGCCTGATCTTCCTCACGATCAAATTCATGTCCTGTAATTAAAGAGGTATAAGTAATATCTAGATTAAATTAGTGAATGCATGCGGCCTCTAACTTTTCTATATGATCCGGTCTAAACTTTTGTATGAATTCCCCATCCTAAACCGTTTATTTAAGCCTTGGGAAACCATGAAGCTTAAAATTTGAGGAACGCCTCCGGTCAATGTATTCTTATTCCCCCTATTCAGCATTCCCATTCCATTCCCAATCAAAGAGTGTTACGGAACTAGAAGCAAGCTTTAATAATAGATGTGATTGTGAGCATGCTTACTTGTCAGTGCTAGTTTGTATGCGCTTTCTATTACAACAACATCTTTTGTGCGAAAAACAAGAAAAAGGAAAACTGCAGCTCTGCGACATAACCAGTCTTGCAGAACTGGAAGAACAAATTGACTCGACAAGGAAACCAAGTCAAAGGGTTGCGTATGGGTAATTTTCGGTGATGGCCGAGCCTTGGCTGAATCGTAACCGATCCTTTGCTCACTCGTATGACTGCACACTACAAAAAACAACGTTTTTGCGACTGCATCCTACGACTATACTTGTAGTCGTAACATTTTGCTACTATTTGGTGATACATTTGCGACTACTTTGCGACTACCGATATATGGTCGTCTATTAGTTGCTAATATACAACCAAAAATAATTGTCGCCTATTTAATCGCCGATTACGACTGCTTAACGACTATTGTCGAGACTAGAAACAATAGTCGCAGTGTAATATGTAATTTGGTGACTACGCTGCGTCTGCTGTTTCCGGTCGTATAAAAGTCACAAATTAGTCACTATTTGGGCGACTAATTTTCTACTCCGTGTATAGTAGTAACAAAGTTGTCAATTTGTCGCTATTTGTACGACTAATATGCGACTCGTTATTCGTGTCGCAAAGTAGTCGGGTATGAGTCGTATCATATAGTATTTTTATTTAGTAATAATAATATATGGTTATATTTTCTAATAATCATAAGTGATTATCAAAGCTAATCTATACTTGCAGTATTCAATGTGCCTGGTGCACGTTTGAGTACCATTTTATATTATGCTATTTTTGATTTTGCAGATTTGTTTCATATATACCAAGAAAAACGAAAAGGTATTGATTTCTTATTATTATCATGGTTCAAATAATAATAAGATAATAAAAAACATCCTTAGCGGTTAAGGCTCAAACATATTAACTAAACCAAGGGTTGTCTCTTTTTGGTCTTTACACCTTTTACTCATAACTTTTAGAAACTATTTAGATTCTTGTCCTAGACGATTCATATTATAATGTTTACCGAAAAAGTCCTTGCTTTCTAGATTTTATGTGAAACATCATCGAGAATCAACCATGTCTCTTAAGATTATCCGAAGATTTTCTCGGATCAACAATGTCCCATCTCTTTTGGATCAAAATTTTTTCCTCCTGCGTGTATGGATGTGTTTCTTCTGTTGGAGATCCTACAATGTCAATGATTTTGGTCGATGAGGAGGTAATCTCTCTTTTCATCTTTAAGTTCCTATCTTTTTATTCTTGCATGTTTTATTAAGCAAATAATTTCTTGATTTAGGGTACCAAGATAGAGACATCTGTTCATGCCTCTATTGTTGATAAATTCCGGTGGTCAACTTGGTTCAAGGGCCGTTGGTTTAACCTTAAAATGCTCAAGTAGTTCTTTCACCACAATATCTTTCCTTGACTCCTCACAACTTCAAGTTGGTTTTCACATCAGAGACATATTTCTGTGTGACTTACCATAGTATTTTGGATGTTCGTGTTATGGTCTGCACATCTATTACAGATATATTACATCGGAGGGTTTATGATCCTTATCCTAAAGGTAACTTAAAACAAATATTGCTTTTGTGCTTAGGATTATAAAAATCATGTTATTTGCATGTGTTGTCTAATTGATATTTTCACTTTATAGATGTCCTTTGTGTCGTAACCCATGTTGGAAATATCCAAGACTATTGGGCAGGGTCAAAGTTGCATTTTACCATTCACGACATAAAGTACATTGATCTTAATCCTATATTTTGATGAGTTGTTTTGTTGTTTGTCTCTAATAATAGTTAGCAATTTTGTTTTTTACTAGCCTCCGGATCTTTAGTGTTTATTGATTGGGAAAGATGGTGAGGATATAATAAAAATGTTTTGGAATGATGCAGATAGACATGTTTTGTGATTCTAGATGCTTCTTCATAAGACGAGAATCGGGTAAGCATTGATATTTTGTGTGTAATTAGATGAAAATTATTGTATTGTGTATTAAATGTTTAGGTTTAGGATTGATTCGTATAAAAATCTCTCCATTTTATTCAATATTTATGAAGCTTGTTCTTGGTTGTATTAACTTAGGTTTTACTTGGCTTAAAGAAGAAGAAGAGCTTTCAACGATTGTCTATGATCAAACTGAGAATCCTGATTTTGTTCAGTTCCTCGACAGGTTGTGTTCATAAACCTATTTCAACTCATTTTTGTTATTCTTTTATAACAATTGGAGTAATACGTGATTTTCTGATTTTGTAGCTTTCCAAATCCGGTACATGAATAATATCCTGAAGAAAATCTGATGTCTCATTTCATCTTCTAAATCATGTATTTGTTTTAAAATTTTATCTTTTTTGGTTAGAGGATCCCGTGATCCTCTTTATGTTTGTTTTAAAAACCTATATATCGGTAATGTTTACAACTTTTTTGTTCATAATCAGAATCTTATATATGTATAGATATTTAAATATCATAGAGAATCTTTGACAAATCATTTTGGTAAATGTCTATGATTATACGAAACGACCAGGGGAACCCCCATCAAATCAACACTAGTCATGATTTAATATCCTAGGAAATGAGAGTTACGGTGCACGGTTTATAACTTGCTTCGTTTTTCATTAAAGGTTGATATAATTTATCGACATGAGTTCCATGCCACCAGGAGAACCGTTTTGATTAGATTAATAACCCAACTATCGCTATGAAACTAATTACTTTAAGTACTTGAAAACAATATTGTATACAATACTTGAAAAGTTGAGCGTTACATAATCTACTACATTTAACAAACCACATATATTAATTAGGATCTTCATAAAGATAAGAGGGCCAAATTACGAAATTATCTCTCATGATTATGAAGAATAATAGTAATTCAAGGGTCCAAAAGCATGTGTTGCACATGTTTGTACCTTTGAAACCATAGTCCCACCAAGCCAACCAAGTCTTTATCGGAGCACACGTACATCTATAAAGCCCTTTGATATTTAATCCTCCTCGCTTATCATAGAACAGTGCACACCGTCTGTCTGACCTTCTATACCGTTGTCTCAAATTATCTTAACACGTACTCGAGTTGCAAATTCGCGCTCGATGATGTACCCACGGTTCAAAAGTTTTCCATCTCCATAATAAACCCGCAAGAACATGGAGTACGCGTATATCCTCGTCTCCCATCGACTATTTGCCGATCTCTTGATCATAGCCTCCCCTTTAACCATCTGGTCGATGGAGGTCGACGATCCGTCGATCCAATAGTCGCAATATACAAAAAGACACATAGCTTTGAGGTGAAGAGCAGAAGGGTTTTCGGATTCCAGACATTTGTTGAACAATTTAGTTGTAACCCTAGGTGGGCACTAGATATTATCAGTAATGTTGGAGAAGTATAGGTCGACCGACTTATAGAAATCTGAGCTTTCTCCGACGTTTTGGAGCACCCTGCATGTTGCCTTCAGCTGAGCCAAATGTCGTATACCTTGGTTATCGTCAATGACAACAAGAAGGATTTTTTTAAGGATATCAGTAGGAAGGAAATCCATTACGATTTTGGCAAGTAAAGATGGAAACAGGCAAAGGAGAATTTTAACAAATAATATTGTACAGTATTTGAGATAGATATTGGTTCGGAGGCAACCACAAAAGTTTATTTATAGATTGGATCCAACTTTAGGGTTTTCCATAAATTTAAATAGTATTTATGTTACTATTATTTATTAGTTAATATGCATCTGTTGGCGTGCATCTTCGGCTGGAGTAGGTATATGTACATGAGGAATCTATTTCGCTAGGTAATGATATATAATGTCACATCATTATTTATTGCAGTTCAAGATTTATTACAAAATATGTTGTTACTTGCATGGATTGTTGAAAAATGAATTAGGTAAATGTCCTTTCAATTAATCATCTCGCCTGTTTGCAAAAAGTCGTTTATTCAGTCATAAAATAGTCACAAAATACATAGTCGCAGTGTACTCAAAGATGATGCATATATGTACTCCTTATGCTTAAAATTTGCCCATAAATGAAGAAAGCATATAGTATTAATATTAGTTTAACACAATCTAACCAACGCTAAATAATATTTAGAATATGAAGGATATTCAAGAACCTAAACAAGGTCAAATTCCGAAATTGTTCAGAAGGAGTCTGAAGTAAAATTGATCCAAAAGCATCTATCGCACATGGTTGAACCCTTGAAACCAAAGTCCCACCAACCCTTCCAAGTTTTTATCGGAGCACACATGCAGCTATAAATCCCGTTGACATCTACACTCGCTTCCTTATCAAAGAACAGAGCAGAAGGTGTTTTAGGCCATACACACCTATCCCTCCTAGTTATCTTCATACCTATTCGAGTGGAAAGTTCACGGTCGATAACATATCCACTGTTAAACACTACTCCATCTCCATAAAAAACACGCAAGATCATGGAGTACACGTATATCCCTGTTTCCCATTGGCTATATGCCGATCTTTTCATCATTGCCTATCCTTCAATCATCCGGTCGCTGTAGATAAAACAACACATACCTCGGAGGAGAAGAGCTGAAGGGTTTCCTGATTGTAGACACCTCTCGACGGAATCTTGTTTTTAATGAGGTGGGCAAACAAAGAGATTTAGGTTAATAAACCCGTAGTATAAATCGATCGACTTGTAGAAATCTTGACTTTGTCTGACGCTTTGAAGCGCCTTGCATATTGTCTTCACCCTTATAAAATAGCATAAACCTTGTTCACCGTCAATTACGTCAAGAAGAATTTTTGAAAGAACATCACTTGGAAGGTAATCCACTACAAATTTGGAAATGAATAGATGGAAGGCAAAACGAATTTTGACAAATAATATAAACTTTTCAATATTTGAGAGTTCGAAGCAACCACCAGAGTTTATTTATGCAGACAATGCAACCTTTGAGTTGTCTAGGCTGTAGTAATTATGTATATTTCTTATAACTAAGTCCCAACTAACAGCATTCATCATGATCATGGTATTAATGGGTAAAACTAAGTAATTTTCTTTTTCTGTTTTTTGTTTTAATTATTTTTTTGAGATATTTGAGATTTATCTATTTTGCTAATGGCTTAAACTATATATGTTATTTAGTAGTTCAACTTAGTCATCTATGTATACAATAATTATACTGAGCCACATATCTATTTTAGAAACATGGGGAAAATGGGTGTGTCAAAGGTTTATATATATATCTTGGTAAGTAGATATAAACACAATAAATAAATTAGGTTAACCAGAATTTAATTTTTAATACCATCATAAAAACGATCACAAAATTTCACACCAACCACTTCATATCATTTTTGTTCAATTTGTATCGTTTAAATCATGCATAGGCACACAAAAAACACACACACAAAATCCAAAAGAGAAATTTATCTTTGTTGTGGTATGTCGATAATTCTAAAAGGGAGTGGACATATAGGGTTAAGATTATTCGGCAATAGATTACCGGTGATGAACAAGTATGCTTGATTTACAACTGAAAAATATGAAAGCACAATTATAAATTTCTTAATGTTTCTCCACAATTTTACTGATGATGACTTTTTTTTTATTTTGTTGGAAATTTTTATTTATATTAACCTTGTTTAATTGTAATCGGATCTTACGTATAAAAGTTAATTACCAAAATCATTTTACTATTAATATTTTAAATCATAGTTATTTGCGATTTGATGACTAAGTCACGACTACTCGTCAGAATAATTTCAAAAAATTTCGCTTAATTAATCCGGGAAACCAAACCTAATTTTTTAGCCCAAAACTTTTCAATTACCCGCCTTAACCCAACAAATTTCGACTAAGTGTCGAGAAATCCTCATTTACCACAAACAAATACCCTGGTTTTATTTTGTTCTTCCCCTTCTCCAAAATCTCCTTCGAATCTTCTCGCATATTTTTCTCTAGATCCTCCTTCCTGCCGACCAATCTCTAACTGACATCTCTTATTTGAATATCTTATTCAAGGTTCTCAATTTCATTGCTAATTTTTGCAGAAACCCTATAAACTCTCCGTGATATGATGCCTCAACAAGGTAAGAAAGGAGGACGTAAGAGACTGACCATTTCAAACGTCACTTAGAGAGCCGTTGGGACCAACCACAATACTATGAAGAAAACATTGAGCCCTCTACCGCAACAATACACCTTCACACCGAAGGACGTTGTTCCTCCGACTCAGTCCACTCAACGTCAAGAAAAAGATCCAGTTATCCCCTAAACGTCAGCGACATCACCCCATGTACGGAACTATCCATTGCCAGTACAACTTTTACAGAAATCGACTACTAATCAACCTGTAGTCGATGCGTCGCCGGTTTCAGAAGAAGTCCAGAACAACCAGAATCATGTTGAGGACGCCCCTGTTGGATCTCCTAGGATCTAGGGTTCGTTATATTGAAATTACCAACCTCGTTCTTACCTAGAACTGGCAGCGGAATGATTGGTGAACGAGATCAGTAGCGAATCAAGTGCTTCGCCTCTACCAAGCACACACTCACACAACCTGGAACGCCGGGATGCTAGTGCCGGATTCAGGGATGAGTTTTCGATGTCTCTGCTTTTCTCTCTGAGAATTATAGTGACGGCTCGGGTTCAGGTCGACCATATAAACCTTTATATATCGACCTGGAATTGACATGACCAAACCCGTCGGAGAAGCCCGACTCGTTTATGTCTAAACCCGATATGCATCGATCGACACACTTACTGTGTCGATCAACACACCTTCTCGAAAAGCCTGCATCGATCGACACACTCATGTATCGATCGACACATACATCATAAAACTCTATGTCAATGTGTATCCAATACACATCAACGTGATCATTATCAAATGATCATTCCCATATGTTAGCTTCCAGATTGCTTAGGTGTGTGACCCTATAGGATCATATAATACTGGCAGTAAGTCTACAACTTACAGATTACAAGAGGCTTCTAGCAAAGCATTACAATCACCAGTATTATACAAACGATTGATCTCGATACACAACTATTATCAGGAGTGAGTACAAGTGTGATTTCAGGACACAATCCCAACAGCCCCACCTTCGCCAGTTAACCAATCTCAGGCTCATAGTCATCCATCTTCTGAAGGTCACAACTTCCTCGACGAATCTCTTCCATTTTTTACGGACCTCGAGGAGGACACCCTGCGGGCTCTGAATGCTCTACTTCGGGTGCCAGACAGGGAAATGTTTACCACCGTCCTCTCTCCCACACCGATACCAAACACAACTTGGTATGGCTATTATCATATATTGTTTCTTTAGCTGTTGATATTCTCTGTATGGGTTTTTGTTCTTGTCTTATGCGTTTCGTAATGGTGTGTTCTTAAACCGTCTAGTTTGCTTACGAATCTGATTGTTGGTTTGCTTATGAGTTATGATGTTCTGATGAGTTCGAGTCTCTGATGGTTAGGATGTTAATATTTTAGTTATCAAGCTTCGAATTTCAAGTTTACTCGTGACAGAGGATCGAAATTGTTTTGGAAGATTACAAAAAAATTTACAAACAAATTCGATACTTCCTCGAGTTCACGGTATAGTTTTCTCTCCTATACCTTTCATATATACCTCGCATTTGTTGTTTTCACTAATGCTATGCTTATTCTATTTGTATTCTAGAAAATCCACCATTGGGACCCCTTGATAACAGGGAAAGTTCAACATTATTTCGAAGAGATTTGTCAACGACGGTTAAAAGACATGGTTAGCAACGCGAGGACTAGTAGAGAGCGACCTAAGTGGATCGGCGAGACTCTTTGGAAAACGATGACCGACTACTAGGAAACAAAAAACGGAAAGGATAAGAGTAAGACCTATTCCAGATGTCGTCTGTCTGACCGTGAAGGTCTCGGTCGTCACGTCCACTTCTCAGGGCCCAAGTCGTACCTAGAAATCCATCTTGAAATGGCAAGTAACTTTTATTATATATATGTTATTTATGTTTGTTACAACATTGCAACTAGAAATTTCTTTAATAATCCTTGTTTGTTTTATATCACTGCAGGAAGAGGAAATGGGAAGACTGGTTAATATTGGTGAGGTATTCATCAAGACACATGCAAAGGCAGATTGTATATATGTTGATCAGAAGGCAGGGAAAATCGCTACAACTTTTAATAAGATTGTGGACGAGAAGTTGTTAGAGATCGATATAGAGACTTTAGAAATTTCGAACGGTGCTGCTTCGAGACTTCGGGAATTGTCAATCGATGAATATAACAACATATTTCTTGAGGTAAAGTAAATTTTTTCACAATTCACATTTATAAAGTCATGTCATGTTCTTTATTTAATAGTGTTTCGCGGATTGTCTTTAATTATAATAGGCCACTGAGACAGATAGACGAGGAAATCCTTTTGGAGTTGGAAGCCTCAAAGAGTCTTTTTTGAGGGGCAAGCGCAAGCAGCCGGGAGACTCTTCAAGGTTTGTGGTCCTGCAAGAGAAACTGAAGGAAGCTCAATGTAAAATCAAAGAGCAGGATGCCCGTGAAGAATATCACGCTCGGGTTGCGAATGAGCAGAAGGAAAAGATCGAGCACCTTTCCTTGGTGGAACAGTATCTGCGGCTAAGTGATCCGCAGTATATTGACTTCCTACAGACTCATAGGACTACAGCCAACACAGACAGTCTTCCCCCAACATGTACAACTTAACTCCATCTGCTGCGTATGTTACTTATCGTTGTCCCTACCAAAATAATTTTTTTGTGAATGATTTTGAAACTCCTTAATATTGGAGTTGCATATGTAGATAATCGTTTTTGTATATATGCTAGACAAAACTACTAAAGTTATCTATGTTATCTTGAAGCAAATGTCTTTTACATTTCTTGTATTATTCAAATTGCAGTATCACCAATTACCAAATCGTAAATTTTACAAATGGAATAATACAAAATTCTTATTTTCACGCATACGTAATAGTCGTCAATTAATCGCTCAACGGTCAGAAAGTAGTGGCACATTCAATACCATAATCGTATCTGGATGTCTCGCGTAGTCGCTGCATAGTCATTAGATTAGTCGTTAAACAGTCGTATAATTGTCACTGAATAGTCGCCAAAAAAGTCACAATTTCTAATTCATGACTATACTAGTTAGACACATAACAGTCGTCACGTAGTGGCGACATCATTACCATAATCGTATATGGATGTTCTGATTAGTCGGTGGATAGTAGTTAAAATGGTCGTTATCCAGTCGCAACATAGTGGCTAATATTTACGACTACTTTCTGACTATATTATACGGTCACATATTAATCGCCCAGTGGTCACCTAGTTTAATGACTATTTGATGAAAACATTTCTCTGACCGAATCTGGACTCCCTCTTTAGTCGCACATTTGTATCCACGGTAGTCGCAAATTAGTCCCTATATATTGCGACCATGCTATGTCTACTTTACGACTACCACTGTTAGTCGTAACCTGCCGACGATTTTTATGACTATGCAATTTAGCGACTATAGATTTACAACTACCATATTTAGTCGTAATTTAGTGGTAAAAACGCATTTAACAAATATTATGAGACCAAACGTTCAGTCGCAAAAAACGCTGTTTTCTTGTAGTGTCATTCCCCTTAAGCCGCACTCAACCGTTGCGACCGAATATGGCCGCGAAGCCTATCCGACCGCAACTGCTAAGTTGGTTCGTGATGCCATCCGGTCATATGCCAAAATGTGCCATGACCGTGATCTATCCTTAACCACCGATCGAACTACATGGCCAATCAGTCGTTTACCGCGATCCGATCATGAGTCCGTTTAGGCCATGATCGCAACTCGATCCTTTACAGCCGATTGGGCCAAATATGGCCTATCGAGCGGATCACGCGATCCGACCGTGCGTCCGATCATACCATTATCATCATCAGGAACAAACCGCTGGTCGAGCCATGTATGGCCGATCAGGCGGACAAGCAGATGATTAATTAATCGAGGGGAGAGAGAGAGATGATCAGTCACTAGTCACACAGTAGAACCGCTTGTTTTTTTTAGAGTTTTGGACCCAACCAGGATGGTCCGCGCACGCACCTTAGGCATGTCTGCCTTCTGGCTGTGATCCTTAGTCAAAGATGGATCCATGATCAATCCTTCACCGCAATTCGTTAAACGCTATGCCAAAATCTCTCCTTTATCTTCTTTCATCTCACGTTTCCTCTCAGTAATTTTTTGGGATTTTTTCCTGTGTTTGTGTGTGTGCAAAAACTCGCATAAGGCTTGATATTTATAGGCAGTGGGAAAACTGCCTTGGCCAGAGAATGGGTGCGAGTGGAATGGCTGAATAGGTGTGTTTGTTCACCGCAACCCATGGAAATTAACTACCCAACCTCCCCCAACTGCCCAACTTGGTCACTACCTCACCTTAGTCCAGTACCTGACCCAACTATCAATCACTCCCATCATCTGAGTTGAGCTACCCGACATCTGATCCAGCTGTCTTAGCTCGGACGTTCAGCTCATTTCAGCTCGATACTTCACTTTAAGTCGCTTTTCTCTCGGCTAAGTCCTTTCTTTCTCCAAACATAGCCATTTCCAGAGCATGGAACACTTTTTCTTAGTCCTCCCGACTGTTTGCCCACATTTCGGTTCCATGGTCCATCCCGACGATCCTAGCAAGGATCAGAGATGTTACAAGTCTCCACAACTTTAAAGGGATCCTTCCCCGAATACGAGTCTAGTTTTTCATCCTTCTCAAACTCATTAAACCACTTAGGAAAATCAGCCTTCATTTTGCCTTTTGTTTCCCAATTCGTTTCCTTTGTTCCATTGCAATCCTAGACGACCTTGACCAGTCGATGCCAATTGATCAGTTTTATATTTTTAACGTCTCTAATTCAAAACCGAACATGAAACATTGGTTTCATTCGGCTCCTTTATGATGGATGGAGAAATTCCCAAATAAAATAAGATGGGAACGAAATAAAAATCAAAATTTGACCCATAACATCTATGTTAGCTTTGTCTGTCTGGATGCTTTCACATAAAATTTTGCTTTATAGATGATCTGTATCACAGTCTTCCTTGTTGCTTTTTCCGACATATCATTGATCCAAACTTGTTTTGCTTACACGGTCAGATTCTTCTCTAGATCCCTAGGTAACTAAGGCACAATCACGTCCTGATCCGACAAGCACTTCTTGAGGTATGATACATGGAATACATTATGAAATGGATCCATCTTATCCGGTAAGTCAATCATGTATGCAAGCATTCCAATCCTTTTTAGGATTCTGAACAGCCCTAAGTACGTTGGGTCCAATTTCTCTCGTTTCGAAACTATTGCCTTCCTTTAAATGTGATCATCTTGAAGTATGCCATATCGCCCGCTGCGAACTCTATATCCTTCCGACGTTTATCCGCATAACTCTTATGTCTATCTTATGCTTCCTTCATCTTGATCCTTAGGAATCAGATCCTCTCTGTGATTTCTCCCACTATATCTTGCCCGATCATGCTAGACTCCCCCACTTGAATACAATATATGGGGGTCCGACAAGGTCGCCCATACAACTCTTTATAAAGCGATATCCCAATACTTGCTTGGAATCTGTTATTGTATGAGAAATCGGACAAGGGTAAATACTTTCCCATGAATCATCCCAGTCCAAGATGCACACTATAACATATCTTCCAATGTTTGTATATCCTTTCCGACTGGCCATCAGTCTGCAGATGGTATGTTGTGCTCATGTTCATCCAAGTTCCTAAGGCCTTTTGAAAAGCCTTCCAGAAGAAGGACGTGAACCGCACATCCCTATCCAAAACTATGCTAGCCGGAAATCCATGTATTTCGACTATCTCGTCAATGTACTTAACAACAATCTTCCCAACTCCAACTATTTTCCTTATCGCCACAAAGTGTGTAGACTTCGTCAGTCTTTCCACTACTACCTAAACCGTGTCCTTCTCAGACTTTGCCAGCAGAAGTCTAATCACGAAATCCATCGTGATGTAATCCCATCATTCCCACTATGGGATCGGCAAGATTTGCAGTAACCTGCTCGGAACCTGATGATCGACCTTAACCAACTAATAAATAAGGAATTTGGCTACCCATTCCGCTACATACCTTTTCATCCTGACCCAGTGATAATATCTTTTAAGATCTAGATACATTCTGCCCGGGATAAATTGAGAAATTGGATTGGTGAGATTCTTTTAGAATCTCATCTTTCAACTCTTTATCGTTTGGTACACTAACTCGACCATTGACCACAATCTTTCTGTTTTTTGATACATAATACTCGCTCTTGTCATTCCTTGCAACCATGTTCAGATTCTCATCCTTTTACTGAGCAATCAAAATCCTAGTGAGTAAATCCGCTTGGTCTGCTGCCCCTAAAAAAATGGTTCCTCTTCCTTAGAAAAAGCTTGAGATGCAATGTCCCAATAAGGTTAATCAACACTTCTGCATCTCATTATGCCTCAACATCAGCCCGCCTTCTACTTAAGGCGTCTTCGACCAGATTTTCTTTACATGGATGATAGGCCATAATTAGGTCGTAGTCATCCACAAACTCCATCCATCTCCGCTGCCTCAAATTAAGTTCAGGCTGAGTGAAGATATACTTCAAACTCTTGTGATCGGTGAATATTTGCACCTTGGCCCATAAGGTAAGATCGCCAGATCTTTAATGCATACTACTGCAACCATGTCTAAATCAAGGGTCAGATAATTCCCTTAATGCTTCTACAATTTTCAAGAAGCATATTCAATCACCTTCCCTCTTTGCATCTGAACGCTCCCAGGTCCGATGATGAATGCATCAGTGTCGACCATGTAAGGTGCATCCATTTCCGGTAAGGCCAATACAGGTGTGCTTGTCAACATATCCTTTAAACTGGAGAAGGTCTCCTCGCATTCCTTCATCCATAAAAATTTAGTATCCTTTCCAGTTAGTCAATTCATAGCCTGAGC
The DNA here is from genome assembly GCA_030180135.1 of Orychophragmus violaceus. NCBI lineage: Eukaryota > Viridiplantae > Streptophyta > Magnoliopsida > Brassicales > Brassicaceae > Orychophragmus > Orychophragmus violaceus. The sequence continues at coordinate 65,041,471 of CM058235.1, read as the reverse complement.
GTTGCTCGCAAACCTATTCAGGAATTTTCTATATTAACCGGCCAGTCCTAGGAAACTTCTTACCTCAGTGGAATTCCTTGCCTTTGCCAAGCTTTAATAGACTCAATCTTCCCCGGATCCACTGATACTCTTTGACCCGATACAATGTGCCCCAGAAACCCGATGCTCCTTTGCCAAAAAATACACTTTCTCAACTTAGCATTGAATTTATGTTCCCGCAAACGCTTCAGCACTGCCCTTAGATGACCTTAGTGAGTTTCCCAATCTTTTTAGTAAACGAGAATGACATCTATGAATAATATCACAAACTCGTCTAGACAATCACGGAAAATCCCATTCGTCATCTTCATGATTGCCGCTGGTGCATTCGTTATGCCAAATGGCATATCCACAAACTCATAGTGGCCATACCTTGTCCTAAAGGCCGTCTTCTCCACAACTACAAAGTCTATCTTTGAGAACCATGACGCCCCATTAAGCTGTCCATAATTTCATGTATCCGAGGTAATGGGTACTTGTTCTTCACTGTAACCCGATTCAATCCTTGATAATCGATGCATAGTCTAAAACTTCCGTCCTTCTTCTTGACGAATAAAACCAGTGTACCCCAAGGCAAACTCCTCGGTCTGGTGAAAACCTTTTCCAGCAACTCCTCCAATTGTTTCTTAAGCTCGGTCATTTCCGCATGAGCCATTAGATATGGTGCATTGGAGAGTGGAGTCATTCCCGGTTCAAGCTCAATGGTGAATTGATCTGACCTATCACGGGGTAATCCCTTCAAGGCCTGAAACACATCCTTGAACTCGTTAAATATCGAGATTCCCCCGATCTCAACTCCTTTCCCAACTTCGGTTGTGGTGATTGTAACCTAATAGGCTCCACAACCCTTCTCGAGCATCCTTCGTGCTTGGATTTCCGAGACCACCAAACTTCCCGAAGTTGGCGCTTATACCTTAGAAATCTATCTTTCCTTATGGTCTTTTAAACCACACTCTTCCCCGATGACAATCCAACATAGCTCGATTCTGTCCAAGTTAGTCCATGCCTAAAATAATTTCATGATTCTTAAGCTGAACAATTATCAGGTTGGCCGGCATACTCATGCCTCCAATGGTGACATGTATGTCTCGGAAAAATCCTAGTGCATGCATGATTTGCCATCCGGCTGCATTTACTATGCCAACGCCGTATCCTTGTCCTCTAGAAAAATCCTTTTCCAATCATGTCTGGGTTTAAAAAACTATGTGTTGCCCCAGAATCAAATAAGGTGTGTATCGCAACACCACTAATGCTTAAGGTCCCAACACATCCATCCTAGATTGCTAAGTACCTACCCATTTTTAATGCAATGCAATACACGTAATTGAACAGAATGGGCTTAGTGACGTACCAGTGATCGCGTTGAAGTTACTGACCTCGATTATTTCCTTCGATAGCACATAAACTCGCAGTGCCAAAGCCTGCCTTTTGGCTTGTGCAGTTTGGTCATTTCTTCCGTGTTTTCTTTTTTCCATCTTCGTTTTCACTTGTAGCTTCGGGCAATCCCTATGGTAATGTCCGGCTTTCCCAGATTGGTAACATGACTTAGGCGCATCACTCGCCACTCTTTCTTGTCCTTAATCCATTCACGGAAAGTTCCGGATTGGATGATCCTTACTGCCGCATCTAGTGCATGCCCCGACTGCTTTCCAGTATTCAAAACCGTGCCTCTTCCCACAAGTGGTGCAGTCACTGCGCTTTCCCGATGATTTGTTCTCACCATAGATTTGGTCTCCTTTTCTTTTCCTATCACCGGATCGGCTGGTGACGGTTGATCGTGACTGAGTATTAGCTTGGTTTTCCTCGAAAATGTTTGCCTTTAGTGTGGCCGTCCTTTCAACCAACTCTGAGACGGAACTGAAAGTGCAAACCGATCAGTGAGTACGAAGTTCTACCCTTATTCCACGGAGGAAATGGCGTACTTGTGCCTCTTTTTTAGTTGAACTATTCCTCATACTTCTGTATTGATATGCGTCCTTAATCCAAATCCATGAACTTACTCTCCAACCTGTCCAAGGCTTCGAATGGAAATTACTTCCGATTTAACTCGGTCTCAAATTATGCAACGGTCTCAATGTGTACTCTTGTGCACTTGTCGACCGCAAGCCACCAGTTATGTGCATCACCTTCCAAGAAGTGAACCGCAACATCCTTCTTGTAATCCTCAGGACATCGAGTGGAGGGGAAGTTTCAAACCAAACGGCTTCTACACTCATATGCGTTGATCGGATCAGCACTCCCTTTAAATTGCCTTGTTCCCAAACGAGTGATATGCTCCAAAAGGCTCAGATAATCCACCTTTTTGTTAGTCCTCTTTGATGGTAGCTCAAATTCCGCCAACTCTCCTTCCTGCTTGTCATCTAAAGGTATGATGACGCGGATCTTTGTCTGGTCCTTAACTAGTTTCTAAGCCGGCTTGATTGCATGTGTTAAGATACTCAATTGGTTCATGACAATCTTAAGCGCTTCCCACATTTCTCTATCGAGAGGCGTTGCGGTCTGGTTTCTTTCACCATCCGTAACATTGTTTCCTACATTCTCCGGGTCTAGTCGAGCCGAATTTGACGACTAGCCCTCATCTTCCTGATTCTCCAAGGTGTAGACGCTTGGATCCTTAATCTGTGTCTCAGTATGTGTGGGGATAATCGCAAGCATTATGCCCGACTGACCAGCCACAGGTCCAGTGAGTGTAGGAGTGTTCGAATTTGTCTTATCCACTGCATCCTTCCCGATTATTTATTTTCCCACCTGAAGATTCAGCAAGTTAGTACAATACTAACAATTAAATGTCCAAGAGCCTAAGCATAAACCTAGAGCGAGACACTAATTCTTGGACGAGTGGTGTTTTCCCCCATAACCCAACTGTCCTAGAACTAAGCATGCTCTGATACCAACTTGAAACACCCCATCCCAGCTAGGAAGCCCAAGGAGGTTATCTTCGTTTGGCCACTAAGTGAAAACTGAACCATTCAGTCCATTTTTACGGTCTTATCCTTATTCTTAGTCATTTTCGATATGTATATTTTTAGATTCATATAATATAGTCAATATGAAATAAGACTTAGGAAATAATCTGGATTTTCATTAATAAACCAGGATCGATACAATCATTAAATTTTCTCTATAGGCTAGTACAATTGTTCGATCCTAACTATCCAGACTATTCCACCACCCGTCCGCCTAGTCCTTGTCTCGCGCCTAAGCCCGATCGTCCTCACGATCAACTTCAGGTCATGTAATCAAAGATCATAAGTAATCTATAGATTAACTTAGTGAATGCATTAGGCATGTAACTTCTATATGATCCGGTCTTAAATTTTATATGATTTCCCCCATCCTAAACCGTTTATATAAGGCTTAGGAAACCATGATTACGGGAAATTACTGGTCATGGTCGAGCCTTGACTGAATCGTAACCGATCATTTTCCCACTCGTATGGCCGCGAAGCCAATCCGACCCCAACCGCTAAGTTGTTTCGTGATGCGATCCGGTCATTGGACAAACTGTGACATGACCGTGCTTCATCCTTAACCACCGATCGAACCACGTTTGGCCGATCAGTCGTTTATCACAATCTGATTAGGCGTCCATCCAGGCCATGATCATACCCAATCCTTTACTTCCAATTAGGCCAAAATATTTCCAATCGAGCGGACCTCGCGATCCGACCGTGCGTCTGATCATACCATGATCACTATTCGGAACTAACCGCTGATTAAGCAGTCTGGCCGATATGGCGGACAAGAAGATAATGAATTAATTGAGCAGAGAGAGAGAGAGAGAGAGAGAGAGAGAGAGGAATAGTCACAAGTCAGACCGTAGAACTGCTCGGCTTGCCGAGAGTCCCGGATCCGACCAGGACGTTCCATGCACGCACCTTAGACTTGTCTTCCTTCTTGCCGCGATCCTTAGTCGCAGATGGATCCATGATCGTTCCTTCACCATAATCCGTTAAACGTTAGGCCAAAATCTCGCCTTTATCTTCTTTCTTCTCACATTTTCTGTCGGTCGTTTTCTGGGATTTTTCCCAGATGGATCCATGATCGTCCCTCTCTCTGATCTACAAAAAAAAAAACATAATTAATACTAGGGACTTAAAATATGTTAAGAAGTAAATGTAAAGCTTACAAAGTCATTTTGCGTTGTGGATCATCATCCCGACGCTGCCTCTGTCGCTCTTACAGTTATTTAAGTTCGTCGAAGAAACCGATGCCATATCTGGTTTCTACTAGTGGACACTAAACTCTTTCCAAAGGGTATCAAGCAGTCCCTTTGCTACATTTCCCAACCAGCGTTGCTTCCACTAGTTGAAGGTTTTCGAATAGTGTGAAGCAGCCTTATGGTGGAACTGGATTTCCACCCGGAGAGTAATGCTTGGATCTCATGTATTTTTTTGATACAAAAAACCGTTTGTTAGTAGTAATTAATAATATGTCAAGGTAAGAAAGGTAAGTGTATAAAGATATGTACCGCGAACTGGCAGAACCAGTTATGCATATCCTCTAAAAGCATAGTGTTTATGCCTTATGCAACAAGCCGTGCATCATTTTCAAAATACATTTCGTTATTTTGACGCCGGTCATCCCAAACCTAAAAACGCAAAGACAAGAAATTTTAAAAATAAGATAGTAAAGAGAGAAGATGAATTTTTGTGAAAAACTAACCAATAGACATGTGGAGGGCCACGACGCTCGGGATCGAGTCTGGTATGCAGCTCTCGGCCCGGCTGACTAACTAACTCCGCAATCTCCAAAGAAATATAGAGCGTAACATGTTGTGTCTCCGGCATATGAGACACATAATGGCTGTCACTAGTAGCCTTCTCTCGTGGCTGAGTCCATTGGGTGGATCGAAGAGCCTCAAAATCTCCAAACCTTTCCCTATCCGTTAAAGTTTATAAAATATATAAGAAAGTTGTAGAAACATAATAAAATTTATAAAAATTTATAACAATTTATAAAAATTATAAAAATTTGTAAAAACTTATAATCAAATCAGCATCAACTCCATAGAACAATCCTAAACAAATTTTTCCTTTGAGGTAATGAACTACCTTGTATGTGATATGCTCAAAGTTTCAATTCTCTAGAGCTACACCGCAAGTGCACATATATGCAATTGTAGTATATAGGGGTCAAATTCAGTGAGACTCTAGATTCTTGTGATAGATCTTGTAGCATTGAGTTAAGCGAAGCAGAATAGTAAATAAGCAATTAAAAAAGGCATGAAAGTAAATAAAACGGGTTGTAAGACAGAAGAAAAAGCGTCAAGTCAAGGGAAGTTCTCAAGAAATAATGAATATAAACTAATCAATCAACCGTGATCAAATTACGAACAGTTCTCGAACTAAAATAACATAAGTATAACAGACCAACTTTCGTTGCGAATATTAACTATGTCTAACAACCTAGAAAACCAAATTTCTTTGCAAGTTCTAGAGTTCTAAACATGCATTAATCTCATGTTCGTTCGTTCTCACTTTTCCTAAACCAAATTTCTTTGTGAATAGACAAATTGCTCACGTAGGTTCTTTCTAGCTAATTAACAAACTTTCGTTGCGAAAATCAACCTAATATCAATAATCTAAGTGGCCAGTTCAGATTAAGCATTAAGATCAACCTAGACAAAGAACTAGAAGGTATGAATCCCTACAAATCAATTAACTTAATATTCCATGAAATCCCTAATGAAAATCCCTAAAACTAACTAGTAAACTACTCAGACAAGATCAATGAAACAAAAATCATATTTGAATAATAAAGCATAAAGAGACCAATAGAAGAAATAAAAGGGTTCGAATTCTGCTCTCTGTCGAGTACAAGACCAGCCCCAAAAAGCTCCAAATCTCTTTGAATGTAAAAAAGCGTAAGTAAAGCTTAACCTAAACAATGGCTTAAAAACACTAATATAAAGTCTAAAACACGATCTGGGACTTTTTGCAAATATGGAAAACTACTGAGCAAAAGTGAAGATTTTCAAAAGTACAGATTTTCACGCTCAGAATTCCGTGACATGAGTTGCACCGACCGATGCAGATTTTGCAGAGGTGGACGCAACAGGTAGACGCAGCCAGTGAACTCTGTGAAATCTCTATAAAGTGCATAATTGCTCCAGATGCTACCAGAATCTCCAATTAAGCTCCAAATATATCTAAATCTGTAGAAGACTCTAAAAGACTCCAAAATACATGAAAGACTCAATAACAAAGACCTATATCATGGTCAAAAAATCCATAAAAACCATGATATATCAGTATGCATCATACAAATGAGATTACTCTGGAGCTGAAGAGAATTGACAAAGCTTGTTTACTGCAAAGGTTATCTGGTCTGGTGATGGTTAAGTACATCATTTTGCCTACCAACCTCCTAAACACCATTGGATCAGCTAAGACCGGTTCATTGTTGTCGCTGCAGAGTTTTGTACTTGGTTCCATAGGGATACTTGATGGTTTACAAGCCAACAACCCAGTATCCTCTAAGATTTTCAGAGTATATTTTCAATTAGAAACATAGATCTCTAAAGATGACCTTGATATCTCAAGACCCAAGAAGTACTTCAACGGTCCTAGATCTCTCAGCTTGAATGATTGTTTCAAGTCTGTCTTTAGTTGAGCAACACCTTCAACACTGTTAGAAGAAATGATTATATCGTGTACGTAAACCAAGAGAGCTACATATCTTTGAGAAACATTTCTAATGAAAAGCTTATGATCAGCATGGGAATTTTGAAAATCAAGAGCCAAAAGAGTGGAGCTGAACATTAAGAACCATTGCCTTGATGCCTATTTTAAACCATACAAAGACTTTTGTAGTTTACAAATAGGATTAGGTGGCAATATTGAGCCCATCTTTGCAGTATAATCTGGAGGTAGATTCATATATATTTCCTCGTCAAGTTCATTGTTGAGGAAAGCATTTGAAATATCAAGTTGACTCAAACTTCAATTATTAAATGCTGAAACTGCTAATAACGTTTTGCCAGTGTCCATCTTTGTTACTGGTGGAAAATGTCAATGCAATCAATCCCCTCTTGTTGAGTGTAACTTTAGTGACCAAAATCGCTTTGAAACTCTAGACTTCCATCCCTGTTAATCTTTACTTTGTAAACCTATCTACATCTAATGTCACGCTTATCCTGTGGCAATGAGCATATTGTAAATATATTGGTACTTTCCAAGGAAATGAGTTCTTTATTCATTTCTTGTAGCCATTCTTCAAACTTCTTAGCTTAAGTGAAAGTAGCAGACTCTGGGTTTAGTAAGATAACATATATGTATGCTTTGTATTATCCAGAAAGCTTTTCTTAAGTCACATAAGATAGTAGCGGATAATAAATATCTATGTATGTCACATTGTTGTAATAATCATGAAGGTAAGATGGAGGTTTGACTTGTCTTTTGGATATATCATTATGTTTACTAGTAGATCCAGGAGTTGAACCATCTTGTACAAGAGTTGTATTCACAGATGTAGGAGTATTCCTCACAACTCATGAATTTCACTTTGTTCTGTATTTGAACTACTCACAACTGCATCATCTAGTAAGGAAAAGAAATCCGGAGAAGAATCATGAGTACCTTTAGAGAATGAGAATATATCATCATGAAACACCACATTTCTTGATATATGTATTCTTTGGCTCTCCAAATCAAGCAACTTTTAACCTTTATATCCAGAAGGATATCCAAGAAATATGCATGGTCTTGATCTTGGTCCAAATTTGTGATGATTCTTTGAAGATGTTGAACTCTAACAAAGACAACCAAGAACCCTGAGGCCACTTTAATTTGGTATTTTGTTCATTAGAACCTGAAATGGAGATTTGTTATGAAGAAGAGGTGTTGGTAGCCTGTTGATGAGAAAAACAGCCGTCAAAACACAATCTCTCCAAGGGAATATGTCCTTGAAACATCAAAGCTCTTGCAACATTCAATATATGTTGATGCTTCATCTCCACTACCGAATTTTGTTGAGGAGTTCATGGACATGAGTGATACGATAATATCTATTTTTCTTTAAAAACCTCTGTGAACTTAAGCTCTTGATCATTATCAGACCTAACACCTTTTACACAAGCTTTATATTGATTCTCCACCATTTTTAGAAATTCTGGGAAAATCTGAAGAAAATCTGACTTCAACCGAAGAAGATATATCCAAGTTACTCTTGTGTGATCATCCACTATGGTGAGAAAATATATGGATCCTTCAACCATGGCAACAAAGAAAAGACCCTAGACATCTATATGCAACATATCAAAGGCATTTTCACACATATTGTTATGTGAACAAATGAAAGATGCTTCTGCTTTGCAAGAGGGAAAATGGCACAATGAAAATGGCTTTTATTTCTCTGTGTTATACCAAGTACATATGTTATTGAATCATACAGATGGGTGTCATAATCTATTATGCCATCGAATTGTATCTACTGCAACATTGATAGAACAAGGTAAATCATTACTTGTATAATCCTCCAAAGCAGCTGCACTCAAGACGTACAAGTTTGATATCTGCTCACCATGACCAATCATCAATACCCTGATAGGATCCTGTGTCACAAAAGATTTTGTATCAAACATCACACGACATTTTAAATGTTTAGTTAGTTGGCTGATACTGAGAAGATTCATTCTAAAATCCGGAATGTATAAAACATTATTCAAAACCAAATATTCATTTAATCAAATCGTCCCAATTCCTGCAATCTTAATGACTAATTCAGTAGGAAGAGTAATTGATCTATTAAAATATCTAACCATATCTTATAATAGAGCTTTATCATGTGAAAATGATGAGTTGCTCCACTAGCAATTCCATAACTAATATGACAATACTTTATACGTTGCTTTCATGATTCCCACAAAACATAATGTTGAGTTTGAGAAAGCCATACCAGGAAAAATAGTTATAGTGCCACCAAAAGTAGAAGCAGTCACATTATGATCACCTTTGAGTTGTGAATTGAAGTAGGCGATTACTCCGTCTATCTGATCTTTTGAAAGAGTTGCAAACATCTCAGAATTAGTGTCTCCAACTGTCAGTTGGGCTACCATTGGCTTCACATTCGTCTTGTCATTGTATAGGATTTGTTCTGTGATTGCTTAAACTTTTGTTTAAATCCTAGTGGATAGCCATGGATTAAGTAACACTTATCAATAGTGTGCCATTATATCCACAATGAGAGCAGATTGACCGAGAAGGACGTGATCCATTGTAGGTAGCATTGACAGATGGTGGAATAGCTTCTGACGATGTTACATGAACGACACTAACATTACTCATTGGATTTATACTTCTTCGGTTGTGATCTTGATCACATATATTGTAAACCTCAGATATATCAGGTACATTCTTCCTCATGATGCTTTGGCTCCGAGCATTTGCATAAGAATCGTTCAAACCAGACAAGAACTTGATTACTCTTGTTTGTTCAAATTTGGTAGCAGTAGCTTTGCAACACGCACAATTATATTGACATGTCTTTATGCAATATGCTCCATCAAGGTCATCCCACATTGTATTTAACTTTGTGTAGTAAATGAACAAATTAGTAGAGCCTTGCGGTGACCATATTTGTTGAGTAAGTTGATAAGATCTTGGCAAGTTTGTTATATGGAATCTTGCCATAAGATCTTTCCATATATCTGATGCATCACTAAATCGGATAATACTACCATAGATCGGTTTTGACACTGAATAATAATATAAGACTTCACCATGCAATGTGACCAAATACGGTAGTGAGGATGAGATATCATAGGTCTAGGCAAGGATCCATAAAAAACGCTATCTTATCCTTAGCATATGAAGCAATGGTGATAGCTATGTTCCAAGTATTGTAGTTTACTCCATCCAATACCTCTGATATGATCGACGTTTTCTAGATTATCGCCATTGGTGAGGAAGTGCAGAAAGTATGGAATTATGTCGAAGCCAGAGAATCATGAGCAGGAACAGCAAACAAAAGAGTAGGTAGAGACGGATTTGCCGATAATATCTCAGGAATAATAGAATTTTCCGGAATAAGCCTAGATGAGCTAGATTTTGTTGTTTCAGCTGATCGTCCAATTGAACCAACACCAAGACCTGTTGGCCATGTTGTTATGCAAAGAGTCACCACTCTTGTGCTACGATTCGACGGATTGATCAAATCGAACTTGATTTCAGCGGGATAAACGAAGAAATTGATAGATCGGAAGAAAGATCCGATCAACCGAGGTCAATCGAAAGAAGGAAAACGAAAAATCAGAAGCTCCTAGATTGATGTGATGTTGAGCTTAAGCTCAACACTCTGATGCCATTTCAGAAAGATGAACGAAGAGAGAGAGTGTGAAAAGTTAGTTATGTCATTAGCAACTGTAAAATTCTCATTAATCGCAAAATGTGTTACATTGTCCCTTTTATATCGACAAGGACATTTGGTTAATTTAAACCAGAAACATATTAAACCAGAATTACACTTTACCAAATTCAATTATATGATTACTTCAATATCCATGAGTAAATATTTGTCCCACCCATGAGTAAATATTTTATAGTAGCTTCATTAGATCGTGCATCTTTCATTAGATCGGTTTTTCTATATCGTATTAACAATCAAAATATGGTCGAAAGCAAAAATATATGTTTCAAAGGGCTTCTTCCTATACCTATAAATTCCATTTGACCCAAAATAATACATCGAAAGAATCTTTTGGTAATTTTTTTTATGATCTAAAAATTGAAAGTAACCAGTTAGAAATAAAGAATACAATAATAACTCAAAATTTATCTACGCTGAGATGTGTCCGACTAGGGAAGATATCATTTGAAACTATGATGTAATTCTGGTTCAAATGATATATTCCCTAGTCGGACACATCTCAGCGTAATTGGATATATTTTGATTTATTATTGTATTCTTTATTTTTAACTGGTTACTTTCAATTTTTGGATCATAAAAAAAATTACCAAAAGATTCTTTCAATGTATTATTTTTGGGTCAAATGGAATTTATAGGTATAGGAAAAAGACCTTTGAAACATATATTTTTACTTTCGACCATATTTCGATTGTTAATACGATATAGAAAAACCGTTATTACAAATAGTACTACACCCTTAATCGTAAAATATTGATTGCTTGTTGAATTCTATGAATTGCGCAAAAATAAGATTCTAAAAATCTGAGTGTCCAAAAGTTTTCTAAATTGTTTTTGGTGGAAATAAATATGAATCAAAGATCCCACAAGGTTGTGAGGGTCATTATAAAATATATGGTTATGGTTGATAGGTACAATTTATGTTTTCGTAATTTGTGGGAGTTATGTCTAATCATCACTTAAATTGAATAAAAAGAGTATTCAGAAAGCTTAGAAATTTTAGCAAAAACAAAACAAAACAAAATTAGTCGTGTCAATCACCATATATTTTTGTTATATATATATATATATATATATATATATATATATATATATATATATATATATATATTATTCATTGATATGTTTATAATTATGTTCAGTAAATTACATATCCGAGGTAGTTTGATTCATCATATATTTTATTGGAATTGTTGGAAAGTTAAGCATATGTAGTTTTTACTAGTAAAATTATTCGTATAGTCATAGATTAACCATATATTTTGTGTTTTTTTCAAATAGTTATAAAAAAACTTAAAATTTTAAAATATCAAAATAACTACGAAAAAGACTTAAATAATTAAAAATAGATATGATTCTATAGCCACACAAAAAAAAATTGTGATTTTCTGTAGTTATATCATTGTGGCTAATCTTTCGTAACTATATGAATATTTTTGTGGTTATTTCGTAGCTAGCAACAGAACTGTGACTACACGAATAATTTTTACTGGAGACTTTTCCTTGCAACATTGATAATTATTTTTACTAAATCACATACCCTAGAGTAGAGTAGCTTAATTCAAAACCAGCTTTTCTTTGAAATTCTTTATAAATGTTTGTAAGAACATAGATAAACCATTTTCTAAAATTCATGCTTATACCCTCGTTATGTATTGGTATGATGTTTTGGATTTTAAAGATCCTGTTTCTAGTATGACAAAGAAGTTCCAATTAGGGAAAGGGACAAGGGGCATTATGGTAAAATGTTTGAGGAAGTGGTGGCTGTCTCGTGTTGCAAGGCAAAAAACACTGCCATTTTTGTTAAGTAGTGAGCAACAAAATCGCTGTGAACAAAATCCACTCTTCTTGTCTGCAAAAACATTCAAGTGTCCAGTAATATCCATAACCACCACAAGACATGCTTCGCTCATTTTTCTATATCTTTATGGTCCCATTGATATGATATTTTATCTTCATTATTTAAGATAAAAGAGTTATTTTTTTTCTTTTTTTTGAAGATAACAAGGTGACCCTATAAGACAATGAAAAGAAAGAAATATGTTACTATATTACTGGTAGTGGCTTAATTAAACAAGAAGATTGAAACTCTTAATCATCCAATATAAGACAAAAATACGGAATGCAAACCCTTATGTTCTAAAAAAAAAATTAAACTCTTGGAGTTTTCTTTTTTTCCGTCTGAAGTTATATTAATTAAGTAAGATGAAATGCGTTTTTAGGATACAAAACTGGCAGAAAACAAAATTTTCTCCGGAAACTAAGCTCACAAAGGGGTGACTGAACCGGCGGAATAAATGGACATCCCCGATAACAAAACCTACATCTATAACAGAAAAAGTCGACAAGGTCTACAGCCAATCAATGGCATACCGAATTTGTATTTCTTTATCCATGCGGAGATGCTTGAGCGAGATTTACCGATGTTGTCCACGGCCCACCAACGATAACATCAGCTAAACGAACAGATGCCGAGAGACCCTCTCTCAGACTCAAGGAACCAAGAATCCACAACTCGACAAGAAAGGACCCTTACAAGGACCACTAAGACTCTTTTGGATACGGCTGAGACATAACACTATGCGCCCATGAAAACCTAGATAAAAGCCTAAAACCACCCAAATCACACAAGATTTGAGACAACCAAAGCCAAACCAACCTAAACTACCATGAATCCAAACTAAACCTGGAAATAAATTCAGATAAGTAAACACCCACATCAATCTCCCACACCAAATCAACAAAACACAAGATCATATGACAAAACAGCACTACGAACCAACGATCGCCTGAGAAGACGAGGTAACTAGACTTTTTCTATTTCTTCTTAAGCCGAAAGATCCACATCTCAAAACCACACCATAAACCGAAACAACACCAAACCAGGCCTAAAGCTAAACCAAACCAACTAACCAAACTACAGATCTACGAAGACAATACCTCAACCTAACCCCAACAACGACGACACAGGAAATCTTAGATCGGAAGCTAAACAAACGGACTCACCAACAGAGCCAAGCAAGACCATCGGCGGCGGCTGAAGAGACGGCGGCGACAACCTGCAGGAAGCGCACACGACGAGCCAGGCTGAAGCGTCACACGGCGAAGAGCAGAGGAAGCGGCTGAGACACGACGCGAGCAAAGGCGGGATACGCCAGCAGAACAGAGGTGGGAGACAGGTCGAAGATGTTTAAACCGTGGGATATGGCCGGGCATAAATGAGATGGGAGTGAAATTTACAAACGGAGGCGAGAGTGCCCTCCCCGGCGATGACAGAAACCGCCGGCTAGGGAAAAAACGAAAACCACATGGACGGCGATGGCTACCTGGTAAATCGAGCCTGAAAGCCTTATTTGGCCACAAAATAATCGAAACAATATATATCTAATTTTTGATCAAGCGTTTGAAAGATTTATCTAATAAAAAAAATCAGAGTTTTTTTCTTATGGTTTTTATTCATCGACCATGGTTGACCACTTAAATGGCAAAATTATCTAGATTTTTCCCACGTTTCAAGAGTTAGGAAGTGGTTTGGTCTGAAATTTTAAGGTTAAAAGAAAAACAAAACAAATAAGTAACATAATGTTCTGTGTTTTCTTTGAATCAAACAAAAATAAGCATATTCTTTTTTTTTTTTTAATAAAAGAAATCTTCGGTGTTGTTTAATTAATTAGTTTGACAGTAGGGGTGACAGTAGTCCATTATTTTAGCGTCCTTTACGGATGGATATTTCTAAATAAATGCCACGATGGGTAGTTTTCATATGTTTAGTTCTAGATAGTCATTATATATAATAAATGGGTTAGGAACATAGGACGATATCTATTTCTCTAAGAACATTATAATCTTATTCTAAATTTAGTGCTAAATTCTATTTTGGAATATAATCTATCCATTTCTATCTTATTTTCAAATGCAAAATAATATAATGCTATTTCAGATTCTAAATATAGAATAATCTTATTTTTAATTCTTTTTACTATTAAAATTTTTAATCTATAAAATAGTCTTTTAAATTTTAAGTATTTTTACTTTAAGATATAAATAACTATTTTGATATTGATTTCTGTTTAATAATAATTATAAATATAAAAACACTATAATCTCTAAAATAAAAAATGCAAATAACATATATTTAATAAAAACTATAGATAACATAATAACAAAAACTATAATAAATTAAAAAAGAATATTTTTAAAATACTGAAATTAATATAACATAAAGTAAATTTAGTACAACAACGATTATACATTTAATGAGTTAATATTTTTGTAAATCGCTTCCAGATCCATTTAAATCACCATAATATTGAATTTGATTGGCAAGTGCTGTAAAATCTTTTCACAACCATAATATTTTTTTAAAGTCTAATTTTTTTTCCAATTATATGGATAGACTTTGTAAAGCTACAAATTTTTTTTTCTTTTTTCTTGCTTTTGACTGTGAAAAACAAGAAAAAACTTAGAGCACTTAAATATTAGCTTTAGAAAATTTATGAATTAAATAATGAAATATTTTTAAATTCACAGCCAAAAATTACAAATTTAAATTTAAAGTCAAACCAAAAAAACTTACAACATGATTTATACTACAATAAATCTAAAGTCACGGCTCTTGTCAATCAAGCCCATTGTCCAAATGAAGCATATTGAAACAGATTTTGTTGGTATTGTTGTTTTCGGTTCTTTTTCGTATAATCCATGTTTGTTCACTCTGAACATAAACACGAATATTCAAAATTTTTATCGAGTTTAAATTTTGGAACAAAAATATTTTCTTTTTTAAATTATTTTAATGCATAGTTCTTATTTTGAATCTCTAAATTGTGTTGTCTTTGTGCACTTGTTTTCATTAGTTTCTCCAAAACTAGCTTATTTCCTTATCTAAAAATAAAGACGATCATTTCGTACTTCGAATGCATTAGTTGGTCATTTATGGAAAAAATATTTAAATGAGGACGATTAAATTCAAATCTACTTTGTTTTATTATTTTATTAAGTATAATGTGTTTTTATTTATATTAGAATTGTTGAATTTTAAATAATATAATAATTTATAAAAATTTGAAGAAAATAAATGAATGGATTAATTTAGAAATTTTAAACAAAATTTATATAATTTGTAATTAATAATTAAACAGAAAATAAGAATATATTTAAAATATTTATTTTGAAACAGAATATAGAATAATATATTTGAAGTGAAATTCAATTGCATTTTACGATTGTTTCATTTTGGAATGAAAAATGTAATTATACATTAAAAATGGTCTAATATAGCACGTTAATAGCAACATCATTTTAGTTAATTAGCAAAAAGACAGCACTAGAAAGGGAAAAAAAAAAAAAAAAGGTAACGAGATATTTTCTCTCTCGGGCGACGTTTACGAGACAGACTCTCAGATCTGGTTGAAGCTTTTCTCCTCGGCCGGCGTTCATGGCCGTGGCCGGGGAGGTTCCTCTCGCTGCCGGTTTTGCTCATTGACCTCCTCCAAGCCGCCGTAGACGACGGTTCGTCTGTCCCAACTCTCCGCGCTCCGCCATCGCTGGTTCTTCCTTTGTTCAGCTTCTCGCCAGCAGTCATGGTCTTCGTCGGGATCCAGGTGCTTCCGTGGTGTTGTCGCCGGCGTCCCTTCCGCCTCCTCTGGTATCTCTGCTCACCGTAGTTGGTGAGTCTGTGCTTAAGTGCTCGATCTGTTTTGTCCGATATCGTTTTGGCGTTGAATCGAGTCCATGTCTTGTTCGGTAGTTGGTATGTGGGTCGGGTTTGCTTTTGGCTTGGGTTGGTTCAGTTTCCGGTCTATAGTTAAGGTTTGGGTTTTTGGTCTAAGGGCGTTAGATGTTAATTTGTAGTTACCTCTTCTATTTGGATAATTGGTGATCTGACTTTGCTCTAGTACCTCAACTTGTTTTTTGGGGTTAATCGTGGTTTGCTTTGTGAGTGCTTCTCAATCATATTTTTCATGGTGGGTTTCCGGTTTTGGATTGTTTAGGCTTCGTTGGAGATTTGGGTTGTGTTTAGGACTTCTATCTAGGTTTAATTTAGGCGTTTATGAGTGCGTCTTTTCCGCATCCGAAAGAGGTTAGGAGAACTTTCTTAGGTTATTTCTTGTCGGGTTATGAAGTCTTGGTTTTTGGTTCTGGGTTGGTGAGAGAGTGTCTCTCTGAGTGTCTCCAGGTGGTTGATGTTATCGTTCGGTGAGCCGCGGGCTACGGCGATTTATCTCGCTCCTTTGTCCTTTGCGATTGCTGCTTCTTTGTTCAAGCTTGAGTTGCGATGAGTTGAGTTGGATTGTATCAATTTATGCTTCCTTTAGTTGTAGGTTTAGCGACCCTTTATGGGCTTTTGTTGCCTGTTATGTGGGTCTTTGTTGCCTGTTCGGTGGGCTTTTGTTGCCCGTGGTTTGAGCTTTGGTTACCTTTCTTTTAGGTTTTGTATTAAACTTTTGTGTTTCAGTTTCATGAATATAATCCCACCAGTTGACAAAAAAAAAGGGAAAAAAAAGAGAAGAGGAATTAACTAAGTACTATGTTAATTGTTTTTATACTATAAAGATTATTAATGGTAGTGGTTAAATAATATGTACACATGGCTAAGAGTTACGTGTTGGACGGCTATCATTAAGGAAACGCAGTTAGAGAAGTCATAATTCATCTATAGAAAAAACAGATATAGTATTGCTAAAACAGTGGTTTTAAGCGAGCAAATATTTGAGAGGTCAACTTTTAAGTCTTGGGTGTGGGTGTATCGCGTGTGGATCTAAATTTTTTTTTTTCTCTAGAATCTTCATCGTCATCTGTTTTCGAAATATTTTTTGATGTCGGTGCTCCTCGCCGCTCTGTGAAAGGACTTCCCGTATAACTTCCGTGTGTAGTAATTGTGCTTAACGGCGGTGTTATGCTCGGCGGGGGATCTTGGACGGCACACCTTCTTCTCCGTGACGTCGCGGTTGGGTAGTCCGAAGCGGAGTTTCATCGCGGAAGCTCCATGGCTCCGAAGATCTGCGGTTGTTATGTCGGTTGTTCTGTCAAATCAGAGGACGGTGGATCAAGCGGTCGATGTTGATACATCGGTTCAAGTGGGTTTAGAGATGTGGTTCTTGCTCTTCGGAACGATGGTTTTGTGTCGGTGCCAAAGGAGATGCCGGTAAAGGCAAGCAGATTCAGTTTGGGGATAGCGGTATCCTGGTGGTGAGCTTTTCGTCGGAATCGTTGTGGATCTTGGCCAGATTGAAGATTTGAGTTTGTGCATGGTTTAGTGGGAGGTTTAGAGATGGAGGAGCTTCGCCGGAGAAGACTTAGCATGGCTAGAGGGGTAGTTTTCATCCATGCGGTGAGCGGCGTAAGTGGCCGTGGGCTTGCTTTCAACTCTGACAGAGGGACCTGGCTCGGTGTTGGACAAATCGAGTTAGGTTTTGCTTAAGCTTCAAGGAGGCTTGTCGGCGGCTCTTATCCACCAAAGAACGCGGCTTTATGTCGTAGTGCTTCTTCCCACCTCTCTAGTTCTGGATTTCGCTTCTCTGGTTGTATAGATTACTTCATATTTTTCCTTTTGGAACTCGCCGGATTTTGGTTTAGGTTTTGTCGTCGAATGTAATTTCCGATCCCCGATATTCAATCAGGATTTTTATTTAAATATAATAATAAATATAATTAAAAAAAAAAGCGAGCAAATATTTGTGATAAAATGTCCCGTGGTTCTTCATTGCTAGACCTAATCACAATGCGTACGGGTATTGTGTATGTAATGACACGGATAACAATTATCAAAAAACTTATGTCTGGCATGACTGTGGTAATACAATACATATACTGATGCACAACTTCGACGCATACAGAAGTATATAACAAAAAGGTCTTATAATATAGATCCTATAAAAGATTTTATGAATATGATGACTCATCCAAAATCTTCTAGAATCTCGTTTTTTAACTTCTTCTTCTAGTTGGATATATCTGTTAACTTTTTCGTGCTTTTTTAATTCTTCTTCACATCCTATGTGATTTTTCTGTAATATATTACCATGTGAACATAAGTGCATGGAAATGATCGTCTTAGACTGCTTGATATTTGTGATCGATTAAATTTTAATTTTTTTTTATTAAGTTTTCTCTATTTATCCAAAATTAAAAAAAAACCATCTCTATATATTTAATAATTATCATGATTCATCTACACCATATCGACAAAATTTCAAACATCAATATATATAAAATTTCTAAAAAGTTATATTATATATTTTCAAATTTAATATTAATGAAAATAACTCAATTCATTATATAAAACCATATTATTTATAACAAACAAAATTAATATTTAAAAGTCATATAGCAAATACATTATAGTAAATATAATAAAATTATATTATTTAAAATTATATTATTTAGATTAAAAATATCTCCAAAACACAACACAATAATTAATTATTTAAATTAATATAATAAATAATAAAATATTTAATTTAAAAAAAGATTAACATAATAAAAATATAATTTCACTAAAAATATTGTAATCAACCAATCTAAGAATCAACAAGCGCTCAAATCAATACTTAATTAATATAAACTAGTATGATTCGTTCGCACCATGTGCGAACACAAATATTTTTAAACATAATTTTTTTAAAAATAAAAAATTATTAAATTAATTTAGTAACAATAATAATATTATAAAAATCTATATTAGATTATTTATAATTAAACATATATTATTATATTTAATAAAATATTTTATAATTTATTTTAAATAAAATTAATAGTAACAAAATAAATTATAAATATATAATTTTTCGTTTAAAATAAAAGAATAACTATTTTATTTAAAATATTTATCATTTATATATAAAAATTAAAATTTATATAAATAATGAAAATTTACTATAAAAATCCAAAAATAATATTAATTAATATTTAAAATATTCATAAACATTTTTATATTTATCATCTTATTTTTTATATTTTTTATTGAAGGTTATGTATATATCTGAAATAAAATTAAAAATCTTTACTAATATTTTCATATTTATCATCTTATCTTATTTTTATTTTTTATTCAAGGTTATTTATATCTACAAAATAAAATTTAAAATAATATGATAAATATGAAATAAATTAAGGTTAATACAGTAATTAGCCTAATTTTATTAATGTCAAATTAGTAATTAGCCATTATGAGAGTGAATATAAGACCAAAAAAACTTCTCAATTAATATAAAGATTTGGGATTGCTAATGAAAAATTTGATTTATACTTCACAACCTCTTCCCAACAAAATACCACTCAAAAGATTTCGTTTTTTCTTTTTTCTTTGTTGTTTATTATATAATTTAATTTGTTATCATATTATAAATGATGAACTTTATTATTCACAACTAGTAATATTTTTTATTATGTTCCGACCGACTTCCTCCGTGGACCTAACGCATATTTATTCGGTCCGTGAGCTCACTTTTGTCTGATAGTCGGTTTGTTATTTTGGGAGGTTTTAAAGACTTGTTTACTATCTCCGCAATCATCATATAACCGTTTTCCGTGCTTTGTCCTTATTCGTACTATACCGCGAATCACTTCCTGGTAAATCACTCATCCTTCAACTACTCCAGTTTAATTACGCTTAACTCTGGAGTTCTTCTGAACAAGTGATCGAATAGGTAAGTGCATTTTGATGAGATAGGTAGCTAAATCAATTTCTTTAAGCCTCTCCGCATATACCACAAACAGGTGTTACAATCACTCCCTCTCACAGAGGGCAACACCCTTGTTGCGCACCATGATTGTTATCCTTGACGGAGTGAGCCTCACTGACTCCACACACGTCATCGGATTGGCTCTGATACCACTTATAATGCCATGACCGCTCCCCTCCGTAGATCCCACGCTCGCTCACTCGGCCCGTGAGTCCACCCTCGTTCGACGACTGGTTTGTTATTTTGGGAGGCTTTAAAGAGTTGTTTACTATCCCTGCAATCACCGTCTGTTTCCCGTGCTTTGTTCTCACTTATATGATACCACAACTCATTTCCCGGTAAGTCATCCATCATTCAACTATTACAGATCAAACACGCTTAACCTTGGAGTTCTCGCTGGATAAGTGATCGAAAATATAAATGTATTTTGGTGACATAGATAGCCAAATCAATTCCTTTAAGCCTCTCCGCATATACCACAAACTAGAATGTTACAATTTTATTTTCTCCAATCACAATGAATAAATCTAAAATTTTAAAAATAATTAGAAATATGATGAACAACATCATAGACAATTGAACCGTTTCTTCCTCAATAGTGTTTCTCTGTGATTAAAACCACCATCTCTTTTCGTTTCTATTCCTATAGAAGATTAAATTGTTTTTGGAGAAACATCGAGAAATAACTTCAACACTCCTATGGTGCTTTCGAACAAAAATTGAAATCATGGGTATCAACCTTTGGTGGGATCTACGATGTATTAATTCCAGCCAGCGATCATTGATTTTAATTTTCCGGCGACAATTGCTATGTGATGTTGGCCGCCATTACTCCTTTGAAATATTCTGGTGATACAACCTGAATATACTGAATCAATTTGTATATTAACCGAAATGAAATCCAATGTTCAATATAAACAAAGAACTTTAGAGTTCACCTTCAAGAAATCAAAGAGAAGAAGATTTCCAGATTGGATGAACAAGCGTACTGAATTACAGAGAGAGACGAGGAAAATGAGTAACAAACTCACAACAACCAACAATAATGACTCTCTCTCTCTTCAATTCTACTACTTAATCAATCGAAATCTTGTTATTAGCTCTCAATTAATCCACACCATTGATCTTCTTCTTCATATCTGAGCCTTACACGTGTCCTTCTTCACTCTTCTCCTAATATACTGTATCAAATCCTTCCCCTCTAGACAACCATGTCCTCATGGTTGAAATCTGGATACTTCTTCAGTATATCAAACAAATATTCCCATGTAGCCTCAGACTCTGCTTCATTACTCCATTTAATCAGCACCTTAGTAACAGCCTGATTGTGTCGCTGGACCATCTTCCTTTCCAAGACACGTTCAGGATGTTTAACCAATGCATCCGAGACAGCAGTAGGCAAATCAGTACTTACAACTTGCTTGCCCACATGTTGCTTGAGCTGCGATACATGGAACACAGGATGAATCTTTGAAGTCTCTGGCAGCTGCAACTTATAAGCAACTTTCCCACAATGATCAATGACTTTATATGGTCCAAAGTATTTTGGACTGAGCTTCTGATTCACCCGCACCACGACTGAACCTTGCCTATAAGGTTGGAGTTTAACATACACCAAGTCTCCTATCTGAAAGTTGCGCTCTGACCTTCTTCTATTAGCAACCTGTTCCATTCTATGTTGAGCCCTTAGCAAATGAAACTTCAGAACTAACAACATATTCTCACGTTCTTGAAGACTGCGAGCCACAACTGCGACCCTTGCTTCTCCAGGAAGATATGGTAAATGTTGAGGTGGTGGTTGACCGTACACTGCTTCATAAGGAGTCAACTGAGCTGCAGTGTGATAACTAGTGTTATACCAGTACTCAGCCAGCGCCAACCACTTACTCCACTGCGCAGGCCTATCACTGCACATGCAACGGAGGTAAGTTTCAACACAACGGTTGACAACTTCAGTCTGACCGTCACTTTGGGGGTGATATGGAGTAGAATACTGCAAAGCAACACCTTGTAAGGTAAACAATTCTCTCCAAAAATCACTCAAAAAGACTGTGTCACGGTCAGAGACTATGGAACTAGGCAGCCCATGCAACTTGAATATATTGTCCAAGAATAACTGAGCAACACTCAAAGCTGTGTAAGGATGACTGAGAGCCAAAAAATGAGCTGCTTTAGTGAATCTATCAACCACAACAAGAATCACTGTCTTACCATCAGAATTGGGCAAGCCATCTATGAAGTCCATAGATATGTCTGTCCAAATAGCAGTAGGAATAGGCAATGGTTGTATTAAACCAGGGGAAGCCGTATTGTCATACTTGCAAGTTTGGCACACCACACAACTTCTGATGTAACGTTGAATATCCTTGGACATTCCCCTCCAAAAAAATATGCTCTTAACTCTCTGTGTTGTTGCATTCCAACCCGAATGTCCCCCAGCACTAGAGTTATGAAGCCACTCTAAGATGTCCTTCTTCAATTCAGGGTCAGCAGGAACCACAATCTTACCTTTTCTGCGTAAGATATCTTTTGACCATACAAAATGCTTTTTACTTCTTGGATCAGCCTGTAAAGCCGTAATAGAACTCTTTACTACGGAGTCTGTATCATAAGCACCTTGTATACGCTTTAAAAAATCACAATCCAAGACTGATAAAGCCATGTGAAGTATCTCAGACCCTTCAACTCGTGATAATGCATCAGCAACTAAATTCTCCTTCCCTTCCTTGTATTGAATCTCATAATCAAACTCCAAAAGTTTAGGTAACCATTGCTGTTGTATTGGAGTGTTTAAACGTTGCTCTAACAGATACTTGAGACTGCGTTGGTCTGTCTTAATCACAAAGTGACCCGTGAGCAGATAGTGACGCCATTTCTGGACTGCAAAAACTACTGCCAGTAACTCTTTTTCGTAAATAGAGAGGTGGAGCTGTTTCCCTTTTAAATGGCGGCTAATATAAGCTAAAGGGTGATTGTCTTGCATAAGAACAGCGCCTATACCATGACCACAAGCGTCAGTCTCAACCACAAAAGGACGATCAAACTGTGGAAGAGCTAAAACTGGAGCAGAACATAAGGCAGTCTTCAACTGAACAAATGCTTCCTGAGCATCTGTAGACCAATCAAACGAATCTTTCTTCGTGAGTAAGGTCAAAGGTCTTGCAATGGAACCAAAATGTTGCACAAAACGTCTGTAATATCCTGCTAATCCCAAAAACCCCCTTAACTGCTTGAGATTAACAGGAACTGGCCACTCAGAAACAGCCTTGATCTTCATTGGGTCAGTAGAAATGCCTGCAGCTTCAATGAAATGCCCTAAGTACTCAACTCTACCAGTAGCAAAGGCACATTTGCTCTGTTTAGCATATAACTGTTGCTCCCTCATCACGGCAAACACCAACTTCAAATGATTCACATGCTCCTCCAAAGAACTTCTGTAAATCAAAATGTCGTCAAAGAATATGAGGACAAATTTTCTGAGAAACTTCCTGAAAACTGCATTCATAAGACCCTGAAATGTGGCTGGAGCATTAGTTAGGCCAAAAGGCATAACAATGTACTCATAGTGTCCACTATGTGTCTTGAAGGCGGTTTTATGAATGTCATCCGGAGACATACGAACTTGATGATATCCAGCTCGTAAATCAATCTTGGAGTAGATACATGATCCCCCAAGCTCATCCATGAGATCTTCTATTAGAGGAATAGGGAATCTATCCTTCACTGTCAAGCCATTTAAGCTCCTGTAATCAACACATAATCTCCAAGATCCATCCTTCTTCTTAACTAAGACCACAGGAGAAGCAAATGCACTACTACTTGGTTGTACCGTACCGGCATTGAGCAACTCCTGCACCATTTTATCAATCTCATTCTTCTGATGAAGAGCATATCTGTAAGGTCTTTGGTTCACAGGGTTGGCTCCTTCTATTAACTGTATCTTATGGTTATGATGTTCTCTAAAGGGGGGTAATCCCTCTGGTTCCTTGAAGATATCAGAGTACTCCTCCAACAGTTGAGCAATATGAGGATGATGATCCTGCTCACAATCTTCTGCAGTCATAGAGTAAAAAGAGACCTGCTCTCTGTTGGACTCTTCCAGCACACACAGCATAGATAATTGAATCACTTCATCTGTTTTCTTATTCAATTTAGCTGCTTTTACTGACCGTACTGAACCATCCTTGATACCGTGTAAAACCACCTTTCTGTTTCCCCATTCAAACTTCACTGTCAACTTGGGAAAGTTCCAAGTAACATTCCCTAGCTTGTATAACCATTGTACACCCAAAACGACATCACACCCTTTCAAAGGAATCACCATAAAGTCATCTGTAAAACTTGTGCCTTGAAAGTCCCATTGAAATTTATGTACTTTGGCTTCAACTCCCACATGACCACCATCAGCCACACGCACCTTAGCATTATCACTGGATAACATCTTACACCCCAATTTCAAAGCCATTTGCGTGTCAATGTAATTATGAGTGGACCCTGTATCCAGTAACATAAACAGATTCTTCTTTTGGTGTACACCCTTCACTCTCACTGTGTTATAAGAAGTAATACCATGTAAAGCATTGAGAGAGATCTGAGCAATTTCTCCTTCAGGTTCACAATTCTCCTTATCTTCCTCCTCAATGAACTCATCATCACTACCACAATCAATGTAAAACAGTTGTGCTTTACGGTGTGTCTTGGCATGTTCACTGCTATACTTCTCATCGCAATGGTAACATAACCCTTTGGATCTGCGATCATTCATCTCTTCTGTTGACAAAAACTTCCGAGGTTTCTGTTGCATTTGATCTTGGTTCTGGATAACAGGTCGTTTCCCCACTACCTCCATCTCCTTTCTCACTGTCAATATCCCTTTAGAAGAATTTGGTGGTTTATAACCATAAGAAGAGTACTTCTGTCGTTGTTGAGGATGAGCAGACTCATACATTCTTCCCAACGAGAAACAATCCTTGACAGTTCTTGGTTTAAACATTTTTACTTGCATTTGTGTTTCAATGCATAAACCTGCCAAGTAATTCCTCACCAACATATCTCCAGACAGCTTATCACGTCCCAATCTGTTTCGAATACACTCAAACTTGTTGTGATACTCGATGATACCATTAGTTTCCTGCAACTTCTTAAGCTCTTCTACTGGATCATCCAACAAGTCTGCAAATCGATCAACTAAAACTTCACGATAAGTCTTCCAATCCTTCAACACCAGATAACCATATTCCGAATCAACTAATGACTGATGCCAATTAGCAGCTATATCCTCCATATGCATTGCTGCCATTTTCACTTTCACATCCTCCGGTGTGTTATCAATATCGAAGAATTGTTCTACCTTAAACAACCAATCCTTCAGGTTATCACCATTAAATCGAGGGAAATCAATCTTCGCTAACCTCGTAACACCTTGTCGAGATGAACGGAAAGACGAATCAGACGATTGTTGACGAGGTCGATTATTATCCGAATTCGCATTCTGATTCCTCAGTTCTTCAAACATTTCTACGATTGACGCGAACTGCTTTCCCAACGATTCCTCCATACCGTCCATTCGTTGATCCAACTTCTCAAACTGCGAATCAATCGTTGAGAATTTCGATTGCAACGCTTCTTCAGTTTCTTGGCGAAACGCCGCAAATCTCGTCTCCGTAGGCATCGTCGTGAGAATCGACTAGATACTGATACCTTTGATACAACCTGAATATACTGAATCAATTTGTATATTAACCGAAATGAAATCCAATGTTCAATACAAACAAAGAACTTCAGAGTTCACCTTCAAGAAATCAAAGAGAAGAAGATTTCCAGATTGGATGAACAAGCGTACTGAATTACAGAGAGAGACGAGGAAAGTGAGTAACAAAATCACAACAACCAACAATAATGACTCTCTCTCTCTTCAATTCTACTACTTAATCACTCGAAATCTTGTTATTAGCTCTCAATTAATCCACACCATTGATCTTCTTCTTCATATCTGAGCCTTACACGTGTCCTTCTTCACTCTTCTCCTAATATACTGTATCATCTGGCTGGTGAAATTCATGTGCAAATTTGTCAAAACTCATTACTTATGCCTTTATTTTTCACCGTGGTTGAAATACTGATCTGGAAAGTTTAGTTTTATGTCCTCTTCTCGAGGTTTCTCTTCCCCAACTTCAAAATCAACAAAGCACATTGTAATTTTTTCAGTTGGATTGTTTTCTCTTCCGAGAGTGTTTATGCAAGTTACTACTCGTCAAATCTAGAAGGCTAGGATATCAACTAATTCATAGTGTAAATTTTCCGGTTGGATTGTTTTCTCTTCCGAGAGTGATTATGCATGTTACTACTCGTCGAATTTGGAAGCCTGAGATATCAACTATGATTAAGTGGAGACCTAGAGATGAATGGAGGAAATCGACATCGTCCTTACGAGTTACAAATGTTAGCATTTTAAGATTTGTTTTTTTATTGGAATCAATACGGAAGGAAATCAAAGTTAATATTTTTTAAAATGATTTTGGTACGGAATGATTAGTATCGATTTGACAAATTGGAGTGCTTAAAAAAAATTAAAGATGAGTACGCACAACTTTCACATAAGAAGTTCGATTATCAAGAAAAAAATAATAGATTAAATAATCTGTTAGCGAATACGGCTTAAAATACATCATCAAATTCACTTATTAGTTTATATCGTTTTAGAAAATGGTACTTATTTCTGTTTATGTAATAATTTTTTTTTCAAAGTCTTGTAATGACTTTATAAACTGATTTAATATAGTAAAATTGTTTAGTCTAAAAAAACATCATAGACGATTCCTCAACAAAAAATTATATCTGCACCATAACAATTTACAATAGCTGATTCTACACCATACGTATGATGAGAAGTTTATCTTTTAACTCATGATTATAACGAACAGCTCTACATACACTATATTAATTTATTGAATTCATATTTTTGGAAACGAAAGTTCAGGTTTGATGTAAAAGTGTTAATACACTATAGGTTAAACATTTAAGTAAAGGAGCTCATTTTCTGGTTAAAGAAAACCACAAGTTTTTTTTTAACACAAGATAAATTTTATTGATCGAAAGGGCTATTACATCCTTTACCTTACAACATCGTCCAACTACAACCCGGCCAAACGAGACAAGAACTAGATGAGTATTGATCCATACAATACTTCAAGCCCACAGACGAAGTTCAGAAAGAAAGACATAAGCCGGCGAAGAAAACAACCTTCCCGGAGACGAAGATCTATTAAAGACAGACTAAAGAGGGATCAAACCTGAATCGGATAAGAGCTAAGAGAAACTAATACCAACCCAGAAAACCACCAAATCCAACAACCGTTACCACTAAGCCTATTGACGATGGGGGTTACCCAAATTCGATCTCAAAGACTAAACACCGACCTAACACAGACCGGCTGGAATATAAGCAAACCTAGACAGCTCTACAGACGATAACTGCTACCACCCGAAAGAAACCGAGAAACCAGAACAAACAGATATCTAGGCCTAAAAACCCAACACATAAACTCGGGAACCAGGACAAGTAGAAGGAGCACCCCAGCTCGAACCTACAATCAACTAAGAAGAAACGACAACTATGACACACAAATCCGGTATACAGGACCCCACCGTGCTATAACCGTAGATTTGGCTCCTTGGCTAACGCTAGATCTTAGATGATGGACAAGAAAGATCCCTAAACCAGCTAGAAATCAAGAATGAAACAAGATCAAACCGGCAAGAGTTAACCGAGACAAGGCATAACAACCAGCCAAAATAAAACCCCATGAACACTACCGATGATTACAAACCCAGAGAAGGACGATTAAAGGCATGAGTCGGAGATGACCCGGTGAAGCAAAATCGAGCCAAGTAACCAACTCCACACCGGAGCACGATCCACCAAGGACACGTAACAGACACGCTCGGCTTGGCACTGTCCACCTTTGAAGACCGGAGACTTCACAAACCACACACGAGATCGATCCATGGGTCGCATAAGACACGGCCACTCTGCAAAATCGGAACACGCAGGAGATGGGCCGAAAGGAGACAAAGCTACCCATAGTAGATGAGCCACCGAGCCGTCGATTACCCACACCACACCGGAAAACCAGCCATAGATTCCGCGACTCGATGTATGTGAGAGTCGAAACTCACACGGTCAAAACTTGTAGAGCAAAATTTTTAGGGAACAAAAACTTTAAGGATAAACCACTAAACTAGCAAACCCGGAGGAAGTTTTATTGATGTTAGATCGAAAGGAATACAAAGGTCGGGAAAAAGAGAGTACAATTGATCAAAATCGGCTAAGAAAACTGCTTAAACTCTTATGTCTAGATGCTAGGGTTTTTCGCTCCCCTTTCTCGTATGACTTCCACCTCCTTATATAACTGCGGCAAGTCGGCTTCGAGAATATTTCCGCAAGATTTGCGGAAATCTTCCTGTTGTTATCCCCTTCCTTTTTCCGTTAAGATTTCCATTTCTATCTCGGATTTTCCTTTTCAGCTCGGCGATATCTCTTCTTTTGGTCCTTTGTCTTTATCTTCTTTCATCTTTCCGCGGCTTGACCTATTTGCCGGATGGGCCGAGAACGGACGATCCGAGCCCGTTAGTGTACAGACTTACTTATTTAGCCCAAAGTCGTCGTATGTTTGGGCCTAAGTTCTTATTTCTCTCAACTTGATCCGCCAGCCCAAGTCATCGGCCAAGAAGGTACATGCCGATGTTTCCAAAGGTGGGTTGCGATAAATTGTGCATATCGGCAAAGGTTTGGTTAACCGTTTGGAAAGTCCATCTCGGAAGTTTGCAAGAGGTGCATTCAGCTCGGAATTCTCGAAGGGATAAACCAAGAAGGGAAGGTTCGGATCCGAGTCAAGTTGGTCGCAACCAGCTCGGAAATAAGTTGGTTCAGCTCGGAAATCTGAGCTGGTAAAGCTTGGAACTTCCGAGCTGGTTCAGCTCGGTGATTCCGAGCTGGTTTGGTTTGGTTCCGAGCTGAATGTTCTCTATCTGTCTGATTGTTTCGTTGATCCGCAATCCCTGTTGGAAGGTAAGTTTGTCCGAATGGTCGGTCATATATGAGATGTCGTTTGTGTTGGAAATCCGAGCCAATTCTACCGTATTCAGAATCCTCGCGAGTTCCAGATAGCCTAGGATCTAGGGTCTAGTTAATTGAATCATGATCTCACCTCGTGTGTACCTGGAGTTTTAGCAGCGGAAGTTTGTGGTAACACGAGATCTGCAGCGCCCCAATCGTTGCGCCTCTACTGTTCAGTCCACACGCACACAAGCTGGAATCCGCCGGGATGCTAGTACCGGTGCTCGGATCTCCCTGGGAACTTTAGTTTCTAGAGGTTCTCTGTTTTCTCTCTGAGAAAAACAGTCTGGGCGGCGCTCAAATCCCTTAGGTCGAATGTACAAAACGCGTTTATATATCGACCTAAAGTGAACTGAAACATCAGTCTCGGTTTCGCCTTTGTGTCGACCGACACACTTAGTGGTGTCGATCGACACACCTCCTGTATCGACCGACCCACCTAATGGTGTCGATCGATACATCTCATAGAAACTTATATTCGATGTGCATCCAATACACATCGATCAGATCATATGCCAATGATCAATCCCATATGGACTATGTCTAACTTGCTTAGGTGTGTGACCCTGTAGGTTCACACGATACTGGAAATGAGTTACAACTCATTTGTCATAAGTGGTTTCTAGCAAAACATTATGACTACCCAGTATCACATGAATTGTCCGATCTCGACAATACAACTATCTTTAGAGTGAGTACAATGTGATTTCAGGACATAATCCCAACAATCTCCCACTTGTACTGGAATCATCTATTCCTACAATCCCTTCGTCTCTATATCTCGATATGGCATAAGGCAAGAGACTGTGTCATCCTTATTATAGCCAACATCATGTTCATCGAATTCCTGATCTATACTGATTAAAACAAACGACTGACAATCACCTCGTTTGAGCACGGCCATGCATTTTCTCAGTATAGAATCTTCGACGGGCCCTGAGATATTTATCTCCCGTTATCCAGGAGGGACAAATCCCATCTTGTTCCATCCCTGTTTCTACACATACTTCATGATACGCCTAAGCAATGCCTTTATAGCCGCCATTTACGGATCGACGTTTGACAAGGTTAAAACGCACCAATTCATATGCTAGAAAGCATGATGAACTCAGGTCTAAGGACTATACTCTATAGTCGTAATGAGAACCTCCCATGACACTCATATAATTATCCTGTGGAGTTCTCATTAGTGGGTCATGTCCAATCATATGTTCACCAACATATATCTATGTGACTGACTGTGATAATCATATCATTGACTCCATGAAACTTAGTCCAACAGCCACCTCACATACTAGTCTCGCATGGTTATTGGTGCCCCACTTCAACAACCTCGACTAGGGACCATCATAATTTATGTCATCTCTTACTTATAGGGTTTCATGATCAAGTCCTCAACTTGATGACCTATACGATGATCATAAAATACTTTGGGACTATTATTTAATTATCCAATAATCAAATAATACTGATGTCAGTTTAACTTACAGAAACACTACCAAAGCATGTCTATGTAAAGTTTACAACATAACTAAAATAACTCCCACTAGAATCAAGATCATCTCTTTAGATATCTTAAACCTACAGCAACAGAATAAATTTCGTGCTTAGGTTGTGGGAGAGCCTGCGGTGTCATTGCTTGAAACAATTTCAACAAACCACACCGCCATTCGGATAAAAGCACTATTCTACGGTCCACTGCTTGGAGCCTTTCCAACAGTCAGTACCGCCATTCAGACAAAGAGACATAACCAGGTGGGAACCGGGATTCGTCTTTGTCCGTCTAACTACTTTCAACTGGTTCGTCACTTCCTCAGTTCACCACGAAACTATCCTTAGAGTTCTTTAAACGCTTGGGATATTTCTGGCAACTGATCAGTGACTCTTACCGGAATATTTTGGTATTTTCTCGTCATGCTTTATGCGTAAGATGCATCTAGACGAGCGCAAAATATGGCATTCATGACGGATTCTATTGCAGAAGCATTAGAACTCACACTCATTAATATTAGCTCAGACAGTGTTCAGAAACACTTCTTTTTACTAATATTGTTGCCATAAGACCTTTGGTATGAAGCCATTCTTGGAATCAAGCGTATTAGATCTGTCCAATACCTTATCAATATAAGGATTTTGACACGATCCAATTAGCTACTCTGATCCATTCCAATGGATCCTTATTCCAAGAATTCACGCGGCTACTCCCATGTCTATCGTTTAAATTTGACTTCCGACCTAAATCTTGACAAGACTTTAGCATCGGAACGTTGTTTATGAGATTCATGTATGTTATCTACATACTGTGTGAGAATTGCCATTACGCTCCCACTAGTCTTCTTGTAAACGCATGGTTTCATTTCTTTCTGATCAAGTCAAAACTTTTGACTACTTTATCAGAATGTTGATTCCAACTCCAAGATGTTTGCTTCAATCCAGAAATGGATCGGTGAAGCTAACATGCATACCCAGCCATTTATTCGGAGTTGGGGCTCACCATCGCTTCTTTGAATTTCGCATGTTCGTCACTTTTCAATGATCAACAGATCACGACAATTAGCTATGAGAAATCACTCTCGAGTTAGTGACGGATCCTTTCGGATCTGCGAATTTCAGGCTTCACGGGTGTAGATCCTACAACACTTTGCAGATCTCACCGCTGCTCTCCCTCAACAGGTTGAGCAGCCTCCTGTGTTTATCGAATTTCTTCGATGTGTACTTTTACTCCCACTGTTCCTTTTGAAAGTATGATCTTTCTTAAAAGACACAGTTCTGGGCAATAAAAGTAATAAGCCTTGGTTTCCTTAGGACAACCAGCGATGTGGAACTCATCATATGTGGGTTCAAGTTTGTTTGTTGACTACTGTCTCACACAAACCTTGCAATCCCAATTAATCAGAAAAACAAATTTGGAAATCACCCAGTCCACATCCAATGTGGTGTTTTTCACTGATTCTGATAGAAACACTTTTCTGCGCAAATACAGACATTTTGGAACGTATTCTTAAATCGTTCATGGAAGATTCCTGTGACTCATCATTAATCGGAGCATATCCAATAAGATCCGATTCATTCTGTTAGATGATCACCCAATTGTTGACTCTAAGTATTTTCCTCCACGATCCAATCGAGGATCTCAATACTTCTGTCAAACCGGTTCTACACTTCATCATGGAACTCCTCAAGGGATTCCTGCTCGTGTCTCATCAAATGAACACAGCAATACTTATTGATGCCATCAATAAGGTAATGAAGTACAGAAGATTTCCTCTGGCACTAATGCTCGTTTGGGCCGCATACATCAGTATGTGTAAGGCCCAATAAGCTTCTGGCCCATTTCCTTTAGCTCTGCTAAAAGGGCCTTAGTCATTTTGGTCTAGTGAACAGAATTCATATCTCAAATGATTAACAATCGAATGAGTCCAAAACTATGGAACCTTTGAATTCGTTTCACTCTATGTGGTTAAACGACTATGCCAAGGAAAAGTCGAGTTCAAGTCATTAGACTTAAACCGTTTGGTATTTATGTTATATTCTAACTCTTGTTGGTTTGAGATATAAAACCCATTCCAAACGGGGTGCTACCATTAAATATTTCATTAAGATCAAAAGGACAAAACTTGTCTTTTATCAAAATGAAAAACATCCAAATTCTCAAAAGAAAATGAAAGACATTTTGCGTATAGCAAGTACATGGTGGCAATTACTTAATTTCAAAAACCAAGTAGGAAAGGCTCCTACAAGTGGAGAATCTCTACGGCTCATGCAACAACCATTGCTTCATACCAGACACGCAGTTCCACTTGTCCTTTCTTCAACGTTCTACTATCGCTTAGGTCCTGCATATTTCAAAAATATCAGTACCATAACAAGTATCCAATACTTATGTAGAACTTGAATTAATAACACAATACCTGAAGAAGAAGTACCATACATCTTCTCCATTTCTTGTGAATCTTCCAAGAATTTTATGCAATCTCTCTTCCAATGCCCTGACTCATTGCAGTAGAAGCATTTACTAACACCAGATGGGCTTGACTTGGGCTTATAAGATGACACAGGCTTATCCTGATTCCAAATCTGGACGACCTTGCCAACACCCTTGTCTAAACAAGATTTTTCAAATCTTTTGCCCCTTTTGATGTTTTGCTCTGCTGCCTTGAGCATGCCATGCAGCTCAGTCAACGTCTTCGTCAAGCCTTTCTTGATATAGTTCTTAACAAACTTGTCATAGCTAGACGGCAGTGACTGCAGAATGATGTCAGTAGCCAACTCTAAGCTGACAGGACATTCCAGTTTCCCCAGGTTATCAACGTAACCCATCAGTTTAATGACATGAGGACTTACTGGAGTATCCTCTGGTAGTTTGCACTTAGTGAGAGACTTCACCATCTGGAATCTCTCCACTCGTGCCAGATCCTGAAACTTCAGTTTCAGGCTGGTGATCATCTCTATTGGCGACTCCATGTTCTCATACTGACTCTTCATGTCTGAGTTCATGGTAGCCAACATCAGACCACGCACATCTACCACATCAGTATAATGCTTATCCCAAGCATTATACACTGCATGCGAGCGATTGGTCCCAAGCCTTTCTGGAAGAGCCTTTTCAAGGACATAGTCCTTGCTCTCCTGCTTGAGAATGAATCTCAGATTCCGATACCAATCCAGGAAGTTGGATCCATTTAACTTGTCCTTCTCAAGGACGGATCGCAACGAGAAAGTAGTCATAGACATAAGCTGAAATCCAAGAAAACAGAGATTTAGTTATGTATATGATGAGAATTCTTATCAAAATAAGAAAACTCGCATTATATTCAAACAATGTTTCCTCTATGAATATAATGATCCAAGACCCATACATTATTAAAACCTGAGTGGACGACTCGCCATCACCCAGAGCTTAGCAATCTAGGTAAGCAAACCATTGCTAATTGTACTCAGTACAACTCTTGGTTGTAGATAAGACAATCCATGTCTCATTTACTCTGATGTCTCTGGGCCCAGAACTTCTGATAGCCCAGTCAAGTAAACCAATCTCTTCTGCCTTGTGATCATTGACAGTCGCACTGCAAGTCTATCAATGATCACCTGCCTTACTCATGTAGCAGTGGATACCAAGGACTCCAAGACTATCCAACATACGAAACAAGTCTTGACAGTGACAAGATTGGGCAAGACATCAAGGTCACTTGATATTTAGTTGAGGAAACTAAACCCATAAGTTTAGCAAATCAATCTCTTGGGTCATGTAATTGTTGATGTTAAGCACTGCAAATCCATCAACATTACTACCTGCCTTACTCACGTAATTGTGGACACCAAGCTCTTGGCCAGAACATCACACAACGAAACGAGTCTTGACAGTTGACCATATTGAAGCTAATCTTCGATCAATGTTTGAGTCTAGTTTGGTTTCTGCAAATTCAAGGTTTAACAACCAGAATTTCGAATACTGTGTCGATCGACGCAGACAATGTCTGTCGATCGACACTACCAAACAAAACCGGACTTCAATAACCAGTTAATTCAATTAACCCGGTTCATCGAACCGGTTATGTCGATCGACACAACCCATGTGTGACGGTCGACATAGACCTAAACCGAAGATCGTTTTGATAACCGGTCCAATCCAATTGAACCGACTTGTCTGATCAAACTGATCTTAACCAATCGGTTTATTCTAACTGGGATAATCAGTTCAATCCAATTGAACCAATTTAACCAATTTAAACCGTTTTAATCAGTTTCAACTGATTGCGATAACCAGTCCAATTCTATTGAACCGTATTATCCAATCAAACTGATTTAACCCACCGGTTCATGCTAATTGAGATAATCAGTTCAATCCAATTGAACCAATTCATCCAATATAAACCGATCAATTCGGACTTAACCAAGCATGATAACCGGTCCAATCCAATTGAACCGATTAACCATTCGCTCGGTCTGCGTCGACCGACACCAACCTGTAACGATCGATACGTGGCCGAATTCGTTCTGTGTCGACCGATACACAACTGTGTCGATCGACACAGAAGGCTTTCGGTTTTTCTTCGCGAAAAACTCTAGCCGCCGAATCTGTCGATTTCGCCACCTTGTGTCGACCGACACACCTCGTGTGTCGATCGACACAGTGCGAAAACACAGATTCGCAGATCAATCAAATCGATCTCACCTGTTCTAATTCAAACAACCTAGTTTGCGAATCTAAATCATCAAATTCGATTAACAGGTGCGATTCAATGATAAAACCCTAAGGCTCAGATACCACTGTTGGAAATCCGAGCCAATTCTACCGTATTCAGAATCCTCGCGAGTTCCAGATAGCCTAGGATCTAGGGTCTAGTTAATTGAATCATGATCTCACCTCGTGTGTACCTGGAGTTTTAGCAGCGGAAGTTTGTGGTAACACGAGATCTGCAGCGCCCCAATCGTTGCGCCTCTACTGTTCAGTCCACACGCACACAAGCTGGAATCCGCCGGGATGCTAGTACCGGTGCTCGGATCTCCCTGGGAACTTTAGTTTCTAGAGGTTCTCTGTTTTCTCTCTGAGAAAAACAGTCTGGGCGGCGCTCAAATCCCTTAGGTCGAATGTACAAAACGCGTTTATATATCGACCTAAAGTGAACCGAAACATCAGTCTCGGTTTCGCCTTTGTGTCGACCAACACACTTAGTGGTGTCGATCGACACACCTCCTGTATCGACCGACCCACCTAATGGTGTCGATCGATACATCTCATAGAAACTTATATTCGATGTGCATCCAATACACATCGATCAGATCATATGCCAATGATCAATCCCATATGGACTATGTCCAACTTGCTTAGGTGTGTGACCCTGTAGGTTCACACGATACTGGAAATGAGTTACAACTCATTTGTCATAAGTGGTTTCTAGCAAAACATTATGACTACCCAGTATCACATGAATTGTCCGATCTCGACAATACAACTATCTTTAGAGTGAGTACAATGTGATTTCAGGACATAATCCCAACAGTTTGAAACGTATCCGTTCGAATCCGTTTGTTTACTAAGTCATTTAAGTGAAGTTGGCGATACTTCCTACAACTTTGTTATTCATACGAGACTTTGAACGTCCGATGCGGAAATTCGTTCGTATCCGATTGCCTGACCTTGTCTTCGTCTATTGTTTTCATCGAGGAGGGTTTTGACCCCAACAGTTAGCCCCCCAGCTCGTCAGACCCGAATGCGGTGATGACAAGGTTGTTTTGTTATTCGAGGCGAAAACAATTGTCTGAAAGAACTTTAATCAACCAGCCCCCGTGTCATCGTTCTTGCGATAACGGGTCGTTGATCGCAGTTGATTCCTCCACGCTTGGCCAATCCTGACCACGTGCCTAATCATGACCTATTCTGTCATGATTTGCTCGGGCATGCTTGCGACAAAATGATTGAAAAGTAATCATTTTGAAATCCCATGCCTGGGTGAATTCTATAAGAATTCACTCCTTCATTTTTCATTTCTCACTTCCTTCTCCAAAGAAAGTAATTGCTCAAAAGGTTCGACTCGGCTGATCGTAACTAACTTATCATACATGGTTTGGGCAATCCCAAAATCGTCTTGAGAAACCATGTGAAATTATGATTCCACCCCTACTTCTTTGGAGTGATATCTATAAGTATCCTTCGTCCTTTGTTCATTTCTTCATTCACTCACTCTTCTAGAGTTTGTAAGCTTTCCTCTCTAATCTCTATCTAGATTTTGATACAGTCTTGGACGATGTCATTCCAGAGTGCACCCCTCCCGTTGTCTGAGCGTGAACTCGCGAAGGCTAGAAGAAGAGCGGCGGTAGAAGAAAAAAGGAAGCGGAGCGAGGGAAAAGCCTCTGAGGTGGCCGGAGAAGGCCAGGAATCCGTGCATGGTTTGTCTCTTCACCAGGAGGTCCCTGTGGTTCCAGGCGGACTGGAAACCGACTAAAATCTCGTTGCTCGTTGTACACCCAGGAGTCTAGTCTTGGGTTTGGAGGCTCAGAGGGCTCAGCCTGAGAAGAAGAAGAAAAGGTCTAGGAAAGCGGGTGAAATTGAAGTTCCTCGAACTATCTCGAAGTTTGCTACCAGTGGCTCAAAGTTCAAGGGCCCTGTTTATGATGATGTTGCAGAGGTTATGAAGTTATGTTCGGAAGTATGGCAAGCGGGGGATGTTCCGATCCGGTATGAGGACATGTCGTGCGGATCTTCACTTGCCCACGCAGGCCAGGACTTCTTAAAGGTAGATATCTTTTCCTTTTGACCGGCGCGACTTTTTCCTGATACGTTTTTTGTGTCAGGCCTGGGCGTCGGTGAATAAGCAGGCCGCCGAATCCGAGAGAGAAATATGCGGAGCTCAAGAGTTGTTCCGCAAGCATTTGGCCGATAATCAGAAATTGGAGTTTTCCCTATCGGAATTGAAAACTGCACGTGAATTACGGGTAGCCGAATTCGAGGCGGCACGGCGCTATGTTGACGAGGAAAAGGTGAAGGCTCTCTACGAAGTTGAGGCTTTAAGGTTGAAGCTCGTGGAGGAGAATTCCTCCCGTGATGCCGCTTTGAAGGAGGCAACCAAGAAAGGGAGGAAAGGAGTGCTTGACAAATTCTCGTCCCGTTTTAAGAAACTTTGCGATATTTTTGCCAAGCTTCCCACGGCCAAGAAGAGACATTATGATTTCATAGAAACAAACAGTAACCTCGAGATGATCGCCACGTTGAAGGCACAGGACCCTCCAGCGTTTGAGGCTGAGGAGGAGCAGCTCGAGATTACGAAGGCGGCGCTTCTCGCGGATGATGTTCCTGAGTTTGACCGATTGAAGGTTGAGGCGGGGAATTTCTTTAACCTCTCATCTTTCTCTGGGGATTCCGGCGGGCCGCTTCAGTGGGATTCTTTCCTTGCTGATGACGCGGAATACGCCGGCGTTTTCAATGCATATGGTTCTTATCTCTGAAAATCAAGTTTATTTGTATCGTTGTTTCAGCTGTTGTTGTTTCCGGAATGGTTGGTCATTCCGACTTGTGAACCCTTTGCTTCTTTCAAATAAACCGCTTTCGTTTTTCGTTTCCGAGATTATTTTTCGGGTAAAGTATCTTTAAATGTGCCGTGGTTTGTTTAGTTCTTTGAAAAGGGGGTTCGGAACCTGTTCAGTTCGGGAAACCAAGTTTATTGAACTTGGTCCGAGCTGGTTCAGCTCCGCCCGAGCTGAATTCAGCTCGGTGATTTCGAGCTGGTTAGGCCTAACCGAGCTGGTCCAGCGTGGGATTTCTGTGTGATATGTTCTTAGTATTTGTCCTGTTCGATATGTTTGGAAGAGTTCCGTTGGGTTTCGAGATTGAGTCTGAGAAAACGAATAATCGTATTTGTTTTGCAGACTTATAATGACTAGACCAGTGTGTTCGGAACCATCTTACTAGGTTTCGAAATTATGTCTGAGAAAAGCGTCCTTTTCTCGTGGACTTATAGTGATTAGACCAGCGTGTTCGAAAACGTCTTGCTGGGTTTCGAGTCCAAAACATTTTTCTCTTAGGGACTTATAACGAATGATTAGACCAGTTGTGAGATCCGGGATTCACACTAAGAATTTGTATTCGTGGATTTGAACTTTAGGATATAGAAATGGTATAGTTTCCTATGAATCACAGACTTTATTGAGATTGATTGTCGAGATAGAACAAACACAATCGAAAAAGGAGTACAAAGTATGAAATCAAGCTATCTAGTCGAAGTGTTCTTAGCCAGGGTTGGAATATCTCGAATGAATCGCCACTTCTTCTTTAAATAGTCTCGACTTTGATCTTCTGGTCCCGATATTTCGGCCTCGCCGTCGTAACGATCTCCGAGATTTGTGTGGATCAGTTGAACTGGCGAAGACCGAGTTGCTCTATCTCCACGTCATCTTCTGCCGAGCTCGAGCTCGATTGTCTCCGGCTTTGGCATCATCCGGGCCTTGTCAGGGCGTTTATTCGCTTGGGCCCAACAAAGGATTTGGCTCTCCTCTTTGTCTTTGATTCTGGAACGGGCTTGTAATTACGGGCCTTTGTATTGTCTGTTAATGGGCCGGATTTCCTAGAGGGAAATCCAGTACCAACAATATCCCCCCAGCCCATTGATTTCGAGAAGTCGAGGTTAATGGGCGTTGGACGTTCTTGGGAAGAGGTGCGTGCCTCGGATGTGACAAACCTAATGATTATTTTCGCCCCATCCGTAGATCTTGTTTTGATCCAACGGTGAGGAGTGAGCGCGTGAGACGGGCTGAACTGCTTTTCAGCGCGTCTGCAGCCGTTGCGTGTATTGGTTTCGAGAATTTCATCTCTCGTCGATTCGGTCGATCATCAACGGCTTAGATTTGAAGGTTGCGAAGAGCCTTTTCGGACTCATTCTTTTGGTGAAGTGACCTAATTACTGCACATTCGCAACCATTGATCTCAAATCGACGGTTAGAGTTGAGGGAAAGCGAGAAGTCCAAACCATCTCGGTTTTCTCAGTAATTAATACGAGTTTGGGAGTCGTACGAACGATACTGCGCACGATTCCCGATATAAATAATCATATATATCGTCGAAGGGAGCCCTTCGCCTCCTTACTTTTATTCTTTCTTGTTTAAAGTTTTTCTCTATACTTCCTCTGTCGTCAAAGAAAGTCCCTTCCCGGAGATTTTCCGTTTTCTTTACTCCGGCGCGTTTTCTTTTATGGCCTCGAGAGACCCTGCGGGAGCGAGTACGAGTGCGGCGGCGGGATCTTTCGGACCGCACCCACCGTCTTCGTTAACCGTAGACCATATTCAGCAGTTAAGGGCGCTTTGCCGGATTCCAACGGAAGTTGAAATCGTCATTCCCTCCCCGGCGGTGTGCCCCGAAACGGTCGTAGAAGGCTACTGCTGCGCCTCCTACACGTATTTCGAGAAATGTGGGCTCTTCTTCCCCATTCCCGCCTTGTTTTCTTGGTGTTGGCCCGGCTCCAGCTGGCGTTTTATCAGATGACGCCGAACTTCGTTCGATACGTTATCGGACTTGGAGTCAGGGCCGCGGAGGAAGGGATTGAGTTTGGTCCCGAGGAGTTAATGCGGGTTTGCTCGTTGAAGCAAGATTCCCGCTTTCCGGGGTCGTATCGTCTTTCTCTTCGGTTTGGGAGGATTCTCGACGGTCTCCCGTGGAGGGACGGATGGAGGGACCAATATTTTTTCTATAGAGTGACCCATCACTCGGTCGGAGAGTTCGACTGCTCGGTCGTTCCTTCGCGGTGGGCTTCCAATGTTGGTAGGGCTCTTGGTTTCCTTTTCGATCCTATCCCTCTTATTTTTATGTTGTTGTCGGTCCGATTCCTGATCGGTTTTGTTCTGTATTACATAGTTTCCTGAATCGCTTGACCTTAACCCTGTCACGGAGGCCCTAATAACCCGTCTGAGGAGAGGTGCCATCAACTGGGACAGTTTCACGGTTGAGCGTGTGCAGACTACCCTGAGGGTCGACCCAAGAGGGGTTCCGCAGGACCGATCTCGGATTTCTCGGGACCTACCGTTTGTTGGAATTGTGTCCAGTAATCTCGGTACTGTCTCTAGAAAGTAAGAGTATGTCAATGATCAGACATAAGTCATATAATACTGGGGGTCATGATGGCTTGCTAGAGTCCGCTCATGATCTATAAGTCTTGGACTTATTGCCTCTATTATATGATCCCATATGGGTCACACGCCTAAGCTAACAGGAAAATGTGTAGGAACGGTTTAGCAGAAGTACGGTAAAAGTGCTAGGCATTTACTGTACTTAGAGAGAATAAAACGGTTTAGCCACTGTGTGTCGATCGATACACAAGGGGTGTCGATCGACACAGTGCGCGAATGCCGTCGAGTTAATTGGTGTTTGGGCCAAATGGCCCAAACGGAACGGGACAAGTTTTATAAATAAAACTCGAGTTCAGAACCAAAAACCCTAGCCGAAAACTCTCTCTCCCTCTGCGCCGAGTTCCCCTAGTGGCCTAGCAGCCTTCTTCCTGATTGGTGCGCGTGTGTGAACCTCTGGAGGAGTTATCTCTCGGTGGCTCTCTGATCTCTGACATACCATCTCTTTCCGCTGCAATTAACAGGTATAAGGTGAGATCATCAATTGTTTCTATTCGAGAAGAACCTAGATCAGCATGTTTAGGATGATCTGAATCTGGAATTGAATCAGGATTGACTAAACATTCCTTCAGTGGTATCAGAGCTTTAGGTTCTGGTTTTTCTTGTTTAGATTCAAGTTTAGGATTGTTTTTCTTGTTTAAAAGTGTTTTGAATCAACTACTGATAAGAGAAATCACTTAAGTAACAAGAATTGAAACCTAAACATATGAAAAATCGCATGATCAAGCTATATGATTTGGTATGCGATCTGATCCGAGAGAATGAGTATCGGCTGCGATCGCATGGATCGATCGATACGATCGCATGGATCGGTCGATACAGTCTATCGGCTAACCCTGTTAACGCGTGAA
Organism: Orychophragmus violaceus; assembly: GCA_030180135.1. Lineage (NCBI taxonomy): Eukaryota > Viridiplantae > Streptophyta > Magnoliopsida > Brassicales > Brassicaceae > Orychophragmus > Orychophragmus violaceus. The sequence goes on along the minus strand of CM058235.1, from coordinate 64,999,799 downwards.
AGCATCGATCGATGCAGGATCGATGCAGGTTCGATGTTGGTGCATCGACCGATGCGGTTGGTGCATCGATCGACACGGTTAGGGTTTTTGGCTCGGTTCCGTGCATGCGTGAGAGCATCGATCGATACAGGATCGATGCACGATCGATGCAGGATCGATGCTAAGAGCATCGACCGATGCGGTTGATGGATCGATCGACACGGTTGGTTCATCGATCGACATGGTTGGTTTAAGGCTCGGTTTAATGATTTTATTAAAATTATAAACGTCACAGTTTAATAAACAGACTTAATAAATTTATTAAGTTCTGGTTAAACCGGGACAAGAAATCCAATGTCGAAAGAATTATTGGATTTAGTGCCTAAACCAGGATTTTCTAATTTGATTTGGTTGGACCAAATAAATTGAGAAAATCCGGTTTAGTAAATAACCGGTTGACAATTGTGGTCGTCGTAGTAATTAATTTTGGTTAGACCAATTTTAATGAACCAGACCGGTTATGTCATTTAATTGGACAATTGGGTCATGTCTTGGACATGGACCAATTCTTGGGCCTCGGGCCAAGAAGTTAAAACAATTGGGCCAATTATTTGAGTCTTTCTTCAGATTAATTTAAAATTTATTTTATAAAATTATAAAGTCGATTTTAAATTAAAGTTTCCGAAATTTTGAAATTAGAAAGTTTCTTAAATTAGAAGTTTCTAGATTTGCGGGTTTTGGATTTTAAAGAAATTTCTAAAGTTAGGAAGTTTCCGGTTTTAGAAAGTTTCCAATTTTAGAAAGTTTCCAAAAATAGTAGGTTTTCTAAAATGGAAAGTTTCCCGAAATAGTAATCTTCTATTTTGGGAATGAGATTTTAAAATAAACCTACGAACCTCAAATAATATCAAGCGTTGGATGTCTTGTCCAGGCTATGTCAGCTGTTGAAGCCCATTCAATTGTATTCATGGCCTTACAGTGTGAGGGTGTCTGCTTTTGCGTGGATAAGACGGTTTGTGATTCATAAATGTCATTGGGAGTCCCAGACATTAATGATTACATGACTGTATAGTCTGGTTTTCTTGACTAGGCCATCGGGAGTCCCGGGCCTTGAGACATCAGAGTGGATTGGGCCTCGGGCCCAGATTCACAACCAAGAGTTATATCACGGATATAATTAGCCGATATAGGGCTTACCGATATAAGCTAAGGTTGGGTGATGGCCAGTGGCCCACTTTGATCTTAGTTATATGTGGATCTTGGAATCATTATATTCTATTGAGGGTAACTTATGTTATTGAATATAATGCGTGATTAATCATATTAAATTTAATACGAGATTAATCATATTGAACATATTAACTAAAATCTTTTTATCTTAATTTTCAGTTATGACTAGCACAAACAATCAAAACACTTTCTCGATCCGGTCTGTCCTTAAGATGGACAAGCTGAACGGATCAAATTTCTTGACTTGGTCGCGGAACCTGAGGCTAGTTCTCAGACAGGAGAGAAAGGACTATGTCCTTGAGAGAGCTCTCCCCGTGAGGATCGGGTCCAATGCTTCTCATGCAGTATATGATGCTTGGAATAAGCATTATAATGATGCGGTAGATGTGCGTGGTCTGATATTGGCTACCATGAACTCAGACTTGCGGAAGCAATATGAGAACATGGAGTCGCCAATAGAGATGATCAGCAGCCTGAAATTGAAATTTCAGGAGCAGATAAGAGTGGAGAGATACCGGTTGGTTAAGTCTCTCACTAGCTGCAAGCTACCAAATGATAATCCAGTGAGTCCTCATGTCAGTAAAATGATGGGTTACATTGATAACCTGAGGAAACTGGATTATCCAGTTAGCCAAGAGTTGGCAACTGAAATCATTCTGCAGTCACTGCCATCAAGCTATGATAAGTTCAGAAAGAACTATATCAAGAAAGGCTTAACGAAGACGCTGACTGAACTGCATGATATGCTCAAGACAGTTGAGCCAAACGTGAAGAGTACCCTGTACAATCTCATGAACGAGAAGGGTAGGTTTACTAAACCTAATGCTGACAAGGGTGAAGACAAAGTTGTCCAGATTTTGAATCATGGCAAGCGTGTGTCTTCTGAGCCCGAGTCAGATACCTCTTACGTTGGTAAGTGCTGCTACTGTAAGGAGACAGGGCATTGGAAGAGAGATTGCATTAAATTCATGGAAGATGATGAGGAGTTGAAGTTGATGTATACGACTACTTCCTCAGGTATTCATGTTATTACTTCAAGTTCTACCTTAAAGGTATTGGATACTGGTTGTGGCACTGATATTTATTATAATATGCAGAGCCTGGGCAACAGTAGAACTTTGAAGGAAGGGCAAGTGAAACTACATGTCTGGAAGGAGCTTGGGATGCTGCCTCAGCCGTAGGGTTTTCACTTATAGATCCCTTTTAGGCTTGGTTTTGTATTAAGTAATTGCTACAATGTACCTGCTTTAAGCAGAGTTGTCTTTCATTTTCTTGTAAGAATTTGAATGTTTTTCATTTTGATAAAAGACAAGTTTTGTTCTTTTGATCTTAATGAAATATTAATTGTAGCACCCTATTCATGGAATGGGTTTTATATCTTAAACCAAAGAGTGCCTAAATGTAACATAAATACCGAATTGGTTTAAATCTGATGAATTAAACCTGATTTTCCTTGGCATAAAAGTCTTGGTCACATAGAGTAAGTCGGATTCAGAAATCCCATAGTCATGGACTGTTGGGCTCATTTGATAAAATGTCTTATGAGACTTGAATTCTGTTTACTAGACCAAAAGGTAAAGGGCCTATCTTAGCCGAGCTAGAGAAAAGCCCAAAGGCTTATTGGACCTGGAACATACTCATGTATGTGGCCCAATAAGCAGTAATGCCAGAGAAAATCTCCTGTACTTCATTGTCTCTACTGATTACTTCAGTGAGTGTGACTGTGTTCATTTGATGAGACACAAGTCGGAATTCTTTGACATGGTCGAAAGAGTTCCAGAATGAAGTATAGGATCTGAATGACAAAAGTATTAAGACTCTGGATTAAATCACGAGTGAGAATACTTAAGTCATTGATTGTGTGATCATCTTAATGAGTGTGAAATCGTTTCACAGCTCATTTCTCCTGAAAACCTGAAGGTGTTTCTGTGAGAAAGAATCAGATCTTATTAGAAATGATTAAAGATGAGTCACACGAATCTTCCATGATATTATTTAAGAATAACGCTCTAAAATATCTAAGTTTACGCTGAAATAGTTCCACAAATATCAGTTGAAAGACACCACGTTAATGTGGATTGGAATCGATCCAAATTTGTCTTTACTGAGTATTTGTAGTTGTGCTACTTCGCTGGTTGTCCTAGAGAAACTAAGGCTTGTTACTTTTACGTCCAATCTGTTTTCTAAGAAGGGAAGTTATTTTCCAAGAAGAACAGTGAGAGTAAAAGTATAACTCGAAGTTTTCTTAGGGAAACCAAGGCTCAGTACTTTTACGACCATTCTGTTTTCTAAGAAGAGAAGTTACTTTCCAAGAAGAACAGTGGGAGTAAAAGTACAACTCGAAGAAATTCGAGAAATACAGGAGGCTGCTTAACCTATTGAGGGAGAGCAGCGGAAGGATTTACAGATTTCTGTAGAATCTACACCTGTGGAGCCTGAAGTTCGCAGATATGAAAGAATCAGTCACTAATCCGAGAGTGAATTCTCGTCATTAGTTCAGCCTGATGATCATTGAATGTTCGCATGATCTGATGATCATTGAAAGCGACGAATCTGCGAAATTCAAGGAAGCGAAAGTGAGCCCAGACTCCGAAGAATTACATTTTGTGTAAGTTGGCTTCATCGATCCATTCATGGATGGAAGCAAACATATCGGAGTTGGAATCTTCGTTCTGTTGAAGTAGTCAAGGTTTTGACTTAAGCAGGAACGAAATGGAACTGTGCGTTTACTAATAGATAAGTGGGAGCAATATTGCATTTCTCAATATTTGTAGTTGTGCTACTTCGCTGGTTGTCCTAGAGAAACTAAGGCTTGTTACTTTTACGTCCAATCTGTTTTCTAAGAAGGGAAGTTATTTTCCAAGAAGAACAGTGGGAGTAAAAGTATAACTCGAAGTTTTCTTAGGGAAACCAAGGCTCGGTACTTTTACGACCATTCTGTTTTCTAAGAAGAGAAGTTACTTTCCAAGAAGAACAGTGGGAGTAAAAGTACAACTCGAAGAAATTCGAGAAATACAGGAGGCTGCTTAACCTATTGAGGGAGAGCAGCGGAAGGATTTACAGATTTCTGTAGAATCTACACCTGTGGAGCCTGAAGTTCGCAGATATGAAAGAATCAGTCACTAATCCGAGAGTGAATTCTCGTCATTAGTTCAGCCTGATGATCATTGAATGTTCGCATGATCTGATGATCATTGAAAGCGACGAATCTGCGAAATTCAAGGAAGCGAAAGTGAGCCCAGACTCCGAAGAATTACATTTTGTGTAAGTTGGCTTCATCGATCCATTCATGGATGGAAGCAAACATATCGGAGTTGGAATCTTCGTTCTGTTGAAGTAGTCAAGGTTTTGACTTAAGCAGGAACGAAATGGAACTGTGCGTTTACTAATAGATAAGTGGGAGCAATATTGCATTTCTCAAAGTGTATGTCGATGACATACTGATTCTCGGATATAACGTCCCAACGCTGTAGTCGGTAAAGGACTAGCTTGGGAGTTGGTTTAATGATTGACATGGGTAAAGCCACGTAGTTCTTGGATTTTGGATCTAAAGATAGAGATCCAAAAGAGCTGGTAGGACAAAGTCAGGATTCTTAAATTGACAAAGTCCTACAAGTTTTGAGCAATCCAAGAAGGGTTTTATGCCAATGTCACATGGCATTAAGTTAAGCAAGATACAGTATCCTACGATAACTGCTGAGCTTAAATGCATGGATGAGATTCCATATGCGTCGGCAATTGGATCTATCATGTATGCCATGAAACATACTTGTTTGATGTTGCTTTAATGTTAAGCAAGACAAATAAAGACCAGTCAAATCCAGCAAAGAATCAAGTTTCCTAAAGTATGTCCTAAAGTATTTGAGGAATACTAAGGATAAGTTCTTGATTTACGGAGAAAGTGAGGTGCTATAAGTCGATAGAGTCTGAAAGGCAAGTTTCCAACAGACAAAGATGATTTCCGGTCACAGTCCGGTTATATCTTGTGTTTGTCTGGCGGTGCACAGCACTGTTGCTGACTCCATGACTTAAGCTGAATCTTTCGTAGCTTGGGAAGCGGCGAAAGAGGTTGTTTGGAAAGAAGAGTTCATCACTGAACTTGATGTGATTCCCAGCATAGATGAGACTAGCTGCACATCAGAGGTCCAAACACCTTGAGATAAATGACAGAGATGTTAAGTAGATCAGCAAGTTTCAACAAATGAGAACGTTGCTAATCTATTAACGAAGCCACTCCTTAGCCCTAAGCACGAGTCACGGACTGTAGCTGTAGGATAAGTGAAGTTAAGATATAGTCTTAATTTCAGTGGGAGTTAGTAAAGGGCTTAATTTAGTTATTGATATGTTCTTGTAAAACATTTGAGATGTTTAATAATGAAATTATTATTTCAAGATTATTTTAACTGTGATGAAATAATCGTTCCAAAATGATATGAACCATTTTATAGGTCATCGAAGTAAATGACTTGATCTTGAGTCATCGAAGTCATTTAGCTTGATCATGAGACCCTATATTTGATAGATGGCTTATATCATCCTGTCCCTAGTCGAAGGTTGTTGAAATTGGAACACCAACAACCGTGTGAGACTGGATTGGTACGTGACTTATGACAAAGTCTCAGTGTGTCATAGATGCGCGGCATCAAAGTCAGTACATAGGTGTATGTTTGGGAACATACGACCGGACAAGACCCGCTTATAAGAACTTCTCAGGATATTTATATCTGTGTCATAAGAGATTCTTACTACGACTATAGAGTATAGTCCTTAGACCTGAGTTCGCATGCATGTGACTGCACATGGACTGATGCACTTTGATCATTGTCTAACGCTATCGTTCTGCGATAGTTATAAGGACCTTGTTTGGGTGTATTATGAAATGAGTAGTTTACAGTGATGGAACAAGACGGAATTTGTCCCTCCAATATAAATGGAGTGAATATCTCTAGGCCAATCGGAGATTTGAATACTGAAAAATGCATGGCCATGCTCAAACGGACTGTCCCGAGTCGTTTGGATTGTCAGTATCGAATCAGAGTCCGATGAACAAGATTAGGCTTTATAAGGATGACACCAATCTTGCCTTATGACTAATCGAGATATTGTGACAAAAGGATTATGAATACAGAGATTCCAGTACAAGTGGGAGATTGTTGGAATTGTGTCCAGTAATCTCGGTACTGTCTCTAGAAAGTAAGAGTATGTCAATGATCAGACATAAGTCATATAATACTGGGGGTCATGATGGCTTGCTAGAGTCCGCTCATGATCTATAAGTCTTGGACTTATTGCCTCTATTATATGATCCCATATGGGTCACACGCCTAAGCTAACAGGAAAATGTGTAGGAACGGTTTAGCAGAAGTACGGTAAAAGTGCTAGGCATTTACTGTACTTAGAGAGAATAAAACGGTTTAGCCACTGTGTGTCGATCGATACACAAGGGGTGTCGATCGATACAGTGCGCGAATGCCGTCGACACGGTGCGCAAATACATAAGTCACAGTCTGCCCAAACGGAACGGGACAAGTTTTATAAATAAAACTCGAGTTCAGAACCAAAAACCCTAGCCGAAAACTCTCTCTCCCTCTGCGCCGAGTTCCCCTAGTGGCCTAGCAGCCTTCTTCCTGATTGGTGCGCGTGTGTGAACCTCTGGAGGAGTTATCTCTCGGTGGCGCTCTGATCTCTGACATACCATCTCTTTCCGCTGCAATTAACAGGTATAAGGTGAGATCATCAATTGTTTCTATTCGAGAAGAACCTAGATCAGCATGTTTAGGATGATCTGAATCTGGAATTGAATCAGGATTGACTAAACATTCCTTCACCGTTTCCTCGTGTACTTCCTCGGGCTTCTCTGAGTCGAGCTGTCTGACCTCCGCTTCGTATACCCGAGCGGGCAGAAGAGGGTGGGTCTTCTGTTCGTGACGTTTTGTTCGTCGTTATTTGGAAAAGGTCTAAACCCTCCTCTTTTTTTTATGATTCTACAGGCTATCCTTCTTTGGGTGAGGGTTCGGATGCTAGCACTCCATCTCATGAGAAGTTATCTCGTAGATCGAGGAGTCGCCGAAACGGGAAGGACCCTATGGATTTGGCGAAAAGGGTGGGGGACGGGAGTCTAAGCAACACACTCTTTTTTGCCATGTGTGATTCTCCTCTCCCTTCCCTGGTTATCCCTCCGAACTCCGGGGCCTGCGATGCGGCCGCAGAGATAAGGGGGATCCCTCCTGCTCCGGTTGTTCGGAGAGCGAACCCGGTCTCGTCTGGGGAGCCGACTTTGCGCGGTTCTCGTCCAAATGGTTCAGGGAGACCAAATGATCATAGTGTGGGTGGGAGCCTTTCCCCCGTACCGAAGCGTCGGAGGATCAATTCGGAGGTGAGCTCGAGTAGTTCGAGCGAAGGCATTGGGACGCCCCGGGGCGCGGCCCGTTTGTCAAGGCACGTCGGACTTACGGGTGCTCGGCTTCCGGTTGCCGGGGACATGACCCTTGGGGACTTGTACGCCAAGATGGCTGAAGCTACCGGGAAGGTATCGATCGCGGTTCTTTGTTCTCGCCTTTCTTTTGTACGAGAGATTTTTGAGATTCGTGTGTTTATGTAGTTCTTGGAGGCTACGAACGGGCTTATGGCCCAATCCGAGCGCGAGCTTCGTGAGAGGTCGCAAGTTGATGAGCTCGAGGCCGCTAGGAGATCGGCCCGTATTTTGACCGCGGAGCTTCAGGATTCCTTTGCTCGAGAGGAGGAGCTCGAAAGGAAATTGGCTAGGTACGAGGGGATAGAAGCCCGGTTATTGGTTCTTGAGAATCGTGAGGAGGATCTTTCTCAGAGGCTTCGGGCGGCCGAAGGTCGGGCGCTAGCCGCTGAAGATGCGAGTTGAGCCGCGGCAGCGCGAGCTGCCCAAGATCGAACTGACCTAGAGAGAGTCCTTGCGGGGAGGGATTTCGACATAAAGGTCGCGTCTCACGAGGCGAGGAAGAAGATGAGCGGGGAATACTTGGAAATCCTTAAAGAGGTCAAGGAGAAGAGCGAGAAGCGGAAGCTTGAAACCAACGCTGAGATTCGCCTCCAAGAAACCCTGGCCAATATCGAATTCATCGCGGAGTTTGCTTCCGGCGAGCTTGACCTAACTCGGGAAGTGCTGAGGTTGGCCGACCAAAAGAGGACGGCCATGGAAGAGATGAACGCCGCAGCGATCTCTGATTTTAGTGTTGGCAAGTTGAACTTGCCGGCCGTGTCGAGTGACTCGGTTATTTTGGCGCATGCTCCGCCGCCGGCTGCTTCCCGTCCTGATCAATACGGATCGAATCTCCCGACAGGGGTTGCATCCACCGGTGATCGGGCGGAGGATGGGGACGAGGCTTCCTCGTGTTCGTGGCAATCTTGATTGTCCTGTCGTTGCCCCAAGGGGCTTTTGATTTTTTTTTTTGAACATCTATTTGCCCGAGGGGGCTTTGTTTTGTTTTAGTGTTGGGACTCGAGGACATTGTGTCCTCCTTTCAATGAATCTCTTTTTGAGTCTTTCATGCCTTAACATAGACTTTACTGTTTTAGCACCTTAGTGCGAAGTCGTTCGTATTCGAATCCAAGTTATTTCGTAATGTGCAGTAAGAGTTTGATGTTTAACGGGAATGATAAATCGGGGTGGACTTACAAAGATTTGTTGTGCGCGGAGGTTTTTCCGTGTGATCGGCTGCCTTGACTTCGACATTTTTGCTTAAAGGGAGAGGGTGGCCCTCTAGTTCTCCCGAGCTGTATAAAGTCGGGAGAATTTTAGGTTTGCGGGAGGTTGTTTCGGAAGGGATAATTTCATATCGCTTATTTTGGGAGAGATAATTTCATATCACTTTAGCTTTGGGGGAGGCCATTTCAGGTTGCTCGGAAGGGATAATTTCATATCGCTTCGAATTTGAAGAGATAATTTCATATCACTTTGGCTTTCGAAGAGATAATTTCATATCGCTTTCTGGGAATGTTATGATGAGGTATTTCACAATGGCTCTAACCTTTACGACAGAAAGAAGCATTGGATTAAGGGACTTATTTTGATTTCACAAATATAAGCTAGTACGACTTCGTCAGAAGTCGTTGAGCTCGGTAGAAGCTCGTGTTGGGGGGCGGCTGTGCTCGAAGTCGAGCTGCCTACGTACCCTTTTTTACGGGGATCAAGCCATTTCGTAGTTCGATTATGTTGATGTACTCCTAGTGGAAATACTTTTTAGGTTGATGATGTTCCAAGGTCGTAGTTCAGGTTTCTGGGTTTCAACCGGCTTGAGTCGGTAGACCCCGTCCTTTACAATGTCGGTGACCTGGTAAGGACCTTCCCACTTTGCCCTAACTTTCCAGCGTGTTCTTCCTTTTTATGGTCGAACACTTTCCGTAAGACGAGCTCTCCTACTTGAAACCTTCGAGTTTTGATTCGGGAATCATAGTAGCGAGCTGCGGCTTGTTGGTAATTATGGAGTCGAGCTAATGTGAGGTTCCTTCTTTCGTCGACGAGGTCGAGCTCGTCAGTTATCATCTTGTTGTTAAGTTCCTCTTGTCGTGGGCATTCTTCTTTGCGGATGATTGATACGAGGATTTCGGCTGGTACTACCGCCTCGATTCCGTAAGCCAGCGAGAAGGGAGTCTCGCCAGTGGATTTGCGGGGGGTAGTCCGGTAGGCCCAGAGTACGGCTGGGAGTTCGTCACTCCAGGTTGTTTTACACTCGTTGAGCCTTTTCTTGAGACCGTTCATAATCGCTTTGTTAGCTGCTTCTGCTAGCCCGTTCCCTTGGGGATAGCGTGGCGTTGAGTAAGTCAGCTTTATGTTCCAAGTTCGGCAGAACTCTTTGAACGTGTTTGATATGAACTGAGATCCGTTATCGGTGACGATCTCGTGAACGTCCTTAACTTTTTGGTACGACTCTGCTTCAATCCACTTGGTGAAGTAGTCCGTCATCACCAATAGGTGTGTAGCTTTCTTTTTGCCGGATGCGACTAGCGGTCCCACGATGTCCATCCCCCATCGCATGAATGGGTATGGTGATGAGATAGAGGAGAGTTTTTCCGATGCTTGGTGGATAATTGGAGCATGCTTTTGGCATTTATCGCACTTGTTGGAGAAAGATTCGCATTCGGTGGCCATTGTCGGCCAATAGTAACCTTGCCTTTTGATTCGCACGGCCAATGCTCGTCCTCCGGAATGGCTTCCGCATGATCCGTCGTGTGTTTGTGTAATCACGTCCGTGGCTTGCTTTTTGTCAAGGCATTTAAGGTAAGGTCCGGAGAGACTCCTTTTGAAGAGCTCTCCTTGCGTGACGCAGTACCTTGCGCTCTGTGTTTTGAGTTTCCGTGCCTCCCATTTGTCGTCGGAAACTTCGCCGTTTGTGATGTATCGAATGATCGGAGTTCTCCAATCTTCGTCATTGTTAGGTTCGAGTCCCTGACTAGCGGATGCGGCTTGGATTGGTCCGTCGGGGACGTTCGCAACGTACACGGCGTTTCTAGGATCGAGGTCATCATCGATCTCGATGATGTCGGTACTGGTGATCCCAGGACATTGTTTGTGCTTGACATCGTCCTTCATGGCGGGCCCGTCTTCTTTCAAGGACAGAGCTTTGAGGGCTATGTCGATGCTTGGTTTTTCGATCCCTTCGACTGGTATGATCCTTTTGAGGTTAGGATCTGATGTCGATGCTAATGCGGCTAGGGCATCGGCTGCAGTGTTTTCCCCTCGTGGGATTCGTGTTAGATCAAAGAATTTGATCTGTTCGGCCAGTGTATGGACTACCCGTAGGTATGCTTCCATCCGTTCGTCCTTGGCCTTGTAGTCGCCATGATATTGGCTCGTGACCAATTGGGAATCGCTGAAGGCGTTTACTTCTCGGGCTCCTATTGCTATCGCGAGTCTGAGCCCGGCTATTAACGCTTCGTATTCTGCTTCGTTATTCAATGCGGCGAAGCCCAGTCTGAACGATTGTTCTAGTACTTCGCCCGTTGGGGAGACTAGCTTTACTCCGACTCCGGATCCTTGCCTCGAGGAAGCTCCATCGACGTAGAGTTTCCATTTTTGGGCCGAGGTCGGGTCGAGTTCTATAGTCGGAGGGAGCTCGATTACGAAATCTGCCAGTACTTGTGCTTTTAGGCACGTTCGAGCTTTGTATTCTATGTCGTACACGCTAAGTTCGATAGCCCATTTGACCAATCGACCTGACTGGCTTGGACTGTGAAGGATGGTTCTCAGCGGCTGAGAGGTCATCACTATGATCGAGTGCGATTGAAAGTACGGTCGGAGTTTCCGAGCCGATGTCACTAGCGCTAAGGCGAGTTTTTCCATGGCGGGGTATCTGATTTCGGCGTCGATCAAGGTCTTACTGATGTAATACACCGGTCGTTGCTCGTTTTGTTCCTCGCGAACCAGGACTCCACTTACTGCTGCCGTCGAGACAGCTAAGTAGAGGTAGAGGGGTTCTCCTTCTACTGGTTTCGCCAGTATGGGTGGTTCTCTTAAGTAAGCTTTGAGCTGAGTGAACGCTTCTTCGCACTTTTCGTCCCAGAGAAACTTTTTGTTTGCTTTGAGCAAGTGATAGAAGGGTAGACATTTAGCAGCCGACCTTGAGGTGAAGCGATTCAGAGCAGCTATTTTGCCGGTCAGGCGCTGGACTTCTCGCGTTGTTCTGGGAGATTTCATCTCTATGAACGTTGCGATCTGTTTGGGGTTCGCTTCGATCCCTCTTTCGGTCACTAGGTAACCAAGGAATTCTCCAAAGGGAACCCCGAAGGTACACTTTGCTGGGTTGAGTTTCATCCCGTATTTATTGAGAACGGTAAAACATTCTTTTAGTTGGGGGATATGATCCTCATACCTGAAAGGTTTTACCAGCATATCGTCGATGTAGACTTCCATGGTTTTGCCTAGGAGTCCTAAAAACATCTTGTTGACGAGGCGTTGGTAAGTTGCTCCTGCGTTTTTTAGTCCGAAGGGCATGACTTTGTAGCAGTACGTGCCTCGATCAGTTATGAACGAAGTCTTTTCTTGGTCCTCAGGGTTCATCAATATTTGATTGTACCCTGAGAACGCGTCCATAAAAGATAGTAGCTGGTGTCCAGCGGTAGCCTCGACCAGTCGGTCGATGTGCGGGAGTGGGAAGCTGTCCTTTGGACATGCTTTGTTAAGATCCGTGAAATCTACACAGACCCTCCATTTTCCGTTCTTTTTCTTAACCACTACGGGGTTCGCAAGCCAGTCGGGGTACTTGACCTCTCTGATCGATCCGATTTTTAATAACCGATCGACCTCATCATTGACGGCTTTGGCCCGCTCAGGACCTAGTTTTTGACGCTTTTGTCTTACCGGTTTGTAGGTTGGGTCGACATTCAGCTCGTGGCTGGTTACGTCGATGTTGATCCCTTTCAAGTCTGCTGAAGACCAGGTGAAGGAGTCGACGTTCTGTTTGAGAAAAGAGACCAGTTCATTTTTAACTGGCTCTGATAGGTCGATTCCGATGCCAATGAGTCTTTCGGGATGAGCATCGTCTATGCAGACCTGAGTCATTAGGTCCTTTGGGGGTCCTATTTGACTTGGGTCGTTCGACCTTTTGGTCTGCAAGGTGGCGAGCTCCTCCTCTTTCTGTAATTGCTACGCAGGGGATTTCTCGATCTGCTTGTATCCGTTCATGTAGCAATGACGGGAAATCTTTTGACTTCCGTAAATGGTTTTGATCCCTTTGGGAGTTGGGAATTTTACGCATTGGTGGTAGGTCGATGGTACCGCTTTCATGTCGTATATCCATGGTCGACCTAGGATCGCGTTATAGGGAGCTGGCCGATCTACTATGACGAACTCCGTCATTCTTCGAACTCCTCCAGCGGTTACTGGGGCGAAGACAGAGCCCATCGAGTACGTCGTTTCGCCAGCGAAACCTACTAGTGGTGTCTTTTCTTCCACGATCTCGGAGTCGTTGAAGTCCATCTTTTTGAACGCGTCGTAAAAGAGGACATCTACCGAACCTCTTGTGTCAATCATTATCCTTGAGAGTTCGATATCTCCCACTACTAGACAAACGAGGAGGGCGTCATCGTGTGGTTTGTCGAGATTACTTGTCTCGCTTTCACAGAAAATGATTTCGTGGTCTGGACCCAACATTGGGGTTTTCCCCCCTCTGTCGGTCCCGACTCTTCTTTGAAGGGCTTTGATCGAATTGACCGAGTCGCGGTAAAGCTTGGAGCCACCGAAGATGGAGTCGATTCGTTTAGGGGGTATAGCCCGTACACCCCCCCCCCCCCCCCCCCCCCCCCCCGCAGAGACGAGGGAGATTGATTCTCGAGTGTAAACTTTTAGCTGGAGCCGGAGGCGGGGATAGTGCCAAACCTCCCGGAGTGCCGCTCAGGTTGAGCTCGCCGAGGATGAACTCGACTCGCTTTCGTGACCCTTGAGGGAGTGTTTCGGGGGATTCCGGCTCCTTTGACCGTTCTCGTTTGTTTTGAGAAGGTTTTTTGAAGTTCGACTCCTTGGTCTGTTTGTTTTCCTTTTTGTCGGGCAGATTTTCCTCCTCGACTTCGGAGTCATGTTTGCTTTTGGACCGCGTTGACGTTCCCTGATTTACGGGAATCCTTTTTCGAGTTCGAATTCTGCGAGCCCGACGGGTTCTTTTCTTTTCGGTGTTTTTCTCTGAGGGCCGTGGTTTCGTCCTTGAGGCGAGCAAAGGCCGATGCGTGATGGAGGGCGTCATCGAGCGTTTGAGGTTCGCGGACTGTTATTTCCTTGCGGAATCTGGTTGAGTACCATAGTCCTCGTCTTAATGCTTCTATATCTACCTCGTCTCGTGGGTTCGCGATTTTGGATATTTCCTTAAATCGGTCGATGTACGAGCGAAGTGTTTCGTCAGGTTTTTAAGAGACGCCGAATAGGGCTGCCTCAGTAGTCTTTTCCTCGATGAAGACGGAGTATTGTTTGAGGAAAGCCGTCATGAACTGGGTGAAGTTATCAATGGACCTTTCTTCCAGTCCGGCAAACCATTCTAGGGCGGAGCCCGATAGGTTTTCCGCGAAGATCCTGCAGAAGGCCGTCTCTCTCTCCTCATCGGTAAGGTACACCCTTGCCATCGCTAGTCGGAATGCCCTGATGTGGGCTTTTGGGTCTGATTTCCCAGAGAATTCTGGAAACTTAGTTTTCTTGATTTCTCGGATCCTTGCAAACGCGATCCGATCTGTGAACGGCGTTTGTTGCGTTTCTTCGATCACTCGATCGATGTCAGGAGCCGCGCTCGTTGCCATGTGAACTTTCGAGCTCAGACTGTTGAACTGTGCCTTAGCCTGCTCGATGTATTGTCTAAGCATATCGTGTTCATCATCCTCTGCGGGTGTGAACTGGGCTTGTGCCTGTCCTGACGTTTGTTCCGGAAAAATGGGGTCAAGGAGATCGATCGGTGGGACTGACCTTGTCTGGTCGATCTGGGGCGTTCAGAACTGTACCGTGTTTAATCCGTTAAGGAGTCCCGAGCTCGAGGCGAAGCCAGAGCCTCCTAGTTTCCTCGGTCGGATATTAGAGTTATTCGGGAAAGGTGGTTGCCCGGGTAATGGTCGGTTTCTTGATCCGGTTGGATCTGTGACCATTGAACTCGAACTGAATGGGGTCGGTATCGCGATAGGGGGTCATTGTAGGGCGGAAGCCGCTATTTAACGTATTATCAAAATTTCCCGACGCTCCCGGAGGAGTTACTACTTGGGAGAAGTCCAAGCGGGTACGCGGTGGAGGACTTATGGGAGTTCGCGTTGGTCTACCCCCTTGGTTTTGGCTGGCGAGCTCTTCGAGACGGGCGTTAAGGCGCCGTTCTTGTTCATCGAGCTGCGCAGCCAGGGAACGGTTTGCGATCTCTTGGGCCCTTGCGCTTGCCTCGTTATTTCTCGTTCGATCTACCAATAGGCTGAGCATCGAACGGATCTCGGCAAGATCATTTGGCCCTTGTCTCTGTGGAGTAGAATGTAGTGGTGAATTAGGTCTGGTTATTCCAGATCCACCTCCTGGGGCGGATATCGAATCGTTTCTCATCCACACCCAGTTTCTGCTCGGATCATTAGTTCCTGACAAAACGTTTATCGGAGTCTGGCTCATCGCGATTGTTTGAGCGACAGAGCCGGCTGGTGCCGAGGTCGTGGAGACTGAGGCGGAGCTCGTCAACACGCCGTCGGTCTGACCCATGTTCTTTACCCCGGTGGTGCTCTGAGGAACGTTGTCGACCGTTTGAGGGAGGTCAACTGGTGGTGTAGCGCTGGGAGAGCCAGTTTGGTCATGATTCATCTCGATCTATCGGATCTAGGATCTGATTCTTAAGATAGGAAAAGCTATAGATAGTCCCCACAGTCGGCGCCAAATGTGAGATCCGGGATTCACACTAAGAATTTGTATTCGTGGATTTGGACTTTAGGATATAGAAATGGTATAGTTTCCTATGAATCAAAGACTTTATTGAGATTGATCGTCGAGATAGAACAAACACAATCGAAAAGAGAGTACAAAGTATGAAATCGAGCTATCTAGTCGAAGTGTTCTTAGCCAGGGTTGGAATATCTCGAATGAATCGCCACTTCTTCTTTAAATAGTCTCGACTTTGATCTTCTGGTCCCGATATTTCGGCCTCGCCGTCGTAACGATCTCCGAGATTTGTGTGGATCAGTTGAACTGGCGAAGACCGAGTTGCTCTATCTCCACGTCATCTTCTGCCGAGCTCGAGCTCGATTGTCTCCGGCTTTGGCATCGTCCGGGCCTTGTCAGGGCGTTTATTCGCTTGGGCCCAACAAAGGAGTCGGCTCTCCTCTTTGCCTTTGATTCTGGAACGGGCTTGTAATTACGGGCCTTTGTATTGTCTGTTAATGGGCCTGATTTCCTAGAGGGAAATTCAGTACCAACACCAGTGTGCTCGGAAGCGTCTTTCTGGGTTTTGAGGAGTTTTACGGTTGACCTTAGTACTAGTGCAGGGATTTGCCGTCTTACATTCCCAAGTCGGGCGTGTACTTAGTAATGACGTTGTTGAGACCAGTGTGTCGTGTTTTAGTGGGTTTGGATTTTCGATCCCGATTTTCCGCGAAACTCTCGCCTCGCATTTCTCGTTCACTGAAAATAAACCGGTATCCGCAGGGCCACCTTTCAAAGATACCGAACCAAGATATACTTGGTTAGAACGTCATTTTACCAGCGTGCTGAGAAGCGTTATACTGGATTTTTGGGGGTTTATTATCGTCTCCAGTACTGGTGCGGCAGATTTGAAGACCTGTCAACAACCCGTATTCGGGATCTTACGTCGACCTCTCGACTTATGTTCCCTTCACCCATAACAAACATATGTAGCGCGCTTTTATCCGTTGTTGGATATAATAGAGTCTCGATCCATATTGGACGTTTCGGCTTATATCCGTGAAGGATGTATGCGTTTGTCCGTTGCGGCCTTCAGCGGACAAGGTAAGTCATTCCTAACTATTATGCATGCGATAAACTAGTAGGTGGGTTCTAAGTTCCGAAGTTCGTATCCTAATCTCAATCTAAAAATAAATAAAACGAAAGTGAAAGAAAGAGTTTATTTTGTTACCTGATGACTTCAAGAATTTGGTCGGGGAGTTGAATTTTTGCGGACTCGAGATTTTCGTGAAGAGCGCTCGGCTCGGAGTTTCTGCGGAAAGTGGCTGGCTCGAGGTTTACCTGGAGGGTGGTTTGGCTCGGAGCCTCCGAACGGGCTCAGCTCGGATTTTCGAGCTGTTTTAGCTCGATCCGAGCTGTTTCAGCTCTGATTACCGATCTGGTTTGGCTTAGTCCGAGTTGTTTCAGCTCGGAAAGCCCGAGCTGGTTGAGCTCAGACCCGAGCTGGTCCAGCTCGGATTTCCGAGGTGGTTTATCTCGGGGTTTCCGAGCTGGTTCAGCATGACTAGTTTAGGTTCTTCCAGCTGAGTCTCTCGGAGGTTCCTAGCGGTTTCGCCAAAAAATTCCCAGCCGATTTGCTTGGAGTTTGCTAGGAAGTTCCTAGCTGGTTTAGCTCGGAATTTCCGAGATTGTTCCCTCAAGATTTCTGAGCAGTTTTGTCGAACAAGTTTCGAGAATTGTTTCAAAAATTTGCGAGAACCGATAAGGAAGTATAGATATATACGGACCCACTCCCCCCCCCCCCTTTTTGAGGGGGGAGGGGACAGCTGAACCGATCAAGAAGATCGTCTGCCTATGTACCCCTTACGGGGATCAAGCCATCCCATAGTTCAAAATGTCTAAAGTCTTGGTTTAATGATAATACTTCTTTAAATGCATCGCATTCCAGCTTCTGGGAACCTTGACGTCGTCCATGTTTGTTAACTCGTACGCCCCCGGTCGGACAACTTTCATGATTTTATAAGGTCCTTCCCAGTTGGCTCCTAGTTTGCCTGCATTTCGCTTGGCAGTGTTCTGAAATACCTTCCGCATGACCAGGTCTCCTTCGCGGAATCTTTTGCTGCGGACGTTCGAGTTGTAGTACCTTGCGGCCGCCTGCTGATAATTTTGGATGCGGATTAATGCTCAGTCGTGTCGCTCGTCAATTAAGTCTAGTTCGTCGAGGAGCATTGAATGATTTAAACCTTCATGTATTGGTTGTAACTCGCGACGTATCCCTGGAATTTCAACTTCGGCTGGGATTACACATTCCGATCCGCATACAAGCGCAAATGGCGTTTTGCCAGTTGCTCATCTGGGAGTTGTTCGGTGTGACCATAGGACTCCTTCCAATTCATCCGCCCATCGTCCCTTCTTTTCATTGAGTCGCTTTTTCAAACCGCCGAGAATTGTTTTGTTGGCGGCTTCGGCCTGTCCATTCCCTTGGGGATATCGCGGCGTTGATTTTTGTAATCGTATCTTCCACTTTTCGCAAAAAGCCTCGAAACGTGTCGAGATGAATTGCAAACCGTTGTCTGTTACGATCTCGTATGGTACTCCGTGCCGACATATAATATTCTTCCATACGAAGCTTTCGACTTGGGCATCTTTGATGCTGGCATATGAGTCAGCTTCAATCCATTTCGAAAAATAGTCTGTCAAGACTAGAAGGAATCGTTTCTGTTTGGATTGATGAAGCGGTCCTACTATGTCCATCGACCAACGCATGAATGGGTAAGGTGCCGAAATTGATGATAGTAGTTCGGCAGGTTGGTGGATGGTCGGAGCGTGTCTTTGGCATTTTCCACATTTTCGAGAAAACTTCTTGCAATCTTTCGTCATCGTTGGCCAGAAGTAGCCGTGACGCTTGATTTTTACTGCCAATGCTCTTTCTCCAGAATGATTTCCGCATGAGCCGCTGTGGACTTCTTCTATAACTCGTCTTGCTTCTCTACCTTCGATGCATGACATCAAGGGACCGGATAGTCTCCATTTATAAATATTTCCTTCCATCAAAACGTAGCGAGCGGCCTCCAATTTGATTTTGCGTGCTGCCCACGTATCTTCAGGAAGTTCGCCGTTTGCGATGTACGAACGGATCGTCTCTATCCACTCCTTGTCGCAGCCATATTCTCCATCAGTCCGTGTGTTCGTCTCAACATTATCTTCTTCTGGCAGAAAATCCTCATCTTCCTCTTCTGGTGGATAAGCCAGGTTGACCGTTTCGGAATTTCCGATGCTTGGGTGTTCGATAAATTCCACCAGAATGATCCGCTTCAAGCCTAGTTCTGACGTCGAGGCCAGTGCTGCCAATGCGTCGATTGGCGCATTTTCTCCCCGGGGAATTCGTTTCAGATTGAAGCTCTTGAGTGGTTTCACCAAACCCTGGACGATTTTTAGGTATGCTTCCATCCTTTCGTCCCTTGCCTCGTACTCCCCACTGTATTGGCTTGCAACCAGTTGTGAGTCGCAGAATGCTTGTACGTTCTGGATCTTTAAGGCATGGACTAGTCTAAGTCCGATAATTAACGCTTCATATTCTGCTTCATTGTTTGAAGCGTGGAAAGTCAAGCGGAAAGATTACTCCAGTATCTCTCCGGTTGGCGAGGTCAGGCGGATTCCTACCCTGGACCCTTGTTTCGATGAGGAACCGTCCACGTGGAGTAACCAGTCTGAATCCTCTGTTAATCCCTCCGCTCCTTCTTGTGGTAGCTCGACCAGGAAATCTGCCAGCACCTGCGACTTCGCGAATGTCCTGGAGCGATACTCGATGTCGAACTCGCTGAGCTCTATAGCCCACTTGGCCAACCTTCCGGATTGGCTTGGACTATGAAGGATTGTCCGCAACGGAAAAGTTGTTAAGACTATGATTGAATGAGACTGAAAGTATGGCCTTAGTTTCTGGGCGGACATTACCAATGCGAGTGCCAGTTTCTCGATTTGTGGGTAGCGTGTTTCCGCGTCTGTTAGCGTTTGGCTGACATAGAAGATCGGCTTTTGCTCTCCACGATCCTCCCTGATTAGAACCCCACTTACCGCAGTGGTAGATATAGCCGTGTATAAGAACAAGGGTTCTCCTTCGATTGGTTTTGCCAATACCGGTGGTTTTGTCGGTCGATCGCGAGATGAATCTGTTTAGCGCTGCCACGCGTCCTGTTAATCGTTGGACTTCGCGTTTTGTTGTTGGCGAGGACATTTGGATCAAGGCGTTAATCTATTTCGGATTTGCTTCGATGCCTCGGTGAGTCACAAGGTATCCGAGAAATTCTCCGGATGCCACTCCGAATCTGCATTTGGTTGGATTGAGCTTCATGTTATGCTTGTTTAGTTGTCCGAAACATTCACGCAAATGCTCGACATGGTCTTTTTTCCTCGAGGGACTTGACAAGCATGTCGTCTATGTATACTTCCATAGTCCTTCCGAGTTGTTCAGCGAACATTGTGTTTACCAAACGTTGGTATGTCGCTCCGGCATTTTTCGGGCCAAAGGGCATGACCTTGTAGCAATAGATTCCTCTGTCGGTGACGAAGGCCGTTTTATCCCTATCGTCTGGGTTCATCATAATCTTGTTGTATCCTGAGAAAGCGTCCATAAACGTGAGCAGTTTATTTCCGTCTGTTGCCTCCACTAGTCGATCTATATGCGGAAGCGGAAAGCTATCTTCGGGACACCCCTTGTTCAGATCAGTGAAATCGACCCAAACCCTCCATTCTCCGTTTTTCTTCTTTACGACTACGGAGTTTGCCAGCCAGTCTGGATATTTGACTTCGATGATTGAATCTACTTTGAGTAACCTTTCTACCTCGTCGTTGACTGCTTTAGTTCGTTCAGACCCCAACTTCCTCCTTTTATGTCTGACGGTTTGACTGTTGGGTCTACGTTCAGTTCGTGACATACGATGTCCATACTAATACCCAGCATGTCTTCTGCGGACTGTTGACGTTCTCTCGGAGACACAATACTATCCCTTTTTTTATTGAATCGTCTAGATTCGCTCCGATATCAACGCATCGTTCCGGATGATCGTCGTCTATGCAGACCGATGTCACAGGTTCGCACGGCTCGTCATCTTCTTCTTCATCCTGCTTCTTCTCGGCCTTTTTGGTTTTTTCCGTAGCTTCTTTATTTGGTTCGATCCGCGGTCGCTTAGGCTTCCGAGATATCTCGACTGTTGGTTTCCTGAGTTTGTGTTCGGCCATGAAACAAGATCGGGATTGAGCTTGACTTCCCCATATCGCAGTAATACCGTTAGGCGTTGGAAACTTCAGGCAAAGGTGATATGTCGACGGGACAACTTTCATGGAATTTATCCATGGAGTCCCCATGATTACGTTGTAGATCGCTGGAGCGTCTGCTACCGAAAACTCGACGATTTTGGTTATTTCTCCAGCTCGTACTGGCAGCATGATTGTTCTGAGGGCCATCATCATGTCTCCAGTGAATCCCATCAAGGGTTTTGGGATCGGAGATATTTTGGATAAACCGATATTCATCCTTTTCAGTGTATCTCGGAAGATTACGTCTACGGAACTTCCGGTGTCGATCAAAATCCTGGCCACATCAAGGTATCCGACGATCAGCTCGATGACGAGTGGATCATTGTGCGGCCTGTCGATGTCCGTGGTTGACCAATGAGCATTTGTTTCAGCTCGTCTTTGGTAAGCCTTGATCGATGATACCGTGTCTCGGCAGTATTGTGATCCTCCAATGATCATATTGTTGGTTGCAGTGTCTGGTGGATCGGTCATGTCTTCGTCTGTAACCAAATCTTCGGATCTGCTAATCGATGGTTTTTGAGTGTCGAAAGTTTCTATGTCCCCACAGATGGCGCCAAATTGTGAGAGTCGAAACTCACATGGTCAAAACTTGTAGAGCAAACTTTTTAGGGAACATAATCTTTAAGGATAAACCACTAAACTAGCAAACCCGGAGGAAGTTTTATTGATGTTAGATCGAAAGGAATGCAAAGGTCGGGAAAAAGAGAATACAATCGATCAAAATCGGCTAAGAAAACTGCTTAAACTCTTAAGTCTAGATGCTAGGGTTTTTCGCTCCCCTTTCTCGTATGACTTCCACCTCCTTATATAACTGCGGCAAGTCGGCTTCGAAAATATTTCCGAAAGATTTGCGGAAATCTTCCTGTTGTTATTTCCTTCCTTTTTCCGTTAAGATTTCCATTTCTATCTCGGATTTTCCTTTCCAGCTCGGCGATATCTCTTCTTTTTCTCCTTTGTCTTTACCTTCTTTCATTTTTCCGCGGCTTGACCTATTTGCCGGATGGGCTCGGAAGTTTGCGAGAGGTGCATTCAGCTCGGAATTCTCGAAGGGATAAACCAAGAAGGGAAGGTTCGGATCCGAGCCAAGTTGGTCGCAACCAGCTCGGAAATAAGTTGGTTCAGCTCGGAAAACCTGAACCGGTTCAGCTCAGAAATCCGAGCTGAGCTGGTTCAGCTCAGTGATTCCGAGCTGGTTTGGTTCGGTTCCGAGCTAAATCAGCCGTTCTCTGTCTGTCTGGTTGTTTCGTTGATCCGCAATCCCTGTTGGAAGGTATGTTTGTCCGAATGGTCGGTCATATATGAGATGTCGTTTGAAACGTATCCGTTCGAATCCGTTTGTTTAATAAGTCATTCAAGTGAAGTTGGCGATACTTCATACAACTTGGTTATTCATACGAGACTTTGAACGTCCGATGCGGACATTCGTTCGTATCCGATTGCTTGACCTTGTCTTCGGCTATTGTTTTCGTCGAGGAGGTTTTTGACCCCAACAATGTAAGCCAAGAGGAAAGAGGAGGGAGGTTTGGGGAGCTCAACCGACGGCAGCGAGGAGCGCGGAGCGCCGGCGGAGCGACGAATCTGCAAAAGAGGGAGAGCGACGACTGGGTTAAACGAGAAGAAAAATAGGGCGAACCCTCCGTGAAGTATTTTGAATTATTCAGCTAAAATAATTCACATCAAGAAAACCACAAGTTATTATATGAAATCTTACTTAACATTAACGAAGACTTTTTACAAGTGATTTATCTTTCTAGAACTTTACAAAAACCTATTTTGTGGTTTTTTTGGAAGCTTATTAGGAATATTGGGAGCTAGCCGCGTATCCTTAAACTCCTCTCATGCATTATATATCTAGCTTAATATTTCTTTACAACGACTTACATCACCTTTCGGTGTGATGAGAACCCAATTTTTTTTTATTTTTCATCGAAAATATTACCATCTAAAAAAAAGTAGTTGTCCAGATTGGTAGGTCAACACTTACGTATACAAAGTTGTATGGTTTCGCGCATTCCTTACAAGTTTGTCAGCCTCCATATTATATTTACGAGATATTTGGACTAGCTGGAAAGTCTTGAAAAACGCTTTGATCCTCTCGTACTCATATAAATTGATTGAAAAGGCCGACCAATCTTTTGGTGCAGTAACAGTCTTCACCAAAACCGAGCACTTTGTTGCGAAAGTGACTTTTTGCTGTTAGTAGGACTTCGTACACTCTATGGTCCATATTAGTGCTTCAAATTCTGCATACAATGGTGAGAGACTACTGCAAACGTTCATGGTCCCTCTAATATCATTTCCACTTTTTTCGAAGCGACTATACCAACTTTTCCCCGAGAATAAATCACCTTCCTTCTAAGATCCGTCAATATAACCCCATAATCCCCGGTTAACTGAATCGATCTCCGTATGTTCATCCCCCGTGGGATTTGTGACTCTTAAAACTTCACCGGTATTTGTTTGGACATCATTCCAAGTCAATTTTTTTTTGTTTCTACTAATCTTAGAATCTCTCGTGGATCCCTATCCAAATTGTCCGACTTTTTCAGAGATACCATAATATCCATGGGTATTTTTTATGTATGTTATCTGTTGGTATTATCCAAAATAGATAATCTATATTCCTGAAGACCGATGTCGTTGGAGATGGCGGACATTCGAAAAGGACATGATTTATATTTTATATCTCTGCACCGCATCGTGGACATTGCAAATCACATTTTACGCCTCTGGACCGCAAATTTTGTGCTACCGGAAGACAATCTGATATTGCTTACCAGATAAAATGCTTCATCTTCGGCGGACACTTTATATTCCACGTGTAATTTTGTAGAGATTTTATATTCGGACCAAACATAGGAGGACTTTGCTCCTTTCGGAAATTCTTGCTCTACCTTGTAACCTGACCTAACCGTATAAGAACCTTGTTTCGTAAAATGCCAGCCAACATTATCCCTTCGAGACAGCTGACTTATTGGAAGACTTTTGATGATCGCTTTAACATCAGCGATTAGAGACCCCCAAGCTTACAATAATAATTTTGGAATTAGTATGTCACACTTTAGTATTTAGAATTTGGTAATTGTTTTCAAGCACCAGAAATAAATTAAATAATAATGAAACTTTGATAAATGAAATAAATTAAAATTACAAGAATTTCAAAATAAATAAGATTACCATCTAACATTAATCATAATGGATTTACCATCTAACATTAATCATAAAGATAAATGAAAAGTAACTTTGGGAGCTGTACCTATAGTAAAAAATCCTAGCCGCCTAGGGTGATATTTCTCTCGAAACTTTTCTTTTTCGTACCTCATACGGCAAGGCTCTCCTGGTCATGGAAACACCGCCCCTGCCGTTGGAAACCTCCCCTACCACCCCTGCCTCAAGTCCGCGTCATGACTCGTCCGAAGGAATCCATTGCGTTCGTTACTGAAAAGAATACCTCCATCCCTTCTACAATAGAAGTCATCGATTGAGTTGTAAAGGTATCCATTCCGAAGGAAGTTATTCAAAATTCACACCTTCTGTAGTCTCGTTACATCATAGAACATTTCATTGGAGATGCACTGCATATAGGGAAGATCCACGCAACTGTAAACAAAATATGGTCTTCAGCAAGTATAATTGCACCACTCTTGCGGTTTTAATTCGAGAACTGAGAACAACAAGCATGCTACGGCACGAGTTATAGCAGAGTTGTTGAAGAAAATGTTTGGGAATGGGAGAACTGGACCTAGTTCGAGAGACTTGCCTCTAATGTTGATGGAGGAGTTGGAATCACTGTGTCGTATTTGAAAGCGTGGAGAGCATGAGAGATTGCTACTGAGGTAATACACGGTTCCGCATAAGTAGGCTACATGTTACTTCCAGCGTATCTCTATTTGATGCGAAAGGAAAATTCTGGAACGGTTTATAATCTCCAGACAATAGATGAAGAAGTTGGTGTGAAGAGGTTTCAATATCTGTTTTTCGCATTTGGTGCTTGTATTGAAGGTCTGCTGTGGGTATGGAAAGTGATCGTTGTGGATGGGACACAATAATGGGGTAAATACATGGGATGCATGATGACCGCAAGTTTCCAAGATGGGAACTTTCAGATTTTCCCCTAGCGTTTGCCGTTGTCGACGGTGAGAACGATGCATCGTGGGAGTGATTCATGCGCAACTTGGCCAAGATTATCCCTGATTCGTGTGATTTTTTCATTGTCTCTGATAGTTATTCATCGAGTTACACGGCCATAAAGCAGGTCTACCCCTTGGCCAACCACGGAGCGTGCGCTGTCCACTTGGAACGGAATGTACGCAAAAGGTTCAAGACATAGGGATTGTTGGAACTAGTTTCAAATGCTGCTCGGGCATATAGGACCAGACACTTCCTTGGGGCTTTTAAAGAGATATGTTTACTCTGTGCTAAATGTGCAAAATGGTTAGAAGATATGGGGTTTGAGCACTGGACACGGGTCCATGGAAAGGGGGATAGGTACAATCTGATGAGTAGCAATATTGCGAAGTTGTTGAATGTTGTGCTTGTGAAAGGGAATGATTTTCCGATTACATCGACGGTTGAGTTCATAAGGACTATGCTTATGTGGTGGTTTTGTCTCAGACAAAATGTGGCTCCAAAGAGTCTATCGATAATGACCCTGGAGGTGGATCGATTGCTTGTTACGTTGGCTAGGGATTCTACTAAATGTTTGGTTACCCAAGCTTCACAGTGGAGTGTTCTAGTTACATCCCTCACCAACCGATGTTACCACGTTACCTTAGACAGTGGGCAATGAACTTGCATAGTTTTCGACAAGCTGAAGCTTCCTTGCTCTCACGCAATTGCCGCAACGAAATTTCTCAAACTCAACCCCATCACATTGGTTCATGAATACTATGCATTAGATACATGGAAGCGTGCTTATGGTGGGAGCGTCCTACCCGTACCAAATTCCGCGGAAGCCGATGATTATGTACGTGAGGAGCTCAAAAATATGAAGTTGATTCCAACACTTACGAGGAGACCCCCTGGTAGGCCGCCAAAACAGAGGAATAGATCCGCATTTGAACTATTTGTAAGTTGTTAATTTTTTTTGAGAATTTGCTTTCATGAGAATGTTTTACAAGGACGGTTGTATAACTTTGTAGGGGAAATATGCCAACCAAAAGAAAGAAGCCGAACAAATGTGAAAGATGCCGTCAGGTAGGATATAACAGGACGAATTGCAGGAATCCTATCATATATGGGTTGTCTGGTTGGAGATTACTACGTATGAATGTTCACGGTTTTCGAATGTACGTGCATAAACTTCTTATGCACGTTCACATATTATGATGATATTTTATCAGTACGGTTTTTAATATCGCTACATATGAATGCCGCAGTCTTTTGGATTGCTATATTTTCAAAAGTATATAGGCACGTCGATTTGATTCACGATTACAATAGTTAAAGATTATGGCTAAAAATATTGTCGCATAATGGAGGTTGATAACGTAGAACATTAGGACAAAGGATACATGAAACCCAACAGCTTAAACAATCGAGATTGCCGTCTGGTCAGAACCTACAACCACCACATGGTGGATTTGGAAAAGAGTATGATGAAAGGAACTATCCTACTCTACGCGGTCCCATATCGGTAACATGATTTATTATGCATCCTGCTATGTCACCCGAGCATTCAAAATTTTCCCACCATCTCATGTTCTCTAAACGTCTAAAACCGTCAACCCAGTTCCCGGTCATGATTTTACACATGCCTTGCGAGAAGATGATGTACGGACAATCTTGAGGGGCTTGCTCAAAGAACGAGAGTGAGTTGTGGATCTAGCTCTGAAAATAGTGTCCGTAGGCCCTCCAACAACAAGGCGGTCAGGTTCTTTAAAACCAAACACCTTCCCACATGTACGAATGAGGTAAAAGTTACCTTAGAAACCCTACCATAGCAGGTATGTAAGATTTTGTACGTTCACATGTAATAGAGATTTTGCTAACCTTTGAAAAAAGGGGCGTGCATTATTTCGTATAGAAGCTTTGGTGGCGTTATCCAAGAAGGAGTTTAGGTTGACTATTCGCAGCACGCTTCTCTGGTTAGCTAGCCGATTGGTTGTTTTATCGACTCCCATCAACAGCATGAGGTCGGTGAATCCTGAACGTGCAGCACGGTTTATGATATCGATATTTATACGGTCTGGAAGTGTGGAGAACATATTGATCTTCTGTTTGAGGAAAATGATTAGAAAGATAGGTTAATCAACAAAAGTCGATATCCCACTATACTTATAGCCGAGGTGGATATTGTGGTGGTTGGTTGTGGGTGTAAAGGTGGCTTTAACAACTCAAGCCATTTAATTATCATAGTTGTGGTTAGGCATTTTATGCGTTTGAGATATCCATATATATTTTTTTTGCACGTGGCACCAACACTGGCTTTTATGACATATTACATTATCCTTACATATAAATACAGAGGGAAGGGTCGCCAGGTTCTTGAAGAGGCATAAGTAAGGATCTAAGCTGTGAACGTTCTACAGGAAAAAATGCATGTTCAGTAATAACCGATACATCTCCAAAATATGAGGATTAATGTGGATCTTTACTTTTTACCACATAATCATTAGCTTGTTAGCGACGCTACGTGCGAAACAGTGTTCGCAATCGTATTCTCCCATGTAATCAAATACGCATTCACACTCGCATCCGTGGTATCAACGATCTTTGAAAGTTTTGAAGAAGCCAGCATAAGGCCTCATTGGAATTCACTCCCTCAGATACCTTATTGCGTGCACAATCCAACGTCTAACACACGCCGCAAACTCTAAATCTTCCCACTAACGCAAGGTCTTTAGGATATCAGAGCCCTTGTCAGACCTTCCAACCAATCGGTGGCACATTCCCGTAGCCAGTACATTGTAAGGACTTGTAGTGAGGCCTCATTGTAAAATGGTAATTTCCCTATCGCAATCACGTTCCACAAAGACAACATGTATACATGTGGTAGGTGTTGTATTCCCTGTGTCTAGGCACCTACCACATGTATACAGTTTTCCCTTTGTTCATAGGTACTATACCAAACAAAAACAGTCTAAAACACATTATGTTAACTTTAAAAGAAAGCCTTGCCCGTACTTTCTATGCGAACGTATTCGGCATTGAACATGAAGTGGTCTATGTTGGCCACCTTCAGGACCTCTGGTAAACGGGTCAACTCATACATTACTTTGTTGAAGGCACCAATAGTCAAGAAGTCAACGATGTGTCTTAACCAAGCGACACGTTAGATGAGGTCAACTTGGAGTGGTTGTGGTTGTTGAAGCATGCTTTCTAAGTTAACACTAACTTGGAAATGGATAAAAGCGGTTTGATGTATAACAAACTTGCTAGTAATCTAACATTATTTATACTAAAGGTGGGGTAAGTGATAAGGCACAATGGTAGCTTAACCAAGGTGGGTATATGACAAAAAGGCTCTTATTAAAATTAAAGCCTGATATGACATTTAACCATAACACAATTACTTACAATATTAATGTTTCTCTTATAAGAAAAAGGTAAATTGATAAGGGGTCATAATTATTGGTTGGACTTAAAACCACTAGATTAAGTAGTGACTAGTAGTAATAATTTTTTCACATCTTCGACAAGTTCAACAATTTTCTTCGACACTTTCCCGTATTGATTCTCCACGGTAAACACTCCGTCCGCAAGTATGACAAGAGCTAGCTGCAACCTCGTGTCATCTTCTATCCGTTCCTTTGATTTCAGATGGATGATGAGCTGATCGATATTTCCAGCATTTCCCGTCCCAATCAGTGTGTCCCAATGAGTTGGAGCAACTGTTTCAAGCCATAAAAAACAAATAATTAAATTATCTTTCAACAATTATACTAAATTTATATATCCACACAACAAACACCAAACAAATACTTTAAATTCACTTTTTACTAAACAATATTGCTCAAACAGACCTTGTAGTACTTCTACTGGCTATTCCTCATCAAGGTTCATGGACTCCCTCTCGGCTTAATCTACTCCGTTTTCTGCCACTTCCGAAGATGTTTTCTCATACGCATAACATTTCAGTCCGGTTACTAGACCGAACTCCCTTAAAGAGAACTTGATCAGTTTAGGGCCGAAGACAAACCAAGCCTGATGACGTCTCATACATTGCAGTTGACGTGTAAGAAATCTATGTACAAGTTGCCCCCGAGAATGCGAGTCGCCTGAGAGGTATATTGAATAAGTTACCAAACGGCGACTTCATGATTCTCTCCATCACTAACTTGTGATCTTTCAAAGCTAGTGATAATTCAACTAAATAATCTTTTTTCGAGTACGAATGGAGTTCATTATTCTCTCCGGTAACCGAGGGTCACACACATCGTCATCGTACTCGAACAGTGGGTTGCAGTCTTTACCAAGGTCACCTGCGTATGAGGAACATCGAATATAAGTCAGTTATTTTATATTGAACGTTCATACAATACTATAGTGTTCATATGTGGACTTAAAAAATTCTTTCGATGAAATTAATTTCATTCAAAATAACAAACACCAAAGCGGGAAACATAAAGAGAAACCAATAAGTATCACCGCACATTGTAAGATTAAAATAATGTGAACTTTCAATTACCAATCTAAAAACCTATTACTTACTTCAATTTCATCCGATGGAAAACCTAATTGAAAACCCAGTCAAACAAAATCGATACCGAAACCAAATACTTAGTTCAACTGCAAGCACCCAAAAATATTTACATAACCATCAACTTCTCAGCCCAATTCGGGTAAGGAGAAACCGGCAAACCCTATAAATGACACATATAAGTTGAGACCCAAAATTATTCATAGATTTCGACTTTCTTACTCAAATCGGCAACGTCATCGACGTTGTTTCTCCTATTAGACATTGTTATTTGGCTACAATCCAATGTTTCCTTCCGGTGACGATCTCCGAGAAAGTACAGTTAACACTTCTAATTCTCCCCGACGAAGACGACAAAGAGTAAATCGTTCCAGTTTCCAAATTGCTTTTAAAATTTTACAGTTTATGTTTTAAAACGTAAGTGAAAGCAATTGTAAAAGGTAAATAATAAAAGGATCAATAATAAACTGCCTTTTATCCTAACCCACACGCAGGATATTTCGATTAAAAAAAAAATTATGGCATTTATTAAAATGAACCCTTGGAGACGGTTAATTAGTGGTGTGGCGGTGAGTAACCATTGGCTGAAATTTCACTGGATGTATTTCTTGAGTGACATTTGTACTTGGAGACGGTTAATTTATCTATTCGGTTGACTTTTCAATCGTCTACTTTAACCATAAGTATTTTATCTCTCTTCCGTCATTTTTTGCTTTTATAGAGTATGTGAATTAGTTTTCTACTGGTTTTACAGGCCGATCGAGTTTTCACTATCGTAGGGCTGTGAATTGTTGTGGACATTTTTGTTCTTCGGCAGTCTTGTGTGGAGGATCTTCGGCGGTGGTCCGGTGCCGTCTAGGGTTCTGCCATGATTATCATTTGAGTTTATTGTTGGATCGATAGTTTTACGGTTTTTATCTCATTTTGTTCAGAAGCTCAAACTAGATACATTCCTTAATTTTTTTTGGTTAGGCCTAATAGAATTACCTTTTTATCATAAGCAGAAAATAACAAAAAGTTATTTTAATACAAAAAATTCCAAAAACCTCCTAAACCAATAAAAAATGAAAGTTATTGTAACAACAGTGTACCCAAAAACAATTGTGGAGATATGCATTCCAAGTAGGTAGTGTCATATAGAATCTAATTAAAATACAAGTGGAGAGAGATAGATGCAATCCAATAGCAATTATTATATTTGTGGACAGAAATAAAATTGTTTCACTGTAAGAGATAGACTTCATTTGCCTCTTCTTCTGGGGGCACAACCTTCTTGAGGAAACAAGACAAAACCAAAGAAAATATGATAAAGAAATAAAACAATAAACAACAAAAGCTGCCTTATCAACTATCTTCACTATTTTCCTATTTTCTATCCATTCTTCTCCTGGACCATTGTGACAAAACTTTATGTATAACTACAAAACATCGAAAAATTGGCCAGAGTAAAAAGAAAAAGAAAAAAATTATTCTCAAAACATATCTCAATAATATTGAAACAGTGTGGTGGCTGTTTGAAGTTTCAAGTTAAAAACCAACCCGATATTAGTGGCCAAAACTGAGTAAACCGGTTTCGTCATATGTAGTCTGTCTGATCGTGGACATATACCTCATCTGAATTCTTAACCGTTGTCGACAAGAAAATGTGAAAGAGAAGCGTTATGAAAGTTGTAACCACGTAGTGCCATGTCAGTTTTGGTGCGTATTTCTTATTATATCTTTCTCTTTTTCTGTAATAAGGAAACCAATTGTTCTGATAGTGGAAATCAAGAAGAGTGATACTGTCGGCTTCACAAAGCAGCCACAATCAAATAAAATAAGGAAATTATCCAAAAAGTTCAAAGTGTAAGACTTATCAGAAGGGTGAATATATTACAAGTATAACATAATAAATAATAGTGTATATGAATGTAAAAAATGTGGCAGTGGTAGAAGACAAACGTATAAAATGAAAGAAAAAACAAAGATAAAAAGCATTAAAAAAAACTTGTCCAGAAACTTACGGAACAAATTCGCAGAATCCACTATATGTGTTTGCTGCCACTTTTTGTGATAAGTTATGGCCGAATAATACCATTATTTGCCTGCCGGCTGTGCCAAATTGGAACACTATCCATTGTTTTTCTGACAAATACAAAAGCTTCATTTTTGCTGTTTTTATGTTGTCCATACGCACGAGTCCTAAAAAATGGTTTTTGCGTTTAATCAAATTGATTTTTTTTAATTCTTTTTCGAGTTCTGACCTTGCGATAAAAAAAGCCTCCTCAGTTTTATATGTTATACAAGAAAAGATTATAGCTGCATAATAATACATATCAACTTGTTTTCACTAGTGAATTAAAGGCCTGTCCAATCTTTTTGGATGCGCTATACTAAACTAAAATGTGTATTCCTTTTCATATATTTTTCTAACGTATTTTTGGTTTATAATATGAGTTATGATAATCCGGAATGCTTATTAGCGAAGGTGTTTAAACGGAGATACTATTGGAACTGGGATCCATTGGATCCGATAAGATCATACACTCTATCTTATGGCTGGAGAAATTTTGTATCTGCTCGATGTCTGAGTAGTAAATGACTGATAAAATAAGTTGGTATAGGAACATCCATCTCAGTATGGAATGACTCATGAATATCAGGCCTATGCCCGAGGTTAGCATCATGTAAAACCACACTTTGGTTACTCTCTAACGGGGTTAATCATCTGATTAACCCTATCTCGCATACGTGGAATGATCAATTGATTAGGGACATCATTTTATCGGAGGATGAGAATATAATTAATAGTTTGCATGTTAGTCGGTTCCTAAGACAGGATATAATTAGATGGAACTATACGAAATCTAGTAAATATATGATCAAATGTGGTTATCATTTAGAACATCAATCCACTATTCAGAATACACAAGGAATACAGACCTACAGACCAAATATTAAGGCTCAACAGACTTATATATGGAAGATAAAATGTCCACCCAAAATTAAGCATTTTATGTGGCAGGCCATTATTGGATGCATAGCGGTTTCAAAAAATTTAAGATATAGAGGTATGAAATGTGATATTCGATGTAGTAAGTGTGGGGCGGACGAAGAATCAGTTAATCATGTTTTATTTGAATGTCCGCCAACTTTACAGACTTAGGCATTATCATCAATCCTATCTAATCCAGAGTATTTCCCGCGGTCATCTATCTATGCAAACATGGACTTTTTATTTTGGAGGTTACCATCAGATAGTCGAAATACGGAATTTCCGTGGAAAATGTGGTATATTTGGAAGAGAAAATGAAAAATTATTCAGTAATATTGATAGGGATCTAAAAGGAATATTGAAATAGCGGAATTAGAATCACGAGCGTGGGAGGAAGCTCAAAGTTCGGAGGAGAATAAACGGTTAACTCCACAAGAGATATGTATCACACGGGAACACAACATAGAAATTCGAGGACGATGGTGTTTCTTAGACGAGTCACAGAAGGAAGGGGATAATTTCTCTGGATAGGGACATTATAGCATTTACGAAGGGCAATTGTATATTACGATGGGAGAAAGGAACATAAGAAGAAGTTTATCACCTTTACATGCAGAATTCGAAGTGCTGATTTGGGCTATGGAATGCATGAAGAGATGAAACCAACAAGAAGTAACTTTTTCTATAGACTATTCTGAGTTGGTGAAGATAGTGTCTACACATACGAAATGGCCGGCTTTTCCGATTTATCTAGAGGAGTATGCACAAAGAAGGGATTTCTTCAAGAGGTTTGTTATTACTCATATTCCACGGGCAAACAACATGAAGACGGATATTTTGGCAAGGAGTATCCGAGTATAATCGTCTTATCTTAATTATGTAGATCTCGAATCACCGATTTAGCTCACTGAGTTATGACTGCTTGTTTTACTTACCTATGCTTCCGATCAGACAACATCCCACTGAAGAAAGTAAGTTTTAAAACTGTTTTGTGTGTAAAATATAAACAATAAGTTTTGTTTTATAATCATTAGCAGCTGTAATTAAAAATGTTTCTAATTAGGAATGATTAAAACATAAAAATAAATTACAACATATAAGCTTAAAACTAAGATTCTCAACTATTTTATTTTTGAATTTTATAAAACTTTAACTTTTACTAGTGTCACTTTTTGGGTCCGATTGGTGAACAAAAGCATAACGGTTATATTAGCTTGCTTGCATCGATCGACGCATCTGCCGTGAATCAGATAGTGTATGCCTAATCGTGCACTCATAAGCAATCCAGACAAAGAGCTCGTTTTTCTTGAGAATCAAGAGCTTGCAAGGTTCGAGAAAACAAACAGGAAAACTCAGAATCCAGTGAAAATGATGAATCCTAATGTTGTGGTGTTGATTCGGGATGAACATGGTGTTCTGAGGGATATAGAAAACAATGCTTACAACAACCAGGGCCAGAGACTTGATGCGGATGGAAATGTTATTGTCCAGCTAGTTGTTGAGCAACAACTTATCAATCCAGGTGCAGGAGGACAAGGAGGAGGCGATAATGCTAATGCTAATCCGAATGCGCAAGCTAATGCACCAGTTGTGAGGACTCTTGCTGATTACAACAGACCTGAAGAGTTCTATCCTAGAAGGTCTGCGATTATACCACCCCCCATTCAGAGCAATGACTTCGAGCTGAATACTTCTTACTACACTCTTGTGGGACAGCATCTCTTTCTTGGACTTCCACATGAGCACCCTATGGACCACATTGAGAAATTTGAGTCATTGGTCACAAGGATAAAGCATAATGGAGTGAGCTATGATTTCCTCCACTGTAAGCTTTTCGAACACTCTCTTGGAGGAGAAGCTGCAAATTGGCTGAAGCAGATTCAGCTGGGACTCTGACTACTTGGGATGAAGTTAGGAGCAAGTTCCTTAGACATTTTATGATGATGCTAGATCTGATCAGCTAAGGGAGAACATTTTACAGTTCAAGTAGGGACCTACATAGCCTCTCAAAGCCGTGTGGGTCAGGTTCAAGATGTATTAGAGAGACTGACCTCATCATGGTTTCTCTGAAGTTCAGTTGATGGGCATTTTCTTCAGAGTTGTAGACTTGTGGTATCAGATGGCATTGTATGCTGCTAGCAATGGAAACTTCAATACCAAATCTACAGAGCAAGCTAAGGAGCTGATTGAGAACTTGGTGTATAGCAATATCACTAAGAATGCTAATTTGGAGAGGAAGAAATCAGGTGGAAAGTTTGCTGGATCGCATATGGTAGAGATGAAGAATAAGATTGATTCTATCCACAACCTTCTGCTTGGGAAAAATTAGGTCCATTTTTCTCAATATGTTGAGACATTTGAGGCTGAGGAATGCTGTGATGAAGAGGATGTGAACTACATTGGAACTGGTTTTCAGGGTAACATCTTTGGGAATCAGCACGGCAGAGATGGCTACAATGGAATGGGTCAGAGGAGTACCTTCACAGGTAATCAAAACTCTTCTGGTTTCACTCCTAAGCCTCAGTACTAGAAGCCTTTTCAAAGAAACAACATCCTTTGAAACACAAATAGCTTCACCATGAACTATTGATCTTCATCCTATCAACCTTCTCCTCCTCAGAATGAGAAGTTTGATAAGATGATGGGTATGTTGGAGCAGCTTCTGGAAGGACATCAAAAGAGTACAATGGACTTTAATGAGAAGCTTGATGATCTTTACTTGGATCTGAATGGAAAGATTGATGCTTTGAGCACTCATGTCAAGAAGCTGGATATTAAGGTTGCACAGACTGATGGATCTGCAAAGAGGCAAGATGGAACTCTCCTAGGGAGAACATACGCTAATCTGAAGTACCATTATAATGCAATTACGTTCTGAAGTGGTAAGGAGGTCATTAATGCACTGAAAAAGGGTCTGAGCTTGGAGGAAATCATTGAAATTGAAGAAATGGAAGATGAAATTCACGGATTGCAGAGTGCGCCGAACGACGCACCTCTGCATCGGTCGATGCCGGACGTGAATCCTGAGGTTTCTTCGAGTTTTGACAGAGATTTGAATAAAGGACTCACGACCAAGGTCGACGCAAAGGTCGACACAACTGAGTCAAGCATCGACCGACGCACCCCTAGCGTCGATCGATGCAAGGTCTGTGCACAGACTACGAATGCAGAAAAACTCAAGACTTTTGATGAAAGAGTCTATAAGCCTAAGGTTCCTTTCTCTAAGAACACTAGGAAGTCAAAGTATGAGCTTCAGTTGGCTAAATGCAAGAAGATGATTAGCAAGGTGCTAATTGAGGTCCCTTTGATTAATTCTCTTAAGACCACTCTGGTGATGAAGAGATGTCTAAAGGACATGCTTTCTGGTAACATGGCTGATGAGGAAGGTGTACGGATGATCTCTGAGGTATGCAATGCTGTGACTGAAGGCAGGATTCCTGAGAAACTAAAAGATCCATGGAGTTTTGTTATGGATTATTTTATCTACAAATATATATTTGAGAGGTCATTGTGTGATCTTGGTTCAAGTGTGAACCTTATGCCCTTCTCTGTTGCTCAGAAGTTTGGGATAACAGATTTCATGCCTACTAGAATCTCAGTGGTTCTAGCTGATAGGACTGTCAGGATTCCAGAAGGAGTGTTGGAGGATGTGCCAATCAGGATTGGCAACTGTGTGATCCCTACATACTTTGTGGTTCTGCAGTATGGTGAAGAACCAAAGGATCCACTTATCTTGGGTAGACCCTTCTTGGCTACAGCTGGAGCGATGATTGACTGTAAGAAGGGAACAATCATTCTGAATGTGGTGATCTGAAGATGAGTTTTGATATGGATAAGCTGGTAAAGAGGCCAACCATAGATGGACATACATTCTATGTGGATACTCTCAGTGATTTGGCAGAGGTCTTCTTTCATAGGACACATGCGGAGGATCCGTTGGAGAGAGCTATGCTAAGCTCAATACAGGAATTGGAACATCTGGAGGACGAGCCTGGCATCTTTTATGCTATATTGATGGATTCTACATAGAAAGTTATGCAGCAGGAAGTGCAGGATGAACTGATGCATCGTACGACACACCCTGTGCATCGGTCGACGCATGTCGCAACCGACTAGGCAGAGGAAAAAGCTCCGAAAATTAAAGTCAAACAACTTCCATCTGGGCTAAGGTATGCATTTATTGGACCTAATTCAACATATCCAGTGATTATTAATGCCTCCTTAAACAACGCAGAGACTTCCTTACTGCTGAGCAAGCTGCGCAAGTATCACAAAGCTCTTGGCTATTCTTTTGATGACATTTCAGGTATCTCTCCGGATCTGTGCATGCATAGGATACATCTTGAGGATGAGACAAAGTCATCAGTTGAGAATCAGAGGAGGCTGAATCCGAATCTGAAGGAAGTGGTGAAGAAGGAGATTCTAAAACTGCTCGAAGCTGGGATCATCTATCCTATATTTGACAGTGATTGGGTCAGTCCAGTACATGTTGTGCGTATGAATAGAGGTGATACAGTTGTTAAGAATGAGAATAATGAGATGATTCATCTAAGGACAGTAATACCCTGTTTCCAAAAATATGGTCAACAGGCAGAAGAAAAGTCAACATGGACAAAATTGTAATTTTGTCAAAGTCCAGAGACAAAATGGTAATTTTTCCAAAGTTAAGACAGAAGCCGAGACGGGCCAAATGTTCTTGTTTTCAACATAAAGAACATTTATAAGACCATAAGTGGAAGAAACGGAGCTTAAACGGGGTTTTCGCCTTATCGGGAATGGAAACCGACTAAATCGATAAAACTTGTAAAAATCATAACCGGAGCTCACAACTCCAAATCAAGTAATTCAAGTTTCTAAATTCATCTAAAATCATGGAAAATCAGTGTTTGGGGATTTGAAGATTTATGAGAGCAGTGAAGGGTTTTCTAAAATATTAACTCCGAAAAGGCTAAAACCGAAGCAACGTGAAGAGACGGGTTAAGGATTCGTTTAAATCGGTTTGGCGAAGGATTTTTTCTCAGAATGAGCCCTGCATGGACAATTGTCCTCTCCTGGAAGGCGCCACCACATTTCTCCTCATGGACATAATATTTTTGGTTCATGAACCTTCATTTTGCATGGCATCTTCTTTCACATCAAGATTCATTCACCCAAAAATCTCATTCTGATCACTTCAACCTCTCTCTAGTCTCTCTCTGTCGATCTCCCTCTCCCCTCTCTCCAGAAACACCTGCAAAAACCCAGCAATCTTCTTGAATCTTCAAGAACATCTGAAGAACCCTAGATGTTCTTCATGACTTGAGGCACAAGAAAAGCCATAACTCTCAAACCACATATCCAATCTTCAAACCACTTGAACCATTGGATTCATCTTGATCTCCTCCACAACCGCCATCTCTTCCTCGCCGTCGCCATCGCCGGAGGTCGCCGGAATCTCGCCGGAGAACTGCCGCCGGCTAGGTTCTCCTTTCTCTCTCTCCTCCTTGGTGTTTCAAGCCTCCTTTTGCCTCTCAACAGTTCCCTGGTTGTTTTAGAAGTGTGTGGGATCTTCAGAGCTTGCCATCAGCCGCCGAAAAATCTTGTAAGTCGCCGGTCAACGTCGGAGCCACAGCGGTCAAAGCCGGAGCCGGCCGCCAGAGATCTCTTCTCGCCGCCATCTTCAAGCTGGTTCATCAAAGGAGGTTAAGGATTGGTTTAGCATGGATTTGGGTTGCTGTAGCATTGAGATCGGTTTAGTTTAAACCGGTCAAAGCCAAAGTCAACGCCGGTCAATGGTTGACTTTGATCCGGTTTAACTAAACCGGTCAATTGTGATTTGGGTTGGTGGTTCAGCCGGTTCAGAGTTGGGTCAACCGGTTCAAGTTAGGTGCACGGTCAAGCGTGGTCTACGGTCAACTAGGCAGTCGGTCAACGCCGGTCATGTCGCAGCATGTCAGCGCACCGACTCGCGACGCACATCCACCACACCCTCCCGGCGCACCTGCCAGTGGATACCTCTGCGAGCCGTCTTGCCGTCTGTGTTGGGCATTTCGGTCTTGTTGGAGGCGTTAGGTTAGGGTTAGTTAGGCCAGGTAAGTTTGGGGTACTAACCTTGTATTGCTTCTAGATAGATCGGCAGATATGTGTGTCGTGTTTGACATATCTTGGATTATGGCAGCGCAGTTTTGGGTTTTGGGTTATGACAGCGGTCGTCTTGTATTAACTCTGATCGAACCTATGTACTGGAACTTTTATATGTATGATATATCGTTTTATGTATGTGGTGGATGCAGAGTATTCGGCTAATCATTTCGAGTAGCATAGTAATTGTTTGCATGATTGTGATGGTTATGAATGCAAATAAATTACCATGTGAAGTCAAATGATGATCGGAACTGACGACCGTTCATCATGACCTAAACCCAGACTGACGACATATCCAGATCTATCTTGTGATTGCTTGATTGCGTGTGTGGTAAATGCTTGTTTTTGTTTATTGCTTGAGTGCTTTTATTTCTTGTGTGCATATTTTATTTAATACTCGATTGGTGCATTAGATGATTAGAGTTGCGTTTGTTGGCTAGAATAGCCTCGTTCAGTTGCTAGATTTGTCTTGTTGGTTCGAGTTGTAACGCCCCTTTCCCGTCCTCCGCTGACCGTCGAGCTGACCGGTCAACAATCAAACAAGAACATGACCGATCGAACCCGAGCAAGTCGAACAGGAAAAGTTCGCCACAGGACGAAGCCAGAGACAGATCGGTTTGAGACAAAGGCTCGCACTAACCCGTCCTTGACTTCGCTATCCTCACTTCCATAGTACAAGTCGTACGCCTTGCACCACTTCGGTGAGTTGTGTCGGTTCGGACTAAACACAATATCAGGAAAGATTATTTATTTCTGAGTAATCAAACGTTCAGCACAACGTTTAATCGTCATTTACACAAATCATTTCGTCAATCAACACAACAACAATCAAAGCTTAATACAAAATCGGCGACAAGCCAAACCGAAATAAAACATCCAAAACCATCGAATCAAAACCCCGCCACAAGCAATCCCGAAACTACACCGAGGACCTCCCGCGTCCGTCGCTGCTACACCTGAAAAACACAAAAGAGTCTAATGAGCGATCTAAGATCACCCAGTGAATCGGCTTCCCACTAAGGCTTCTAATCTATCTATCATCTATAGATTCCCGCCCGAAAACCCCAAAATAACAATCAACATATCAAATAGCCGATCACGCACTACCACATCGCGTCGAGCCCACACACAATCAATTGCCAAAATAAAGAGAAGGCGATTAGAGGAAATTGGGAGCACTGCGGCACATGTCCCCGATTGAGACTCGATCTATCTACCGCGCACTACCAACTACACCAAAACACACACGCTGGGCCCCTACGATCTTGGTGACTTCCACGGGTTCTCACCGTCGCCGATGTGGCAACTAACCCACGACTCCTAGCCGTCCACACAACGACTAGGACACCGTTCTCTGTCCATCGATACGCGGTGACTCCGGTTACCCCCGGCAACCCGAGCTTCTATGCAGTCCGGCCCTAGGACGCGACCCCGTATTCTCCGGACTACACCCTACAGACGTCACTCCATAGGTTCGCACCTGCCAGAACTAACTGACCAGGTTCTCAATTCCCGAGGATCCAATCGGGATGGAAGTACCAGCACGTAATCAAACACCTAGACTTGCGGGATCTAACGCACCCTAGAGTCCTAGTGCAGCAATGTAAACACGCAGACTCGCTTGGACTCTAGCAATCAATCACAATCAATATCGGCCATCAACTCAACCCCGCATCCCGCAAGTCTACTCAAACACACCACCGTTCTGACTCGGCACCGTACCGAGTCAGCACCACAACTTAACCGGTCCCGTGACCGAGCTAAGTAACAATCAAGGATCGCTCGGCCCAACCCGAGACGATCTAAAGGCCTGCACAAAAGGTTAACCACAACCACACAACAAAGCAAACACGCAATCAACACACAAACAACAGTCTACTCGGCCCAACACCGAAGTAGACCCACAATCACACAAACACCACACCAACAGGCCTATTAGGGTTTCTAACGTCTTTTAACCAATTCACGCCCGCTACCTTGGGTTAGCCGCTTGCTAACCCGTAGACGGTTCACCAATTACAACACTTCTCATTTCTTAACCCATCCTAATCATCTTTTAATAACTCCTCGATCCGTCGGTTTAGAGCTAGAATCTTACTAAACTCCCCGACGTCTCATCATTCATTACTTAGTTCATTTAACCTCGGGAAACCCCGATACCACTCATATTCTATACGTTCGTTCAGGTTTAACTTCCGTATTTTAACTCGTCTTAATTCCCGTATATAAGTTCATTCAATATCGTTCTTTACTTATATATATATATATATATATATATATATATATGCATATACGGCCCTAGTCATGCAACGACTATATGAATGCATCACGCAACGATACTACCAACCTAGCGGCACACAATCAGGTTTAATCCATTTACGTCTAACATGCTTCTTTAACCCTAGCCGGTTTAACGTTAATTCAGTCAATCAATCAATTCACGATTCAATTTAATTTAACACGACCGGGTATGCATTCCTATCTCTACGGTTTCCCATTTATAGTTCTATATGCAACTACGGTGTTTGAGCCGACTCACAGTGATATGACGGAACGAACGACACGGATGCGGATACGGATTCCCGAGACCCCGAACTAGACCCGAACCTCCCGAACACACGAACACGAACCCCGAAACGTCACGAACACCCGCACACGAACCACACACACAAACCGGCCGGAGTCAACGCGTTGACCGGCGTTGACCACGGCGTTGACCGACCGTTGACTTTGACTCGGTTGACCGTTGACCACTCCGGTTGACCAAGCTAAACCGGTTGACCACTCTGAACCAACTGAACCGTCTTCAATTGAACCGGTTAGGTTAAACCGGTTTTGAGTCAACCGTTGACCGGGTTGACCGGTTAACCTAAACCGACTCAAATTAAACCAAACCATCTTCTCTCTCCTCATTTTCTCTCTTTTCTTTCTCTCTCTACTTTCTCTCTTCTTTCTCTCTCTACTTTCTCTCTCTTCTTTCTCTCTCCTCTTTCTCTCTCTCTTCTTCATCTTCACGCCTCTCTCCCTCTTCTTCTTCTCCGACTTCTTCTTTCTTCTCCTCCGGCTTCTTCTTTCTTCTTCTCTCCTCCTCCGGCTTCTTCTTCTCTCTCTCTCTCTCTTCTTCTCTCTCCTCTTCTTCACGGCTTCTTCTTCTTCTCTCTCTCTCTCTCCGGTCTTCTTCTTCTTCTTCTTCTTCTTCTTCTTCTTCTTCTTCTTCTTCTTCTTCTTCTTCTTCTTCTTCTTCTTCTTCTTCTTCTTCTTCTTCTTCTTCTTCTTCTTCTTCTTCTTCTTCTTCTTCTTCTTCTTCTTTCTTCTCACTTCTTCTTCTTCTCCTCTTCTCTCTTCTCTTCTTCTCTCTTCTTCTTCTTCTTCTTCTTCTCTCCTCTTATTATATTTTTTGTTGCTCTCGTTGGTGATGGAAGAGTGAAGGAGCATGAGCTTCCTTTTATACACAACCTTCAGCTTGCACCCCAAGTTTTGTGTGACACATGTCATTGTATCTCCTCTCCTTTTTTTGTAAACAAGCCACGTTCCACCTCTTAAACCAAGCCAAATTCATTTAACCTTCTCTTATGATGTTCTCCTAGTGCCACGAACTCCACATAAAAAGCAAGGAGGATTCATTGTACTTTTCCTTCCATTCTTCTAGTGACACATCACACACATGTGCAAAATACCAAAGAAATGTTCATTGCACATTTCTCTCTTTTCTCCTTCCTCCACGTCTTCTTATTCTCTCTTTTTTCCATAATAATTGAATCTTGATAAATTAAACTTGCTGTCCAACTCTTCTCTCCTTGTAATCATCCTTGCTCGGTTTGCTTGTTTTCCCGATAATTGTTTTCGAAAATGTCTGACGACTCCCATAATTCTCCAAACCTCCATCACCTGATTCGCCCTGATTTTATATGAATTTAGCAATTTGAATCATCCCATTTGGAGTTTCCTAGCTCCCGTTATGATTTTCCGAAGTTTCCTCGGTTTAGTCGGTTTTCCGACCGATACTCCGAAAAATGCGTTTCTGCTCCGTTTCTTCGAGTTTTGATATTGTAAATGTTCTTTATTGTTTAAAAAGAGAACATTTGGCCAGTCTCGTCTTACGTCTCGAACTTTGGCAAAATTACCATTTTGCCCCTGGGTTTGACAAAATTACAATTTTGCCCCTGTTGACTTTTCTTCTGCCCGTTGACCATATTTTTGTGATACGGGGTATCACATTCTTCCCCACTTACAGGAATTCGGTCCCCGAATTCTCCGTCACTACCAGACTTTGAATCGGTTCTAACTCCTGTAAGTTGCTCCGTCACCCGCTTCCAACGCTTCCTTATTCGAACACTGCTGCATACCACTGACACCTGATGTTACGGCGACCCTTCTGTCTCATACCATTCTATCCCACTGATCTCATCAACCGCTCCACTCTTGCTTCCAGTCTTGTATTCCGTACTGTGCTTCACGCTCAACTGTCTTCCTCCGTCCATCCGTCCCGACCTCGATCTTGTTCCCGCTGGTTTCTCTCCTTTGATTCGCATTCTGACTTCCCCAATTCGCCTTCGTCTCCCATGTCTTTTACGGTACTGGTTCATCTCCCCGAGACATTCTTCAAGAATCTGCATTACAACCCTGATGTCATTACGGCTCTAACTCCATTCGTACTGATAACCCCACTCTGACGCTGACACGACCTCTTCCTGCTCACACGTCTCGGTTTCTGAATCCACTTCCGTTAACTTTTCACTTCATTCCCACTGACGGCTTCGCTCTGGTTTCCACATGGCCATTGTCGCTAACGGTCCTCAATTCTCTTTTCGCTAACATATCGCACTGACCGCTTCGCTCTTCCCGCTGCTCTGTACTGACACTCCACACTGACTGCTTCACTTTCTGGGTCAACTCGTCTCGCGGTTTCCCTTTCCAGCCCATCTCGCTTTCGGGTTCGGGTTCGGTCTCGCATTCGTATCGCATCGTCCATTCCGTCCTGCATTCACACAACAACTTTCACTGGAGCGGTGAAATTCAAACCAATCCATTCCTCGATATCACTTCCTCATAGAAATATAGTTAGTTAATCATGTACCCGATGGTCACCCATGATTAAGTAACGATACTCTATAATTCCGTTCTCGCGCGAATCGACAGTCGATTCCAACCATTCTCAAGTTAGCTCAACACCTTAAACAAAAAGGTTCTAACACTTCTATTCGCAACGACTAACGATTGCAAATAAAAGTTAAGCTATTCAACCAATAGCTTACCACCACCACTCACACTCCGCACATGCTATGCATGCCATAACACTAGCACTCTCACAGTGCTACACCACAACGAAAGACAACCCTAACTATCCAATGCACCACACAAGCATTAGATAAAAACTCACATGCAATTAACGCAAAAGCAAACAATTACCACACACAACCAAACAATCATCAGATCGCTCCGGATATGTCATCAGTCTGGGTTTAGGTTATGATGAACGGTCATCAGTTCCGCCCATCATCAGACTTCACATGGTAATTCGTTTGCATCACAAAACCATCACACGCATGCAAACAATTACTACGAAAGTCATAATGATAAGTGAACAATCTGCATCACATACATACACAAAAACAACAACATACACATGTCTCGAGGTTTATAGAAATACATAAGGAAACAGAATACAACCATAAGATGTCCGTCATCAACAACCCAACCCACAAACTGCACCGCCATATCCTGGAGATGTTCCCAACAACATACAAAAATCCGTCGATCTGGATACACACAAACAACATAGTTAGTGCCCATACTCACCTGGCCTAACTACTGTAACCCTAACAGCCCCAGCACGACCGGAATGCCATACACAACCGGCATCGCGGCTCGCGCTGGTAACCACTGGCAGGCGCGCCGGGAGGGTGTGGTGGGTGTGCCTCTCTGGTCGGCGGTCCGACCTGCTGCGGCTCTGCTATCGGACACAGCTGTGCTACGTGACCCCTGTGACCACAAATCTGATAAACCGGAACGGGCGCTGGGCGTGGCCCACGGAAACACTCTGACACCTGATGGTCTGTCGCCCCACACAACTGACAAGAGGAAGCTGACCCCGAAGAAGGCTCCTGAAAACAGTATGCTGCTCGATGCCCCTGACCTCTGCGGCGATCCTGGCTGATGATGCGGCCCAACATGCTGCTCCAAC
Organism: Orychophragmus violaceus; assembly: GCA_030180135.1. Taxonomy (NCBI): domain Eukaryota; kingdom Viridiplantae; phylum Streptophyta; class Magnoliopsida; order Brassicales; family Brassicaceae; genus Orychophragmus; species Orychophragmus violaceus. The sequence goes on along the minus strand of CM058235.1, from coordinate 64,955,020 downwards.
ACGTCTGCTAATATCGCCATCTGCTCGTCCATCCGCTGCGCCCACTGCGCATGCTGCTCCGGGTCCAACGGCTCCATGTCCAGGTCCTATCCTCAGACCTGCCTGATGCTGGTCTACCAACGCCTGGTACTCTGCTCGAGTCATCCGTCTCTCGCCCATACTGCTCGCGACAATCTCTCACACCCACTGCACGCACCCACACACACTCCGTTTAGGGACGCTCCGCTGCTGTCTGCAATCATAAACCACAAATAAAAATTAGTACACATAACACAAATTTTCTACCCCATCCCAACCCCGGATTTACGAACGCGGCTCGGTTTCCTAATGGATGCTTGGGTAAGACACAATTTTGACTCGATAAAACCATGGAAAACACTCAGAAATGAACAGCTTTGAAACCCATGCAGAACCATGCTCTGATACCACCTTTTCTGTAACGCCCCTTTCCCGTCCTCCGCTGACCGTCGAGCTGACCGGTCAACAATCAAACAAGAACATGACCGATCGAACCCGAGCAAGTCGAACAGGAAAAGTTTGCCACAGGACGAAGCCAGAGACAGATCGGTTTGAGACAAAGGCTCGCACTAACCCGTCCTTGACTTCGCTATCCTCACTTCCATAGTACAAGTCGTACGCCTTGCACCACTTCGGTGAATTGTGTCGGTTCGGACTAAACACAATATCAGGAAAGCATATTCATTTCTGAGTAATCAAACGTTCAGCAGAACGTTTAATCGTTATTTACACAAATAATTTCGTCAATCAACACAACAACAATCAAAGCTTAATACAAAATCGGCGACAAGCCGAACCGAAATAAAACATCCAAAACCATCGAATCAAAACCCCGCCACAAGCAATCCCGAAACTACACCGAGGACCTCCCGCGTCCGTCGCTGCTACACCTGAAAAACACAAAAGAGTCTAATGAGTGATCTAAGTGTTGGAATTATGTCCAGTAATCTCTGTACTGTCTCTAGAAAGTAAGAGTATGTCAATGATCAGACATAAGTCATATAATACTGGGGGTCATGATGGCTTGCTAGAGTCCGCTCATGATCTATAAGTCTTGGATTTATTGCCTTTATTATATGATCCCATATGGGTCACACGCCTAAGCTAACAGGAAACTATAAGGGAATGGTTCAGCAGAAGTACGGTAAAAGTGCCAGGCATTTACTATACTTAGAGAGATTAAAGGGCCTGATTAAATCTAAGGGATTTAATCAGACTGGGACTTGGGCCCAAAAGCCCAAAAGAACTAGACAAAAGTTTTATAATTAAAACTTAACCTAGCTGCTCTCTCTCTCAACTCTCTCTGCGCCTCCCTCCTCTCTGGTCTAGCAGCCATCTTCCTGAAGTGTGCGTGTGTGAACCTCTGGAGGAGCTGTCCCTTGGCAGTTCTATTGATCTCTGACGATACATCTCTAATCCGCTGCATAAACAAGGTATTTACTGAGATCCCTTTATGATTCAGCATGAGAACCTAGATCCAATATGTTTAGTAGGGTTTAATCTGACAGAATTAAACCAGGACAAACACTAAACAATCCTTCAGTGGTATCAGAGCCATTGGTTCTATTAGGATTTCTTGTTAGAATCATGTTTAGGTTGTTTAGAAGTGTTTGAATCAATCATTGCTTGAAATATGATAAGAAAACACTTAAGAAACAAAAGTTAAAACCCTAAACTAAAATCGCATGAACCGATCCATAAGGAAAGGTATGCGTCGGAGTGTGGATCGGCATCGGATCACACGTCCGGATCGGTACACAACGAACGGACCGATCGCTTGGCCGGATCGTGTCGCGTCGTCGTCCCGATCGGCGTTGAGGCGCGAGAGATGGACCGATCCCGTGTCCCGCCTCTCTCGACCAGCCTATCGCCCGTCCCGTCCCGTCCCGCCTCTCGTCCCGATCGTGATCGGTTCACGTGACCAATCGGTCGGTTCAGTTTGGTTTATGGTTCGGTTTAAAATAATTAAAAATTTAATCGTCACGGTTTACAGACTTAATAAAAATTATTAAATCTGGTTAAACCGTGATAAGAAATCCAATGTCGTTTAAAATTGGATTTAGTGCCTAAACCAGTGGTTTTCTAATTTGATTTGGTTGGACCAAATAAATTGAGAAAATCCGGTTTAGTAAATGACCGGTTAACAATTGTGGTTATCGTAGTAATTAATCTTGGTTAGACCAATTTAATGAACCAAACCGGTTATGTCATTTAATTGGGCAATTGGGTTATGTCTTGGACATAGACCAATTCTTGGGCCTTGGGCCAAGAAGTTAAAACAATTGGGCCAGTTATTTGAGTCTCTTCTTCAGATTTAATTTAAAATTTTATTTAATAATTAAAATTCGATTTTAAATTAATTTGTTTCCAAAATATTAAATTAGAAAGTTTCTTGGAATAGAAGTTTCTAGATTTGCATGTTTTGGATATTTAGGAAATTTCTATAGTTAGAAAGTTTCCAATTTTAGGAAGTTTCCAATTATGAAAGTTTCCAAAAACAGAAGGTTTCCCAAAATGGAAAGTTTCCCAAAATAGTAATCTTCTATTTTGGGATGAGATTTAAGAAAACCTATAAACCTCAAATAATATCAAGCGTTGGATGTCTTGTCCAGTCTATGTCAGCTGTTGAAACCCATTCAATTGTACACATGGCCTTACAGTGTGAGGGTGTCTATCTTTTGCGTGGGTAAGACAGTTTGTGATTCATTAATGTTATTGGGAGTCCCAGACATTAGTGATTACATGACTGTATAGTCTGGTTTTCTTGACTAGGCCATCGGGAGTCCCGGGCCTTGAGACATCAGAGTGGATTGGGCCTCGGGCCCAGATTCACAACCAAGAGTTATATCACGGATATAATTAGCCGAGATAGGGCTTACCGATATAAGCTAAGGTTGGGTGACGGCCAGTGGCCCACTTTGATCTTAGTTATATGTGGATCTTGGAATCATTATATTCTTTTGAGGGTAACTAATGTTATTGAATATAATGCGAGATTAATCATATTGAACATATTAACTAAAATCCTTTTATCTTAAATTTCAGCAATGACTACAACAAGTACACAAAACACATTCTCAATCCGGTATGTTCTCGACAAGGAGAAGCTGACTGGAACGAACTTCCTGACGTGGTCAAGTAACTTGAGGCTGGTCCTCAAGCAGGAGAAGAAGGAATATCTCCTTCGTGATCCCCTCCCCGAGAGGCCTCCAAACAATGCCGCCAGGAATCTGCAGAATGCTTGGGAAAAGCATTCGTCAGATGAAAATGATGTCTATTGCCTGATGTTGGCAACCATGACTCATGAACTGCAAATGCAGTTCGAGAGTGTGCTGTCGCCCATCGAGATAATGGCAAGCCTGAAATCGCTTTTTCAGGAGCAGGCAAGGACTGAGAGGTTCCAGACAGTTAAGAACCTCTTAGACTGTAAGATGGCTGCAAATGCGGCAGTGAGTCCTCATGTCTTGAAAATGATGGGTTATCTCGATCATCTTCAGAAACTCGACTGCCCTATCAGCCATGAACTTGCCTGCGACATCATTCTGCAGTCTTTGCCTGCAAGCTATGATCAGTTCATTCTGAACTTCAATATGCATGGCTTGACTAAGACATTGCCTGAGCTTCATGGAATGCTCAAGACTGCAGAGCCCAACTTGAGGAAAGCCAAGGACCCCAACGTGCTTATGGTACAAAAGGGCAAGGGGTTTAAGAAATCCTCTGCCAAGGACAAGGGAAAGGCTAAGGCTGTTCAAGTCTCGGACAAGGACACGTCCAAGCCCAAGCCCAAGTCCAAGGCTGGGCCTACTGACATCTGCAGGTTCTGCAAAGAACCAGGGCATTGGAGGAGAGAATGTAAGAAATTCCTGGAAGGTCTAAAGGAATTGAAGAAGAAGACTCTGGAGACTTCTTCATCAGGTATTTTTGTTATAGAAGTTAATACAACTACTTCTGATAATATCTCATGGGTTATGGATACTGGTTGTGGGGCTCATATTTGTACTAATATGCAGGCACTCAGCAACAGTAGGAGGCTGAAGCAAGGACAAGTGGAGCTACGAGTTGGGAATGGAGCGAAAGTTCCTGCACTATCTGTAGGCACATACTTGTTGTCTTTACCTTCGGGATTGGTTTTAGAACTTAATAACTGCTATTTTGTACCTGCGATAAGCAGAAATATTATTTCAGTTTCTTTGTTGGATTTGGAAGGTTATGATTTTTCAGTTAAGAATAAATTATGTTCCTTCAATCGCAATAATTTGTTCTATGGTTGTGCCCCTCTTACGAATGGGCTTTATATACTTGATCAATCCGCGCCAATTTATAACATTGATACCAAACGGTTCAAACCTAATGAGGAGAACCAAACGTTTCTATGGCATTGTCGTTTAGGCCACATCAGTGAGAAACGCATTAAGAGGCTCCATTCGAATGGACTTCTTGGCTCGTTTGACTTTGAGTCATGTGAGAAATGCGAATCCTGCCTGATGGGCAAAATGACGCGGGCCCCCTTTAATAAACCCAACGAGAGGGCCAGTGACTTATTGGGCCTGATACACACTGATGTGTGTGGCCCAATGTCCACAAATGCAAGAGGAAACTACCAGTACTTCATTACCTTCACTGATGATTTCAGCAGGTATGGATATGTTTATTTAATGAAACATAAGTCTGAATCGTTTGAGAGATTCAGAGAATTCCAAAATGAAGTACAGAACCAACTTGGCAAAAGCATTAAAGCTCTTCGGTCCGACCGAGGAGGAGAATACTTGAGCCAAGAGTTCAGTGATCATCAGAGAGAGTGTGGGATAGTTTCCCAACTCACTCCTCCTGGAACACCTCAATGGAATGGTGTGTCTGAGAGGAGGAATCGGACCTTATTGGATATGGTTCGGTCTATGATGAGTCACACAGACCTTCCAATATCCCTTTGGGGATATGCTCTGCTAACAGCAGTGTTCACCCTAAATAGAGCGCCAACAAAAGCAGTAGCCAAGACACCATATGAATTGTGGACTGGAGAAACTCCAGCGCTGTCTTATCTTAGAATTTGGGGTTGTGAAGCCTATGTCAAGAGATTGATCTCTGACAAGCTTACACCAAAGTCTGATAAATGCTACTTCATTGGTTATCCGAAGGAGACCAAGGCTTATTACTTCTACCTACGATCCGAGAACAAGATTTTTGTTGCCCGGGATTGTAATTTTCTTGAGAGGGAGTTTCTCTCTAAGAAAAACAGTGGGAGTAAGGTACTGCTTGAAGAAATTCAAGATGAACAGGATACTACTCAACCTAATGAGGAAGAGCAGCAGGAGGACCTACAAGAAATTGTAGAGCCTGAACCTGTAGTACCTGAAGTTCGAAGATCCGGGAGGATCCGTCACGAACCCGAGAGATATCAAGGATTCCTCGTGACTGACTGTCATGATCTTCTGATCATTGATGGTGATGAACCATCGAACTTCAATCAAGCCATGATGGGCCCAGATTCCTCTAAGTGGCGTAAGGCCACTGATTCCGAAATGGACTCCATGTCGGTCAACCAAGTGTTTTCATTGGTTGACTTACCCGCTGGTGTAAAAGCCATCGAGTGTAAATGGATCTTCAAGAAGAAAATTGACGTGGATGGAAATGTCCAGATTTATAAAGCCAGGTTGGTGGCAAAAGGTTTCAGGCAAGTTCACGGTGTGGATTATGATGAAACCTATTCCCCAGTGGCTATGATGAAATCTATTCGGATTCTACTAGCAACTGCAGCTTTTCATGATTATGAAATTTGGCAGATGGACGTAAAAACCGCCTTCCTGAATGGAATTCTGGAAGAGGATGTGTATATGACACAACCTGACGGTTACATAGATCCAAAGAATGCTGGGAAAGTATGCAAGCTTCATAAATCCATTTATGGATTGAAGCAAGCATCGAGGAGCTGGAATCTTCGTTTTGATGAAGCGATCAAGCAATTTGACTTCATCAGAAACGAAGAAGAACAATGCGTGTATAAGAAGACTAGTGGGAGCAAGATAGTATTTCTTATTCTGTATGTCGATGACATACTCCTTCTCGGAAATGACGTACCAATGCTGCGGTCGGTAAAGGACTGGCTTGGAAGTTATTTTTCCATGAAAGACATGGGTGAAGCCGCATACGTTCTTGGAATCAGGATCTACCGGGATAGATCTAAAAGGCTGATAGGCTTGTGTCAAGATTCATACATTGACAAAGTCCTGCATAGATTCAGCATGGCAGATTCCAAGAAGGGCTTCACACCAATGGTACATGGCACAACGCTAAGCAAGAAGCAGAGCCCAACGACGGCTGCTGAGCTTGAGCGCATGAAGAATATTCCTTATGCATCTGCAATAGGATATGTCATGTATGCCATGATCTGTACTCGTCCTGATGTTGCTTATGCATTGAGCATGACGAGTAGATACCAGTCAAATCCAGGAGAAAGCCACTGGATTGCCGTCAAGAATATCCTGAAGTATCTGAGACATACTAAGGATAAGTTCTTGGTGTACGGCGGAAGTAATGTGCTTGAAGTCAGTGGATTCACGGACGCAAGTTTCCAGACAGACCAAGATGATTTCCGGTCACAGTCCGGTTATATCTTTTGTCTGAATGGCGGTGCAGTTAGTTGGAGAAGCTCCAAGCAAGACACCGTTGCTGATTCCACTACAGAAGCTGAATATGTCGCCGCCTCAGAAGCAGCGAAGGAAGCTGTTTGGATACGAAAGTTCATTATTGAACTAGGTGTGATACCGAATGCAGCTGAGCCTCTGGCACTGTTTTGTGATAACAATGGTGCTATAGCTCAGGCAAAGGAACCAAGATCACACCAGAAATCCAAACATATACTAAGAAGATTTCACTTGATACGTGATATCATTAATAGAAAGGAAGTCAAGATCAGCCGAGTTCCGACAGATGATAATGTCGCTGATCCATTGACAAAGCCACTCCCAAGGCCTAAGCTCGAGTACCTGACTAAAGCTGTAGGCATTAGAGACATTGAAATGTAATCTAAATTTGAGTGGGAGTTTGAGGGCTTTATTTAGTTATTGATATGTTCTTGTAAAACATTTTAAGATGTTTAATAAAATTATTATTTCAAGATTATTTTAACTGTGATGAAATAATCGTTCCAAAATGATATAAACCATTTTATAGGTCATCGAAGTAAGTGACTTGATCTTGAGTCATCGAAGTCATTTAGCTTGATCGTGAGACCCTATATTTGATAGATGGCTTATATCATCCTGTCCCTAGTCGAAGGTTGTTGAAATTGGAACACCAACAACCGCGTGAGACTAGATTGGTATGTGACTTATGACCAAGTTTCAGGGTGTCATAGATGCACGGCATCAAAGTCAGTACATAGGTGTATGTTGGGGTACATACGACCGGACATGACCCGCTTATAAGAACTCTTCAGGATATTTATATCTGTGTCATAAGAGATTCTAACTACGACTATAGAGTATAGTCCTTAGACCTGAGTTCGCATGCATGTGACTACACATGAACTGATGCGCTTTGATCATTGTCTAACGCTGTCGTCAAGCGATAGTTATAAGGACCTTGTTTGGGTGTATTATGAAGTGAGTAGTTTACAGTGATGGAACAAGACAGGATTTGTCCCTCCAATATAAATGGAGTGAATATCTCTAGGCCAATCGGAGATTTGAATACTGGAAAATGCATGGCCATGCTCAAACGGACTGTCCCGAGTCGTTTGGATTGTCAGTGTCAAATCAGAGTCCGATGAACATGATTAGGCTTTATAAGGATGACACTCATCTTGCCTTATGACTAATCGAGATATTGAGACAAAAGGATTATGAATACAGAGATTCCAGTACAAGTGGGAGATTGTTGGAATTATGTCCAGTAATCTCTGTACTGTCTCTAGAAAGTAAGAGTATGTCAATGATCAGACATAAGTCATATAATACTGGGGGTCATGATGGCTTGCTAGAGTCCGCTCATGATCTATAAGTCTTGGATTTATTGCCTTTATTATATGATCCCATATGGGTCACACGCCTAAGCTAACAGGAAACGATAAGGGAATGGTTCAGCAGAAGTACGGTAAAAGTGCCAGGCATTTACTATACTTAGAGAGATTAAAGGGCCTGATTAAATCTAAGGGATTTAATCAGACTGGGACTTGGGCCCAAAAGCCCAAAAGAACTAGACAAAAGTTTTATAATTAAAACTTAACCTAGCTGCTCTCTCTCTCAACTCTCTCTGCGCCTCCCTCCTCTCTGGTCTAGCAGCCATCTTCCTGAAGTGTGCGTGTGTGAACCTCTGGAGGAGCTGTCCCTTGGCAGTTCTATTGATCTCTGACGATACATCTCTAATCCGCTGCATAAACAAGGTATTTACTGAGATCCCTTTATGATTCAGCATGAGAACCTAGATCCAATATGTTTAGTAGGGTTTAATCTGACAGAATTAAACCAGGACAAACACTAAACAATCCTTCACTAAGATCACCCAGTGAATCGGCTTCCCACTAAGGCTTCTAATCTATCTATCATCTATAGATTCCCGCCCGAAAACCCCAAAATAACAATCAACATATCAAATAGCCGATCACGCACTACCACATCGCGTCGAGCCCACACACAATCAATTGCCAAAATAAAGAGAAGGAGATTAGAGGAAATTGGGAGCACTGCGGCACATGTCCCCGATTGAGACTCGATCTATCTACCGCACACTACCAACTACACCAAAACACACACGCTGGGCCCCTACGATCTTGGTGACTTCCACGGGTTCTCACCGTCGCCGATGTGGCAACTAACCCACGACTCCTAGCCGTCCACACAATGACTAGGACACCGTTCTCTGTCCATCGATACGCGGTGACTCCGGTTACCCCCGGCAACCCGAGCTTCCATGCAGTCCGGCCCTAGGACGCGACCCCGTATTCTCCGGACTACACCCTACAGACGTCACTCCATAGGTTCGCACCTACCATAACTAACTGACCAGGTTCTCAATTCCCGAGGATCTAATCGGGATGGAAGTACCATCACGTAATCAAACACCTAGACTTGCGGGATCTAACGCACCCTAGAGTCCTAGTGCAGAAATGTAAACACGCAGACTCGCTTGGACTCTAGCAATCAATCACAATCAATATCGGCCATCAACGCAACCCCGCATCCCGCAAGTTTACTCACACACACCACCGTTCTGACTCGGCACCGTACCGAGTCAGCACCACAACTTAACCGGTCCCGTGACCTAGCTAAGTAACAATCAAGGATCGCTCGGCCCAACCCGAGACGATCTAAAGGCCTGCACAAAAGGTTAACCACAACCACACAACAAAGCAAACACGTAATCAATACACAAACAACAGTCTACTCGGCCCAACACCGAAGTAGACCCACAATCACACAAACACCACACCAACATGCCTATTAGGGTTTCTAACGTCTTTTAACCAATTCACGCCCGCTACCTTGGGTTAGCCGCTTGCTAACCCGTAGACGGTTCACCAATTACAACACTTCTCATTTCTTAACCCATCCTAATCATCTTTTAATAACTCCTCGATCCGTCGGTTTAGAGCTAGAAGCTTACTAAACTCCCGACGTCTCATCATTCATTACTTAGTTCATTTAACCTCGGGAAACCCCGATACCACTCATATTCTATACGTTCGTTCAGGTTTAACTTCCGTATTTTAACTCGTCTTGATTCCCGTATATAAGTTCATTCAATATCGTTCTTTACTTATATATATATATATATATATACGGCCCTAGTCATGCAACGACTATATGAATGCATCACGCAACAATACTACCAACCTAGAGGCACACAATCAGGTTTAATCCATTTACGTCTAACATGCTTCTTTAACCCTAGCCGGTTTAACGTTAATTCAGTCAATCAATCAATTCACAATTCAATTTAATTTAACACGACCGGGTATGCATTCCTATCTCTACGGTTTCCCATTTATAGTTCTATATGCAACTACTGTGTTTGAGCCGACTCACAGTGATATGACGGAACGAACGACACGGATGCGGATACGGATTCCCGAGACCCCGAACTAGACCCGAACCTCCCGAACACACGAACACGAACCCCGAAACGTCACGAACACCCGCACATGAACCGCACACACAAACCGGCCGGAGTCAACGCGTTGACCGGCGTTGACCACGGCGTTGACCGACCGTTGACTTTGACTCGGTTGACCATTGACAAATCTAAACCGGTTGACCACTCTGAACCAACTGAACCGTCTTCAATTGAACCGGTTAGGTTAAACCGGTTTTGAGTCAACCGTTGACCGGGTTGACCGGTAAACCTAAACCAACTCAAATTAAACCAAACCATCTTCTCTCTCCTCATTTTCTCTCTTCTTTCTCTCTCTACTTTCTCTCTTCTTTCTCTCTCTACTTTCTCTCTCTTCTTTCTCTCTCCTCTTTCTCTCTCTCTTCTTCATCTTCACGCCTCTCTCCCTCTTCTTCTTCTCCGACTTCTTCTTTCTTCTCATCCGGCTTCTTCTTTCTTCTTCTCTCCTCCTCCGGCTTCTTCTTCTCTCTCTCTCTCCGGTCTTCTTCTTCTCTCCTCCTCCGGCTTTTTCTTCTCTCTCTCTCTCCGGTCTTCTTCTTCTCTCCTCTTCTCTCCTCTTATTATATTTTTTTTTTGCTCTCGTTGGTTATGGAAGAGTGAAGGAGCATGAGCTTCCTTTTATACACAACCTTCAGCTTGCACCCCAAGTTTTGTGTGACACATGTCATTGTATCTCCTCTCCTTTTTTGTAAACAAGCCACGTTCCACCCTTAAACCAAGCCAAATTCATTTAACCTTCTCTTCTGATGTTCTCCTAGTGCCACGAACTCCACATAAAAACCAAGGAGGGTTCATTGTACTTTTCCTTCCATTCTTCTAGTGACACATCACACACATGTGCAAAATACCAAAGAAAGGTTCATTGCACATTTCTCTCTTCTCTCCTTACTCCACGTCTTCTTATTCTCTCTTTTTTCCATAATAATTGAATCTTGATAAATTAAACTTGCTGTCCAACTCTTCTCTCCTTGTAATCATCCTTGCTCGGTTTACTTGTTTTCCCGATAATTGTTTTTGAAAATGTCTGACGGTTCCCATAAATCTCCAAACCTCCATCACCTGCTTCTCCCTGATTTAAGATGCTTCATCCCATTTGGAGTTTCCTAGCTCCCGTTATGATTTTCCGAAGTTTCCTCGGTTTAGTCGGTTTTCCGACCGATACTCCGAAAAATGCGTTTCTGCTCCGTTTCTTCGAGTTTTGATCTTGTAAATGTTCTTTATGGTTTAAAAAGAGAACATTTGGCCCGTCTCGTCTTCCGTCTCGAACTTTGGCAAAATTACCATTTTGCCCCTGGGTTTGGCAAAATTACAATTTTGCCCCTGTTGACTTTTCTTCTGCCTGTTGACCATATTTTTGTGATACGGGGTATCACACGAGTAGCATTGGTAATCAATTTTTTATGTTTTGTTGAGATCATTAAGTTGCTAGCATAAAACTTCTTATTAGAAGCCTTTATTAAAGTGTTGAGCTAACTCGAGAAAGGTTGTGTTCGACCGTCAATTCGCGAGGAAGCGGAATTATAGAATATTGTTACTTAATCATGGGTAATTGTTGGGTACGTGATTAATTAACCATATTCCTATGAGGAAGTGACGTCGGGAATAGATTGGAATGAATCTAACCGCTCCAGTGAAAGTTGTTGAATTAAGTGCAGGACGAAATGGACGATGCGATAGAATACGAGACCGAACCCGAACCTGAAAGCGAGATGGAGTGTGAAGAAGCCATGAGACAATTGATCTGGACCATGAGGAAGTCAGTGTGAGGTGTCAGTGGAAAATGTATCAGTGTGAAGCAACCGACAGAACGAAGCCGTCAGTATGATGAGTTAGCAAAGAGATGTGAAAAAACGTCAAGAACAATATCAGGATCGGAGTGGAGCTATTAGTATGGATCGAGTGGGAGCCTGAGTGTAGCCAGATTTGAAGGTCAGATTCATGAAGAGTGTTCCAGGAAGACGAATCAGTATCGGGTGAATGTGGAAGTCAAAGCAAAGTGGGGAAGCCGGAAGTGAGAATCAGAGCAAAGTAGCCAACCGCGGATAAGTCCAGAATTCGAGGCGGATCAGTTCAATTACGAGTGAAGCAAAGTAGTGTAGAAAAGATCGAGGATCAGGAGATGGGGGTAATCGTCGGGTAAGTAGTGTGAAGACCAGTCAAATGGAATGAGTTGGGGAACGAGTTGGAAGGAGCACCAGTAAACGTCAGAAGTGGGTTCTGTGCAGCAGTGTTCGAGTAAGAAGACATTGGAGTTGGGTAACGGAGCAACTTACAGGGTTTGGTGCCGATTCAAAGTCTGTTAGTGACGGAGAATTCGGGGATCGGATTCCTGTAAAGGGGGAAGAATGTAATACCCTGTTTCCAAAAATATGGTCAACGAGCAGAAGAAAAGTTAACAGGGGCAAAATGATAATTTTGCCGAAAGTTGAGACGGAAGCCGAGACGGGGCAAATGTTCTTGTTTTTCAACATAAAGAACATTTACAAGACCAGAAGTGGAAGAAACGGAGCTTAAACGGGTTTTTCGGCTTATGGGAATGGAAACCGACTAAACCGAGAAAACATTTAAAAATCATAACTGGAGCTACGGAATTCCAAATCAAGTGATTCAAGTTTCTAAATTCATTGAAAATCATGGAGAATCAGATTTTGGGGATTTGAAGATTTATGAGAGCAGTGAAAGATTTTCTAAAATATTAACTCCGAAAAGGCTAAAACCGAAGCAACGTGAAGAGACGGGTTAGGGATTGGTTTAAATCGGTTTGGGGAAGGATTTTTGCTCAGAATGAGCCCTGCATAGACAAGTATCCTTTCCTGGAAGGCGCCACCACATTTCTCCTCATGCACATAATATTTTTGGTTCATGAACCTTCATTTTGCATGGCATCTTCTTTCACATCAAGATTCATTCACCCAAAAATCTCATTCCGATCACTTCAAACTCTCTCTAGTCTCTGTCTATCTCCCTCTCCCCTCTATCCAGAGACACCTGCAAAACCCCAGCAATCTTCTTGAATCTTCAAGAACATCTCAAAAACCCTAGATGTTCTTCATGACTTGAGGCACAAGAAAAACCATAACTCTCAAACCACATATCCAATCTTCAAACCACTTGAACCATTGGATTCATCTTGATCTCCTCCACAACCGCCATCTCTTCCTTGCCGTCGCCGTCGCTGGAGGCCCCCAGAACCTTGCCGCAGAACCGCCGCTGGCGAGGTTCTCCTTGTTCTCCCTCCTCCTTGGTGTTTCAAGCCTCCTTTTGCCTCTCAACACTTATCTGGTGGTTTTAGAAGTGTGTGGGATCATCGGAGCTCGCCATCAGCCGCCAGAAAAGCTTGGAAGTCGCCTGTCAACGCCGGAGCCGCCGCGGTCAACGACGGAGCCGGACGCCGGAGATCTCTTCTGGCCGCCATCTTCAAGCCGATTCATCAAGGGAGGTTAAGGATTGGTTTAGCATGGATTTGGGTTGGTGCAACATTGAGATCGGTTTAGTTTAAACCGGTCAAAGCCAAAGTCAACGCCGGTCAACGGTTGACTTTGATCCTGTTTAACTAAACCGGTCGATTGTTATTTGGTTTGTGGTTCAGCCGGTTCAGAGTTGGGTCAACCGGTTCAAGTCAGGTGCACGGTCAAGCGTGGTCAACGGTCAACCAGACAGTCGATCAACGCCGGTCAACGCTGCCGGTCAACGCTTGGACAACGGCCGTTCAGTGATTCGGGAGTGTTCGGGATTCGTATCGGTGTGTCCGGGGTTCAGTTCGGGGGTCTCGGGATTCATACCGTGTCAGATCCGCCATTCCGCGCCAATTCACTGTGAGTCGGCTCAAAATCGTAGTGTAGTTAAATGCATATAGACCGGGAACCGAGAAACCGTAGATCTAGGGTTTGCATACCTGTATTCGAATAAATGAGTGATGATTGATATTGTTGAGTTAGTTGTAAACCGGATAGGTAATCGAGATGCATGCTAAGAATTTAGGGTTAATGGTTAAACTGTTGATTGATGTTAGGTTGTTAGCATGTTATTGATGCATTCATATAGACGTTGCATAGTTAGGACCGTATATGCATATATATGTATTAACGAACAATATTGAAAGCATCTATATACGGGAATTAAGACGATATTAAAATATGGAAGTGAAACCTAAACAAACGAATTGAGTATGTAATGGGGTTGGGATTAGGTTTAATAATGAGTTGAGGGTTAAGGGTTATTGATATATCATAGTTTTTAGCGGTTTTAGACCATGATATAAGTGTGTTTTAGAGTGTTTTGGTGTTTCTTTAGAGTCTTTTACATGTGTTATTAGATACATACACGTTTGGAGCGGAATTGGAGTTATTGGAGCTTTTTGAAGCATTTTGGTGATTTGACCCGAGAGATAAAGTTCATTGTCCAAAATAGAGTAATGCATCGATCGACACACATCGTGCATCGATCGACACACGAGCGAGATGGGACTTTTCTCGGCGGTTAATGAAGAATGAACATAATCCAGTTTTGCCCAGAAATTCCTGATAATTGCAAAGAAGCCCCAAGACGTGATTAGCTTATATAATTAGGTTTTTACATCAGTTTTTAGATACGCTATCATACTTAGAGCATAGAGTTTTTAGAGCTTGGGGCTGATCTAATCCTGTACTGCTTTCTGCTTTTTGGCGTTAACCTACTAAGTGACGCCAGTAGGTGTGTGGTATATCATGGTTTTTACTAGTTTTAGACCATGATATAAGTGTGTTTTAGAGTCTATTTGTGTCTCTTTAGAGTCTTTTACAGGTTTTATTAGGTACACGCATGTTTGGAGCTAATGTGGTGATTATGGAGCTTATTGGAGCATTTTGGAGATTTGGTCCGAGAGATAGAACTCACTGTCCAGTTTTGGGATCTGCATCGATCGACGCACACCTGCATCGGTCGATGCACTACGCGAATGGGCCAGACTCGGCGGTTTAATGAAGAAATGCCAATATTGCAGAAGTGCCCAGAAGTTCCAGATATTTACACAGAAGCCCAAAACGTGTTTTAGCTATTTAATTAGGTTTTTAGATCAGATTTTAGGGACACTTATACATTCATTCATAATTAAGAGCAGAGAGTTTTTTAGAGCTTTTGGGGCTGATCTGATCCTGTACTACACCTTTATTTTGAAGAAGATTTCGAACCCCTTTACTTGTTTTAATCTCTTTTATGATATCTAATTATTGATTGATTATGTTTACATCTTCTATGTCTGAGTAGATTCATAGTTAGGTTTAGGGTTTCTCACATAGGATTTCATGACTTGCTAGACTTGTTTAATTCAGTTAAGGATTCATAACTTTATCTGTTCTTCGATCTAAATTGCGTTTAAAGCTAGTTCAAACTTGATCAATTAGAATCTAGATCTTAGGTTGCTAAATACGACACGAAAGTGTAGTTTAGAATCTGAACTATTTAGGTTGAGCAATTAAATTACTCGCAAAGGAATTTGGTTTAGTTTAATTGTGAACATATCGAACTTGGAATTAATGCTGGTTTAATCTGTTAGTAATTGCAAAGGAAGTTGGATTGCTGCACTTAGACTTAGAGAATTCTCGCAACGACAGTTGGTTAATTCTATATCCGTGATTTGAGTTCTAGAACTGTGCTTAATTAGATCCCGACTGAATGATTTGTCTGCCTGTCTGATTTCCTGAGAACGCCCTAGACTTAGTGCCCTTAATTAACTGCTTTCACAACCGATAATCTTGCTTCTTGTTTACTTTCTCGCACTGCTATTTAGTTTACATAACATTGCTTTCTTCTTAGTTTAAATCACTATAGTTCTTGATCTATCAAAACCGGAGTCTCTGTGGATTCGATACCCTATATACTACAATCACTTGACTGTGCACTTGCAGTAGAATAGGATAAAACTAGACCCCTATCAGTGTGTGGTTCGGAGAATACGGGGTCATGTCATAGGGACGAATCGCATGGAAACTTAGGTTACCGTGGAGTATCCCGAGTCACTGTGTATCGATAGACTGAGAACAGTGTCCTAGGTCGTGAGACTTCATGTTTACATCTGAGAGTCGTGGGTTAGTTACCTTGTCGGTAGCTATGTAGACCCGTGGAAGTTACCGAGATCGTAAAGGGCCGTTTGTGTGCGTGTTTTCGTGTTGCGCGATAGATAGATCGAGTTCCAATCAAGAGCATGTGCCGCAGTGCTCCCGATTTCCTTAGTTGCTTCTCTTTCTTTTGGCAAGTGCGTGTGTGTTGTGGGTTTATCACGTCGTGGTAGCACGTGATCGACCGTTTGTTTTGTTGTTTGTTATTTTTGGGGTTTTTGGGCGGGAAGTTGAAGATATTAGATAGACTAGAAGCCGTAGTGGGGAGCCGTCTCGATGGGTGATCTTAGATCGCTCATTAGAATCTAGGTTTAGCATCGACGGATGCGGGAGGTCCTCGGTGTAGTTTCGGGATCGCTTGTGGCGAGATTTTGATTCGATGTTTTGTGTTTTATCGGTTCGGCTTTGGCGCTATTTTGTATTATGATTTGGACGTTGTATTTGAATGGCGAAATTTTTTTGTAATTCGGTAGACGTTTGTAGACGTTTATTTACTCAGTAATGAAAATGCTTCCCTGATATTGGTTAATCCGAACCGACACAACTCACGGAAATAGTACTGGTTGCGAAGCTTTGTAGTGTGGAAGTGAGGATAGCGGGGTCAAGGACGGGTCCGTGCGAGCCTCTGTCACAAACAGACCTGCCTCTGGCTTCGTCTTGTGATGAACTTTTCCCGTTTGACTTGCTCGGGCTCGACTTGGTCATGTTCTTGTTTAATTGTTGACCGGCCAGCTCGTCGGTCAGCGGATAATGGGAAAGGGGCGTTACAAGGACTCTAATTGGACACATGATGTGCATTGATTATTGGAAGCTGAATGCTGCGACTAAGAAGGATCATTTCCCCTTGCCTTTTGTTGATCAAATGCTGGAATGGTTAGCTAATCACCCATATTATTGCTTCCTTAATGGTTATTCTGGTTTCTTTCAGATTCCCATTCATCCAGAGGATCATGGGAAGACCACTTTTACTTGTCCCTAGAGCACTTTTGCATATCGTATAATGCCATTTGGACCCTGTAATGCTCCAGCCACATTCCAGTATGATGTCTATCTTCACAGACATTATGAGGACTTCATGGAGGTATTTATGGATGATTTTTCAGTCTATGGATCTTAATATCATGAGTGTTTGGATAATCTGTGCAAAGAGCCAGCTAGAAGAAAAGCACTTGGTTCTGAATTCGAAAAAGTGCCATTTCATGGTCAGAGATGGTATTGTTCTTGGGCACAGAGTATCAGAGGCAGAGATTGAGGTAGATCGCGCCAAGATTGAGATCATGACCAGTCTACAGGCGCCAAAATCAGTGAAATCGGTGAGGAACTTTCTTGGACATGCTGGTTTCTACAGACGGTTCATCAAGGATTTCAGTAAGATTGCTAGACCACTAACTTCTTTGCTGTGTAAGGATGTGAAATTTTAGTTCACTGCAGATTGCCAGACTGCATTTGAACAGATTAAGCAAGCATTAGTGAGTGCTCCTATAGTGCAACCACCAGATTGGGAGTTACCTTTTCAGGTTATGTGTGATGCAAGTGATTTTGCTGTAGGAGTTGTTATGGGGCAGAAGAAGGACAAGAAACTTCATGCTATCTATTATGCCAGCAAAACACTAGATGATGCGCAGAAAAACTATGCCACTACAGAGAAGGACTTGTTGGCAGTTGTATTTGCCTTTGAGAAATTTTGCCCCTATCTGATTGGATCGAAGGTGATAGTACATACAGACCACTCAGCTCTGAAGTACTTGATGCAAAAGAAGGATGCAAAGCCAAGAATTTTGAGATGGATTCTCTTTCTTCAAGAGTTTGACATTGAAGTCAAGGATAAGAAGGGAGTTCAAAATGCAGTTGCTGATCATCTTTCAAGAATCAGGGTTGAGGAAGACGTTCCCATTGATGATTTTCTGTCTGAGGAGAATGTCAATTTTGTTGAGACAGTGTTTGGGACGGATTTGGACAAATATATGCAGAATTGTCGGATTGCAGAGAATGCATCGATCGACCCAATCATTGCGACGAACGACGCAGGCCCCGATAGTGAGTCGACCGTTGCACGCCCTTGCGTCGGTCGACGCACTGCGCCTACGAACCTGGAACCTTACGAGGTTTAGATTGGTTACTACAACTTGGATCTTTATGCCGTTTCGACGCCTGATCGACCATGGTTTGAAGATATTGCGAATTACCTTGCTGCAGAGATTGAACAGATGATCTCAAGGGGTATGCAAAGAAGAATTTCTTCAGAGAACTAAAGGTATGAGCCTTATCTATATAAGCACTGTTCGGATGGTACATGAGATGCATTGCAAAATCAGAGGTTCCAGACGTTCTATTTCATTGCCATGGATCAGATTATGCTGGACATTTTGCTACTTTCAAGACAGTTACTAAGGTTTTACAAACAGGCTTCTGGTGGCCTACTATGTTCAGAGATGCTCATTTGTTTGTCTCTCAGTGCGATGCCTGTCAGAGGAGAGGGAAAATCAGTAGTAAGCATGAGATGCCACATAACTTCATTCTTGAGGTAGAGGTTTTCGATTGCGGGGGCATTGATTTCATGGGTCCTTTTTCCTCATCTTATGGGAATAAGTTCATTTTGGTTGTTGTGGATTATGTGTCTAAGTGGGTGGAAGCAATAGCTAGTCCAACCAAAGACTCTTCAGTGGTGCTTAAGCTGTTTGAGACCATCATTTTCCCTAGATTTGGAGTGCCTCGGATTGTTATAAGTGATGGAGGATCTCACTTTATCCACAAGGTCTTTGAGAAGCTGTTACAGAAGCATGGTGTTCATCATCGTGTGGCTACTCCATATCATCCTCAGACGAGTGGGCAATTAGAGGTCTCTAACAGACAAATTAAAGAGATCTTGGAGAAGAGAGTTGGGAAGACAAGAAAGGATTGGTCTGCAAAGATGGATGATGGGCTATGGGCCTACATGGCTGCGTTTAAGACGCCATTGGGGACTACACCGTTTCATCTTCTCTATGGGAAATCCTGCCACCTTCCAGTTGAGCTTGAGCATAAGGCAGCATGGGCTGTGAAGCAGATGAACTTTGATCTGAATTCTGCTGCAGAGAGGCAATTGGTGCAGCTGAACGAGCTGGATGAGATGAGGCATCATGCCTATGAGAATTCGAAGCTGTACAAGGAGAGGACTAAGGTTTTTCATGACAATAAGATTGTCTCCAGTCACATTGAGCCAAATGATCAGGTACTTTTATACAACTCTCATTTGCAATCGTTTCCAGGTAAGTTGCGCTCTAGATGGTCATGTCCTTTCACAATCAAGGAAGTGCGTCTGTATGGTGATGTTGTTCTGATTAGCTCAGAAGGAAAGCATTTCAGTGTCAATGGACAGAGGGTGAAGCATTATTGGGCTAAGGCCGAGATTCCAAGAGGTCAAGTTCTGCCTCTGGATGATGCACCCACTGCCTAATCTCCTTTCAGTCAAGCTAATGACGTTAAAGAAGCGCTTAGTGGAAGGCAGCCCACTAGTAAGTCTGTAAATATTCAATTTGGTATTTTTTTATTTGATTTTACTTGGTTTTTTTCGTTTTTGGTGGTTTTGTCTGTACAAATCCGAGTCTGTCACTAGAAATCGCCATGCGTCGATCGACGCGGTCCTGTGAGACGGTCGTCGCAGTAGTTAAATGGAAATAACCTGCCAAAAAGCCGTAAGTTCTTCGGGTCAGAAAATCGGGCAAATCAGGTCCGATATTTGGAAACACAAGGTGCGCCTATCGTTACGGTCCTGTGCGACGAATGACGCAGCAGTTAACCGGTCAAATTCGTTTGAAATTGAATCGTAAGTTCTTAAACAAGAAATCCGATTGAACCGGCCTGGTTCATTAAGTCCCAAAGTGCGCCGATAGACGCACTCCTCCACGAGGTAAATACTCTACTTTCTTTCTTCTTCTTCTTCATTTCATTTTTCCCCAAACCGCGACCACGAACCCTAAATCGCCTCCAATTCGATTTCACTCATTTCTCACTCATTTTCGGTGATTCAAAACCCTAACCAACTCGATTTACCCACCCCCCCCCCCAATCTTATTTATATCATCTATTTCATCTATTACAAAAGTATGTGCATCAAATCCCATCTTTTCATTTTGGCTATAAGGGTAAAAACTCGAAATTGACAACGATTTTGATCAATTTATGTTGTATTGATGCATGTTTAGGGTATAGTTATGATTTCAAGTTGTCCTTGAGTTTGCATGAACAGATTTGAAATATTTTCTGAAAATCTCCGATTTGACGACGACCACTTGCAGTTCTGTGTATTAGGCTGGAATTAGGATGGATTCGGAGGAATTGAGACTGATTTTGGTGCTGAGAATGGTTGGATGTGCTGTTTGATACTGATTTGGTTGCATTTGTTGATCTTAGAGCCTTGGCTTAATTTGCGAGATTGTTTTTCTTGTGTCTTTGATCGCAGATACCTTCCAGGAAGCGCATGAACGTTACAGATGATTCAGATGTTCCTGCTGACTGGAACACTCGCGCTTCTTTGCCTCCTATGGCTAATCCGTGTATTCCTGGAGAAGTAAGGCCTCCTTGGCCTAAGGGAGATAAGGATAAGATTCCTATGCTGAGACAGTGGGAGAATAATCCCAAGACTGATACAGAGAGTACTGATTGCACTGAGCGAGCAATCTCTGAGGAGTGGGACGAGTCTGACAATTTGTTCTACAACGGGATGCTGTCAGTAGATATGAAGCCTAAACGGTTCATTCAGTACAGGACAATGGAGATGTTGGGGATCAGACATGATGTGTAGAAGATTGTGCAGAAGATAGGCTTGGGGAAAATGCCTAAGAGATCTTATGAGCTGTATCCAGACTTGGTCAGACAGATGTTGGTTACCTGTCGAGTTTACTATACAGAAGATTATCGCAGGAGAGCACCTGAAGGGGTCCTGGCCTTCATGTGCATGGGCGTCAGGTATCCCATCTCTATTTTGGATCTATGCCGCATTTATGAGTTCAGGGTGGAGCCTATCCGATGTGTTCTTAGGTCGACTGGGGAGATGAAGATACTCAGTATTTCTGGTCTCATTTTGGTAATGATTGATACCATTCATGTCATACCAACCATACATCCATCCGACATCCTGTCCTGAGGTATGTTGTCCGTGTTTTGGGGAACATGTTGTTGTGCAAGGCTGAGCCAAATAAGATGAGGAAGACTGAGCTTATGCTACTTTACACTGGGATAGGACATATGTTTGATGACAACATTTTAGGTGACCTGGCGCCAAGATTGAACATGGGAGTTGTCTTCGCTGGGCATCTCTGCTTTTTGAAGACTAAGGCATTTGGAGGCAAGAAGAATGAGTCAGTAGGCAGCCTGCTCACTCCCGTCTTTCAGCATTTCAGGATTCCTACAGATAGACGAGAGGTTGTTACTAAATGACTGTGGAGGGTACCCACGGTCGCCAACCCTCTTGGAGCTTCTACTTCTGCTGCTCACACTGCTTCTACTCCAGCTGCCTTTCCAGCTGTAGCAGGTGAGTTTGTACATGTACCTTACCCTGATCCACCTATGGATCCTGCAGAGATGTCTCGAGGTGCTTTCCAGACTATGCTGAATGGCAGACTGAAGGGTATCATAGAGATGATGGCTAGCTGTTCCTGCAGACGCCAGCCGAGAGTTCATGTTCCTACACCTGCTCCTTATCGCAGACACTCTCCCACTACTGAGTCTACTGGTTCTGACCCTTATGCAGGACCCCATGATGAGGCTGATGAGTTCTGATCCTGGTTCCTATTTCCTTTGACACTTGGTTTTGTACTCTTTCTTCTTTCTTTTTATTTTTCTTTGAGTCATTTTGATGTTTATTCTTGAGTCTATGTCAGTCCTTTTACTTTGGAACTGATGTAATGATGCTTTGTATGATTATCTGGTTGTTTTGATTATGTGTTGTCTTTGATTTATGTAGCTTACATGTTGAGTTTTTGTAATTATTCACGGAACATTGCTGTCCGCAAAAATTTACAGAAACAAATATGTTGTGCGTCGATCGTTACACTCTATGAGTCGATCGACACACCCATTCCGAAACATGCGTCGACCATTGCACGACTTGAGTCGGTCGAGGCAGTTGCTAGACCGGTAAAATCACAGATCAGAAAGTACATTTCGTTCTTATTCATCTTTTACTGAGCCTAAGCTTCGATTCAACCGGGGACAGTGTGTTTTCAAGTGTGGGGGAGGTGGTACTGACATAATTTTTTTCTTTTCTTAGAGTTTGTTGAGTCTATTTTATTGTGTCAAAACAGTTAGTAAGAAACTAGGACTTTTTGAGGAGATTACTACACTTGCAGGAACTTAAGTGACCATCGGATGAGCTTGCAGCAGATCTCTGACTATTAGAAAACCCAACGCAGATCAACATACTTAGGACACCCATATCACTTCAGGTATTCAAAGAATCCATTACTGACTTCACCCTTAACTTGACTTAATTTTTCTCACCTAGGGGCTTGGTATACCTTGAGTCGGATTCCTTTGTTAGTTCTGAAACAGCTTGTAAACTTGTCTAAGTATAGTTTCATTCTCCCCTTCCTTAAGGTAAAAAAAAAAAGAGTATTAAACTGCGGATAAGCTAGTAGCTTCGAAATGATCACGAGAGTGATAGAGACCCCTATTACCTCATGTGCTTCATGGATAGTGTCCAAAGTAGCACCCCAAATAAAAAGGGAAAAGCACTGATAAAAAATTAAAATGATACCTAGTGGGGAAAAATCAGTTGCTAAGGAAGGAGAAGGAGAAGAAAGGAACCAGAAAATGATAGTATTGTGGTCAGATGCTAAGTAAGAGTCCATGTGTTCTTTGATCTATACTCCTTAGGTGCTACCGCACATATTAGATTATAGAAGTCAGTATGGTGAATTTGAATGCTCTGAATCTGATTGTGGAATTTACTTTGGACAGTTGCTAAGTGTGGAGAAAGTACATGTTGGTCTTGATGTCTGCAAGTTCATTGATGTGGATTACTAAGGGGAATCTGAGTGTAGTACTTCAACGATGAAATGAGTATCTGAAGTTTTCAAACTTCTTCTCCTTATCTTTGTTTTCAGTTTTGCTTGAGGGCAAGCAAATGCTAAGTGTAGGGAAGTTGATATATCATGATTTTTAGGTGTTTAAGCCATGATATAGGTATATATTCGGATCTTTTATAGTGTCTTTCAAGTCTTTTCAGGTGTTTTATAGGTTTGGACACGTTTGGAGGACTTTTGAAGATTATGGAGCTTTTTGGGCAAAGATTGGAGTTGAGGCCGTGATGAACAGAAATCACTCTAAGTAACCTAGCTGAACATTGACCGACGCACATGTGCAACGGTCGACGCAGCCATCCATCATATAATTCTCGGCGATTTAATGAAGCTTTGAAAATTACAGAATTGGCCTAGAAATTTCACTATTTACAAAGAAGACCCATCGCGTGTTTAACACTTAATATTAGGGTTTTGAGTTTTATTCTTGTGACACTTTTTATACTTTTGGCTAGAGAGAGTTTAGGACCTTTGGGGCTGATCCGAACCTTGTACTGCATTTGGAGAAGATTTCGAACCCCTTTTCTATTCTCTTACTCTTTTTAATGCAATTTATTTCATCCATGTTGCTTGTTTCATTCAAAATGTCTGAGTAAATTCATTGTTAGGTTTAGGGATTCTCATAAGGTTTTCAAGGCTTGTTAGATTGATTTAATCAGTTAGAAATTCATAACCTGTTAGTTCTTCAATCAGAATTGTTCTTAAAGCTAGTTTCTAACATGATCAATTGGAATCTAGATCTTAGGTTTTTAAATTGACACGAAAGTGTAATTTGGAATCTGATTTATTTAGGTCGAGCAAATTAGATATCCGCAAAGAATTTGGTTTAGCTAATTTGTGAACAAATCGAACATGCACTTAAGGCTAGTTTAATCTGTAGGAATTGCAAAGAAAATTGGATTTCTAGGATTTACACTTAGTAAATTTGGCCAAGCCGGGACGTTAAGCCAGATGGCTATGCTTGGATTCATACAAAATCTGGGAAGTACACTGTGAAATCGGGTTATGAACTCATCAAACGTCATAATCTGGAGGTTTTGAACCCGGAAATCTTAGAACCTAGTATTACCTGTCTGAAAAGTCAAGTATGGAAAACCCAAGCTCCAAGGAAGATCAAACACTTCATGTGGCAGACAATCTCAGGATGTTTGGCAACTTGTCAACGCCTAGCCTTTAGACGCCTGGGGACCGATCCGTCATGTCCCAAGTGTGGAGCTCAGGAGGAAACGATAAATCACCTCCTGTTTGAATGCCACCATGCTTTACAAATATGGCTCTTTCGGACTTTCCGTCCAATCCGGGTTGCTTCCCGAGTACATCTTTATTTAGTAATATGGATTTCCTCTTTTGGAGGACAAAGGACGTGGATCTCTCTGACCCACAAAGAAATAACTAACTTGGATCTTATGGTATATTCAGAAGGCCCGAAATAGTAAGTTTTTTGAAGGAAAGGAAGTTTCCCCTAAGACGACTCTTCAGTTAGCAATCATTGAGTCGGAGGAGTAGAGGGACGCAAACAAGAAAGAGAAGGGAGAAGAGGAGGAGAATGAAATTTTTATGCGACCTTTGGAAAACCGCCGGACCACTAGAATGCCTTCGTCAGTCCCGACATATAAATTTGATGAATCTTGGGGGGGAAAATAGCGCGACAAGTGGGCTAGGATGGTTTTTCAAGGACCCTTCAGGGAGAAAATACACGGGAGCAAAAGGATGTAGACGAAGCTTATCACCGCTACACGCCGAGCTGGACGGATTACTTTGGGCAATGTCATGCATCCTGGAAGGGGGAATCATCTTGGTGGTAATTGAGACAGACTGCTCGGACATGTTAGCTATGACAGAGGGTCCACAAGAATGGTCGGGTTTTAAGACAGAGTTGGAATTATTCAATTCCCTTAGAGTTTTTTTCACTTTCTTTTTTATAATTTTAATTCCTAAAAAATCAAATGTCCGTGTACCTTGCAAAAGGGGCGAGAGCACATGGTACTATCTTTTCCCATATAAGTCATGACGAGTCGGATCGGTTTACTCTCTTGAGTGATAACCCGAACCGAGCAACAATGATTTAATATATGGTATTTTTGTTGACAAAAAAAAAGACTTAGTAAATTCTCGCAACGAAAGTTGGTTTATTTTACATTTGTGTTTGAGTTCTAGAACGGTGCTTAATTTGATCCTGACTGATAATTAATCTGCATGACCTTATTTCTTGAGAAATCCCTTGACTTGACGCTTTTAGTATTGATTAAAAAAACTCGCTACTATTTACTTTCTGCTACTCGTTTATTTTCTTTTTGATTGCTTGCTGTTTAACTTAACTCAACGTTTTATAGTCTATCGTAAGAACTCTTGTCTCTGTGGTTCGACCCTCTATATACTACATTTGCCTATGCACTTGCAGTGTTACTTAGAGATATTAAACTCTGAGCATATCAAAAAGCGGTAACAAAAAAACTGAGAGTAACTATTTTTACTGTAGCTTTTAATACCGATTCTGTGATTGTTAACAACTAAAACTGTATACTTCTAACTACAGCGGTTGGAGGTTACCAATCAGAACCTTTATTTTGAGGCCAACAAAATGGAACGTTGAGTTATTAAATGACCATTCATATTATTTTTTCAAACACGGTAATCTATTTTTCATAATTACTGTCGATTCTAAATTAATGAAAACAATACAATTTCTCTATATTAATATAGGATAAATTAATATCTTGATAAATTAATAAATATTTTGGTCATCAATAATTACAAAATAAATAAATTAAACTTTTAATGATTACTTTTTTATAGAAATATTTTTAAGTTAATATTTCACTAAATTAATAAAATATTATAATTCTAATTTTATTAATTTATAGAAATAAGTTTGAATTTATTTTTCTACGGTTTGGAAAACCAAATGTTTAGTTTAGAAAACTATTATTCCTAATGCATGTTTGCGTACTTTAGTTTTTGTAACTATGCAACGTACTTTTTAAGAGGATAGGAACATGGATATCCATTTTAATATGGAATAATCTATTGATACTAGCCTATCGTCCGAAACCAACAAAACAAAAAACAAACACAACACAAATTTTATATATAGTGGACCAATTGATTGATCACATCAAAATCAGGTTTGGAATAGAGAGTTAATTAAGATGTTTATTGATCCAGAAGATGCGGTATTAATTGAGAGTATTCTATCCAGTCATCTTAATCAGCCTGATTCGTTCGGATGGCATTGCACAAAATCAGGAAAATATACAGTAAAATCAGACTATCATAGAGAAAGAGAGTTTCCGGATAATGGAGACAATCTTACATTCATGGGGCAAAATATGAGATCTCTACAAGTTTTTATTTGGAAGAAAAAATGTCCTCCTAAAATAAGGCATTTTGTATAGCAAGCAATTTCATGATGCTTACCGGTTACGAAGAATCTAAATGCAAGAGGAATTAAATGTGACATACGATGTGTCCGCTGCAAAATGGAGGAATCAATTAACCATGTGCTTTTTGAGTGTCCACTGGCCATGCAAACTTGGGACTATCACAAATCTCAACAAGTCCGCATTTGTTCCCTTCAGCGTCTATTTTTACAAAAATGGATTATCTGTTTTGGAGATTTCATCATAGGGCAGTAAAAATAACTACCCATAGATATTATGGTATATCTGAAAAAGTAGAAATGACATTGTCTACAGCCAAGTAGACATGAGCCCCCCAAGATACAATAAGATTGACAGAAACATAATCTGCAATATGGGAAGATGCTCAATTACCTGCATTAACAAGTACTATGGTAGAGTCTCATGAACCACGACCTAGCGATAATGATTTTGTCCAACATGGTCAATGGTGTTTTGTGGATGGATCCTTGAAGGAGGGAGAAATGTTTACAGGTCAAGGGTGGTACAGTTGTTTTGAGGGAGGCGTTAATGTAATGATGAGTTCAATGAATATTAGGCAAAGCTTGTTTCCGCTTCATGAGGAATTCGAAGCACTAATTTGGGCTATGGAATGTATGAATAATTTTCAACAACCACACATCACATTTGCAACAGACTGTTCAGATATGGTTAAAATTGTGTCCGAACCAGAAGGATGACCAGCATTCTCAATCCACCTGGAAGAGTTTGAACGAAGAAAGAAGTATTTTAGGACTTTCGAGCTCAAGCATATATCTCGTACAAGAAATTTGACAGCGGTTAGGTTAGCACAGAATGCACGTCTCAGGCAGTTGAAGAGTCCATATTGATCCAGAACCACCATTATAGATATATTGATCCAGAACCACCATTATAGATAACAGATAATTAGGTTCTTCTAATATCTTGTTGTCAAAAAAAAAAAAAAAACTATGCAACGTACTTTATGAAATTTTGGCGATATACATTGTACATTTTTGGAAAACTAATAAAGCCACAACAAATATGCGAACCTTTCTTTAAATATATTGAGGTGATGTCCATTTGCCTACAAACAACGCACAATAATGTTATGAAATGAATATTATGGAAGGCCTTATTTGAGTTATTTTTATTTTATTTTCATCTGGTATATTATATTAACTATCGAAACCAACAACAAAATACAAACCATTTCTCGCTTCAGGAATCTCAACATCGAAGTCTAATAGATCACCTACAAAACTCAAAAACTATCACCAAAAAACCGGAATTAAGAAGAGGATAATATTTAATTTTCATCAACAAACACATCATCCAACCAAAGAATGTGATTAGATGCAACATATGATTGCACCAATTCAAACACGGTCACAGTTTTAGAAATGATAGATACCTATTTAATTCCAACACTTCCACCTTAAATCTCCAATCCCTCGTTCCAGCCAACACAACAATAAGTTAACACGCGAAATTGCTATATATGTCTTGTATATAAAATTTTTGTGTTTTTTGAATTTCCTAGAGTCTTTGCAGGTTTATGCACGTTTGAAGTTTAATTCGAGATTCTACGAGTTTTTGGAGAAATTTTGTAGTACATATGAATTTCACATAGGTTATTGGCTACGTCCACACCTAATGTCGGTTGACACCAGTCATCACACAGAATTATCCGCAGCTTTTTAAGAGATTTTGGAAATCTGTACTTTTGCCCAAGAATTTTCCTTACTTGCAAAAAGGCCCACTCGCGAAATAAGACTATAATTAAGGTTTTCCAGCCATCGTTAAGGCTATGCTGTATTTCACTTCTGGAGAGATTTTGGGGCTGATCTGATACTCTCCGATAGAGGATTTCGAACCTTTTTGTTTCTTATTGATTTCTATTATGTAATCTTATTCATTTATGATTTCTGTCTGATTGATTATGTCTGAGTAATTTGTTAGTTAGGTTTAGGGTTTCTCATTATGGATTTCAGGGATTGCTAGGTTGATTAATTAGTTTTGGATTCTACTACTCTAGTTGTTAATCTTGGTTATTCTTAATGCTTGATCAGAATTGCTACTTAGATCATCAATCATAGGTTGATTCTCGCAACGAGAGTTGGTTAATTAGCTAGAAATAACCTAGTTTAGTAATTTATCTATTCGTAAGGAATTTGGTTTAGGAAAATTGTGAATAAATCAAACTTAGAATAAATGCATGTTTATAGTTTAAAACTCTTAAAGAAATTTGTTTTTCTAGCTTGTTAGACATAGATAGTTTTCGGAGTGACGGTTGATTCACTTTAACTTTGAATATCGAGTTCTAGGACTTAGCAGAATCCTGACTGGTTGATTAGTTTGTATTCTTGATTTTCTGAGATTCTCATAGTGTAGCGTTTTCTCCTTCTTGTTTAGACACTCTCAATTTGCTGCTTACTTGCTTTCGTTGCATTCATCTCATCTAGTTTAACTCAAATCGATAATCTATTGAGTACTCTTGAGATCCATTGTTTGATACCCTATATACTATATCTGATTTGTTGTGCACTTACAGTTAGATCTTAGGGATTAAACTTAGACCTATCAAGTCTTTGGCGACGTTGCTCTGGGCCTCTTTGTGTGCCAATATCTTTTAGTAGTAGAGTTTTAACAAGACATTTTTCTTTCTTTTTGTAACTTACATGTTTCTTCTTTTTTGGTGTTTCAGGTGTATACTTAATCGCAGAGACATGAGCAACAAGGATCAGCAGCTACTTCATCTCAGCAACAAGGAGCTAACAGAGTTAGAGCGCACAAACCGAAAATCTAAGAAGCCAGCAGAGATGGTGAATAATGTGATTTTGACTCGCGACGAAGCAGATGATCTTCGAGACCAATAGGGTCACATCTGCAACGCACAAGGGCAGAGAATTGATGGGGAAGAAAACCCCATATCTGTACAAGTCATCCCATGCGCAGGTCATGGGCAGCAGGCCCGCATATATGGACATGGAACAGGTGGTCGCGGGCGCACATTTGCGGACTACAACAGGCCTGATCAGTTCTACGTTAACATGTCTATGATTCGACCACCAGCATTTGAGATAAATTATTTTGAGTTCAAACCTACCTACTACACTCTGGTTGGACATCATAAGTTTCATGGACTAACTCATGAGCATCCTATGGATAATATTGAGAGGTTTGAGGACTTGCCCACAAGCTTAAAATACAATGGAGTCTCCAATGACTACCTATTCTGCAAGCTCTTCCATCACTCTCTTAGCACCAAGATCTCTGAAAACCAGGGAAGAGAGCAAGAATGCATTTTTTCTGCAATTTCCATGATGATGCTAGGTCTGAGGAGCTGAGGAGAAAGATATGATGATGCTAGGTCTGAGGAGCTGAGGACAAAGATCTCCGCATTCAAGCAAGGTTCAACAAAAGCCTTCAAATCTGCTTGGATTAGATTCAAGACTTACCAGATAGACTGTCCACACCATGGTTTCAGTGAGGTTCAGCTGTTAAGAACCTTCTTCAGAGGAGTTAATTGGAGATATCACATGGCTATGAAAACAAAGTTTGATTCAATCCACAATCATATTTTAGGTAAGAAATTGTCCACTTTACTTCAGAGGATGGGATTATTGAGGAGGATGTGAATTACATCAATGGAGTTGGTTTTCAGAATCGAAAGTACAAATATCTAGAGAACAACAGAGGTGCCTTCACATGCAATAAAAACTCATTTGGGTTAACTTCTAATCCATATTATCATAAGCCATTTCAGAATAGTGGCTACTATAGGGACTATGGTAATTTCTCTTACCATTCACCACCTCGACGAGGACCAGAAAATGAGATGAAATTGATGCTAGGGTAGATCCTGGAAGGACAACATAAGATCATTGTGGACTTCAATGGGAAGATTGATGCTATGTATCAAGTTTTAATTGAAAGTTTGAGTCACTGAATACTCATATGAAGAAGTTGTACACCCAAGTGGGTCATGT
The DNA here is from genome assembly GCA_030180135.1 of Orychophragmus violaceus. Lineage (NCBI taxonomy): Eukaryota > Viridiplantae > Streptophyta > Magnoliopsida > Brassicales > Brassicaceae > Orychophragmus > Orychophragmus violaceus. Next base: position 64,924,367 of record CM058235.1, on the reverse strand, counting down.
TTATGGTTCTCTGAAAAAGCCAGAAGGATCTCTTAAAGGAAGACTTGAGCAGAAACCAAAGGAGTATGTCAATAAGTCTATGTTTAGAGTGAAAAGAGGATGTTCTATAGCCAATTGGAGGTGCTATTGAAGTAGGATTCATGAGCTATGCATATGATAGGTGTATAGTTTTATCCCTATTCTACTCCAAGTGCACAGTTAATGCAATCGTAGTATATAAGGTATCGAATCCCACAAGGACTCTCAGTCACACAATAGATTATTAGTAGTTCAGATTAAATTAAGCGAAGCAGGTGTGAAAACAGTAAACGAAATAGCAAGCAAATCAAGTGAGTTTGTAAGCAAGAAGGCGGAGCGTTAGGTTTCAGGAGTTCTCAGGAAATCAGGAACGCAAGTAATCAATCAATCAGGATTTAATCAATAACTGTCCTAGAACTCAAACACGGATATAGAACTAACCAAATTCCTTTGCGATAATTCTCTTAAGTCTAAGTGCAGCAAACCAAACTTTCGTTTGCGAGAACTAAGAGATTAAACCAGCTTTAATTCCAAGTTTGATATGTTCACAATTAACCTAAACCAAACTTTCGTTTGCGAGAAGTTTAATTGCTTATCTAGGTTCTTTCTAGCTAAATTAACCAACTTCCGCTGCATCAATCAGCCTAACATCATAATTCTGATTAGCTACTTCAGATTAAGCATTAAGAACAACTTAGATAAAGAACTAGCAGATATGAATCTCTACAGATTAATTAAACTATAGTTCCATGAAATCCCTAATGAGAATCCTTCAACCTAACAGGTAAACTACTCAAACATGTTCATCGAAACAGAAAATATCATAAGTAGAAAACTAAATATCATATTATCAAATAAGAACTGGGGTTCAAAATCAAGTCTCTTTCGAGATCAGGATCAGCCCCTCAACTCTCTCTGAGTAAAACTTAACGTAATAAAAGCTTGTAAAAGCGTAGCCTAATAAGTGGCTGAAAAACCTATTTATAATCCTAAACACGTTTTGGGTCACTTTGTAAATATCAGGAACTTCTGGGCAAAACTGCAATTTCCTCATTCTTCATTAAACCGTCGTTTGGCCCAACTCGCATGTGCAATGATCGATGCCAATGGTGTGACGATCGTTGCAGCTCTGGAATATTGACAGTGAAGTTTATCTCTCGGCCAAATACTCTAATTAGCTCCAGAAAGTGCCATAATCACAAAATATGCTCCAAATGTGCTTGTACCTAATAAACACCTGAAAAGACTCTAAAACATAGTAAAAGACTCGATAAATGACACATATACCATGGTTAAAAACCCTAAAATCCATGGTATATCAACTCCCCCACACTTAGCCTTTGCTTGTTGATATACCATGGATTTTACCAGTTTTAACCATGGTATATGCCTTATTTATCGAGTCTTATGTTATGTTTTGGAGTCTTTTTAGTATGTTTACAGGTTTAGACACATTTGGAGCAGAAGTGGAGATTTTGGAGCTGTTTGGTGTATTTTGGAGATTTGGTCCGAGAGACAGAGTTCACTGTCCAGTTTTGAAGACTGCGTCGATCGTTGCACACCTGCATCGATCGTTGCATATGCGAATGGGCCAGACTCGCCGATTTAATGAAGAATGCTGATTTTGCAGAAAAGCCCAGATATTTACACAGAAGCCCAAAACGTGTTTTAGCTATTATATAAGGGTTTTAAGCCATTGTTTGGGCGACGCTTTTCATTAAGTCTTATTTTATTTCAGAGAGAGTTAGGGGCTGATCCTGCTCTCGAGAGAGAGAGGATTTTGAACCCCAGTTCTTTGTTTTATTTTATGATATTTGGTTTTCTATTCAAGATGTTTTCTGTTTCGATGATTATGTCTGAGTAGATTACCTGTTAGGTTGAAGGATTCTCATTAGGGATTTTATGGAACTATAGTTAAATAAATCTGTAGGGATTCATATCTGCTAGTTCTTTGTTTAGGTTGTTCTTAATGCTTAATCTGAACTGGCCACTTAGATTATGATGTTAGGTTGATTAATGCAGCGGAAGTTGGTTAATTTAGCTAGAAAGAACCTAGATAAGCAATTTAACTTCTCGCAAACGAAAGTTTGGTTTAATTAGATTGTGAACATATCAAACTTGGAATTAAAGCTGGTTTAATCTGTTAGTTCTCGCAAACGAAAGTTTGGTTTGCTGCACTTAGACTTAGAGAATTCTCGCAAAGGAATTTGGTTAATTCTATATCTGTGTTTGAGTTCTAGAACAGTTTCTGATTGAATTTCGACTGATTGATTGCTTGTGTTCCTGATTTCCTGAGAACTCCTGAAACCTAACGCTTTGCCTCCTTGCTCACAAACTCGCCTGCTATTGATTTACTTTTCTGCTCTGCTTTTAGTTTAATCATCTTTGCTTTCTCCTAGTTTAATCACTTCTGTTTTTATCTATCGTTGACCAGAGTCCCTGTGGATTTCGATACCCTAAGTACTACAACTACATCACTGTGCACTTGCAGTTAGAATAGGGATAAATCTTGACCTATCACTTGTCCTCAAGCAAAACAAAGAACTAAATGTAGTCAAGAGGTTTAAAAACTTTCAGAAACTCTTTTTGTCATAGAAGCAACAACACTCAGATTCCCCTTAGTAAACCACTGCAAGAATCAACCACAGAATATCAAGACCAACATGTACTTCCCCCACACTTAGCAACTGTCCTAAGTAAACTCCACAATCACATTCAAGCGTTCAAATTCTCCCTACTGACTTCTGCAAGTATTTAAGTGCGGTCTCACCTAAGGAGTATCGATCAAAGGGCACATGGATTCTTACCTTATCAGCTATAGACCACCATACTATCTTTCTCTAGTCCCTTTCTTCTCTTTCCCTTCCTTAACAACTGATTTTTCCCACATTGGGTATCATTTTATTTTTTTATCATTGTTCTTCCCGTTATGGGGTGTACTTTGGACACATTCCATGGATCGCACAGGAGATAATAGGGGTCTCTACCACTCCTGTGACCACTTCGGAGTTACTAACTCATCCTCAGTTTATTATCTTTTTTTTTTTTATAGAAGGGGAGAAGGGAACTAAATAGGATAGGTTGACAGGCTGTGTCAGAACTAACAAGGGAATCCGACACAAAGTATACCAAGCCCTTAAGTGAGAAATCTAAGTCAGTATTAAGGTTGAAGTCAGTAAAAGGATCCTTTGATACCTGAAGTGATGTGGGTGTTCCCAGTAGGTTGATCTGTGTCTGGGTTTTCTAATGGTCAGAGATAGATCCTGCAACTTCATCCCAATGGTTACTTAAGTTCCTGCAAGTCTTGTAAATCTTCTAAAAAATTCATAGTTTCTTACTTAAACAATTTTGACTCAATAAAACAAATTTTTTGAAAAATGGACTGACTCTTAAGAAAACAGAAAGATAACCGTCAGTAGCACCTCCCCCACACTTAAGACACACTGTCCCCAGTAGTGTCAAGCGAAGGATCGGTAAAAAGAAATAAAAATTGTTAATGGATGTTTGAGTTCTGTCGTATTTTACCTCTGTCGCTCAAGCACCGATCGTTACACTAAGTGCATCGATCGTTGCTATGCGATTTTTATTGGGAGTCGATCGTTGCTCATGACTGCAACGATCGCTGTAATGCGTATATCAGATCAGTCAGCAAGTTAGCAGGTTAGTCCGTTGGAATCTATCAAATTTCGAATCCTGCAAGCTGGAAACACTGAAAACAGAGTAAAATCGAAGCAAATAGCGTAGCATATCAAACATATCATCCAAAAACATCAGCATCCTAAAAATCAAAAGGAAAAAGTGCAAAGAAAAATAAGAAAAAGATAAAATAGTACAGAACCGAATGTCTGAAAATGGAGATCAATCTCACTCGGTCTCATCATCTATCCCACCATTTCGCTCATCGTCACTTGCTGCCTCAGCTACGCGATCAGTACCACTGGAATCCTCAGGAGAACGCTGTCTCCGTCGACTGGCAGGAACGGGCTGATGAACCTGTGGCTCTCTCCTGCAAGTGCAGCCGCGCAAGAAATCCCAAATGGTCTTAAACATACCTTCCTGACGCTCTCTCCAATCACCCTCAGACATCTCACGCACAGGCATAGACGGGGCTGGATATGGACCGATGTCTTGTGTAGCAGGGGCAGCAGCAGGTGCAGAGAAAGATGACGCTCTCGTAGAAGGCTCTCCCAGCGGATGAGCCATAGTAGGCACTGCGCGTCGAGCTCTGGCAGGAGGGCGGAAGCTCAAAGCATCAATCGTATCAATCTGAGTCAACCTAGCAGCAGGAAGATCAATGCCATACTGTGTATCCTCGGGGTCGAAGTAAACCCATACTCGCCCCTCCTTCAGCCACCTAGCACTCTGCAAGTGACTGAGATCCAGGAACTCTCTCTCAGTGATGCACTCTGTATCCTCCATAGGGATCCTGCAGTGTCTGAAAATAGGAGTAAGAAGACTCCCTACTGTCTCTTTGCGCACGCCGTCATATGGCTTCTTCTGCAGCTCGCAAAGATGATGAGCAAATACAGCTCCCAGGTTGACTCTCTCAGCTGGGTTTCTCACATCGGTACCCCTGAACTGCTCCCTCAGTCCTCTGAATAGTATCTCCAACTCATTCTTGCGCATCTTTTTGGCCTCATGCTTGCACAATAGAGTGCGTTCCAAGATACGCAAGATATACCTGAGAGCCGGATGCCTGACCTGAATCACAGGTGTAGTCCGTGAGTGATACCGTCCACCACCAATGTACTCCCAGAACTGCCGAGCCTCTACTGGTTCCCATGGAAGGGACATATCGGTGCGTGGCTGCTCAGTGCTAAACCCATAGATCCTACAGATATCAAGAAGGGGTACTCGATACCTGGCGCCAAGACACATGAAAGTAAAAGTGCCTCCTTGAGCACTCCTGCTGTCCGGGTTTGGGTAGACAACCCTACATGTGGCAAGCAACTGTCTCACCAACTCTGGGTATAGATCGTAAGGCTGCATTAGCATTGTCCCCAGACCAATGCCTCTGCACAGCTCCATAACCTGCTTGTCTATGCCGAGACTCAGACAGGTCGAGTAATCCGCAAACTTGGTTGGCGCTAGCTTCATGCCACACCAACCGTTATACAATAATGTATCGTACTCGTCCCAGTACTAGTGTAGCGGCCTCTCTGTGAAATCAGTCGTAGTGAGCAGCTTTTTAATAGCCATCCCCCAGTTGCGATCCGTCTGAATCCGAAGGTTCTCTGCCCTCGGCCATGGTGGTCCAATGGTTGCATGAACCAACTGATATGGCTCTGGAGGATCAGAATCTCTGTGTAACCATTCCGGCGGTGGAATGTACTGTCGTGAGGCGCTTCCGGCGGTTGCTCTGCGCTTGCGGGGTTGATTCTGAGTTGCCATCTGCAAAACAGAAATTTAAATAAATCAGTCACGGCAAACTCTCTGTGAAATCGTCGTGCAACGACCGTTGCACTAAGGTAGCGATCGTTGCAAGGCGATTTCGTATAATCGAACATTTCCCCAGAATCGCAGAGCAATGACCGTTGCACAAGTGCAACGATCAGTGCAAAGCGATTCTGGCCGCAATCAACATTCAACAAAATCGTTCTAAATTCGTGCTATCAACCACAAAATCGACAACTATCCATAGCTAAGCAACCTAAATCATATTCATTTTAGCATGCATTCATCAATTTCAATCCAAAATTCCCAATTTCTAAAACCCTAATAGTTGAATCCGAAAATCATCAAAATAGAAGTACATTACCTTGATTTCGTGAGATATGGGTTGGAGAAATAGAACGAGAGTGTAAAAATAAGAGAATAGTGCTTGGAAACAAGAAATTTGATGAAGAAATGATAGTTTAAGTGTGGTGAGGCTCTCGGTGTATCGGCGGCGAGAAAATGGAGAAGAAAGAGAAGAAAAAGGGTTTAAGGCAACTTACCTTGGCCGTGGGTGCAACGATCGTTGCATAGCAGCAACGATCGATGCTGGTTGAACCAGATCGATTCCGGTTTAGCTCGAAATACCTTAATTTCCGATTTAAACCAATTGCAACGACCGTTGCACATGTAGGCAACGATCGTCACACATCTCCAGACTTGTGTTCTGTATCTAAAAACTAACAAAAACAAATAAAAAACGTGAAATCCTAAGAAAAACACCAAAAATGAAAAGGAAAAACAAATAAACCTAACAGTGGGTTGCCTCCCACTCAGCGCTTGTTTTAAGTCATCAGCTTGACTTTTGGAAAGAGGTCAGACTCATGGAGGTTTCAACAGAGACTTTGAGTGTCTCTGTGAATGCCTTATCATCCATGGTAGTGTGTAAGCAGTAGCAGCATGATGTCGTTCAAGGAACGTAGGAAGAAATGTAGGGTGGGATCGATACTTGGGTGTTTTAATGCTTTTTCCTGCATTCAAAACAGTCGAGTCATGAGGTTTAAACTTAGAGGATTTATGCTTTACCTTTGGCAGAGAACTGATGTTCGGAGTTTTCTGCTTATGAGTAGCCTTAGGCTTTGAAGATGTTAGAGTAGACTCCTGCGGAACCACCATCTTCTTGTCAACCACTACTGTGCACTGAACAACATCTTTAGACCTTACAGGAGCTTTCGGGAATGGTATTAGAGGTTTGTAGATTCTTTTCTTAGCAACTCCATGAGGTATAAGTGAAACTGGTTCTTTACGGGATGCAACGATCGGTGCGTATGGTGCAACGATCGACACGGATGTCTCAGCTCGAGTTTCAACTACAGTCTCGGGTCCATCAGCTTCCTGGTCTAATCCAGCAATCTCAAACTCAAATTTCTCCTCTTGACTTGGTCCAGTATCAGTCTGAATTATCCAAGCCAAAAGATCCATGTCAATCTCTGTTGAGTCAGGTCCGTCGAAGCTCTCAAACTCAGGGAACTCAATATCAGACTCCCTTCTGTTTTCCACAAATTCCATAGCTTTAACTGCTAGATATGGTCCATGATCCATCCTGTGGTCAACCTGAATAGGAATGTTAACGACATGGGCTTCCTGAATATCCTTCCTTGTGGTGGAACTTGAAATCTGATCCATCTGTGTATCTAGCAACTTCATATGAGTGTTCAAGGACTCAAATTTCTCATTCAGATTAGTGTACAAGCTCTCAAGCTTCGAGCTGAAAGACGCTGTGGTCTGTTGTTGTTCTGCAAGGGACTGCTCCATCATGATCTCTAATCTGCTCCTCTGTGCAGGTACAGGAGATGCTGGGCAGGATGCATAACCATAATCTCTCGATCCTTGAGCATGCCTAGACCTTTGTCTCTGCTGATGTCCAAATGTATGTTCATAAAAATCAGCTCCAGCCATGAAGTTTACCTCTGTAGATCCTTCAGTTCCTGCATCTGCTCGGAACCGTCTCTCCCTTAGTAGGACGTTGTGGATATCATCTATCTTATTTCTCATCTCAGCTACCTGCCTAACCAATACATGGTAATCTGGCAAGATGGGGTTTCCCTCCCCATCTAGTTTCTGACCTTTTGCGTTGCATATGTGACCCTCTTGGTCTCGTAAAACGCCGTTTTCACCGCGAATCAGAATCACAGGTTCCATAGAGTGAAACCTATTGAACGTCTCAGATCTCGGCATCGCTGTTCTCGCCTTGTGTCGATCGATGCAAGGTAGGCAACGATCGATGCAATGCGAATCCCTGCAATCCCGAAAATCAAAAACGTGAGTAAACAAGAAAATTAAAAAGAATGCTTAGTCTAAATCCTAGTACTGAATCTATTGGTGAACTCAAAGAGTCCCCGACAACGGCGCCAAAAACTTGATAGGTGTATAGTTTTATCCATATTCTACTGCAAGTGCACAGTTAATGCAATCGTAGTATATAAGGTATCGAATCCCACAAGGACTCTCAGTCACACAATAGATTATTAGTAGTTCAGATTAAATTAAGCGAAGCAGGTGTGAAAACAGTAAACAAAATAGCAAGCAAATCAAGTGAGTTTGTAAGCAAGAAGGCAGAGCGTTAGGTTTCCGGAGTTCTCAGGAAATCAGGAACGCAAGTAATCAATCAATCAGGATCTAATCAATAACTGTCCTAGAACTCAAACACGGATATAGAACTAACCAAATTCCTTTGCGATAATTCTCTAAGTCTAAGTGCAGCAAACCAAACTTTCGTTTGCGAGAACTAACAGATTAAACCAGCTTTAATTCCAAGTTTGATATGTTCACAATTAACCTAAACCAAACTTTCGTTTGCGAGAAGTTTAATTGCTTATCTAGGTTCTTTCTAGCTAAATTAACCAACTTCCGCTGCATCAAATTAAGCATTAAGAACAACTTAGATAAAGAACTAGCAGATATGAATCTCTACAGATTAATTAAACTATAGTTCCATGAAATCCCTAATGAGATTCCTTCAACCTAACAGGTAAACTACTCAGACATGTTCATCGACACAGAAAATATCATAAGTAGAAAACCAAATATCATATAATCAAATAAGAACTGGGGTTCAAAATCAAGTCTCTTTCGAGATCAGGATCAGCCCCTCAACTCTCTCTGAGTAAAACTTAACGTAAGAAAAGCTTGTAAAAGCGTAGCCTAACAAGTGGCTGAAAAACCTATTTATAATCCTAAAACACGTTTTGGGTCACTTTGTAAATATCAGGAACTTCTGGGCAAAACTGCAATTTCCTTATTCTTCATTAAACCGTCGTTTGGCCCAACTCGCATGTGCAACGATCGATGCCAATGGTGTGACGATCGTTGCGGCTCTGGAATATTGACAGTGAAGTCTATCTCTCGGCCAAATACTCTAATTAGCTCCAGAAAGTGCCATAATCACCAAATATGCTCCAAATGTGCTTGTACCTAATAAACACCTGAAAAGACTCTAAAACATAGTAAAAGACTCGATAAATGACACATATACCATGGTTAAAAACCCTAAAATCCATGGTATATCAGCATATGTAAAAAGTCTATACGATTTTTAACTTGTAGCATCGGTGTCGATTGGCACCCATCATCAGGGTCGGTTGACACCAGGGAAAATTTTCGAGGTTTTGAGTGTTTACGGAGCAAAATCGACTGAAATCGACACAAAAATCTAAGTTTCGACCATCATTGTTGATGGGTGGGTGTCTGTCAACACAAGAAATCCCATGGAAAAAAATTCGAGTTTTTACAGAGAGAAATCGACCAGGGTCGATATATGAAATTTAGTGTCGACCCTGGAGGCCAGTATCGATCGACAACTATCAAAATCAAAGCCTTATTTGCTTATTTTGAAGCAAGTGTCGACCATTCCAACTCCAGTGTCGGTCGACACCAAATCAGATCGTGTAAAAGAGCCTAGGAAATCACCAGAACATGTTTACAAACCCAAGATACCATTCTCTAAGTGTCCTAAGAAGTCTTAACAGGACCTGGAAAAAACCAGATGCAAGGCAATAATAGATAAGATGCTTATTGAGATTCCACTTGTTGATTCTTTGAGGATGATCCCTTGTCTGAGGAGTTTTACGAAGAAGATCAATCCAAGGATGGAGATCTAAAAGAAGGGGTGGTGATGATCTCCAAGAAAGTAAGTGTTGTGTTACATAACATAATTCCAGAGAAACTACCAGACCCATGATTCTTTGTGCTAGATTGTTCCAGCTTTATTTATATCTTCACTCATTCTCTGTGTGACTTAGGATCTTGTGTGAACCTTATGTCATAGTTTGTGGTTGTAAGGTTGGGCATGCTTGACTTTCAAGAAACAAGGATCTCTTTGATTCTTGTTGATCACTCAAAAAGGATTCTAGAAGAAGTTCTTGAGGACATTCCCAGCAGAGTTGAAGTCTGCTAGATTCCCAAAGACTTTTTGGTGATGAAGTATGATGATGAACCATAGGATCCTCTGATCGTTGGTAGATCTTTCTTGGCTACAGCTTGAGAAATGATTGAAGTGAGGCCCCATATGAGTGATCTCCACCTGGGAGATAAGCCTCTACACTTCAAGATGGACAAGCTGCGGAGATCCACCATAGATTGTCAAACTTTCAGAGTTGAGGTAGAACCAGAAGTTCAGATTGATGAGGACACATTGTTTTATTGTGGAGAAGCAGAGATGGTAGTTCAACCTGAGTTGACTAAGACATATCCATTACCTGCAACTGCTCCAAAGCATAAATTTGAAAACATCACACTTCCACCAAAGCAAAGGTATGTATCCTCTAAACATTCACCTCTTCACCAAATTGATGTGAATGTAGGGAAACTTTCTATCCCACCCAAGCTTCGCTACCACCCTGGTTCTCTTCCCACATTCCCTAATAAATCTGATGCTCATACTGCCTACACACCACCATAGATGATGAGAGTTTCGCAGAGGCACTCTTTGCCTTTGTTGAATACTGTACGAGAGTAATCTCCTGACAAAGACAAGCTAATAACTGAAAACAAGCACTTGGTAGAAGACAACCCACTGGTGAGTCTGAACTAACTTTTAATTTTGTTTTATTTACTAACTTTGTGTTTTATTTGAGTACAAAAAACAAAGAAACAAGCACGAATGATGATCAGTTTTAGTCGACACCAGTGACGCAGAGACGGACTGTAATCGAGCTTGATCGACACTTGTGGTCGACACATATGATCAATATCAATCGAGAATCTTGGTATCGGTCGACACCGAGTGCGAGGTAAGGTCCCTTTTTCTTCTCTGTTTTGTCTTTGGTTCATTTCGGTTTTGTTTTTCCAACATAAGGCTTGATAACACTGAGGACAATGTTGTTTAAGTCAGGGGGAGGTAGTTATTGACTTTGTTTTCGTTTTTATTACATTCAGTTGTGTTAGTCCGTTTTGAGTTAAATTCTTGTGTATGAAACTATGATTTTTTCGAGGAACAACCACATTTTCATGAACTTAAGTGAGCACTGATTCGAGCTTAATAGGCATCTAAGACTAATGGAAAATCCCACGACTGACCAGCGTGAACCAGTGTTACCTATATCCTCTTGGGTATATGGAGGATCCATTACGGACTTCGCCTATATTTTGACTCGATTCTCTCATCTTGGGGCTTGAAATACACTGGATATGATTCCTCCTTCAATCCTGAAAGAATTGTCTATGTAAGTACGGTTCCCCACATTTTTACAAAAAGATCTAAAGGTTATATGATTCACATAAAATGATACCCAATAGAGAAAAATATGTTTTTGAAGTGAGAAAAGAGAGAGGAAAGGAATCATAAGTAAGACAGTATGTGTGATCAAGTTCTAACTAAGTAAGAGTCTATGTTTCCTTTGATCGATATTCCCCAATGAGACTGCACTTAATCTTAAAAGGCCACTATGGTGAATTTAGATTTCTCTCATGGATATGTTGAGTTGTTTGGGAAATTTGCTAAGTCTGGGGTAAGTCAGGTAAGTTTTTCATGTGGCTTACTATGGTGATTACTGATGTTGTGTTTCAAGTTTTGCTTTTCTGTTTGCTTCAGGGAAGGAAAAGCTAAGTCTATGGAATTGATATATCATGGTTTAAGGGTTTTAACCATGATATAGGTCTTGTATATAGAGTTTTTATGTGTTTTGGAATTTTTTTAGATTCTTTGCAGGTCTAGTTACATTTGGAGTTTAATTGGAGATTCTTGGAGCTTCTGGAGCAATTCTGCAGTAGATATGAATTTCATGAAGCTCACTGGCTACGTCCACACCTAGTGTCGCTCAACACCACAACTGGTGTCAACCCAGTCACACACAGAATTGGGCGCAAATTTTTTAGAGATTTTGAAAATCTGCACTTTTGCCCAAGAGTTTTTCTTATTTGTAAAAAGACCCATTCACGAATTAAGACTATAATTAATTTTTTCCAGCCATTGTTTAGGCTACGCTTTATTTAATTTCCAGAGAGCTTTTGGGGCAGATCTGATACTCCAAGAGAGAGGATTTCGAACCCCTTTTGTTTCTTATTGATTTCTCTAATGAAAATTCATTCATCATTTTGTGTCTCATTGATTATGTCTGAGTAATTTGCTAGTCAGGTTTAGGGTTTCTTAGGGATTTCAGGGATTGCTAGGTTGATTGATTAGTTTAAGATTCTGGAACTCTAGTTCTTCATCTAGGCTGTTCATACTGCTTGATCTGAATTATCTACTTATATCATTGATCATAGGTTGATTCGCGCAACGATATTTGGTTAATTAGCTAGAAATAATCTGGTTGAGCAATTTATCTATTCGCAAAGGAATTTGGTTTAGGGAAATTGTGAACAAATCGAACCTGAAGTAAATGCATTTTTATAATTTAGAACTCGCAAAGAAATTTGATTTTTTTGGTTGTTAGACATAAATAGTTTTTGCAGCGACAATTGTTTCAATTTTTTTGAGTTTCGAGTTCTAGGATTTAACAGAATCTTGACTAGTTGATTAGCTTGCATTTCTGACTTCCAGGGAACTTCGTGAGCCTAGCGTTTCCTCCTTCTTGTTTACACACTCTCGATTTAATTCTTAATTTCTTTCATTACATTCATATCTACTTAATTCAAACGATAAATCTATTTCGTACTCTTAAGATCCTTTGTTCGATACCATATATACTACATCTGATTTGATGTGAACTTGCAATTAAATCTAATAGATTAAACTTAGACCTATCATAAATACATGTAATATGGAAAAGATCTCGTAAGAAGAATAGCTCCAACGATATCGACATCTTCAGAAGCAAAAATGACTTAGTACAGAAAAACTCATGGCTAGAGATCTAAATCCCTAAAAACTACTTAAAAGATAATAAAACTAGAAAACTTTAGAAGTGATTGTGTTGGTGATGATTTTAGATGAGAGGGGTGAATGTTCTTATATAGGTGCTTGAGAGGAGGGGTCTCTCCTCTTATTTTCGATGTGGGACACATCTCCCTCCTTTTAGTAGGCTTAAGTTCACAAAAACGGCTTGAAAGGTGGGTCCAAGTCGGTGAAATTTGTAGATCATTTAGACATGGCTTCGACCCTCCTGGTCGTGGCCAACATGCCTTTCACCGCGAGTTGGAAGGCAGAGGTCATGGCCAGGGGACAGTTCTGCTGATCATTAAGCCATCTTTCTCCTGATGGTTCTTGCGATCTAACAGTTGGATTCCTCTGAAACAAGTTGATATGTGTTGGTGGTTGATCCATCTATCTTGTGTCCAAATTTGATCTTGATCTAACGGTGAGAAGCCCTCCATTTGGTGTGGAACTTATGACGGAAAGTATCAGTATCAAAATGTGGATTTTCTGCTTGTTTGGCCCTCTTTTTCTGAAAAGTCACATAAAACTACAAATGTTAGAAATAACTTGAAAACCATTAGATAACATGTTAGAACACCATAAAAGGTATATAAATTATAGCTAAAACGATGTAAAACGATTATATCATAAAACTATGAGGTTTCCATCCCCATCAAAGATTTTCCCATGTGCATTGCAAATGTGACCCTCTAGGTCTTGTAGATCATCAGCTTCATTGCGAGTGAGAATCACATGATTCACCATATTTGCTGGCTTCTTATCGTGGTGGTTCTTGCGCTTTAACTTTGGTAGCTTCTGATTACTGAGATAAACTAGTTGATGATCCTTTTTTCTCTTGGTTGTGCGATTAAGCATTCACCTGAAACATCAAAGAAGAGAGAAGAAACGCGTAAATAACAAAGAAAAATAAAACGTCTAGTCGAAACTCTACTACTAAAATCTATTGGCACTCAGAAAGGCCCAGAGCAACGACGCCAAAAACTTTATAGGCTAAATTTTTATCCCTAAGATCTAACTGCAATTGCACAAAAAATCAATTGTAGTATTTAAGGTATCTAACAAAGGATCTCAAGAAGACGATATGATTGTAATGAAAGCGATGAAGCAGTAAATCAAGAGTGTGTAAACAAGAAGGAGAAAACGCTAGGCTCAGGGTATTCTCAGGAAATCAGAAATGCAAGTCAATCAATCAGTCATGATTCTGTTATGTCCTAGAATTCGAAACACAAAGATAAAGTGAACCAGTTGTCGCTGCGAAAACTATCTATATCTAAAAACCTAGAAAACCTAATTTATTTGCGAGTTCTAAATTCTAAACATGCATTTATATGAGGTTTGATCTATTCACAATTTCCTAAACCAAATTTCTTCGCGATTAGATAAATTTCTCACCTAAGTTCCTTCTAGTTAATTAACCAACCGTCGTTGCGGAAATCAACCTATGGTCAATAATCTGGGTAGCTAATTTAGATCAAGAAATAAGAACAACCTTGATGAAGAAATAGATTTCCAGAGTCCTTAACTAATCAATCAACTTAGCAAACCATGAAATCCCTAATGAGAAACCCCGAACCTAACTAGAAAAATACTCAGACATGATCAATGAAACAAGATTCATATAATAACTTTATTGCATAAGAGAAATCATTAAGAAACAAAAGGGTTTGAAACCTCTTTCTGAGAGTATCAGATCACCCCAAAAGCTCTCTGGAAAATAAAATAAGCATGACCTAAATAATGGTTGGAAAACCTAATATAAAGTCATAAACGCGATTTGGAAACGTGTTCCATATATCCTACATAGTGGAGTCCATAGAGCAGGACGTTTCTGAACGTGTTTCATATATATCTAAGCTTTGATAAGCTGGTTTTTTCGCACCCATTTCACAAAATCAGGATTGCTTGTCTCTGTTATTTTTTCTCTATTACGCACCAAGATAGTATGAGGAGGTTGAAGCTGAGTTCCAATAACAAGACCAAGCAATATTTGGCTTGAAAAAAATTGTTCAAACTGGAGTTTCCACAAGAAATTGTTATCATTTTTGAGATTAGAGTTACAACTTGGTTTATGGTGAGAGTAAATGGTGAAAGAGGGTCATGGTTACCTTCTATGACTTTGGTACTATATAAGCATAAAGAAAGGATTAAAAAAGACAATAGGAATCACTGAATAATGCAACTTTATTTCTTAAAGAAATCATTTACAAGAGTGTTAGCTTTATATGAAAGAACTTGGTCAAGCTTTGGTCAAGCATTGTGCCAAGCGATTACAACTTGATCAATATCATTGTGCCAATTCATCAAATATGTTCTTGACGGTTTGCTTGTGTAGGAGGGTGTGAGGAAATTGATAATTTCCATGCAACGATATTTGTATTCTTCTACTTATTTTGTCTTCATTGCTTTTGATTATGTTGCAGGTTTGCTTGGATGGGCTTTGGACTGGAGATGGGCTTCATTAATGGTTAAGGTTTCAAGAGGCCTTGTGTTAATAACTATCAATTAGCTCACTCACCAAATTTTATAATGGGGTTAAAACGTTTTGATTGGTCAAATAAAAGTGGTTATAGGACGCCCTAAAAAGAGTGGCTAGATAATTTTATGTTTAAGGACTATGTTGCATGGAAACTCCGTCTGAGAACCGTTTCTCTTTTCGAAAACGTTTTGGAAACAGCAAAGCGACGGAAACGCGTGGAAACGAAATGGAAACGCGTTTTTTAAAAATTATGATTTGGAAACGTGATGGAAACGGATATCCATTTTTGGAAACGCGACGGAAACGATGTATCCGTTTTTGGAAACATCATTTCTTTTCTTTTTTTGGAAATTCTATTTTCTATTTTAATTGTTAATAGTTTAAAATGTAAGGGTTTAACTGATAATTTATAATTTGTTTAGAAAAAAACGGTCACTATTAAAAGGAATATGAAAAGCTTTGCATAAATCATATTCATACCCTAAAAAACTATCAGAAAACCGCAGAGAAGAAGACGAATTTACCACTTACCATGTATTTTCTCATATTAAGGTTGATAGTTTCAAAATTATGTCAAAATGATTCATGTTAGTTTGTATTTATAGATTTTTTTTGTTCCAAATTCTATTTATTTTTTAAATATGGTTGGACTAATGTTGTTTCAAATATTATGTTGAACTTTTTTTATGGTTGGTGTTCATTATATTCTTATTATTCTTATAAATATATGTACAAATGTTTCCAAAACGTTTTGCTTCCTACTTTTTTCTAAAAATCCGTTTTCGCGTTTCCAGACATTTCGCTTCCGCGTACCTGTTCCCGTTTCCATGCAACGTAGTTTAAGGATATTGGTTCTTTGCCTGGATTTACATGGCAATTTCTCCTTAAATGAAAACTATAAACCTGGATATTCTGATATTCGGTTCAGTTTTGATAGTTCGCGTAAATGGATTAGGATCAATATAGGAACTCGGATCATGTTTGGGTAGTACTTAAATCTACAAATTGGCAAAGAAGCTAAATATTTTTGGATTTGGTTTGATTTGGGTTCGGTTCAGTTACTTATATCTAAATTACCGAAATACAAAATGGTTCAATTTTGAAAAAAAAATTGTTTAAAATTGATAGATGTAATCAATGACATTCAAATATATTGGTTATTTGGTATATTTTTGGATATTTTGGTGCAAACATAACTATGTTTTTGTAGTTTACAGTTTATTGGATATTTTGATTTTCTAAGTCAAATATAATTAATATTTTTAGGTGTATAATTGTATTTTTTATATCCCAAATATCTATTCAATTTTTAGTTTGGTTTCGATTTGATTTGTGTATTTGAAATCTTTTTTTTTTAAAGAACCATTCAAAGACTTATAACTATAATGTCCTCCTACTTTGGTTCCGGATAATTTACTCAGGTCTAAGAACTACTATACAACAATTACTACTTGATTTTCAATTCAGATGTTATCTCACTAATTTCAGTCAACAGTCATTAACCTCAGTACGTATTAATTTTGACTTGACACAACTTGTATTACGTTGGTATAAAACTAAGCATCAAATACTCTTAAGTAAAGTGGAAATGCATTGCACCAAATCAAGATGCCCTGATTCTGCCAGACTAAAAAGTTATGAGTGGAAAAAAAAACCTGCAAAAGCAAAACGAATTAATACTCACAACTCATAACGACTTTTCCTCAATAAGTCTAATCATACGATTAACCCCCATAAAAAGGAACCAGAAGGATTTGTCTCATCAAAGGTGTCTATCACCAAAGATTCACACACGAATCCAATTCCTATGCGCCATTTGTGTGGTTTCGCTCTTAACCAAAGTTTGCACCGAGAAAAGAAGCATCTTTACGTACCGTTTTTTTTTCCGACAGGTAAAATCGAAGTTGCATATTTAATAGTTCTTTCAAAGCCACCAGTGTTTTTTTAGTAGTTATCATGAAGCAATCGTGCACTAAGTAGTGCACTACGCAGCAACGAAATGTAATCGTTAATATAATGTGAACTTCCACATGAGAAAAATCATAAAATAACACAAAACATACTTTATTATAAATATAATATCAAGAAAAATAATTCACATTTTTAGCATTATTTGAATTAAAAAGTATTTATAATATTATATAATTTAAGGTTTAAGATTTATTTTTTAGGGTTTAGGGTTTATTATTTAGGGTTTAAGGTTTATTATTTAGAGTTTAGAGTTTAGGGTTTAAGATTTAAGGTTAAAATTAATTTAGTCTTTATTCTTTAAAAAATACTATTTTGGTAATTCTTACTCTTTGTTACTATATTTATGACATTGCATGTTTTTGTGCTATTTTTGTGATTTGTTCATTCCACATAGTATAAAAGTTTGATGATAATAATGACGACAATTTTTTAGCCTAAATAAATTAAAAAATAAAAAAAATAATGGACGACAATTCAATTTCATTTGTTCTTGTTGTGCTTCTATGGCGCGACACAGAATTGGATCGAATTTTGTTTAGTAAAGTAATTATGGAGAATGAGTTTTCAATAGCTTCAGAAGTTTTCACTCAAATGCATGAGTAAGATAATATCTTCTCTATGATCAAAAGTTTCGTGTCATAACAATTGTCAAGGCCCAATTCCTGGCCCAAGGGAATTAGAAGGTGATTTGGGTCAAGGGTCTATAGTCCATTCTAAAATTTAGGTATTTTTTCATTCTTCTATAAAAAAGAGTTATTGGAGAAAAACATAAAAGGAGATCGGAAACAAAGCTTTGCTCGAAATTGAAACTGACAACGACCAGGGACCCTAGCCGCTGCCTAGAAGCATCCTCTCCTGATTGTCAAGAGCCGCTACCATCCACCGACGACCGTTCGGAGCCGCCGCTGTTCGGTGGAGATTTTTGCCGGCCATCGTCCAATTTTCGCCATTGAAGTCGCATCTTGAGCCGTCGTGATTTGTTTGAGTGCCATCTTCTTCATTTTTCTTGAGATTAAGGCAAGATATCGAGCCAACTTCTCCTCTTTTTCTTCTTCACTCGCGGATGTAGCCTCTCTTGTGGATAGAGCTGAGATCAGGAACCTTTTTCTCAGATCCAGACCATGAATCTCTCTCTCTCTCTCTCTCTCTCTCTCTCTCTCTCTCTCTCTCTCTCTCTCTCTCTCTCTCTCTCTCTCTCTCTCTCTCTCTCTCTCTCTCTCTCTCTCTCTCTCTCTCTCTCTCTCTCTCTCTCTCTCTCTCTCTCTCTCTCCAGATCTACCGTCTACCGTCGATTTAAGGCTAAGATGAGGACTGGTTGTGGGATTCTTCTACTTCTCTCTCAATTTTAGGACATGAGTCCTTTGTTAATCCATCTTAGGATATAGAATTTTTTAGATTTAGTTGTTAATTATGTTGGTGTGAAAGAAAACACCTAGAAACGTAGATTATCGCTAAACTGAAAACAGTTGATTGTTGTGTGCCAAATAGTTGTGATAAGATCCAAGTGAAAGGATATTGTGTGTTAGGGCACGTGGGAAGCTGATGTGTGTATCCGGTAATGTGTCCTTCATCGACAAGAGCAAGACAAACCCTTACATAAATTCCAATTTGGCATAGTGATGTGCAGTGTGTGTGCTGATATATCATGGTTTTTACGGATTTTAAGCCATGATATACGTCTTATCTAGAGTCTTTAAGTTGTTTTGGAGTCTTTTGAGCCCTTTCCAGATTATGGCACGTTTGGAGCTTAACTGAAGATTTTGGGAGCTTTTTGAGTAATTTTGAAGCATATATGGATTTCCCAAAGATTATTGGATGTGTTTGCATCTGGTGTCGGTCGACACCACAAGAGGACAAAAATCATGCACGTGAAATTAGTGATTTTAGAGATTTGCAAGTTTACCCATAAATTTTTAATATTTACAAGAAGACCCAAATAATGTTTTAGCTATTAATTAGGTTTTACACCCATTGTTTAGGCTACACTTTTCATACTTTGAGTTTTAAAGAGATTGAAGCTTTTGGGGATGATCTTATATCTCGACATGGAAGATTTTGAACCTTTGTTTCTTTCACTCTTTTATTCTATTGAGTTTTCTATTCATCATGTCTTTTTATGATTGCCATGTCTGAGTAGTTTACCTGTTAGGTATAGGGATTCTCAATAGGAATTTCTTGGAATTACAGGTTGATTGATTGATTGGGATTTATAACTTCTAGTTCTTTGTTTAGGTTGTTCATAATGCTTGATCTGAACTGGCCACTTTGATTATTGATAGTAGGTTGATTAACGCAGCGAGACTTTCTCCTCCTTCTCATGGTTTTCACCAATTCCTTCACCAAGAATCTTATCTCTAAGAATCTCTTTGTTTTGGAGAACAGGTTTAGTGGCATCAACCATTTCTTTGTTCTGTTCCTTGCTAGCATCGCTTAGCATCACGGGAACTATAATTTTGATTATAGAAAATTATATGGCCGGCGGTAAAGGTTGAAAACGTTGGGAATTTGTTTCCGTAAAGCTGTCCTTGTCCCTTTATTTCTCCTTTTCCTTCGGAAATGAATGTTTCACCATGAAAATGTCATCGGGTTTTGATCATCAATTAGAACAGTTGGATAGAACTTCTTTCGGTTAACATTTAGGAATGACACATTTCGGTTTGCATAATCGATGACAGCACCATTAGTAGCAAGGAATGGGAGTCCTAAGATTAGCGGTCTTACCTTATCATGATCCATCTCAAGAATTTGAAAGTCAGTCAAATTATCTTATTGCCAACGAGAAGTTGGAGGTCATTAATATCTCCTTATTTTTGCTTTTGAGACGAATTTTCTATTACCAAGTTCATAGTAGATTAGATTAAGGTTTGAATTTCCAACTTTTCAGAAAATACTTTTGACAAGATGTTAAAATTAGCCCCAAAGTCATACAAACAATCTTTACATTCGATACCAGTAATCAAACAAGTTAAAGTGAAACGGCCATGATCTTTGACCTTTTTAAGTCTTTGAAGAGGTAGACATTTGGGTACCTCGAAAGGTGGAACTCTAGATTCCTCATCTTTCTTCAAAGCTTTTTCATGGAGGGGAACAAAAGTAGGTGTGGTGCTTGGAATAGTTTTGACTTCCTCCTTAGCAGTTGCGGTTGAGATCGCATTACAATACCCTTTCGGGTTTTCTTCTACCTTTCCAGGTAGGACTCCGGCTTGTCTTTTCATAGCCTCAGCAGTTTGACCAACTTACATGTCTAAATTTTTGGTATGGGTATTGAGTATTTCAAATTTCCCATTAAAGTCAATATACATATCGTCTATCCTTGAACTGAAATCCTTCGACATCTTATATTGTTCTCTGATGAGTTGTTACATCATTCTCTCGAGTTTGTTTTCTCTTGAGACGTCAGTGGTTGCTGGTGGAGAAAAAGTTTGCGCGTTGAATGGCGCAAAATGATGGTTATAAGGAGCTCTCGATTAAAATTTATCATTTCCTCCAAATTTTTTGTTTTGGAAATTTTTTGGCTGAGGATAGAATTTATCCCGTTTAGGATTACGATAAGAAATGGTATTCATGTTCTTGAAGTTGTTTTTTAATCCATTGTTGAAGTTTTAGTTTGGACCTTGGGCTCAAACATAGTTGACTTCTTCTTAATGATAGAATGCTCCGTCTTCATCGAATTCTTCCGGGTTGTCAAATTGATAGCTGCACATGAGTTCACCGCTCGGTTTTGTGTCTTCATCAGCTTGACCATCATTTATTTAATTTATTTGATTTATTTACTTTCAGAACTAATAGAAAATCTGGTTCTATCAAAATCATGATAGTTATTGCTATTATTGGAGGAAAGATTCTCAATAAGAGAACGCCCTTGACCATCAGATTTCGTAGTGAAATCACCATTACTCGCAGTGTCTAGGGAAAGATGGAATTTAGCTTGTAAACCCCTATAGAAGGTGTTGAACAAAGTAGCACCAAAGAAGCCAAGGGGGACAGTCGCGTTCATAATCTTTGAATCGCTCTCATGCTTCATAGAAAGATTCAACGGGACATTGCTTAAATCTTTGAATCTTGTTTCTCAACAAGTTCGATTTAGACTTAGTACAGAAATGATTTAGAAATGCATATTTGCATTCATTCCAACAGGTAATAGATCCATCAATCATAGATTTCAATCATCGAAGAGATTTATCAGTAAGTGAGAAAGGGAACAACTTACATTTTAAGTAATCTGGGGGAATTCGGTTAGTGCAGGTGGTAATGCAAAGTTCTTCGAAAAACTCGATGTGCTCCATAGGGTGCTCCGTCGAGTGACCATGAAATTGGTATTGTTTGGCCAAGTTTATGATCCAAGGTTTGATCTCATAGTCGTTCCTATGGGGTATAGGAACTTGAATGACTGATCGATTTTCAAAATGTTGATATGGGATATCAAAATTGGCTATGGTTTGGGGTTGTCTTCTCGGTTGTGGGCGAGCATCGGCATAATTTTTCCTTAAGTTTTGTTCAACAGATAAATCAATATTCTCATTATGAGGAAGATGAATAGTGTTATTTTCACCATCGAGCAATGGTGGTTGGTTTGCAGCTCCAACTTCCTCTCGTTTATTGTTGTGAATTGCTTCACGGTTGTTGTGTCCTTCTGGGTCATCCATCCTAAGTTGTCTTCTAAGCCTTCGGAGTTCTCTCTCGTATCTATCAATCTCTTGTACATGATTCAGAATTTCATAAAGTGTTGTTCTTGTTGTCATGCACCTGAAAGTTATGGAAGGAAATAATAAAAAGAGCGATCGGAAATCAAATAAAAGACTCGGAAGAACCGGAAGTCTAGGAAATAAAACTTAAATCAAGAAATATCTGGTTACAAACCAAGTCCCCGACAATGGCACAAAAAACTTGATGTGTACCAGGTTTTACCCCAAAACCAATTGCAAGTTCACAACAGTCGTGTGTAGTATATTGAGGGACTGAATCCATAGGGAAATGACAAACTCTAGAGTTCTTATTTGGGTCTAATATTTGCTAGACTCTAAGGAATTTTGAGGGTTTTGTCACGTAAATAACCAAGAATGCAGTTGAAGATAAGTAGCGGTTGTAAGCAATAAAAACGCAGTGTTGGGTCGTCGGATATTTCTCAAAGGATCATGGGTTCGACATCTACTTAGAGACTCAGTCTACTTACGGTTCTAGAACTCAAAACACGGAATTATGCCTAACCTATTCTCATAGCAATAAACACACAATCTCTTCAACTCGGCCAGTCAACTCTCGCAGCTAGCCGCGAGGAAGATCATGCATTAATATCTAGTTCATCCACATTCACAGTGTCCTGTAAGTCAACTCTCGCAGCTTACATCACATCTTCTCGATTATCATAGTTCCGGCTAATAGCTGCAATATGTTGGAGTGTTGTCTAGTTGTTATGAACAGTAGGGCATGAGTGCCTCTTGGGAATATTTCTGATCAAAGTTAAGTTGCTTGGCTTGTTGATCTTCTACCTTATATTTACTTGTTGCAGTGTTCTCCCAACTTGATTCATAATCTGTTTTTGGCACCTTTGACAAAGACAAGTGCATTATATATGTATAATCAAGTGATAAGGACATTTTATCGTAAGTTGTATGTGGTTTTGAATTGCAAGGCTTCAGAATCCTTTTCACTACAAGAAATATTTGCATTGATAGCACGAATTTGTAAATTTTGATTATAGAGGGTCAGTTTGGTTGGGGTACTCTATTAAAACATTAAATTAGCACTAAACCGTTATTTCACCAAGCCGGAAACTAGAATTGTGTTATGGAGCCCAAATTCTGCTATGTCGCTATAGGTGCCAAAACTTAGTTAAAAAAAAGACAGATTTTAGCGCCTAAGTTCATTTCTAATTGCTGGAAAAAAAAAACAGAAATATAGCTGCGAAAAAAACACAACACATCTCACTCGATTTCTCCAACATCCCATCTCCACCACGAAACTCGTCGCCTGCGATAATCTCTATCTTCGACGGCCTCTTTCAGTCTTCAATATCTATTTTTCGATATATGTCTTAGATTAGGTTTTCCATCAGCTTCATTCGTCTTCTCCGCCGTTCAAATTAGGGTTCACTCTGTAGCTAGACGAAACTCGAAGGTACGACTTTCACTAATTTCTTCACTACGTTCTCATGTTTACTTCATATTCTTGTCACTGAATTTATATCTGGTTTCAAGAAAGGGATAGCAAAAAGGATCTAGAACGAAGTTAAGCCAGAGAATCATCGTTTTGAGGCCTTTGGTTCTAGAGGTAGGATGCAATGTTCCCCAATTTCAGTTTTCGATTTAAGGTTCCTATAGGGTTAAGATCTGTTTGAACCCTTTTAAATATTGAAATTGGAACCTTAAATACTTTCAATTATTGGTTTTAAGGTGAAGATTTCTTTGGTTGAAAGGGAACTAAACTCACAACATCACTCATTAACGGAGATTTTATAGTGAGTGTCTCATCTACTTAATTATTAGTGTTAAGATTGTTTTAGTACTTGACTGTTGATGTGAATGTAATGTGTTTGTGTATAACTTTGAGTTGTGTTGAATGTGCTTTTTTCCTGTGTGTTTGAGCATGAATTTTATGTGATTGTTATGTCTATGTGAATAATCTGATGTTCTTGTGTGTTTGTTTGACTACTTCTGGTTGTTAGTTTAATAAACCTGTTTAGCCCTTTAATAAGGTTGAATAAAAAATGCTGGAAAAGGAATGGGTTCATCTTCGCAAGTATGAGTATATATATATATATGTAGGTATTGTTTAAGATACTTTCTGATTATCCAAAGCTCAATAAAATGTTCACGTATGAGGAAATACCAAAGGACTTAAGGTGGCATTTTATGAACAAGAGCACCGATGGAAAAAATCGTCACCCGTGGATTTTGTGGCTTGATATCAAATTATTGAAAAGTATCTTTCCTTTTCTAGTGAAGAAAGGAACATCCGGATTGGTCTTTCAACATATGAGTTTAATTCATTCAATATGAAGAATTCTAAGTATAGTTGTTGGCCAGTGTTAGTGGTTAACTACAATATGCTTCCTCACCTATGTATGAAGAAGGAACACATATAATTAAATTACAATAGCTCTCATTAATAATTAATATGGCACAAATAAAATTTATTATAATAACCGTTATTGGAAAAAACGGCTAAACATATGAAATAGCTCTAACTAGTGGCCATTATAAATAATATTACAGTAACTCAAAGAGCTAGTATAAATTTTAAAATAGCCATATAACATTGTCACCACAAAATTTTATTATTGCACAAAAATAGCTACATTAAAATATAAAATGACAATCATTATGAGCTATTATAAAATATACGATAGCAACAAAATATGTGCTATCGTAGATAGAATTGTGATAGGAGGACAAATTAACGCTATCTTATATGGGGGATCTAAGATAGCAGTGGCATAAGAAACATTCATGGAATCCCTATCATAGATACATGATACCGTTTTTATGGTGCTAACAATGCGCATATTTCTTGTAGTGTGTGTCTTGTTTCTTGACTGAAACTAAGATCACCATTGTTGAAGTTTCTTCCTTTTGGTTCCTAGACCTGATTCTCTTTCCCTTGGAAAAGACAAGTGTATCAATCCTGTCATAGAATTAATAAAGACATGCTGGTCTTGAGTAACACTTACCTTAGAGCTTGGTGTTTGAAAAAATCTTGTATTATGTTTTTGATTACCACTTGTTGTTTGGCTCTGGAACTCATGGTCTGGTTCTTCTCTTGGATATTCATGTAGAAGAGATCTCTCATTTCTTCTACCTGTAACATGAATATACATGTTTGATTCATTAATTAAAAATGGGTCTAGACACTTACCGTTTACAATGATGTATTTGTGTCTCTGGTTTTGTCTCCTTATGCAATATGGAATGCATTGTTTCTTGATCTTTCTTCTGGTCCATTACATGATTTATTGCTGGTGGCTCTTCTTCTTTGGATGTATGCTCCTTAGTGTTTGTTTCAACACCTTTTGAAAAAGAAAAGTGCATCATATTTGTGATGGAACAATTAAGGACCAGTTTGTCTAAATTAGAACTTATCTTAGCCTTTGTTTGAACAAGTTCTTCTTCTGGTTTTTCCTTTGGTTTGCACAATTTGTCTTTGCTGAGAATATACTTCTTCTCAAGGGCCTTTGGGACGTCACTCTTTTTGTCTATACATTAGGCAGGCATGTGAATCTGGTTTGGTTGAAAGTCTACTCGTTGGAGCAAGTCTCTTTGACTTTCTGGTTGCACTACACTTCTTGTTTCTTTGGAATGGTTTGAGTCTTTTCTAGGGTATTGAGCTCTGGTTTCTTTTAATTGAAATGTAGAAATACACTTCCTGATCATGGCCCAGTTCAGATTTTCCCAAGTGGTGATTGCTCCTTCTTGAATTTCCACCTTTCATACATTTCTTTCTTCCACCAAGAATATGCATTTCTGGTCATTTTTTTGGTGGCAAAGGCTAGCCTTTCTCTCTTTGGAATGTTGTTGTATGAAAACCAGTCATCCATGTCTCTCTCCCATTCAAGATAATCTTTTGGAAAGGTACTTCCTGCAAATGTATAAATCTGTGGCACAAGATGATCATGGTATTTTTTTGGTTGTTGCATACATGGTTTATGTCTCCTGGTTCTCCTTGAATGATCTGGTGAGTTAATCTCAACATATTTAGCTCATGGGACATCCCCAAATCCATTTTCGTCTTCTTGTTGTGTAGGCTGGGACAGTTCAAGCCGCGATCTCCTATAGCATGAATAGCTTCAAGGAGTCGAGCCAAGTTGATTTGATCAGTTGCTTCTCCCAAGTTGTTATTTCATGCCTTATGCAATTAACCAAACAAATCAAGTTCACAATGAATAATAAAAAATGTGTTTATGGAGAACTGATAGATAAATGACAGGTTATGCAATTTAGACTATGCAAATCAATGTATTAATTACTGATGCAAAACAAGACTTAATAAATGAATCTTAACTGAAGTAGAAACACTCTATATGTTCTTTTATTTGTGGGTAAATGACAAAAAAACGAAATAGAACATAAACAAACTATTTCTTATGGGTTTTCTTATGTAGATGCTGAGGGAAAACAGAACTGAAATCCAATGATTTATAGCTTGATGCAAACAATCAGAACAAATGAATATAATGAATGTAGCAAATTGATTAAACACAAACAAGAAGATTTTTTGGTGTTTTTTTTCTGGAAACAAATTAAACAAAACAAGAACAAAAACACAACTTTTATGGGTTTTTTCTGGGTTTGAAACAAAAACGGAAAAAGAGCTGAAGCAAATTTTTATGGGGTTTCTTATTCTGGGATTAAAAAGAAAACGAAATTCAAAAAAAAAAACATAAACTCTTTATGTGTATTTCAATTTTGTGGAAATCAAATAAGCATGAATTAAATAACATAAACAGAAAGAAGGCAAACTGATTTTTTTATGATTTTCTGGGTTTAATAAGATAACAAAGCAAATAAGCAAACAAATGAAAAGATAGATGATAGGGGTCTAGTTTTATCCTATTCTACTGCAAGTGCACAGTCAAGTGATTGTAGTATATAGGGTATCGAATCCACAGAGACTCCGGTTTCGATAGATCAAGAACTATAGAGATTTAAACTAAGAAGAAAGCAATGTTATGTAAACTAAATAGCAGTGCGGGAAAGTAAACAAGAAGCAAGATTATCGGTTGTGAAAGCCGTTAATTAAGGGCGCTAAGTCTAGGGCGTTCTCAGGAAATCAGACATGAATACAAATCATTCAGTCGGAATCTAATTAAGCACAGTTCTAGAACTCAAATCACGGATATAGAATTTTTCAACTGTCGTTGCGAGAATTCTCTAAGTCTAAGTGCAGCAATCCAAATTCCTTTGCAATTACTAACAGATTAAACCAGCATTAATTCCAAGTTCGATATGTTCACAATTAAACTAAACCAAATTCCTTTGCGAGTAATTTAATTGCTCAACCTAAATAGTTCAGATTCTAAACCACACTTTTGTGTCGTATTTAGCAACCTAAGATCTAGATTCTAATTGATCAAGTTAGAACTAGCTTTAAACGCAATTTAGAGCGAAGAACAAAAAAGTTATGAATCCTTAACTGAATTAAACAAGTCTAGCAAATCATGAAATCCTATGTGAGAAACCCTAAGCCTAACTATGAATCTACTCAGACATAGAAGATGTAAACATAATCAATGAATAATTATATATCATAAAAGAGATTAAAACAAGTAAAGGGGTTCGAAATCTTCTCCAAAATAAAGGTGTAGTACAGGATCATATCAGCCCCAAAAGCTCTAAAAAACTCTCTGCTCTTAATTATGAATGAATGTGTAAGCGTATCTAAAATCTGATCTAAAAACTTAATTAAATAGCTAAAACACGTTTTGGGATTCTGTGTAAATATCTGGAACTTCTGGGCTTTTCTGCAATATCAGCATTATTCATTAAACCGCCGAGTCTGGCCCATTCGCGTGGTGCATCGACCGATGCAGGTGTGCGTCGATCGATGCAGATCCCAAAACTGGACAGTGAGTTCTATCTCTCGGACCAAATCTCCAAAATGCTCCAATAAGCTCCATAATCACCACATTAGCTCCAAACATGCGTGTACCTAATAAAACCTGTAAAAGACTCTAAAGAGACACAAATAGACTCTAAAACACACTTATATCATGGTCTAAAACTAGTAAAAACCATGATATATCAACTCCCCCACACTTAGCCTTTGATTGCCCTCAAGCAAAACAGAGAACTAAAATGTAGTGAAGAGGTTTGAAAACTCTTCAGAAACTCTTTTTATCGTAGAAGCAACAGTACTCAGATTCCCCTTAGTAAACCACATGAAAGATTTCACCTGCAGACATCAAGACCAACATATACTTCCCCCACACTTAATAACTGTCCTAAGTAAACTCCACAATCACATTCACGCATTCAAATTCACCCTACTGACTTCTGCAAGTATTTAAGTGCGGTCTCACCTAAGGAGTATCGATCAAAGGCACATAGGCTCTTACCTTATCAGCTCTAGACCACCATACTATCTTTCTCTAGTCCCTTTCTTCTCTTTTCCCTTCCTTAGCATTCTGGTTTTTCCCCATTGGGTATCATTTTTTTTTTTATCAGTGCTCTTCCCGTTAAGGGGTGTACTTTGGACACATTCCATGGATGCACAGGATATGATAGTTATAGCTACCACTCCCAAAGACTACTTCGAAGTTACTAACTCATCCTCAGTTTATTATCTTTTTTTTTATGGAAGGGGAGAAGGGAACCAAATAGGACAGGTTTACAGGCTGTGTCAGAACTAACAAGGGAATCCGACACAAAGTATACCAAGCCCTTAGGTGAGAAGATTAAGTCAGTATTAAGTTTGAAGTCAGTAAAAGGATCCTCTGATACCTGAAGTGATGTGGGTGTCCTCAGTAGGTTGATCTGTGATGGGGTTTTCTAATAGTCATAGATAGATCCTGCAACTTCATTCCAATGGTTACTTAAGTTCTTGCAAGTGCTGTTAATCTTCTCAAAAAATCATCGTTTCTTACTTAAACTTGTTTTGACTCAATAAAACCAAATTTTTTGAAAAACTGGACTAACTCTAAGAAAACAGAAAGATAGATGTAAGTAGCACCTCCATCACACTTAAGACACACTGTCCCCAGTAGTGTCAGGCGAAGGGTTGGTAAAAAGAAAAAAAAAATTAAATGTTAATGGACGTGTTGAATTCTGTCTGATTTTTACCTCTGTCGCTCAGGCATCTATCGTTGCACTAGGTGCATTGACCGTTGCTGGGCGATTTTCGTTAGTGGTCGATCTTTGCTCAGGACCGCAACGATCGCTGCAATGCGATTTCGATCGTGTTGTGACGATCGATACAATGTGTGTCAATCGACGCACTGCGAATATTCCGAGACCTGCAGACAAAAACTCACCAAAACCAGAAACAAAACGTAAAATCCTACAAAAACAACAAAATTAAAATGCAAAAACGAAAACAGTGGGTTGCCTCCCACTCAGCGCTCTTTTAACGTCAATAGCTTGACGCTTCAGCTGATCTAGGTAGAGGGTGCATCATCCAGAGGCAGAATCTGACCTTCTGGAATCTCGGCTTAGCCCAATAATGTTTCACCCTCTGTCCATTTACAGTGAATTCATTACCTTCCTTGCTGGTTAGAACGACCACTCCATATGGACGCACCTCTTTGATCGTGAAAGGACCGGACCACCTTGATTTCAGCTTACCTGGAAACAAATGCAAACGAGAATTATACAAAAGTACCTGATCATTGGGCTCAAACTGTCTAGAAACAATCTTCTTGTCATGATAGGCCTTAGTCCTTTCCTTGTACAGCTTTGAGTTCTCATAGGCAAAATGTCTAATCTCATCCAACTCATTAAGCTGCACCAATCTCCTTTCTGCAGCAGATTTAAGATCAAAGTTCATCTGCTTTACAGCCCATGCTGCTTTATGCTCAAGTTCCACCGGCAGATGACATGCTTTTCCATACAACAGATGAAACGGAGTAGTTCCAAGTGGTGTCTTGAATGCAGTCCGATAAGCCCATAATGCGTCGTCCAACTTAGCTGCTCAATCCTTTCTCGTTTTCCCCACAGTCTTCTCTAGGATCTCTTTGATTTGCCTGTTAGAGACTTCAACTTGTCCACTAGTCTGAGGGTGATAAGGAGTAGCAACCCGGTGATGAACTCCATGCTTCCATAGTAGCTTCTCGAAGACCTTATTAATAAAGTGAGATCCTCCATCACTAATTACTATCCAAGGTACTCCAAATCTAGGGAATATGATGGTCTTAAACAGCTTAATAACCACCGAAGAATCATTGGTTGGACTAGCTATTGCTTCCACCCATTTAGACACATAGTCCACAGCAACCAAGATGAACTTATTCCCATAGGAAGAGGGAAAAGGACCCATGAAATCTATGCCCCAGCAATCGAAAACCTCAACTTCCAGAATGAAGTTCTGAGGCATCTCATGCTTCTTGCTGATATTCCCTCTCCTCTGACAGGCATCACATTGAGAGATGAAAGAGTGAGTGTCTCTAAACATTGTAGGCCACCAGAAAGCTGCTTGCAGAACTTTAGACACAATCTTGAATGTAGCAAAATGTCCAGCATAATCTGATCCATGACAGTGGAGTAAGAGTCTGGAACCTCTGATTCAGCAACACATCTCCTGTAAAGACCATCTGAACAGTGCTTATAGATATAAGGCTCATCCCAGTAGTATCGTCTAAGCTCCCTGAAGAACTTCTTCTTTGCATAACCCTTCAAATCATCTGGTTCAGTCTCAGCAGCAAGGTAATTAGCTATATCTGCATACCAGGGTCGATCAGTGGTTGCTACAGCAGAAATTTCGAAGTCATAGTTCCCAATTCGGATCCTTAAAGATCCTGGGTTCGTATCAGGTCTGCATCGACCGTTGCATGTGCATGTGTCGATCGTTGCTTCCCCAATACTTTCATAGACCGTTACCAATGTGGCATCGATCGACACTGAGCGATTATCCCGACAGTTCTGCAACTCTCTGCCCAAATCTGTCCGAAACAGTGTACCGACCATATTGACGTTTTCCTCAGGTAAATAATCATTGATGGGCACGTCTTCCTCAACCAGCATCCTTGAAAGGTGATCAGCAACTCCATTCTCAACCCCCTTCTTGTCCCTCACTTCAATGTCAAACTCCTGAAGCAGCATAATCCATCTCAACAATCTTGGCTTAGCATCCTTCTTCTGCATCAGATACTTCAGGGCTGAATGATCAGTATGCACAATCACCTTGGAGCCAACAAGATAGGGGCAGAATTTCTCAAATGCAAAGACAACAACCAACAGCTCCTTCTCTGTTGTGGCATAGTTTCTCTGCGCATCATCTAGGGTCCTACTAGCATAATAGATAGCATGAAGTTTTCTATCCTTCTTCTGACCCAGAACAGCTCCTACAGCATAGTCACTTGCATCACACATAACCTCAAAAGGTAGATCCCAATCCGGTGGCTGAACTATCGGAGCACTCACTAATGCCTGCTTAATTTGTTCAAATGCAGCTTGACAATCTGCATTGAACTCAAATTTGGTATCCTTACATAGCAAGGCAGTTAGTGGTCTAGCAATCTTACTGAAGTCCTTGATGAACCGTCTATAGAATCCAGCATGTCCAAGAAAACTCCTCACAGATTTCACAGAATCAGGTGCCTGAAGGCTGGTCATAACCTCAATCTTAGCGCGGTCTACCTCGATCCCTGCTTCAGACACTCTATGTCCAAGTACAATATCATCTCTGACCATGAAATGACACTTTTCCCAGTTAAGGACCAAATACTTTTCCTCACATCTAGTTAGCACTTTGCATAAATTATCTAAGCACTCATTATAGGAGGATCCATAAACTGAAAAATCATCCATAAATACCTCCATAAAGTCCTCAATCATGTCAGTGAAGATGGACATCATGCATCTCTGGAAGGTGGCTGGCGCATTACAGAGTCCAAAGGGCATCCTACGGTAAGCAAAAGTGCCATATGGACAAGTGAAGGTGGTCTTCCCCTGATCCTCTGGGTGGATAGGAATCTGAAAGAAACCTGAGTATCCATCGAGGAAGCAATAGTAAGGGTGATTTGCTAACCTCTCCAGCATCTGATCAATGAAGGGTAAAGGGAAATGATCCTTTCTTGTTGCAGCATTGAGTTTCCTGTAATCTATGCACATCCTGTGTCCCGTCACGGTCCTAGTAGGGATCAGCTCATTCTTCTCATTCTTCACTACTGTAAATCCGCCTTTCTTAGGCACTACATGGACTAGACTCACCCAATCACTGTCTGAAATAGGATAGATGATCCCAGCATCTAGGAGTTTCATAATCTCCTTCTTAACCACTTCCTGTAGATTAGGATTAAGCCTTCTCTGATGCTCTACAGATGTCTTAGACTCGTCCTCAAGATGTATCCGATGCATGCACAGCTCCGGAGAGATACCTAAAATGTCATCAAGAGAATAGCCAAGAGCTTTGCGATGCTTGCGCAGCTTGCTTAGCAGTAAAGTGAGCTCTGCGTTGTTCAAACTAGCATTGACAATTACTGGATATGTCGAATTAGGTCCAAGAAATGCGTACCTCAGCCCGGATGGAAGTTGTTTCAGCTCGATTTTCGGAGCTTTTTCCTCGGCCCAGTCTCTCTCGACTTGCAACGACTGATGCCTAGTTGGTGCCGATCGTTGCATCGTCGCGTCTGATATTTCCACCTACATCACTGCTTCAACAGAATCCATTAGCCTTGCATAGCACATTGCGGGCTCGTCCTGCAGGTATTCAAGCTCCATTATAGAGCTCAGTAAAGCTCTTTCTAGTGGATCTTCAGCATGTGACTTGTGAAAGTATTCTGCAGCCAAATCACCTAGTGTATCCACATAGAAGGTCTGTCCGTCGATGGTTGGTCTCTTCACCAGTTTGTCCATATCAAAACTCATCTTCAGATCACCCACATTTAGAATTATCCTACCTCCTTGGCAGTCAATCATCGCACCAGCAGTAGCTAAGAAAGGCCTGCCCAAAATCAGTGGATCCTTTGGTTCCTCTCCATACTGCAGAACCACAAAATCAGTAGGTATCACACATTGGCCAATCATTATAGGTACATCCTCCAATAATCCTTCGGGAATTCTGATTGTTCTATCTGCCAAAACCAGTGATATCCTAGTGGGTATAAAATCAGTCATTCCGAGCCTTAGCGACTGAGAAAGGCATAAGATTCACACTGGAACGAAGATCACATAGGGACCTTTCGAATCTTTCCCTGTAGATAGCACAATCCAACACAAATCTTCCTGGATCTTTCAACTTCTCAGGAATTCTGCCCTGAATTACTGCACTACACACCTCGTTGATCATCATTACACTCTCCTCATTAGACCACTTTCCAGCAATTAAATCCTTAAGACATCTCATCATCACAGGAGAAGTCTCCATAGAGTTAATCAAAGGCACTTCGACTTTCACCTTTCTAATGAACTCTTGGCACTTTGCGTACTGCTTATCATTCTTAGCTTTTCTGGGATTCTTGGGATAAGGTACCTTAGGCTTGTAAACCCTCTCGGTCGACTGTTTCGGTTTCTCTGGTCTTGAACTCTCTGCAATCGCCTTGCGTCGATCGTTACTGGCGTTGTATCGATCGTTGCTGGGCGACTTTGTTACGACAGGTTCTTCATTTTCGCTTTGTGATAGGTCTAGTTTTAATCCCTATACTAACTGCAAGTGCACAGTGATGTAGTTGTAGTACTTAGGGTATCGAATTCACAGGGACTCCGGTCAACGATAGATTAAGAACAGAAAAGATTAAACTAGGAGAAAGTAAATATGATGAGAAACTAAAAAGCGAAGCAGAAAAGTAAATCAGGCGAGTTTGTAAGCAAGGAAGCGAAGCGTTAGGTTTCAGGAGTTCTCAGGAAATCAGGAACACAAGCAATCAGTCAATCAGGATCTAATCAATAACTGTTCTAGAACTCAAACACGGATATAGAATTCACCAACTCTCGTTGCGAGAATTCTCTAAGTCTAAGTGCAGCAATCCAAATCTCTTTGCAATTACTAACAGATTAAACTAGCATTAATGATCAGGTTTGATATGTTCACAATTCCCCTAAACCAAATCTCTTTGCGAGTAGATTGAAATGCTCATCTAGGTTCTTTCTAGCTAATTAACCAACTCTCGTTGTATCAATCAACCTAACATCATAATTCTGATTAGCTACTTAAGATTAAGCATTAAGTGTTGGATCGTTTAGTGTTTCCTGGTTCAATTCATCAGATTAATTGATCCTACTAAACATGCCAGATCTAGGTTCTCTTGCTAGAATCATAAAGGATCTCACCTGTTACCTTGTTATGCAGCGGAAGAAGAGGTACGGGTCAGAGATCAGCAGAACCACCAAGAGATAGCTCCTCCAAAGGCTCACACACGCACATTGCAGGAAATTGGCTGCTAGACCGAGCTGGTGGGAGGCGCAGAGAAAGAGAGAGGGAGGCGCAGACTGCTTAGGGAAATTAGGTGGCTAGGTTAAGTTTTAATCATAAAACTTATGCCTAGTTCCTTTTGGGCTTTTGGGCCCAATTCCCAGTCTGATTAAATCCCTTGGATTTAATCAGGCCCTTTAGTCTCTCTCTCTTAGTACAGTAAATGCCTAGCACTTTTACCGTACTTCTGCTAAACCGTTCCAACACATTTTCCTGTTAGCTTAGGCGTGTGACCCATATGGGATCATATAATAAAGGTAATAAATCCAAGATTTATAGATCATGAGCGGACTCTAGCAAGCCATCATGACCCCCAGTATTATATGACTTATGTCTGATCATTGACATACTCTTACTTTCTAGAGACAGTACTGAGATTACTGGACATAATTCCAACAATCTCCCACTTGTACTGGAATCTCTGTATTCATAATCCTTTTGTCTCAATATCTCGATTAGTCATAAGGCAAGATTAGTGTCATAAGATATCCATTCAAATGAGCCCAAAAGTCCATAACTATGGGGTTTCTGAATCCGATTTACTCTATTTGACCAAAACATTTATGCCAAGAAAAATCAGGTTTAATTCATCAGATTTAAACCAATTCGGTATTTATGTTACATTTAGGCACTCTTTGGTTTAGGATATAAAACCCATTCCTTGAATAGGGTGCTACAATTAATATTTCATTAAGATCAAAAGAACAAAACTTGTCTTTTATCAAAATGAAAAACATTCAAATTCTTACAAGAAAATGAAAAACAACTCTGCTTAACGCAGGTACATTGTAGCAATTACTTAATACAAAACCAAGCCTCAAAGGGATCTATAAGTGAAAACCCTACGGCTGAGGCAGCATCCCAAGCTCCTTCCAGACACGCAGTTTCACTTGCCCTTCCTTCAAAGTTCTACTGTTGCCCAGGCTCTGCATATTATAACAAATATCAGTGCCACAACCAGTATCCAATACCTATAAGGTATAACTTGAAGTAATAACATGAATACCTGAGGAAGTAGTCTCATACATCAACTTTAACTCCTCATAATCTTCCATGAATTTAATGCAATTTCTCTTCCAATGCCCAGTCTCCTTACAGCAGCAGCACTTACCAACGTAAGAGGTATCTGACTCGGGCTCAGAAGACACACGCTTGCCATGATTCAAAATCTGGACAACTTTGTCTTCACCCTTGTCAGCATTAGGTTTAGTAAACCTACCCTTCTCATTCATGAGATTGTACAGGGTACTCTTCACGTTTGGCTCAACTGTCTTGAGCATATCATGCAGTTCAGTCAGCGTCTTCGTTAAGCCTTTCTTGATATAGTTCCTTCTGAACTTATCATAGCTTGATGGCAGTGACTGCAGAATGATCTCAGTTGCCAATTCTTGGCTAACTGGATAATCCAGTTTCCTCAGGTTATCAATATAACCTATCATTTTACTGATATGAGGACTTACTGGATGATCATTTGGTAGCTTGCAGCTAGTGAGAGACTTAACCAACTGGTATCTCTCCACTCTTACCTGCTCCTGAAATTTCAATTTCAGGCTGCTGATCATCTCTATTGGCGACTCCATGTTTTCATATTGCTTCCGCAAATCTGAGTCCATGGTAGCCAACATCAGACCACGCACATCTACCGCATCATTATAATGCTTATTCCAAGCATCATATACTGCATGAGAGGCATTGGACCCGATCCTCACGGGGAGAGCTCTCTCAAGGACATAATCCTTTCTCTCCTGCCTGAGGACTAGCCTCAGGTTCCGCGACCAAGTCAAGAAATTTGATCCGTTCAGTTTGTCCATTTCAAGGACAGACCGGATCGAGAAAGTGTTTTGATTGTTTGTGCTAGTCATAACTGAAAATTAAGATAAAAGGATTTTAGTTAATATGTTCAATATGATTAATCTCGCATTATACTTAATATGATTAATCTCGCATTATATTCAATAACATCAGTTACCCTCAATAGAATATAATGATTCCAAGATCCACATATAACTAAGATCAAAGTGGGCCACTGGCCGTCACCCAACCTTAGCTTATATCGGTAAGCCCTATCTCGGCTAATTATATCCGTGATATAACTCTTGGTTGTGAATCTGGGCCCGAGGCCCAATCCACTCTGATGTCTCAAGGCCCGGGACTCCCGATGGCCTAGTCAAGAAAACCAGACTATACAGTCATGTAATCACTAATGTCTGGGACTCCCAATGACATTTATGAATCACAAACCGTCTTACCCACGCAAAAGTAGACACCCTCACACTGTAAGGCCATGAGTACAATTGAATGGGCTTCGACAGCTGACATAGACAGGACAAGACATCCAACGATTGATATTATTTGAGGTTTGTAGGTTTATTAAAATTTCATCCCAAAATAGAAGATTACTATTTTGGGAAACTTTCTTTTTTGGGAAACCTACTAATTTTGGAAACTTTCTAAAATTGGAAACTTCCTAAAATTGGAAACTTTCTAAAATTGGAAACTTCCTAAAATTGGAAACTTTCTAAATATAGAAATTTCCTTAAATCCAAAACATGCAAATCTAGAAACTTCTAATTTAAGAAACTTTCTAATTTCAGATTTTGGAAACTGATTAATTTTAAAATCAAATTTTAATAATTAAATGAATTTTAAAATAATCTGAAGAATAAGACTCAAATAATTGGCCCAATTGTTTTAACTTCTTGGCCCGAGGCCCAAGAATTTGTCCATGTCCAAGACATGACCCAATTGTCCAATTAAATGACATAACCGGTCTGGTTCATTAAAATTGGTCTAACCAAAATTAATTAATACGATGACCACAATTGTCAACCGGTTATTTACTAAACCAGATTTTCTCAATTTATTTGGTCCAACCAAATCAAATTAGAAAACCACTGGTTTAGGCACTAAATCCAATTTTCCGACTTTGGATTTCTTATCCCGGTTTAACCAGAACTTAATAAATTTTATTAAGTCTGTTTATTAAACCGTGACGATTAAGTTTTAATCAAGTTTTAAACCGAACCAACACAAGCCAAAACCGAACCGACCATTAGGTCACGAACCGTCCACGATCCGACGCAAGCTTCACGCGAGACAGCCGCAATCAACACACGATCGGGACGGGACGGGACGCGGGACGGGATGGCTTGGGTCGAGACGCGAGACAGGCGGGACGTGCGATTGGGACGAGACGGGCCGAGAGGTGCAGGATGCGAGATCCATGCGATCACGGTCGATCTCTCGCGCTTCAAGGCCACGGATCGGGACGCGTCTCTCAGCT
Source organism: Orychophragmus violaceus (assembly GCA_030180135.1). Taxonomy (NCBI): domain Eukaryota; kingdom Viridiplantae; phylum Streptophyta; class Magnoliopsida; order Brassicales; family Brassicaceae; genus Orychophragmus; species Orychophragmus violaceus. The sequence continues at coordinate 64,886,810 of CM058235.1, read as the reverse complement.
GATCGGATCGACCACGCGACGCGATCCTTGATCCGTCCGTGCGTTATGTCCGATCGACCCGTCGCTCGCCCATGTCGACGATCGTATCGACGACACAATCCGATCCATGATCGGTTTGTGCATCAAACGATCCGGACGTGTGATCCGAAACCGATCAACACTCCGACGCATACCGATTCATATAGATCGGATCATGCGATTTCTAGTTAGTTTAGGTTTTAATTCTTTGTTTCTTAAGTGTTTTTCTTATCAATAGATTGATTCAAACACTTCTAAACAACCTAAACTTGATTCTAAACAAGAAATCCTAACAGAACCAATGGCTCTGATACCACTGTTGGATCGTTTAGTGTTTCCTGGTTCAATTCATCAGATTAATTGATCCTACTAAACATGCCAGATCTAGGTTCTCTTGCTAGAATCATAAAGGATCTCACCTGTTACCTTGTTATGCAGCGGAAGAAGAGGTACGGGTCAGAGATCAGCAGAACCACCAAGAGATAGCTCCTCCAAAGGCTCACACACGCACACTGCAGGAAATTGGCTGCTAGACCGAGCTGGTGGGAGGCGCAGAGAAAGAGAGAGGGAGGCGCAGACTGCTTAGGGAAATTAGGTGGCTAGGTTAAGTTTTAATCATAAAACTTATGCCTAGTTCCTTTTGGGCTTTTGGGCCCAATTCCCAGTCTGATTAAATCCCTTGGATTTAATCAGGCCCTTTAGTCTCTCTCTCTTAGTACAGTAAATGCCTAGCACTTTTACCGTTCCAACACATTTTCCTGTTAGCTTAGGCGTGTGACCCATATGGGATCATATAATAAAGGTAATAAATCCAAGATTTATAGATCATGAGCGGACTCTAGCAAGCCATCATGACCCCCAGTATTATATGACTTATGTCTGATCATTGACATACTCTTACTTTCTAGAGACAGTACTGAGATTACTGGACATAATTCCAACATTAAGAACAACCTAAACAAAGAACTAGCAGATATGAATCCCTACAGATTGATTTAAACTATAGTTCCATGAAATCCCTAATGAGAATCCTTCAACCTAACAGGTAAACTACTCAGACATATTCATCGAGACAGAAAATATCATAAGTAGAAAACCAAATATCATAAAACAAAGTAATCAACAGGGGTTCGAAATCAAGTCTCTTTCGAGAACAAGATCAGCCCCTAAGGCTCTCTGAAATAAAATAAAACTAAAGTAAAGCGTAGCCTAAACAATGGCTTAAAAACCCTTATATAATAGCTAAAACACGTTTTGGGCTTCTGTGTAAATATCTGGGCTTTCTGGGCTTTAGTGCATTAATCCTCATTCTTCATTTACGCTCGCGAGAATGCTTGGTCACGCTATGCAACGATCGATGCTAATGGTGTGCCGATCGTTGCAAGCGTCAAATATGGGCAGTGAACTCTGTCTCTCGGGTAAAATCTCCAAAATGCTCCAGAATGCTCCAATAACTCCAATTATGCTCCAAACGTGTCTAAACCTGTAAACATACTAAAAAGACTCCAAAACATAACATAAGACTCGATAAATAAGGCATATACCATGGTTAAAAACGGTAAAATCCATGGTATATCAACTCCCCCACACTTAGCTCTTGCTTGTCCTCAAACAAGTAAAGAACCAAAGCATAAGAAAAGAAGTTTGAAAACACCGAAACTCATTTCGTCCTAGGAACTTTCACAATCACATTCACTTAGTAAGCCACTGAAAACTTTCCTACAGAACTCAAGACCACAATGTACTTCCCCCACACTTAGCAACTGTCCCAAGTAAACTCCACAATCACATTCACCCATTCAAATTCTCCCTACTGACTTCTGCAAGTATTTAAGTGCGGTCTCACCTAAGGAGTATCGATCAAAGGCACATGGATTCTTACCTTATCAGCTCTAGACCACCATACTATCTTTCTCTAGTCCCTTTCTTCTCTTTCCCTTCCTTAACAACTGATTTTTCCCACATTGGGTATCATTTTATTTTTTTATCAGTGTTCTTCCCGTTATGGGGTGTACTTTGGACACATTCCATGGATCGCACAGGAGATAATAGGGGTCTCTACCACTCCCATGACCACTTCGGAGTTACTAACTCATCCTCAGTTTATTATCTTTTTTTTTTTACTTTATAGAAGGGGAGAAGGGAACTAAATAGGACAGGTTTACAGGCTGTGTCAGAACTAACAAGGGAATCCGACACAAAGTATACCAAGCCCTTAGGTGAGATATCTAAGTCAGTATTAAGGTTAAAGTCAGTAAAAGATCCTCTGATACCTGAAGTGATGTGGGTGTTCCCAGTAGGTTGATCTGTGTCTGGGTTTTCTAACAGTCATAGAGGCTCTGCAAGTCTGTCCAATGGTCACTTAGTTCCTGTTCAAGCGAAAATTTGCCTCGAAAAATCATAGTTTCATACAAATTTTGACTCAATAAAACAAATTTTGAAAAACTAAGAAACAAAAGCGTGCGTCAGTAGCTCCTCCCCCACACTTAAACTACACTGTCCCCAGTGTAATCAAGGCATGAGCTCGGTGAAAGAATAATCAAATTGAAGAACAAACCGAAAAGTTGCAGATTACTTACCTGTCGTCGCCCTGCGTCGATCGTTGCCACAAAGGTGTCGATCGATGCAAGGTGATTATAGCTCGCGGTTATGTAGATAACCGGTGTCTGAACCGCAATCAAATTGGCTAACCGTGAATCGCACTGTGTCGACCGATGAACTATGTGTGTCGATCGATGCAGTGCGCTTTGAACACACAAAACAGAAAAATTAAAAATACCAAATCAAAACAAAAAAAATGAAAACAAAAACGAACCTAACAGTGGGTTGCCTCCCACTCAGCGCTTGTTTTTAGTCATTAGCTTGACTATGGGAAGATATCAGATTCATGGCGGTTTCAACAGAGACTTTGAGTGTCTCTGTGAATATCTCTTCATCCATGGTGGTGTATATGCTTTCGGATCATGAGATCTCCCAAGGAACGAAGGAATAGAATCAGGGCGGGAGCAAAGCTTGGGTGGGATACTGCGTTTTCCTATATTCACAGCTGATGGATTAGGAGGTTTAAGTTTAGGATTTTTATACCTGTGCTTTGGTGCAGATCTGATGTCTGGAGCTTTCTGCTTATGAGCAGTTGCAGGCTCTGAAGATGTTAGAGCAAGTTCAACTGCCATCTTCTCCTCTCCAATAGGAACCTCTGGTTTCTCCTCAACACTGAAGATATGTCCATCAATGGTGGCTTTCTGCTTCCTATCCATCATTTTCATGCAGTTAGCTACTTCTAGCTCCTGTTTAGACAGTTTAGGAACCTTAGGATATGGCACAGGGGGCTTATAAACTCGTTCTGGGACTGTTGCAGGTTTCTGGTCATGTCTGCGTTCTGTGTCGATCGTTGCATGATGTGTGTCGATCGATGCAAGGCGCTTCTGTTTCTCGAAAGAACTCGAAATTGTCGTCAGAACGGCGTGTCGACCGACACATAGGGGGTGTCGATCGATGCATGTATCAGACAGACAATATTCATCCAGAAAATCCGAGATTATGCTCTCTTCATCACCTAGCAACTCAATCTCATCTCTTAAGGTCACAGCTTTGATGGATCTGTACTGTTCAGCTTTCCCAGCTTCATTATGCCTTTGTATTGCTTGAGATGTTTGTTGGATTTGAACATTCAGCTTCTTCACATGTGTGCTCAGAGATTCAAACTTCTCATTCAGAATTTTATGCATAGCATCCAACTTCCTGTCGAAGTCTACAGCAGTCTTGGTCTGATCCTCTAGTAACTGCTCCATCATAGATTCCATCTTGCTCTTATAAGCATTAGCAGCAGGAGGTGTCTGATAAGAAGTTGATCCATAAATCCCTTGATAGGAATTACCTTGCTGATTACCAAACCTCTTTCCTTGGAATCCAGAGTTATTGATGTAGTTCAAATCCTCTTCCTGTCTTTCCAATAACTGCTCCAGCATAGTTTCCAATCTGCTTTCATATGTAGGTGCAGGTGGTTCTTGCCCATACTTTTCAAGTATAAGACTGTGCAGATAGTCGACTTTACTCTTCAACCCAGCTATCTGTGAACTGTCAATCCATGAGCTGAACATATCATCCCAACACATCGTCCTTACGGATCTCCTCTTGGTGCTTCCGCAAAACTGTGTCGACCGATGCAATAAGAGCGTCGATCGATGCAGTGCGAAAACTGTGACGATCGACAGACAGGACCGTGTCGATCGATGCAAGGCGAACAGGCGTACCTGAAACGCAAGAAAAAGAAAAAAAAAAAGAAAAAAAATTAGTAGCCAAAAACAAAAAACGAAAAACCTAGTCTAAACCCTAAATTCAAATCTATCGAGGACTCAAAAGAGTCCCCGGAAACGGCGCCAAAAACTTGATAGGTCTAGTTTTAATCCCTATACTAACTGCACAGTGATGTAGTTGTAGTACTTAGGGTATCGAATCCACAGGGACTCCGGTCAACGATAGATTAAGAACAGAAAAGATTAAACTAGGAGAAAGTAAATATGATGAGAAACTAAAAAGCGAAGCAAAAAAGTAAATCAGGCGAGTTTGTAAGCAAGGAAGCGAAGCGTTAGGTTTCAGGAGTTCTCAGGAAATCAGGAACACAAGTAATCAGTCAATCAGGATCTAATCAATAACTGTTCTAGAACTCAAACACGGATATAGAATTCACCAACTCTCGTTGCGAGAATTCTCTAAGTCTAAGTGCAGCAATCCAAATCTCTTTGCAATTACTAACAGATTAAACTAGCATTAATGATCAGGTTTGATATGTTCACAATTCCCCTAAACCAAATCTCTTTGCGAGTAGATCGAATTGCTCATCTAGGTTCTTTCTAGCTAATTAACCAACTCTCGTTGTATCAATCAACCTAACATCATAATTCTGATTAGCTACTTCAGATTAAGCATTAAGAACAACCTAAACAAAGAACTAGCAGATATGAATCCCTACAGATTGATTTAAACTATAGTTCCATGAAATCCCTAATGAGAATCCTTCAACCTAACATGTAAACTACTCAGACATATTCATCGAGACAGAAAATATCATAAGTAGAAAACCAAATATCATAAAACAAAGTAATCAACAGGGGTTCGAAATCAAGTCTCTTTCGAGAACAAGATCAGCCCCTAAGGCTCTCTGAAATAAAATAAAACTAAAGTAAAGCGTAGCCTAAACAATGGCTTAAAAACCCTTATATAATAGCTAAAACACGTTTTGGGCTTCTGTGTAAATATCTGGGCTTTCTGGGCTTTAGTGCATTAATCCTCATTCTTCATTAACGCTCGCGAGAATGCTTGGTCATGCTATGCAACAATCGATGCTAATGGTGTGCCGATCGTTGCAAGCGTCAAATATGGGCAGTGAACTCTGTCTCTCGGGTAAAATCTCCAAAATGCTCCAGAATGCTCCAATAACTCCAATTATGCTCCAAACGTGTCTAAACCTGTAAACATACTAAAAAGACTCCAAAACATAACATAAGACTCGATAAATAAGGCATATACCATGGTTTAAACCGGTAAAATCCATGGTATATCACTTTGCGTCGACCGTTGCTGACTGGCGTCGATCGATGCATTGCGAATATCACGGATCCCATCTTCCAATTCTTCAATTTCCACGAGTTCTTCAACACTCAACTGCTTTTTCTGGCCAGGAGACAGCTCCTTACCACTTCTCAATGTCACTGCATTGCATTGATACTTGGGATTAGCATCAGTTCGCCCTGGGAGATATCCATCTTCCCTCTGAGCATATCCAGCAGTTCTTGCAACTTTAGCGTCAAGCTCCTTCACATGTGCGCTCAGGTATTCAAACTTCCCGTTCAGATCCTCATAGACAGTACATATCTTCTTATCGAGGTCTGCAGCTGCTGACAGGTATCGTATTTAGCAACTTGTAAGATGGAGGCAATCATGGTCTAAAACTAGTAAAAACATGCGTGTATCTAGTGCACTTGCACTCGCAAAAACTTGATAGGGGTCTAGTTTTATCCTATTCTACTGCAAGTGCACAGTCAAGTGATTGTAGTATATAGGGTATCGAATCCACAGAGACTCCGGTTTCGATAGATCAAGAACTATAGAGATTTAAACTAAGAAGAAAGCAATGTTATGTAAACTAAATAGCAGTGCGAGAAAGTAAACAAGAAGCAAGATTATCGGTTGTGAAAGCAGTTAATTAAGGGCGCTAAGTCTAGAGCGTTCTCAGGAAATCAGTCAGGCAGACAAATCATTCAGTCGAGATCTAATTAGGCACAGTTCTAGAACTCAAATCACGGATATAGAATTAATCAACTGTCGTTGCGAGAATTCTCCGAGTCTAAGTGCAGCAATTAAATTCCTTTGCAATTACTAACAGATTAAACCAGCATTATTTCCAAGTTCGATATGTTCACAATTAAACTAAACCAAATTCCTTTGCGAGTAATTTAATTGCTCAACCTAAATAGTTCAGATTCTAAACCACACTTTCGTGTCGTATTTAGCAACCTAAGATCTAGATTCTAATTGATCAAGTTAGAACTAGCTTTAAACGCAATTTAGATCGAAGAACAGATAAAGTTATGAATCCTTAACTGAATTAAACAAGTCTAGCAAGTCATGAAATCCTATGTGAGAAACCCTAAACCTAACTATGAATCTACTCAGACATAGAAGATGTAAACATAATCAATGAATAATTAGATATCATAAAAGAGATTAAAACAAGTAAAGGGGTTCGAAATCTTCTCCAAAATAAAGGTGTAGTACAGGATCAGAACAGCCCCAAAAGCTCTAAAAAACTCTCTGCTCTTAATTATGATCGAATGTGTAAGCTTCCCTAAAATCTGACCTAAAAACCTAATTAAATAGCTAAAACACGTTTTGGACTTCTGTGTAAATATCTGGAACTTCTGGGTACTACTGCAATATTGGCATTTTTTCATTAAACCGCCGAGTCTGGCCCATTCGCGTAGTGCATCGACCGATGCAGGTGTGCGTCGATCGATGCAGATCCCAAAACTGGACAGTGAGTTCTATCTCTCGGACCAAATCTCCAAAATGCTCCAATAAGCTCCATAATCACCACATTAGCTCCAAACATGCGTGTACCTAATAAAACCTGTAAAAGACTCTAAAGAGACACAAATAGACTCTAAAACACACTTATATCATGGTCTAAAACTAGTAAAAACCATGATATATCAACTCCCCCACACTTAGCCTTTGATTGCCCTCAAGCAAAACAGAGAACTAAAATGTAGTGAAGAGGTTTGAAAACTCTTCAGAAACTCTTTTTATCGTAGCAGCAACAGTACTCAGATTCCCCTTAGTAAACCACATGAAATATTTCACCTGCAGACATCAAGACCAACATATACTTCCCCCACACTTAATAATTGTCCTAAGTAAACTCCACAATCACATTCACGCATTCAAATTCACCGTACTGACTTCTGCAAGTATTTAAGTGCGGTCTCACCTAAGGAGTATCGATCAAAGGCACATAGACTCTTACCTTATCAGCTCTAGACCACCATACTATCTTTCTCTAGTCCCTTTCTTCTCTTTTCCCTTCCTTAGCATTCTGATTTTTCCCCATTGGGTATCATTTTATTTTTTTTATCAGTGCTCTTCCCGTTAAGGGGTGTACTTTGGACACATTCCATGGATGCACAGGATATGATAGTTATAGCTACCACTCCCAAAGACTACTTCGAAGTTACTAACTCATCCTCAGTTTATTATCTTTTTTTTTATGGAAGGGGAGAAGGGAACCAAATAGGACAGGTTTACAGGCTGTGTCAGAACTAACAAGGGAATCCGACACAAAGTATACCAAGCCCTTAGGTGAGAAGATTAAGTCAGTATTAAGTTTGAAGTCAGTAAAAGGATCCTCTGATACCTGAAGTGATGTGGGTGTCCTCAGTAGGTTGATCTGTGATGGGGTTTCTAATAGTCATAGATAGATCCTGCAACTTCATCCCAATGGTTACTTAAGTTCCTGCAAGTGCTGTTAATCTTCTCAAAAAATCATCGTTTCTTACTTAAACTTGTTTTGACTCAATAAAACCAAAATTTTTGAAAAACTGGACTGACTCTAAGAAAACAGAAAGATAGATGTCAGTAGCACCTCCCCCACACTTAAGACACACTGTCCCCAGTAGTGTCAAGCGAAGGGTTGGTAAAAAGAAAGAAAAAAAAAATTAAATGTTAATGGACGTGTTGAGTTCTGTCTGATTTTTACCTCTGTCGCTCAGGCATCGATCGTTGTACTAGGTGCATCGACCGTTGCTAGGCGATTTTCATGTATGGTCGATCGTTGCTCAGGACCGCAACGATCACTGCAATGCGATTTCGATCGTGTTGTGATGTGTGTCGATCGACGCACTGCGAATGCTCGGATCAGTCAGCAAGTTAGCAGGTTAGTCCGTTGGAATCTATCAAATTTCGAATCCTGCAAGCTGAAAACACTGAAAACAAAGTAAAATCAAAGCAACTGATGTATCAAATCAAGCACAACATCCAAAAACAATAACATCCTAAAAATCAAAAAGAAAAAGTGCAAAGAAAAACAAGAAAAGATAAAAGAGTACAGAACCGAATGTCTGAAAATGGAGACTACGCTCACTCGCTCTCATCATCTATCCCAGCACATGGATCAGTACCGCCGGAATCCTCAGGAGAACGTTGTCTGCGTCGACTGTCAGGGACGGGCTGATGAACCTGTGGCTGTCTCCTGCAAGTGCAGCCACGCATCCACTCCCAAATGGTCTTCAGTATCCCATCATTATGCTATCTCCACTCAGCCTCAGACATCTCTCCCAAAGGAACTGCAGGGACAGTAAAAGGGCCAATGTCATCAACAGGGACAGCAGCAGGCGCAGGGGGTGCAGAGGAAGATGAAGCTCGTGTAGAAGGCTCTCCCAGCGGATGAGCCATAGAGGGGACACTGCACCGATCTCTCTGAGGTGGCCGGAATCTCAATGCATCCAGCGTATCAATCCGTGTATGATCAGCAGCAGGAAGATCTATACCGTGCTTTGCAGTGGCAGGGTCGTAATAGACCCATACGCGCCCCTCCTTGAGCCATGTAGCGCTCTGCAGGTGGCTGAAATAAAGGAACTCCTTGGCAGTGTTACACTCTGTGCCCTCTAAGGGAATCCCGCAGTGCATGAAAATGGGAGTAAGCAGGCTCCCGATTGTCTCAGTGTCCACGCCATCAAATGGCTTCTTCTGCAGGTCGCATAAGTGCTGAGTGAAAACAGCTCCCAAGTTGAGTCTCATAGTGGGATCTCTCAAACCAGAACCCTCAAACTGGTCCCTCAGCCCGATGAACATCATCTCCATCTCAAGCTTGCGCATCTTGTTGGCTTCAAACTTGCACAACAGAGTCCAACACAAGATACGCATGACATATCTCAGAACCGGATGTCTAACCTGCTTCACTGGTGTAGTCCTCGAGCTGTATCGACCACTGCCAATAATACACTCCCAGAAAAACTGAGCCTCCTTCGTATCCCACTCAAGACTCATGCCAATACGTCTCGGCTCAGTGCTGAACCCATAAATCCTGCAGATATCAAGAAGAGGAATCCAATATCTGGCTCCTAAACACATGAAGGTAAAGATACCTCCTGAAGCACTCCTGCTGTCTGGGTTCGGATAATCCACTCTGCAAGTGGCTAGCAGCTGCCTTACCAACTCAAGGTACAAGTCATAAGGCCTCATAGGCATTGTCCCTAGACCAATGCCCTTACACAGTGTAAGAACCTGCTTGTCTATCCCCAGACTCTTACAGGTAGAGTAGTCTGCAAACTTAGTTGGTTTAAGCGTCATGCTACACCAACCGTTGTATAGCAACGTGTCGTACTCATCCCAGTGATCAAGCAATGGTCTCTCTGTGAACTAATTTGTCTTGAGGAACTCAGCAATATCATTTGGCCACTCTCTGTCTGACGGGATCTCTGTCTCATCTGCTCGGGGCCAAGGCAGTGCTATTGCCGGACCAACTCTCACATAAGGCTCAGGATGTGGTGATTCTCTATGGAACCACTCTGGTGGTGGAATGTACTGACGTGTGGCGGTTGCTGCGGTGGCTCTGCGTTTGCAGGATTGTCGAGGAGGCATCTGCATTTAAGAAATTAAAACAATTTAATCTCGGCAATTTCTCTGTGAAATCGCGAAGCAACGACCATTGCACCAAGGCATCGATCGTTGCAAGGCGATTCCGCATCATCGAACAAACCCCTAAAATCGCAAAGCAACGACCGTTGCAATAATGCAACGACCGTTGCTAGACGATTTCTCAGCCGACAACAAATCCTCAAAGTCGTTTCTAAATTCGTTCCACATTATCACTAACAGCCTAATACCATCACCAATCATCCTAGATTAAGTCTAATTCAGCATGCAATCATCAATTTCAACCTAAAAATTCTCAAATTCTAAAACCCTAAAAACGAATCCGGAAATCACAAAATCGAAGCACATTACCTTGGATTCGCGACAAATGGGTTATTGGAATGAAATAAGAGTGTGAAAACAAGAGAATAGCACTTAGAATCAGTGAAAATGACGAAGAAATGAGAGATTTAGGCAATAAGGGTTTCGGTTGTACGGACGGCGAGAGTGGAGAAGAAGAGAGGAGAAAAGGGTTTAAGGCACTTACCTCGATCGTGGGTGCAACGACCGTTGCAGATGAGCAACGATCGATGCTAGTTGAACCGAATTGATTCCGGTTTAGCACGCGTACCTTAATTTTGTAATTTGAACCAAATGCAACGACCGTTGCACAGGACCGCAACGATTGTCACAATGCGATCCCATCTCCTCGTCACAATCTCCTTGCAACGACCGGTGCACAAGTGCATCGATCGTTACACATCCCCATACTCGAGTTCTGTATCTGAAACTTAGCAAAAACAAACAAAAACGTGAAATCCTAAGAAAAACCAAAAAATAAGAAAGAAAAATACTAAAACCTAACAGTGGTTTGCCTCCCACTCAGCGCTTGTTTAAGGTCATTAGCTTGACCGGACGAACAAGAATTAGGCACCGTGAGATCCTGACAGAGACTTTGATTGTCTCTGTGCAAGTCTCCTCATCCAAGGCGGACAATAGGCTCTATCAGTATGAACGCGTCCAAGAAAAGAAGGAGTAAACTGCTCCTCATGATCCAAAACTGTAGTGTGACTTGACTGCTCTTCATCTCAATCCATGATGGCGAAGGTCTGCCTATCTATCAGTGGCTTGCGCAGCTTGTCCATCTCAAAGTGCAGCGGATCATCTTCCAGATGGAGATCTATCAGACTGTGTCTCACATCTATTACTGCTCCAGCTGTAGCCAAGAATGGTCTACCCAGTATCAACGCATCATCAGGATCACTGTCATATTTCAGCACTAAGAAGTCTGTTGGAACTAAGTAGTTTCCAACTCTCACCGGGATGTCCTCAAGGAGTCCTTCTGGAACCCTTATAGACTGATCAGCTAGGACAAGAGAGGTCCTAGTGGGTCTAAAATCCATCATACCCAGCTTATCTGCCACAGAGTATGGCATAAGACTTCCAGCAGCTCCTAAATCACAAAGAGAGCGCTTAAAACTATCCTCGAAGATAGAACAACTTAGCACAAAGATCCAGGATCAGGTAGCTTCTTGCGAACCTTGGTTAATAGCACATCACTTATCTGTTGAGGGACCACAATCACCCAATCTTTCATCTCTTCATCCAAAGGCAACATCTTATTCAAGTACCTCTGCACACATGGGTGATAAGGTGGATCATCAGATGATGGAATTCCTTCCAACTCTTCACCAATCTCTTCCAGCTGCTTAAGCTCTTCAATCTCTTTCTTAATCACTTCAGACACTGAGGGATATAATCTAATGGATTGTGCATAAATCTCCTGCTGAGTAATCTCAGATACTTCGGGGAATAAACGATCAAGCTCTAATTCTGCATCAATGCCTTCAGAATCCTGCGAGTCTGTCTGTTCACGACCTGCAACGACCGACACTAAGGGGGCGTCGATCGATGCAACATTGTTTTCACAGTTTCTACCCGAGAGATTTTTCCAAGAATCCGAAAATTCAGCCTCTTCTACCAACTCAGCTGTGCTTAGCTCAAATCCTTCACCTAGGTGTGATCCATCATCAATGTACACTGACCAGGCCTTAATATGGGTTTCTGCTACTCCTTTTCCCTTAACAGAACTAGAAATCTGACTCACCTGAGTATCCAACTGCTTCACATGAGTGTTCAGAGACTCGAACTTCCCATTGAGATCCTCATAGACAGCATCCAACTTCTTATTGCAGTCCACATCAATCTTGGTCTAACTCTCCAACAGCTGTTCCATCATTGCCTCCATCTTACTCTCATGAGCAGTGGCTATAGGAGGTGCTTGGTAAGAAGATGATCCATAGGTTCTCTGAGTACCTTGTCCAAAAGGTTTCTGAAAACCACTAGTCTGGCCAAAGCCAAAGGAGTTGCTGTTGAAAGCACTCTTCTGTCCTCCGTTGAAAAACATGTTTCCCTGTTGATTACCAAATCTATTACCTTGGAATCCAGATCCTCCTATGTAATTCTCATCTTCTTCCTGAGTGTCCTCCTCAGTCTGAATTACCTCAACATCTTGGGCAAAGTGGACAGCTTTCTTACCAGCTAGGAGATTACAAACTGTGTCCAGCTTAGATCTAATATCAGCAATCTCCAAATTCTCTACATTTCCACCAGATTTCTTCCTCCTCTCATCAGTAGTCTTGCAACTGTTGCTGCTCACTAAGTTCTCAATCAACTGCTTAGCTTGAGCAGGAGTCCTAGTGTTAAAGTTAGCATTGCTAGAGTTATCCAATGCAGTCTGATATGGAAGATCTATGCCTTTAAAGAAGATGCCTAAAAGTGTTACCTCAGTGAATCCATGGTGTGGGCAGTCACGTTGGTATTTCTTGAATCTCATCCAGGCAGTCTTAAGAGACTCAGTAGGACCTTGGGAAAAGGTGAGTATGTCCTGTCTGGACTGATCAGAACGCGCATCATCATAGAAGTGACGCAGGAACTCACTCTTCAGGGCATCCCAAGTAGTAAACTGCCCAGGTGGCAGTTGCTTTAACCATGCAGCAGCGTCTCCAGCGAGACTGTGTGGAAAGAGCTTGAGAAACAGATAATCCTGGCAAACTCCATCATACTTCATGCCAGTGATTATATCCTCAAATTGATCGATGTGATCCATAGGCTGCTCCGATGGGTGGCCATGGAAAGCATTATGTCTCATCAGCGAGTAGTAGATGGTTTTGATCTCAAAATCGTTCCTCTCAAAACCAGGAGGTACTAGAGCTGACCGGTTTGCATGAAACTCATCCGGTCTGTTGTAGTCAGCTAAAGTCCTCTCATGAACAACCATCTGTCTACCTTGGTTCTGTCCTTGGCCTTGTGGTTCAGGTTCCTCAACATCAGGGATCACACGTCCCTCAGCATCAATCCTCTGCCCAGCAATATTGTAAGGATTGTTTTACGGATCCCTCAGGATACCTTGAGCATCGGCTATCAGAATCATTTGTTCACGTACCATCCTTGCTCTTCTTTCTCTTCTGTTAGTCCTCTCTAGTCGTTTAAGTTCTTCAAGTACGAGATTAACGAGGTTCAAGTTCTGATTACTTCTAGTTTCACTTGTCTGCATAAACTGTCTATAATCGTCAAGCAACGATCGATGCTATCAGTGCAACGATCGATTCAACCTCAGAATCGCCTAGTGACGATCGACACAAAAGGTGCAACGATCGACGCTATGCGAAATTGGTACCTGCGACAGAGAGAAAACAGAGAAAATTAGTAACTAAAACAAAAAAATATAGGTTCGAAGCTATCGAAGACTCTAAGAGTCCCCGGCAACGGCGCCAAAAACTTGATAGGGGTCTAGTTTTATCCTATTCAACTGCAAGTGCACAGTCAAGTGATTGTAGTATATAGGGTATCGAATCCACAGAGACTCCGGTTTCGATAGATCAAGAACTATAGAGATTTAAACTAAGAAGAAAGCAATGTTATGTAAACTAAATAGCAGTGCGAGAAAGTAAACAAGAAGCAAGATTATCGGTTGTGAAAGCAGTTAATTAAGGGCGCTAAGTCTAGGGCGTTCTCAGGAAATCAGACAGGCAGACAAATCATTCAGTCGGGATCTAATTAAGCACAGTTCTAGAACTCAAATCACGGATATAGAATTAACCAACAATCGTTGCGAGAATTCTCTAAGTCTAAGTGCAGCAATCCAAATTCCTTTGCAATTACTAACAGATTAAACCAGCATTAATTCCAAGTTCGATATGTTCACAATTAAACTAAACCAAATTCCTTTGCGAGTAATTTAATTGCTCAACCTAAATAGTTCAGATTCTAAACCACACTTTCGTGTCGTATTTAGCAACCTAAGATCTAGATTATAATTGATCAAGTTAGAACTAGCTTTAAACGCAATTTAGATCGAAGAACAGATAAAGTTATGAATCCTTAACTGAATTAAACAAGTCTAGCAAGTCATGAAATCCTATGTGAGAAACCCTAAACCTAACTATGAATCTACTCGGACATAGAAGATGTAAACATAATCAATGAATAATTAGATATCATAAAAGAGATTAAAACAAGTAAAGGGGTTCGAAATCTTCTCCAAAATAAAGGTGTAGTACAGGATCAGAACAGCCCCAAAAGCTCTAAAAAACTCTCTGCTCTTAATTATGAATGAATGTGTAAGCTTCCCTAAAATCTGATCTAAAAACCTAATTAAATAGCTAAAACACGTTTTGGGCTTCTGTGTAAATATCTGGAACTTCTGGGTACTTCTGCAATATTGGCATTTTTTCATTAAACCGCCGAGTCTGGCCCATTCGCGTAGTGCATCGACCGATGCAGGTGTGCGTCGATCGATGCAGATCCCAAAACTGGACAGTGTGTTCTATCTCTCGGACCAAATCTCCAAAATGCTCCAATAAGCTCCATAATCACCACATTAGCTCCAAACATGCGTGTACCTAATAAAACCTGTAAAAGACTCTAAAGAGACACAAATAGACTCTAAAACACACTTATATCATGGTCTAAAACTAGTAAAAACCATGATATATCAACTTGTAAGTACCTTTCAGCAGCTGACAGTACTTATATCAGATCCTCATAGACAGTACCTTTAGGCAGTTATTCCATCATTGCCTCCATCTTACTCTCATGAGCAGTGGCTACAAGAGGTGGTTGGTAAGAAGATGATCCATAGGTTCTCTGAGTACCTTGTCCAAAAGGTTTCTGAAAACCACTAGTCTGTCCAAAGCCAAAGGAGTTCTGATTGCCTGTGAAGGCACTCTTCTGTCCTCCGTTGAAAAACATGTTTCCCTGTTGATTACCAAATCTATTACCTTGGAATCCAGATCCTCCTATGTAATTCACATATTCTTCCTGAGTGTCCTCCTCAGTCTGAATTACCTCAACATCTTGGGCAAAGTGGACAGTTTTCTTACCAGCTAGGAGATTACAAACTGTGTCCAGCTTAGATCTAATATCAGCAATCTCCAAATTCTCTACATTTCCACCAGATTTCTTCCTCCTCTCATCAGTAGTCTTGCAACTGTTGCTTCTCACTAAGTTCTCAATCAACTGCTTAGCTTGAGCCGGAGTCCTAGTGTTAAAGTTTGCATTGCTGGAGTTATCCAGCGCAGACTGATATGGCAAATCTATGCCTCTGAAGAAGATACCTAGCAATGTGACCTCAGTGAATCCATGGTGTGGGCAGTCACGCTGGTACTTCTTGAATCTCATCCAGGCAGCTTTTAAAGGCTCCACAGGACCTTGGGAGAATGTCAGAATGTCCTGTCTGGACTGATCTGAGCGCGCATCATCGTAGAAGTGTCTCATAAACTCACTCTTCAGTGTATCCCAAGTAGTAAACTGCCCAGGTGGCAGTTTCTTTAACCATGCACCAGCGTCTCCAGCGAGACTGTGCGGGAAGAGCTTAAGAAACAGATAATCCTGGCACACTCCATCATACTTCATGTCAGTGATTATATCCTCAAACTGATCAATGTGATCTATAGGCTGCTCCGATGGGTGGCCATGGAAAGCATTATGTCTCATCAGCGAGTAGTAGATGGTTTTGATCTCAAAATCGTTCCTCTCAAAACCAGGAGGTACTAGAGCTGACCGGTTTACATGAAACTCATCCGGTCTGTTGTAGTCAGCTAAAGTCCTCTCATGAACAACCATCTGTCTACCTTGGCCCTGTCCTTGGCCTTGTGATTCAGGTTCCTCAACATCAGGGATCACACGTCCCTCAGCATCAATCCTCTGCCCAGCAGCATTGTATGGATTGTTTTGCGGATCCCTCAGGATACCTTGAGCATCGGCTATCAGAATCAGTTGTTCACGTACCATCCTTGCTCTTCTTTCTCTTCTGTTAGTCCTCTCTAGTCGTCCAAGTTCTTCAAGTCCGAGATTAACGAGGTTCAAGTTCTGATTACTTCTAGTTTCACGCGTCTGCATAAACTGTCTGTAATCGTCAAGCAATGATCGATGCTATCAGTGCAACGATCGATTCAACCTCAGAATCGCCTAGTGACGATCGACACAAAAGGTGCAACGATCGACGCTATGCGAAATTGGTACCTGCGACAGAGAGAAAACAGAGAAAAATTAGTAACTAAAACAAAAATTAAAAATCCTAGTATAAACCCTAGGTTCGAATCTATCAAAGACTCTAAGAGTCCCCGGCAACGGCGCCAAAAACTTGATAGGGGTCTAGTTTTATCCTATTCTACTGCAAGTACACAGTCAAGTGATTGTAGTATATAGGGTATCGAATCCACAGAGACTCCGGTTTCGATATATCAAGAACTATAGAGATTTAAACTAAGAAGAAAGCAATGTTATGTAAATTAAATAGCAGTGCGAGAAAGTAAACAAGAAGCAAGATTATCGGTTGTGAAAGCAGTTAATTAAGGGCGCTAAGTCTAGGGCGTTCTCAGGAAATCAGACAGGCAGACAAATCATTCAGTCGGGATCTAATTAAGCACAGTTCTAGAACTCAAATCACGGATATAGAATTAACCAACTGTCGTTGCGAGAATTATCTAAGTCTAAGTGCAGCAATCCAAATTCCTTTGAAATTACTAACAGATTAAACCAGCATTAATTCCAAGTTCGATATGTTCACAATTAAACTAAACCAAATTCCTTTGCGAGTAATTTAATTGCTCAACCTAAATAGTTCAGATTCTAAACCACACTTTTGTGTCGTATTTAGCAACCTAAGATCTAGATTCTAATTGATCAAGTTAGAACTAGCTTTAAACGCAATTTAGATCGAAGAACAGATAAAGTTATGAATCCTTAACTGAATTAAACAAGTCTAGCAAGTCATGAAATCTTATGTGAGAAACCCTAAACCTAACTATGAATCTACTCAGACATAGAAGATGTAAACATAATCAATGAATAATTAGATATCATAAAAGAGATTAAAACAAGTAAAGGGGTTCGAAATCTTCTCCAAAATAAAGGTGTAGTACAGGATCAGATCAGCCCCAAAAGCTCTAAAAAACTCTCTGCTCTTAATTATGAATGAATGTGTAAGCGTATCTAAAATCTGATCTAAAAACTTAATTAAATAGCTAAAACACGTTTTGGGCTTCTGTGTAAATATCTGGAACTTCTGGGCTTTTCTGCATTCTTCATTAAACCGCCGAGTCTGGCCCATTCGCGTAGTGCATCGACCGATGCAAGTGTGCGTCGATCGATGCAGATCCCAAAATTGGACAGTGAGTTCTATCTCTCGGACCAAATCTCCAAAATGCTCCAATAAGCTCCATAATCACCACATTAGCTCCAAACATGCGTGTACCTAATAAAACATGTAAAAGACTCTAAAGAGACACAAATAGACTCGAAAACACACTTATATCATGGTCTAAAACTAGTAAAAACCATGATATATCAACTTGTAAGTACCTTTCAGCAGCTGACAGTACTTATATCAGATCCTCATAGACAGTACCTTTAGGCAGCTATTCCATCATTGCCTCCATCTTACTCTCATGAGCAGTGGCTACAAGAGGTGGTTGGTAAGAAGATGATCCATAGGTTCTCTAAGTACCTTGTCCAAAAGGTTTCTGAAAACCACTAGTCTGTCCAAAGCCAGAGGAGTTATGATTGCCTGTGAAGGCACTCTTCTGTCCTCCGTTAAAAAACATGTTTCCCTGTTGATTACCAAATCTATTACCTTGGAATCCAGATCCTCCTATGTAATTCACATCTTCTTCCTGAGTGTCCTCCTCAGTCTGAATTACCTCAACATCTTGGGCAAAGTGGACAGCTTTCTTACCAGCTAGGAGATTACAAACTGTGTCCAGCTTAGATCTAATATCAGCAATCTCCAAATTCTCTACATTTCCACCAGATTTCTTCCTCCTCTCAACAGTAGTCTTGCAACTGTTGCTGCTCACTAAGTTCTCAATCAACTGCTTAGCTTGAGCAGGAGTCCTAGTGTTAAAGTTTGCATTGATGGAGTTATCCAGCGCAGACTGATATGGCAGATCTATGCCTCTGAAGAAGATACCTAGCAATGTGATCTCAGTGAATCCATGGTGTGGGCAGTCACGCTGGTTCTTCTTGAATCTCATCCAGGCAGCTTTTAAAGGCTCCACAGGACCTTGGGAGAATGTCAGAATGTCCTGTCTGGACTGATCTGAGCGCGCATCATCGTAGAAGTGTCTCATAAACTCACTCTTCAGGGTATCCCAAGTAGTAAACTGCCCAGGTGGCAGTTGCTTTAACCATGCACCAGCGTCTCCAGCGAGACTGTGCGGGAAGAGCTTAAGAAACAGATAATCCTGGCACACTCCATCATACTTCATGCCAGTGATTATATCCTCAAACTGATCAATGTGATCCATAGGCTGCTCCGATGGGTGGCCATGGAAAGCATTCTGTCTCATTAGCGAGTAGTAGATGGTTTTGATCTCAAAATCGTTCCTCTCAAAACCAGGAGGTACTAGAGCTGACCGGTTTACATGAAACTCATCTGGTTGTAGTCAGCTAAAGTCCTCTCATGAACAACCATCTGTCTACCTTGGCCCTGTCCTTGGCCTTGTGATTCAGGTTCCTCAACATCAGGGATCACACGTCCCTCAGCATCAATCCTCTGCCCAGCAGTATTGTAAGGATTGTTTTGCGGATCCCTCAGGATACCTTGAGCATCAGCTATCAGAATCAGTTGTTCACGTACCATCCTTGCTCTTCTTTCTCTTCTGTTAGTCCTCTCTAGTCGTCCAAGTTCTTCAAGTCCGAGATTAACGAGGTTCAAGTTCTGATTACTTCTAGTTTCACGCGTCTGCATAAACTGTCTGTAATCGTCAAGTAATGATCGATGCTATCAGTGCAACGATCGATTCAACCTCAGAATCGCCTAGTGACGATCGACACAAAAGGTGCAACGATCGACGCTATGCGAAATTGGTACCTGTGACAGAGAGAAAACAGAGAAAAATTAGTAACTAAAACAAAAATTAAAAATCCTAGTATAAACCCTAGGTTCGAATCTATCGAAGACTCTAAGAGTCCCCGGCAACGGCGCCAAAAAACTTGATAGGGGTCTAGTTTTATCCTATTCTACTGCAAGTACACAGTCAAGTGATTGTAGTATATAGGGTATCGAATCCACAGAGACTCCGGTTTCGATATATCAAGAACTATAGAGATTTAAACTAAGAAGAAAGCAATGTTATGTAAATTAAATAGCAGTGCGAGAAAGTAAACAAGAAGCAAGATTATCGGTTGTGAAAGCAGTTAATTAAGGGCGCTAAGTCTAGGGCGTTCTCAGGAAATCAGACAGGCAGACAAATCATTCAGTCGGGATCTAATTAAGCACAGTTCTAGAACTCAAATCACGGATATAGAATTAACCAACTGTCGTTGCGAGAATTATCTAAGTCTAAGTGCAGCAATCCAAATTCCTTTGAAATTACTAACAGATTAAACCAGCATTAATTCCAAGTTCGATATGTTCACAATTAAACTAAACCAAATTCCTTTGCGAGTAATTTAATTGCTCAACCTAAATAGTTCAGATTCTAAACCACACTTTTGTGTCGTATTTAGCAACCTAAGATCTAGATTCTAATTGATCAAGTTAGAACTAGCTTTAAACGCAATTTAGATCGAAGAACAGATAAAGTTATGAATCCTTAACTGAATTAAACAAGTCTAGCAAGTCATGAAATCTTATGTGAGAAACCCTAAACCTAACTATGAATCTACTCAGACATAGAAGATGTAAACATAATCAATGAATAATTAGATATCATAAAAGAGATTAAAACAAGTAAAGGGGTTCGAAATCTTCTCCAAAATAAAGGTGTAGTACATGATCAGATCAGCCCCAAAAGCTCTAAAAAACTCTCTGCTCTTAATTATGAATGAATGTGTAAGCGTATCTAAAATCTGATCTAAAAACTTAATTAAATAGCTAAAACACGTTTTGGGCTTCTGTGTAAATATCTGGAACTTCTGGGCTTTTCTGCATTCTTCATTAAACCGCCGAGTCTGGCCCATTCGCGTAGTGCATCGACCGATGCAAGTGTGCGTCGATCGATGCAGATCCCAAAACTGGACAGTGAGTTCTATCTCTCGGACCAAATCTCCAAAATGCTCCAATAAGCTCCATAATCACCACATTAGCTCCAAACATGCGTGTACCTAATAAAACCTGTAAAAGACTCTAAAGAGACACAAATAGACTCTAAAACACACTTATATCATGGTCTAAAACTAGTAAAAACCATGATATATCAACTTGTAAGTACCTTTCAGCAGCTGACAGTACTTATATCAGATCCTCATAGACAGTACCTTTAGGCAGCTATTCCATCATTGCCTCCATCTTACTCTCATGAGCAGTGGCTACAAGAGGTGGTTGGTAAGAAGATGATCCATAGGTTCTCTGAGTACCTTGTCCAAAAGGTTTCTGAAAACCACTAGTCTGTCCAAAGCCAGAGGAGTTATGATTGCCTGTGAAGGCACTCTTCTGTCCTCCGTTAAAAAACATGTTTCCCTGTTGATTACCAAATCTATTACCTTGGAATCCAGATCCTCCTATGTAATTCACATCTTCTTCCTGAGTGTCCTCCTCAGTCTGAATTACCTCAACATCTTGGGCAAAGTGGACAGCTTTCTTACCAGCTAGGAGATTACAAACTGTGTCCAGCTTAGATCTAATATCAGCAATCTCCAAATTCTCTACATTTCCACCAGATTTCTTCCTCCTCTCAACAGTAGTCTTGCAACTGTTGCTGCTCACTAAGTTCTCAATCAACTGCTTAGCTTGAGCAGGAGTCCTAGTGTTAAAGTTTGCATTGATGGAGTTATCCAGCGCAGACTGATATGGCAGATCTATGCCTCTGAAGAAGATACCTAGCAATGTGATCTCAGTGAATCCATGGTGTGGGCAGTCACGCTGGTTCTTCTTGAATCTCATCCAGGCAGCTTTTAAAGGCTCCACAGGACCTTGGGAGAATGTCAGAATGTCCTGTCTGGACTGATCTGAGCGCGCATCATCGTAGAAGTGTCTCATAAACTCACTCTTCAGGGTATCCCAAGTAGTAAACTGCCCAGGTGGCAGTTGCTTTAACCATGCACCAGCGTCTCCAGCGAGACTGTGCGGGAAGAGCTTAAGAAACAAATAATCCTGGCACACTCCATCATACTTCATGCCAGTGATTATATCCTCAAACTGATCAATGTGATCCATAGGCTGCTCCGATGGGTGGCCATGGAAAGCATTCTGTCTCATTAGCGAGTAGTAGATGGTTTTGATCTCAAAATCGTTCCTCTCAAAACCAGGAGGTACTAGAGCTGACCGGTTTACATGAAACTCATCTGGTTGTAGTCAGCTAAAGTCCTCTCATGAACAACCATCTGTCTACCTTGGCCCTGTCCTTGGCCTTGTGATTCAGGTTCCTCAACATCAGGGATCACACGTCCCTCAGCATCAATCCTCTGCCCAGCAGTATTGTAAGGATTGTTTTGCGGATCCCTCAGGATACCTTGAGCATCAGCTATCAGAATCAGTTGTTCACGTACCATCCTTGCTCTTCTTTCTCTTCTGTTAGTCCTCTCTAGTCGTCCAAGTTCTTCAAGTCCGAGATTAACGAGGTTCAAGTTCTGATTACTTCTAGTTTCACGCGTCTGCATAAACTGTCTGTAATCGTCAAGTAATGATCGATGCTATCAGTGCAACGATCGATTCAACCTCAGAATCGCCTAGTGACGATCGACACAAAAGGTGCAACGATCGACGCTATGCGAAATTGGTACCTGTGACAGAGAGAAAACAGAGAAAAATTAGTAACTAAAACAAAAATTAAAAATCCTAGTATAAACCCTAGGTTCGAATCTATCGAAGACTCTAAGAGTCCCCGGCAACGGCGCCAAAAAACTTGATAGGGGTCTAGTTTTATCCTATTCTACTGCAAGTGCACAGTCAAGTGATTGTAGTATATAGGGTATCGAATCCACAGAGACTCCGGTTTCGATAGATCAAGAACTATAGAGATTTAAACTAAGAAGAAAGCAATGTTATGTAAACTAAATAGCAGTGCGAGAAAGTAAACAAGAAGCAAGATTATCGGTTGTGAAAGCAGTTAATTAAGGGCGCTAAGTCTAGGGCGTTCTCAGGAAATCAGACAGGCAGACAAATCATTCAGTCGGGATCTAATTAAGCACAGTTCTAGAACTCAAATCACGGATATAGAATTAACCAACAATCGTTGCGAGAATTCTCTAAGTCTAAGTGCAGCAATCCAAATTCCTTTGAAATTACTAACAGATTAAACCAGCATTAATTCCAAGTTCGATATGTTCACAATTAAACTAAACCAAATTCCTTTGCGAGTAATTTAATTGCTCAACCTAAATAGTTCAGATTCTAAACCACACTTTTGTGTCGTATTTAGCAACCTAAGATCTAGATTCTAATTGATCAAGTTAGAACTAGCTTTAAACGCAATTTAGATCGAAGAACAGATAAAGTTATGAATCCTTAACTGAATTAAACAAGTCTAGCAAGTCATGAAATCTTATGTGAGAAACCCTAAACCTAACTATGAATCTACTCAGACATAGAAGATGTAAACATAATCAATGAATAATTAGATATCATAAAAGAGATTAAAACAAGTAAAGGGGTTCGAAATCTTCTCCAAAATAAAGGTGTAGTACATGATCAGATCAGCCCCAAAAGCTCTAAAAAAACTCTCTGCTCTTAATTATGAATGAATGTGTAAGCGTATCTAAAATCTGATCTAAAAACTTAATTAAATAGCTAAAACACGTTTTGGGCTTCTGTGTAAATATCTGGAACTTCTGGGCTTTTCTGCATTCTTCATTAAACCGCCGAGTCTGGCCCATTCGCGTAGTGCATCGACCGATGCAAGTGTGCGTCGATCGATGCAGATCCCAAAACAGAACAGTGAGTTCTATCTCTCGGACCAAATCTCCAAAATGCTCCAATAAGCTCCATAATCACCACATTAGCTCCAAACATGCGTGTACCTAATAAAACCTGTAAAAGACTCTAAAGAGACACAAATAGACTCTAAAACACACTTATATCATGGTCTAAAACTAGTAAAAACCATGATATATCAACTTGTAAGTACCTTTCAGCAGCTGACAGTACTTATATCAGATCCTCATAGATAGTACCTTTAGGCAGCTATTCCATCATTGCCTCCATCTTACTCTCATGAGCAGTGGCTACAAGAGGTGGTTGGTAAGAAGATGATCCATAGGTTCTCTGAGTACCTTTTCCAAAAGGTTTCTGAAAACCACTAGTTTGTCCAAAGCCAGAGGAGTTATGATTGCCTGTGAAGGCACTCTTCTGTCCTCCGTTGAAAAACATGTTTCCCTGTTGATTACCAAATCTATTACCTTGGAATCCAGATCCTCCTATGTAATTCACATCTTCTTCCTGAGTGTCCTCCTCAGTCTGAATTACCTCAACATCTTGGGCAAAGTGGACAACTTTCTTACCAGCTAGGAGATTACAAACTGTGTCCAGCTTAGATCTAATATCAGCAATCTCCAAATTCTCTACATTTCCACCAGATTTCTTCCTCCTCTCAACAGTAGTCTTGCAACTGTTGCTGCTCACTAAGTTCTCAATCAACTGCTTAGCTTGAGCAGGAGTCCTAGTGTTAAAGTTTGCATTGCTGGAGTTATCCAGCGCAGACTGATATGGCAGATCTATGCCTCTGAAGAAGATACCTAGCAATGTGACCTCAGTGAATCCATGGTGTGGGCAGTCACGCTGGTTCTTCTTGAATCTCATCCAGGCAGCTTTTAAAGGCTCCACAGGACCTTGGGAGAATGTCAGAATGTCCTGTCTGGACTGATCTGAGCGCGCATCATCGTAGAAGTGTCTCATAAACTCACTCTTCAGGGCATCCCAAGTAGTAAACTGCCCAGGTGGCAGTTGCTTTAACCATGCACCAGCGTCTCCAGCGAGACTGTGCGGGAAGAGCTTAAGAAACAGATAATCCTGGCACACTCCATCATACTTCATGCCAGTGATTATATCCTCAAACTGATCAATGTGATCCATAGGCTGCTCCGATGGGTGGCCATGGAAAGCATTCTGTCTCATCAGCGAGTAGTAGATGGTTTTTATCTCAAAATCGTTCCTCTCAAAACCAGGAGGTACTAGAGCTGACCGGTTTACATGAAACTCATCCGGTCTGTTGTAGTCAGCTAAAGTCCTCTCATGAACAACCATCTGTCTACCTTGGCCCTGTCCTTGGCCTTGTGATTCAGGTTCCTCAACATCAGGGATCACACGTCCCTCAGCATCAATCCTCTGCCCAGCAGCATTCTAAGGATTGTTTTGCGGATCCCTCAGGATACCTTGAGCATCGGCTATCAGAATCAGTTGTTCACGTACCATCCTTGCTCTTCTTTCTCTTCTGTTAGTCCTCTCTAGTCGTCCAAGTTCTTCAAGTCCGAGATTAACGAGGTTCAAGTTCTGATTACTTCTAGTTTCACGCGTCTGCATAAACTGTCTGTAATCGTCAAGCAATGATCGATGCTATCAGTGCAACGATCGATTCAACCTCAAAATCGCCTAGTGACGATCGACACAAAAGGTGCAACGATCGACGCTATGCGAAATTGGTACCTACGACAGAGAGAAAACAGAGAAAAATTAGTAACTAAAACAAAAATTAAAAATCCTAGTATAAACCCTAGGTTCGAATCTATCGAAGACTCTAAGAGTCCCCGGCAACGGCGCCAAAAAACTTGATAGGGGTCTAGTTTTATCCTATTCTACTGCAAGTGCACAGTCAAGTGATTGTAGTATATAGGGTATCGAATCCACAGAGACTCCGGTTTCGATAGATCAAGAAATATAGAGATGTAAACTAAGAAGAAAGTAATGTTATGTAAACTAAATAGCAGTGCGAGAAAGTAAACAAGAAGCAAGATTATCGGTTGTGAAAGCAGTTAATTAAGGGCGCTAAGTCTAGGGCGTTCTCAGGAAATCAGACAGGCAGACAAATCATTCAGTCGGGATCTAATTAAGCACAGTTCTAGAACTCAAATCACGGATATAGAATTAACCAACAATCGTTGCGAGAATTCTCTAAGTCTAAGTGCAGCAATCCAAATTCCTTTGAAATTACTAACAGATTAAACCAGCATTAATTCCAAGTTCGATATGTTCACAATTAAACTAAACCAAATTCCTTTGCGAGTAATTTAATTGCTCAACCTAAATAGTTCAGATTCTAAACCACACTTTTGTGTCGTATTTAGCAACCTAAGATCTAGATTCTAATTGATCAAGTTAGAACTAGCTTTAAACGCAATTTAGATCGAAGAACAGATAAAGTTATGAATCCTTAACTGAATTAAACAAGTCTAGCAAGTCATGAAATCTTATGTGAGAAACCCTAAACCTAACTATGAATCTACTCAGACATAGAAGATGTAAACATAATCAATGAATAATTAGATATCATAAAAGAGATTAAAACAAGTAAAGGGGTTCGAAATCTTCTCCAAAATAAAGGTGTAGTACATGATCAGATCAGCCCCAAAAGCTCTAAAAAAACTCTCTGCTCTTAATTATGAATGAATGTGTAAGCGTATCTAAAATCTGATCTAAAAACTTAATTAAATAGCTAAAACACGTTTTGGGCTTCTGTGTAAATGTGCGTCGATCGATGCAGATCCCAAAACAGAACAGTGAGTTCTATCTCTCGGACCAAATCTCCAAAATGCTCCAATAAGCTCCATAATCACCACATTAGCTCCAAACATGCGTGTACCTAATAAAACCTGTAAAAGACTCTAAAGAGACACAAATAGACTCTAAAACACACTTATATCATGGTCTAAAACTAGTAAAAACCATGATATATCAACTTGTAAGTACCTTTCAGCAGCTGACAGTACTTATATCAGATCCTCATAGATAGTACCTTTTGGCAGCTATTCCATCATTGCCTCCATCTTACTCTCATGAGCAGTGGCTACAAGAGGTGGTTGGTAAGAAGATGATCCATAGGTTCTCTAAGTACCTTGTCCAAAAGGTTTCTGAAAACCACTAGTCTGTCCAAAGCCAGAGGAGTTATGATTGCCTGTGAAGGCACTCTTATGTCCTCCGTTGAAAAACATGTTTCCCTGTTGATTACCAAATCTATTACCTTGGAATCCAGATCCTCCTATGTAATTCACATCTTCTTCCTGAGTGTCCTCCTCTGTCTGAATTACCTCAACATCTTGGGCAAAGTGGACAACTTTCTTACCAGCTAGGAGATTACAAACTGTGTCCAGCTTAGATCTAATATCAGCAATCTCCAAATTCTCTACATTTCCACCAGATTTCTTCCTCCTCTCAACAGTAGTCTTGCAACTGTTTCTGCTCACTAAGTTCTCAATCAACTGCTTAGCTTGAGCAGGAGTCCTAGTGTTAAAGTTTGCATTGCTGGAGTTATCC
The DNA here is from genome assembly GCA_030180135.1 of Orychophragmus violaceus. NCBI lineage: Eukaryota > Viridiplantae > Streptophyta > Magnoliopsida > Brassicales > Brassicaceae > Orychophragmus > Orychophragmus violaceus. Next base: position 64,859,752 of record CM058235.1, on the reverse strand, counting down.
AGCGCAGACTGATATGGCAGATCTATGCCTCTGAAGAAGATACCTAGCAATGTGACCTCAGTGAATCCATGGTGTGGGCAGTCACGCTGGTTCTTCTTGAATCTCATCCAGGCAGCTTTTAAAGGCTCCACAGGACCTTGGGAGAATGTCAGAATGTCCTGTCTGGACTGATCTGAGCGCGCATCATCGTAGAAGTGTCTCATAAACTCACTCTTCAGGGCATCCCAAGTAGTAAACTGCCCAGGTGGCAGTTGCTTTAACCATGCACCAGCGTCTCCAGCGAGACTGTGCGGGAAGAGCTTAAGAAACAGATAATCCTGGCACACTCCATCATACTTCATGCCAGTGATTATATCCTCAAACTGATCAATGTGATCCATAGGCTGCTCCGATGGGTGGCCATGGAAAGCATTCTGTCTCATCAGCGAGTAGTAGATGGTTTTTATCTCAAAATCGTTCCTCTCAAAACCAGGAGGTACTAGAGCTGACCGGTTTACATGAAACTCATCCGGTCTGTTGTAGTCAGCTAAAGTCCTCTCATGAACAACCATCTGTCTACCTTGCCCCTGTCCTTGGCCTTGTGGTTCAGGTTCCTCAACATCAGGGATCACACGTCCCTCAGCATCAATCCTCTGCCCAGCAGCATTGTAAGGATTGTTTTGCGGATCCCTCAGGATACCTTGAGCATCGGCTGTCAGAATCAGTTGTTCACGTACCATCCTTGCTCTTCTTTCTCTTCTGTTAGTCCTCTCTAGTCGTCCAAGTTCTTTAAGTCCGAGATTAACGAGGTTCAAGTTCTGATTACTTCTAGTTTCACGCGTCTGCATAAACTGTCTGTAATCGTCAAGCAATGATCGATGCTATCAGTGCAACGATCGATTCAACCTCAGAATCGCCTAGTGACGATCGACACAAAAGGTGCAACGATCGACGCTATGCGAAATTGGTACCTGCGACAGAGAGAAAACAGAGAAAAATTAGTAACTAAAACAAAAATTAAAAATCCTAGTATAAACCCTAGGTTCGAATCTATCGAAGACTCTAAGAGTCCCCGGCAACGGCGCCAAAAAACTTGATAGGGGTCTAGTTTTATCCTATTCTACTGCAAGTGCACAGTCAAGTGATTGTAGTATATAGGGTATCGAATCCACAGAGACTCCGGTTTCGATAGATCAAGAAATATAGAGATGTAAACTAAGAAGAAAGCAATGTTATGTAAACTAAATAGCAGTGCGAGAAAGTAAACAAGAAGCAAGATTATCGGTTGTGAAAGTAGTTAATTAAGGGCGCTAAGTCTAGGGCGTTCTCAGGAAATCAGACAGGCAGACAAATCATTCAGTCGGGATCTAATTAAGCACAGTTCTAGAACTCAAATCACGGATATAGAATTAACCAATTGTCGTTGCGAGAATTCTCTAAGTCTAAGTGCAGCAATCCAAATTCCTTTGAAATTACTAACAGATTAAACCAGCATTAATTCCAAGTTCGATATGTTCACAATTAAACTAAACCAAATTCCTTTGCGAGTAATTTAATTGCTCAACCTAAATAGTTCAGATTCTAAACCACACTTTTGTGTCGTATTTAGCAACCTAAGATCTAGATTCTAATTGATCAAGTTAGAACTAGCTTTAAACGCAATTTAGATCGAAGAACAGATAAAGTTATGAATCCTTAACTGAATTAAACAAGTCTAGCAAGTCATGAAATCTTATGTGAGAAACCCTAAACCTAACTATGAATCTACTCAGACATAGAAGATGTAAACATAATCAATGAATAATTAGATATCATAAAAGAGATTAAAACAAGTAAAGGGGTTCGAAATCTTCTCCAAAATAAAGGTGTAGTACATGATCAGATCAGCCCCAAAAGCTCTAAAAAAATCTCTGCTCTTAATTATGAATAAATGTGTAAGCGTATCTAAAATCTGATCTAAAAACTTAATTAAATAGCTAAAACACGTTTTGGGCTTCTGTGTAAATATCTGGAACTTCTGGGCTTTTCGGCATTCTTCATTAAACCGCCGAGTCTGGCCCATTCGCGTAGTGCATCGACCGATGCAAGTGTGCGTCGATCGATGCAGATCCCAAAACTGGACAGTGAGTTCTATCTCTCGGACCAAATCTCCAAAATGCTCCAATAAGCTCCATAATCACCACATTAGCTCCAAACATGCGTGTACCTAATAAAACCTGTAAAAGACTCTAAAGAGACACAAATAGACTCTAAAACACACTTATATCATGGTCTAAAACTAGTAAAAACCATGATATATCAACTTGTAAGTACCTTTCAGCAGCTGATAGTACTTATATCAGATCCTCATAGACAGTACCTTTAGGCAGCTATTCCATCATTGCCTCCATCTTACTCTCATGAGCAGTGGCTACAAGAGGTGGTTGGTAAGAAGATGATCCATAGGTTCTCTGAGTACCTTGTCCAAAAGGTTTCTGAAAACCACTAGTATGTCCAAAGCCAGAGGAGTTATGATTGCCTGTGAAGGCACTCTTCTGTCCTCCGTTGAAAAACATGTTTCCCTGTTGATTACCAAATCTATTACCTTGGAATCCAGATCCTCCTATGTAATTCACATCTTCTTCCTGAGTGTCCTCCTCAGTCTGAATTACCTCAACATATTGGGCAAAGTGGACAGCTTTCTTACCAGCTAGGAGATTACAAACTGTGTCCAGCTTAGATCTAATATCAGCAATCTCCAAATTCTCTACATTTCCACCAGATTTCTTCCTCCTCTCAACAGTAGTCTTGCAACTGTTGCTGCTCACTAAGTTCTCAATCAACTGCTTAGCTTGAGCAGGAGTCCTAGTGTTAAAGTTTGCATTGTTGGAGTTATCCAGCGCAGACTGATATGGCAGATCTATGCCTCTGAAGAAGATACCTAGCAATGTGACCTCAGTGAATCCATGGTGTGGGCAGTCACGCTGGTTCTTCTTGAATCTCATCCAGGCAGCTTTTAAAGGCTCCACAGGACCTTGGGAGAATGTCAGAATGTCCTGTCTGGACTGATCTGAGCGCGCATCATCGTAGAAGTGTCTCATAAACTCACTCTTCAGGGCATCCCAAGTAGTGAACTGCCCAGGTGTCAGTTGCTTTAACCATGCACCAGCGTCTCCAGCGAGACTGTGCGGGAGAACTTAAGAAACAGATAATCCTGGCACACTCCATAATACTTCATGCCAGTGATTATATCCTCAAACTGATCAATGTTATCCATAGGCTGCTCCGATGGGTGGCCATGGAAAGCATTCTGTCTCATCAGCGAGTAGTAGATGGTTTTGATCTCAAAATCGTTCCTCTCAAAACCAGGAGGTACTAGAGCTGACCGGTTTGCATGAAACTCATCCGGTCTGTTGTAGTCAGCTAAAGTCCTCTCATGAACAACCATCTGTCTACCTTGCCCCTGTCCTTGGCCTTGTGGTTCAGGTTCCTCAACATCAGGGATCACACGTCCCTCAGCATCAATCCTCTGCCCAGCAGCATTGTAAGGATTGTTTTGCGGATACCTCAGGATACCTTGAGCATCGGCTATCAGAATTAGTTGTTCACGTACCATCCTTGCTCTTCTTTCTCTTATGTTAGTCCTCTCTAGTCGTCCAAGTTGTTCATGTCCGAGATTAACGAGGTTCAAGTTCTGATTACTTCTAGTTTCACGCGTCTGCATAAACTGTCTGTAATCGTCAAGCAATGATCGATGCTATCAGTGCAACGATCGATTCAACCTCAGAATCGCCTAGTGACGATCGACACAAAAGGTGCAACGATCGACGCTATGCGAAATTGGTACCTGCGACAGAGAGAAAACAGAGAAAAATTAGTAACTAAAACAAAAATTAAAAATCCTAGTATAAACCCTAGGTTCGAATCTATCGAAGACTCTAAGAGTCCCCGTCAACGGCGCCAAAAAACTTGATAGGGGTCTAGTTTTATCCTATTCTACTGCAAGTGCACAGTCAAGTGATTGTAGTATATAGGGTATCGAATCCACAGAGACTCCGGTTTCGATAGATCAAGAACTATAGAGATTTAAACTAAGAAGAAAGCAATGTTATGTAAACTAAATAGCAGTGCGAGAAAGTAAACAAGAAGCAAGATTATCGGTTGTGAAAGCAGTTAATTAAGGGCGCTAAGTCTAGGGCGTTCTCAGGAAATCAGACAGGCAGACAAATCATTCAGTCGGATCTAATTAAGCACAGTTCTAGAACTCAAATCACGGATATAGAATTAACCAACTGTCGTTGCGAGAATTCTCTAAGTCTAAGTGCAGCAATCCAAATTCTTTTGCAATTACTAACAGATTAAACCAGCATTAATTCCAAGTTCGATATGTTCACAATTAAACTAAACCAAATTCCTTTGCGAGTAATTTAATTGCTCAACCTGAATAGTTCAGATTCTAAACCACACTTTTGTGTCGTATTTAGCAACCTAAGATCTAGATTCTAATTGATCAAGTTAGAACTAGCTTTAAACGCAATTTAGATCATAGAAGATGTAAACATAATCAATGAATAATTAGATATCATAAAAGAGATTAAAACAAGTAAAGGGGTTCGAAATCTTCTCCAAAATAAAGGTGTAGTACAGGATCAGATCAGCCCCAAAAGCTCTAAAAAACTCTTTGCTCTTAATTATGAATGAATGTGTAAGCGTATCTAAAATCTGATCTAAAAACTTAATTAAATAGCTAAAACACGTTTTGGGCTTCTGTGTAAATATCTGGAACTTCTGGGCTTTTCAGCATTCTTCATTAAACCGCCGAGTCTGGCCCATTCGCCTAGTGCATCGACCGATGCAGGTGTGCGTCGATCGATGCAGATCCCAAAACTGGACAGTGAGTTCTATCTCTCGGACCAAATCTCCAAAATGCTCCAATAAGCTCCATAATCACCACATTAGCTCCAAACATGCGTGTACCTAATAAAACCTGTAAAAGACTCTAAAGAGACACAAATAGACTCTAAAACACACTTATATCATGGTCTAACACTAGTAAAAACCATGATATATCAACTTGTAAGTACCTTTCAGCAGCTGACAGTACTTATATCAGATCCTCATAGACAGTACCTTTAGGCAGCTATTCCATCATTGCCTCCATCTTACTCTCATGAACAGTGGCTACAAGAGGTGGTTGGTAAGAAGATGACAATATTAAAATAATATATTTCAACTAAAAATTGACAATATTAAAATCAAATAATTATTATAATAGAAGATAAAATATTTTCTAGAAAACTGAATACAAAATTGTTTAAAATTTCTGGTATATAAGAAAGAAAGAAATATTTCAAATACATATTAAATTTTTGAGAGATGTTTTACATATGTTAAAAATAAAAACAAAAATTTCTGTATAACAAAATAAAATGATTATATATCATTTCATTTGACAAAAAATTAGATTTTATATTATTTCAAACACACTATTTATATATTATTATAATATAATAAAGGATTCTAAACACAGTTTTTTATTTACACTATTTATCACTTTGTAATTTAAAGAAGGTAAATTGTTTTTTTTTTTTAATATACTCATAAAAAGGAAAAACATTAAAACGTTAAAATTAAAATAATGTATAAATTTAAAAATAAATAAATCTAAGATGACTAATATCAATAAAACTTAAATCATGAATCATAAAAATCTAAAATTTTGAGAATTCTTTTTAAAATAAGAAATGATTTACAAAGTTTATATATATAATAGTAATGCAAGATTATGTAATGTTTTATTAGAAATAACAAATTATTTATGGGAAAAAGAATTGAAATTAAGACTAAGTTTGATGATTATTTAAATTACACATAATAAAAAAAAATTCCCTTAGTAACATTGTTCGATGATTCCATACCACCACATTGGATAGCTAACCGGTTTAGAAAGTTTTAATTTGTTAAAAAATATTAAAATTTTTAAAATAAAAATTATATATAAATTAGTTTTTAAATCATAATAAATTATATATATTTAAAATAAAAGCAAAATTATGTCTGAAAAAAAGAGAATTGCACAGAGAATTTTAACTCTCAAATTTGTTCACAAATAAATAACACAACTGAATAAAGAAATAAAAAGTATTATTGTTGATAATATATATATCACTTCATAAATTAATGTTAATATCAATTTTATATAAATTTATATTTTAAATTTTCTATAATAATATTTATTCACTCATTCGTATTGATAACATCTAAACTAAAATCCCGCGGTACATAAATCTAGTATACATAATAAGGAAGATAATTAACTCCAAAAATAAGTGTGCAAGATCAAAGGAAAAAGGCTCCTAAAGATATTATAGCTGTTAGACTTAAAAGAGCTTGGATCAAAGTAGGCTCGAGATCCTTTGTATCTAGACAGCTTGAGAAGATATAAGTGATGTCTTGGGACCTTCTTGAATGTGTGGAATGCATCGCCCAAGTAGAAGTGGAAAGAGCTGTTAGAGATTTGAATGCAACTGACTCCAAACAAGGTAAGTGTGAGCAAGGGAGGATCCACCTGATCCTCTGAGTACTGGTGCAATTAAGGATGCCTCTGATAGCTTCTATATGGTTTAATATATCTCCTGGAAACCAGTTGTGGTTTTCCTTAGAAGTAAACAATTTGGTTAATGCGCTTTCCAAAATTGGGTACGAATTAGGAAAGTGATGATGTATGAGAGGACAAGATTGAATACTCCTATTTCAAGGGCTTATAATGAAGCTAAAGATGTTCACAGGCATCAAAAATCTCCAACGCAGAGGCATCAAAAATCTCCAACGCATCAGCCTAGACAATCTCCTCACATTTCTCAAGCCCAGAACTCACACAACGATGAATATGAGGAAGCTGGCACTGACGAAGACGCTCCAATAGAGCCCAATCTCTCTGAAGACCTACTGGCTGTTGTAAACGCGCTGCTTCTCCAGCCAAACCAGAACATGGTTTGCACTGTCCTCTCTCCCACATTGGAGCCTGGAACCACTTGGTAATCATCTCCTTATTGCTTGCAGTCTGTGTGAAATTATTTGACATATTGAATATGATGAGATTTTGAATCTGTTGAGTTTTGCTTAGTGGTTAGAGTTTGAGATTGTTGCTTTGAGTTTTGGTTTTGATACTGAATATGTTGCTTTGAGTGTGAGTTAGAGATTTGAGATAGTTAGAGATATTGTATCATACCTTTTCTTGTGCCAGATAAAATCAAATTGTAAATCTGGTTAATTATCTCTTCTAGTGTCTTAAGTGCTTAAACTTAAGATCTGTAAATTAAATCGCATGGAGAGCCATATCCATATATACTATTTTCTATCTATCTATATATAAGACAAACGTTAGAAATTTCATGTATTTATGTTGGTTTAGATTAATGTGATGATTGTGTTGATTCTACTGATCTTTATTGGCCTATATATTACGATATTGGTTCTTAAAGTAGTTTAATCAGTGAGTTCAAATGAGCATTGAACGTCAGATTCTGTGAGAGGACAGAGAAATGATTATGTTCATAAACCATCTGAAAGATTCTAAGTTGTATTTTATTTGATTTCGAGTATCATCTTTGATATAATGATTTTATAAAGGTAGATTCTAGGACCGATACAAAAAATATGAGACGTATGTCGATAAGAAAGCGCAGAAAGTACAGACAGACGAGTCGACAAGTCTTCGGACGGTACTTCGGGTAATGCACAGCTCTCCATAGAGGAAGATAATGAGATATTTCTTCCGGTATAGTGTGCTTCTTAAGCTTTGCTATGTTTTCGATCCTATGGTTCTGAAAACCTGTTTAAGATTCTAAATGTTTCTTTTGTTTTTGTAATCTACTTTCATAAACCACAGAGGACATATCTATGGCATTGGAAGCCTTGAGACTTATCTCAATGGAAAGCGGAAGTACCCGAGAAGCTCTTCTTCAATCTCAACGCTGCAAAACAGCTTGAAGAAACTCACCACAGAATAGAGGAACAAGCAGCTTTAAACGCTGAGCAACAATCCAAGATAGATGACTTGATATTTGTCAAACAATATCTAACCAAATCTGACACGAACTATGTCGCCTTCCTTGCCTCTCGTGCTGCTGATTCAACTGCCAATATGAACTCTGCTTCTTAGGGAGCTTCTCTTATGTTCTTCCGCTTTTTCAAACTTTAAAAACTTTTTTGTTTTCTTTTGTAACTCCATTTGGAGTTTGGTTTTTCAAACTTCAAACCTTGTTCATGTAAAACATGTTATGCATGTTTGTAGACTAATGCTTCGTGATTCTTTTTTGGTTTATGAATGACTTTAGTAAACAACTAATAGCATTAGCATAAGATTATATACAAATTACACAAGCCAATTCTACTAAAAAAGGATAGAAATTTCTAATTCGTTGATTAAAATAGTAGCTAAACAATTGCAACGTAGTAGCAACATTATACATTAGTCAGAAATCAGCCACAACTCAGTCGCTACATTTTGTGACTCTATTGAGACTACGTTTACACAGTCGCAACTTATTCGTTAAATTAGCAGCAATTTAGTCGCAACATTAGCGACGGATACAAAACACAGTAGTCACAAATTAAGCGTAATTCAGTCGCAAAATAGCGACTGATTACCGACTGGTAAATTTAGCGACAACTTGTATTGTTACTGCGTAATTCAGTCGCTAAACAGTCGCAAACACAAGTTTTGCGACTGAATAGCCACTATTCTTGCAGGCACAACTTAGCTATTTTCTTGTAATTAGGTTCCTCTACCCTATCACAATCTTCGTTGATAGACCAAATATTTTCTCGATATTCATCATGCACCATCGAAATTGTACCTACAAATTTTGCTTTGCCACTAGTTTCTTCTAAGGCTTCAGCATTATAAGGTTCGTTAGTTCTACCATAATCCGTTCTTTCTATATGAAGATAACAAGTCTTTTAACCCGACATAAACCCAATGTAATACATGTCATTCCATACTAAACCAATCATAATATAATGAGAATTCTGGAAATGAAAGTATGAACATTTTAAGTTACGGGTTTTCCTCTCTTGTGGTTGCTTACATGCTAATTCTGTGAAATCCCCTAACCTCATGTATAATTGCCAACCAGTAAGTTTGACTCTGGATCCACCATTGGTTCGTCCATTTATGATCAAAAATGTTTTGAAAAAGACATTTTCCGTGTGAATTGAGTTTAGAAGTGAGTGTTGAGTGTGGAGTGTGGAGTGTGGAGTGTGAAGAATGAGAGGGGGTCAGATTTGGGTGAAAAGCCCAATGTAAACCCTTCTCGGCTAGAGCCCATGAAGGGAATCTACCAAAAGTTTTTTCCCGAGTCCAGCAGCTGCAAAGAAGCTTCAGGTCCGGTAAATTTAGTAACCGAGATGGGCCTTAAACGCTTGGATTTTGAGCTGAAGCCCAAAAACTGATAATTTTGAGCCGAAGCCCAATAGCTAGATTATTTTATTACACTTGTCTAGATTTTTTAATAAAGATATCTATATTTTATTTTGAGGAGGTGGAAGATTTTTGTAAGAGCTTCTAGAATATGGATCAAGTTTTGGATTTAAGCAAACAAATGGTTTTTTTTTTTTTACATCATCAAACAAATGGTTATTGTATTATTAGTCTAATAATTATACTTGATCCAAAATCAAGTTTACTTCTCAACAAATATAGCATTACCATGAAGGATGAAAATTTAAGATAGGTGGTTTTATAATTCTAAAGCATATTTTATGTTGAATGGGCAGTTGTGGACGATGGAAGAGAAGGATTATTGTTTGGAAGAGACAAAGAAATCGTTCCAAGTTTTCCGGAGAGATTCTTAGTCTCTTACTGTCCTGATTAATGTGATATGTTTTGTTGTTACAAACGCTTTGTAAGAATATTTATATTCTTATGTGACCTATGTGTCTCTCGGTTTAGTGTATGAATCAAGTTCATATAAAAATTAAATGTTCTAATATAAAAGATGATACCGTAATGGATTAGTTTTGATTAATGACATTAGAACATGGGTGTATTGATAACCCTCTTCTCTTACCCTATAAATATAATTGTTCATAGATTCTAATATATTTATATATATATATATATATATATATATATATATATATTCTGGTAATATAAAAGTGAAGAGATACTAGTTATTCATATTCATTGTTGTGTGAAAAGTCACAACTATTAGAACATAGTATTTTATCTGATAATTATAACCATGAAAGAAAGAAAATAAAGAGAGAACAATTGATGATCTTCTCCATCAAAAGATCACATAAATGAATGGGTCAAAAAGGAGAAATCAATTGATGAATTGATTCCATTATAGCCAAATCAAAGCATGGATTAAAGATTAGTATTTCTTCTTCTATATGAGAGTTTGTGGTTGAATTAATACAAATCTAGATTGTTCTTGGGATAAGATTTTAAAAATAGAAATCATAAAAGATACTTACATTTGGTATCAGAGCACAATTAGATTTGTTTAATTCACCATCATTAAACATACTGCTTTTATTGCATGACAAATATGAACAAGTAATTCTGGTGTTTTGTCGATCACTCTTGTTCATGCACGCATGCATTTTAGGGACGGTTACTTTGAAAAGTCGAGTTAAGTGCCGTTTAACAATTGCATTAAAAGGAAAGAAAAATAGAATAGGTTAGGTAACTAAGATGGTTGACTTAAAATCATTTTGGATGTACAAATGGTTGAAAGGTTATTAAATTCTGGAAATTATGTTTTTGGAACCGGTTTCCTCTGTCGCCACCATTGAAACGTTATTAATAGGCTAACTTACATAGTTTGGTTAGTGTTGATTGGTGGAAAGAGTTTCAAAAAAAAAAAGAAACCGTTTTCAGAAAATGATAGATGTGCACACCCATTAATAAACTAAAGGCTTTAAGTAGTGCATATTGATAACAAGGATTTTGCAATCCTTTGAGGTACCAATTCTTCAATCTTATCGTGTAGCTTTGAGGTATCGAACTTTTTTGGGACGAATAGAGCCAATAAGAACACACCAAACCTCTAGAGTCAAATCACACAATCAAATTTGGTTCTAACAATCCTAATGAAGACAATTCAAATAGAAGTAATAAAAAGCAAGTAAACAAAGTGAATTCTTAACAATCAATGACAAAGATAGGCCTAAAGGTTAAGGTCAACAGATTGGTGACTCGGGATGATCAAGGATCCTAATTCAAACTTCAAAGAAGCTAACCTCCTAGCAAGGAACACAACAAGTTGATTAGTCTAATTTCTTAATACTAATCTCTTTCCCTAATCCTAGTCCAAGAACAAATTCTCATTTGTGAATTAAGATTAAGCAAGCAATCAAACAAGTTTCAAACAGCCAACAATCACTCTAAACATCCATTTTCATGTGCTAGAATGTGAAAGTCCTATCAAAGCTAAAACTGGCATTTCATCGAACACACGGTGAGCAAGATAGAAGAGATTAGGCATTAAGCACATTTGATTAGGCATTAAACACACGGTGGCATCCTAATCAACGTGATCAAGGCTAATTAGGCATTAAGTACATTTTGATAGAAGAGATTTTAAGCAATCAAACATCAGAAATCCATTAATCATCCCTAATCAACCTAATCCCACCTAACCCATAAACCCTATGAAAAAACTACTCACTAATCATCATGTGATTAACAATATCCATAGAGATAGTGTTGATCATTGAAGATTAGAAATAAATTGAAAGATTGAAGGAATAAATCACAAAAAGGAGTACTAGATTAATCAAAATTCAATCTTGTTCTTACAAAAGAGTTTTTGCAACAAAACAAGCTTAAGAAACAATAGAAAATAGGTTTTTGGCTTAAGTAGTGATTATGGGGCGAACCGGGTCAACCCGGAACAAACCGGGTGTTGACCCGGATCCAAGTCCGTTTCTGGGAACTGTATCGGCCAGCCAGACTGATATGCTGGCCGATATGAGTCCTCGGATTTTCTCGACGAAGGAGCGTATCGGTTGGCTAAACTGATATGCCAACCGATATGATTTCACTGAAATTAATCCGAGAGTGTGTATCGGTTTGCCAGTCGATATGCGTCCCGATATGGTCTCCCTGGTTTTTGGTCGAGGAACTGTATCGGCTTGCTCAGCCGATATTCACACCGATATGAGCTGTCTGAATTTAATCCGAGAGTGTGTATCGGCCACCCCAACCGATATGGTGGCCGATATGCCTTCCAGCTGGTTCTTCCTTAGTCCTTTGAGCTCTAGACTCCACTTCCAAGCTCGCCAATACTCCTTGCACTTCCAATCACCTATAAAAACACAAGAAACACTCCAAATGCAAGCCTAGAATGCCTAAACCTAGCTCTAGATGATCCTATACTCTAAACACACAAATGAGTAAACAAATGAAGCTAAAGGAAACTAAAAAGAAGCAAATCATGATCCTAACAATAGCCTAAATGCATGAAAATACAAGTATATCAATTCCCCCAAACTTGAATCTTGCTTGTCCACAAGGTTTTAAGGTGGGAGCTCATATCCAAAGGTTTAATCAAGTTTCAAACTTCATTTCAAATCTATACAACTAAGGTGCAACCGAGAAAAGCCTACTCCAAGGATATAGCCATACTCATCAAGACAATACTTTTAGCTTAATCCTCAACCTACACAAGCATTCAAATCAACTAGCTCTTTGACATTGATTAAACATTTCAAGTGGATCTTACTCACAACAAAGTGTTCAAACTCATTTGGCAAGGGTTAAGGTTTTGAGATAAAGATGATCTCAATCAACAAGAGGGGTTTCTCCATATGCATTTAGGTTCTCTCAAGAAGAAATGAATGAGCTCATAGTAAAAGGCTAAGAGTGTAGAAGCAATTGGTGCATACTAGAATCGATTTCCGTCTACCCATTTCCCAATGACTTCTACTCTTACTCTAGCCCACCTAGTTTGAGTCTACCCTTTTCCAAGGCTATTTTTGCCTCATCCCTCTTTCTCAACCAAAACACTTCCCAAGAATACTCCCAAGGATCTTTCGAAACTTTTCAAAACAGTGGCAATTCTTTTCTTAGCTCAAATACTTCTTTCTTTAGCAATGGCCTCTTTTCATAAACTTTCTTTTCTTTCTTTTAAGTTGAGCACTTTGGCTTCTTTTCATTTCAAAACTTGAGGTACTTTTTCTTTTAAAACACTTAAGAGCTTTTCTTTCAAAACACTTTTTCCAACAAACATAAGATCCCAATCAAATTCCATTTTGTTCTTTCCCTTTCTAAACTCTTCCCCCAAACTTCAATCTTAGCCTAGTGCAAGCTAATGGTGGTCAAGCTTGCGTCTACACGAAAATTTTCAACTAGTCGCCTCAAACTCAACACCATTTACTTAGCTCATTCCAAGAGGCCTACCTCTCAAAAGAGTGTTTATGGGCGGAAAGGAAGGTGGTTAAGGGCGTGAAAGCTATTCAAGCAAGCAAGTGTGGTAAAAGGGAAAAAGAATGCTTGAATATTTTGGAGGTATCCATGAGTTTAAAACACTAAGAAGGAGCAAGATAATTGCAAGTCAAGTTAAGGTTCTCACTTTAAATAGAGCTAGCATCAATTCACAACAAGTTTCAGCATCGAATCAAGGTTCAAAGCAAGCTATCCAAGTAGGGTTCGTTCTAGCTTTCAAGCATTTCTCGGGTTACAACCTTAGCGTGATCTATCTAGCAAAGCTAGCGTATGAAACAAGTTTTGCTTTCTTAAACCTTATGAGGAAATTAAATTATTGCTCCCTATGCAAAACATCCTATATGATGCAACTAGACTCGATCCTACAATGCTTTCTTTTTGTGAAAATGTTTCAAAAATTTTCGATTTTTTTGGTTT